>CM035836.1:427905067-429105067 GCA_020510985.1 Pholidichthys leucotaenia | reverse complement strand
TTGGTATGGGCATTTGCATATGAGAGACACAGTGAGAACAGGAAGCATGAACACAATGCATGAATGGGACATTAACATCACAATACTGAGCCGGAACAAGCCAGACGGAGCGGGGCTGCCTGTAGACATTAATACACACATTTCACTGTTCTGTTATTTGCTCTAGCCGAGCGCTGTGTCTGTCTCAGTCTGTTGCGGGGGTTGCCCCACACGCTCCCCCCCAGAGGGCTCGGCAGGGGGCCAAGGCCTCGATAGTGCAGCTTTGGCAGCGAGCAGGGAAAGCTCTGTGCAGGCGGAGGTGGAGAGGGGTGGGGGGCAGTAAGTGCCGGCAGGAGACGGTGAAATCGTCTGAGCCGCGCAAAAATTGCTTTTGGGTCCGCGATGTCGAAGGGCTGTCCCGTTGAACGTGCAGAGGTCCACAAGAAGAAAAATTAGTCACTGACTCCTCCCGCGATTAAGTCCTGCAAGGATTAATAGCGGCCGTGAAGAAAAGACGAGGCTGCGTGGCAGCTGTAATAAAAGCAGAGGGACTGGCGTGTTGACTTTAGGTGCGTGCACAACCTTAAAGCTCTCGGAAACCGCAAACCGCTGAATTTCCCTTGTGCGCCGTGGCTGAGACCATTAGCAAATCCTTCGTGCATGCTGCGTGCGTGCTTCAGGTGTGGGAGCAGCCCTGAAGGCCTGTGTGCAGCGGCGAAGGAGGATGGGGGTCTGCAGAGCCGTATGCGTCCCGTGCGTGGTGCGCCGTCCGCGCAACTCCCCGTGCGTGTGCCGGGGCTCCGTGCGTTGTTGGGCCAGCTGGAGAGGAGACAGGGTCAGGGACCGTAATCATCCCTGTTCGATGTGTTGGAGCGGTGAAGGGAAGTAGACGATCTTTGTCCCTCGCGCTCGTGCAGATGCGTTGGAGTGGTGAGAGGGAGGAGACGATCTTTGTCACTCGCTCGGCCATGGTGCGTTCAGGTCCACGCGCTGCATTCTCCGTCGGCCATGGAGGTCGCCGTCGTGGAGAGGGGACGAGGTGCATGCGCTCTCGTGTGGGGGGGCTGTGAGCGCGGCCGGTCCAGCATGGATGTGCCGATCTAGGCGTGCAGATCCCATCCTGAAGTTTGCTGCGGCTTTCCCGGTCATGGGTGATGTCCTGAGAGTTCACTGAAGCAGAAAGCAGCTGCTGCATCCGCTTGTCGTCGGAGCATCACCGCCGGGTGCTGCGTTCGCCGGCAGCGTGTTTTTTTCAGCGTCGGGTCACCAATATGGCGGATGATAAAATAAAGGCAGCGATGAGAGTTTTAAGCAGGTTTATTAAATCACACCGCCATCATAGAACTCCGCTCCAGCCCTAAGTGTGAGCAGGCTGGAGCGGCGTCCTCAGGCTCTCTAGCAAAGAGACACAGCGTGTGTGTGTCAGCAGCAGTTGCAGGAAGGAGAGGATGAGTTACAGACTATGTGCGGTATTTATACCCAGTTACAACAATACATGAAAGAGCATTCACAGCAGTTGGTATGGGCATTTGCATATGAGAGACACAGTGAGAACAGGAAGCATGAACACAATGCATGAATGGGACATTAACATCACAATACTGAGCCGGAACAAGCCAGACGGAGCGGGGCTGCCTGTAGACATTACTACACACATTTCACTGTTCTGTTATTTGCTCTAGCCGAGCGCTGTGTCTGTCTCAGTCTGTTGTGGGGGTTGCCCCACAGTTTCCAACTAATTTTATCATCTAGTATTACACCCAAAAATTTGATCTCCTTAACATTTTCAATAATTACATTATTTATATGAACATGCATATCATCTTCATTTTTTGCAATTACCAAATATTGATATAAATATTTGGTAAAAATTTATTACAATCCATCCATTTTTTAAGTTTATTTAATTCATTATTTAGAGTATGGATTCGTTCCTTATAAGTATTTCCAGAATAAAATATATTAATATCATCAGCAAATAATATTATTTTTAATAATTTAGAAACTTGGAATATATCATATATATATGTTTAATAATTTGGGGCCCAATACTGACCCCTGGGGGACCCCACAGGCAATTCCCACACATCCAGACACATATTTTCCCATCTTCGCAAACTGCTGTCTCTCAGATAAATAACTTGTAACCCAATTCAGTGTCACTCCCCTAATACCATACAATTGCATTTTATCAAGAAGTATTGAATGATTTATTGTATCAAATGCTTTTCTAAAATCTATAAAAACACCAGTTGCTTATTTTCCTTGATCTTATGCATTTATTATTTCCTCTGTTGCTCCCATTATTGCTAATGATGTTGCACTCTTTGCTCTAAATCCATATTGATTCTGATTAAGCAGATCATGTTTATTTAAAAAGTCCTCTAATCTGTTGTAGAAAAGTTTTCCAGAATCTTTGAAAATTGTGGGAGGAGCGATACTGGTCTGTAGTTTGTGTAGTGGTGTTTAGTTCCTTGCTTGAATAACAGTATTACTTTTGCTATTTTCATTTTCTGCGGGAATGAGCCAGTTTGAAATGATAGATTATAAATATATGTAAATGGTTTTAAAATGCCATCAACAGTTCTTTTTACTAGTACCATATCAGTACCATCGCAATCAGTAGATAATTTATTTTACACTTTTCAACAACAGATTTTACCTCTAGTTCATCCACCGCTGAGAGAAAGATTGACCAAGGGTTATTTCCAATCAATGTTTCACTCACGGTGTCTCTTCCTTGGTTTGTAGTTTTTGCTGCCAACTCTGGTCCAACATTTACAAAAAATTTATTCATTCTACTTACTACCATGATCTTATCATAATTATCACCACAATTATCAGTAAAATACTCTGGATATATTGTTTTCTTAGTTACTTTTTTCCTTAATCTATTTAATATGTCCTAGACTCCTTTTATATCATTCTTATTTTCATTTAACATCTTCCTATAGTATAATTTTTTACTAGTTTGTATTATTTCAGTTAATTTATTTTTATATGTTTTATATCTTTTTTCAGATTCTTTAATTCTTAATTTAATAAAATTTTTATAGAGATAATTTTTCTTTTTACAAGCCTTTTGTAGCCCCTGGTTAACCACGGGCGATTTTTGTATTTATATTTTTTTTTTAATTTCTTTAATTGGACAGTTTTTATCATATAATGATTTAAATATATCAATAAATTTATCATATGAAATGTCCATTTCTTTCTCTCTATAGACAACATCCCAATTCTGTAACATTAAGTCATCTTTTAAAGCACTGATTGTATCTTCTGTTCGTATTCTTTTATAAATAAACTTTTTACATGGTTTATTATTATTCATACTCTCATTAACCCCATAATTAACATCTAAAGAAACAAATACAGGCAAGTGGTCACTAATGTCATTTATTAGTATACCACTCACCATACTATATTCAATAACGCTGGTAAAAATGTTGTCTATCAAGGTAGCACAGTGTGTTGTTATTCTCGTAGGTTTTGTAATCTTTGGAAATAAGGTTAAGCTATACATTGTATTGAAGAAATCTTCAGTTGGTTTATGTCAGGGGTCTCAAACTCATTCCATGGAGGGCCAAGATCCTGCAGGTTTTACATCCACCCAGTGTCTTCAACAGGTGATTTCACTGAATTTCTTCCCACTGATTGCTGATCAATGAAAACACCTGCTGAAGACACTGGGTGGAGGTAAAACCTGCAGGGTCTTGGTCCTCCATGGAATGAGTTTGAGACCCCTGGTTTATGTTGTTTTGTTTTCATTAAATCTATATTAAAGTCACCACAAATAAAGGTATCTTTTTGTCTTATTTTTGTATACATCTTTTCCATACCATTTCTAAATTTTTCCATATCAGATCCCGGTGCTCTATATATACAACTTACTATTGTTTTTTTCTATTTTCCATTGTAATTTCAATTGTTAAATATTCCATAATTTCATTCGCTGATGATGTCATACTGTCCACTTTATTACTTATTAAATTTCTATCAGCATACAGTGCTACCCCCCACCCCCACCATTTTTACATTTCCTATTTTGTGTATACGTACATCTCATATCCATGTAATTCAAAACTTACATCTTTTTCTTCATGAATCCATGTTTCAGTTATTGCCATAATCCTAAGTGGGGTCTTAAATTGATTTAAAAACTCCTTAATACTATCAAAGTTGGCATAGAGACTCCTACTATTAATATGTACTATTGTCAATATCTGGGCCAAGTTCATAATTCCATTTAATTGTTGTTCATCATAATAAGTACACTTATTGTTAATATGATTAAAGTAGTTGTTTTCTGGGTCAATATCACCGAAAATATCTTGTGATTGCTGTTCGGTATTTATAAAGGTTTCAGCTTCAATTTGACCTAATACACTTCCATTTTTAAATGAGTGTCATAAATTGCTCTTAGGGGCAGAAAGGTGAGACCCATGCGCTGAACTGTGAGCTTGACAGATTTATTGAAAAAAAAACCAACAAACATAAAGTTCAACACAGTGTTCTAACACAAAATACAAACAACGGATAAACATACTGAGGAAGCGCACCAGAGCGAGGCAGGGCTCTGGTGGAGAAGAGGAGAAACTCAACAAGACTGCGGCAATTGGGAAATAAAAATGACAGTCCTTAAATAAGGCTAGACACAAATGGAACAAGTGATCGAAGGTGTGGGTCACTTGAGCGGGCAGGAGGAAACAAAGATACAATTTAGACCAGCTGGGAGTAATGAAAAGGGAGAGGACGACCGGAGCTGATGTGGAGCCCATAATTATAACTTATGTGACTCACATGTGGCTGGCTGAATTCAGCCAAGACAGACTTTGAGCTAGCCATGTGTATTGACTTCACACCTCAAGAGGACGATGTGTCTGCACCCCCTGGGGACTCAGGAGAGAGGAGAAGATTACCCGGCCTGACCTGTTGGGGGTCAGAGAGGAGAACAGAAGGACTCTGGGTGTTCTATTACAGATGAAAGGATGTAACTGAGTATTGTGACTTTTGTGTGATGTATTGTTCGAGATAAGTGTATAAATGTATGTGTGTGACTGCGTCCTGTCTCTTTTCACTCCGATCGAGAGAGGACGTAGGATGAATGAGAATTAAAGCAGATACTGGAAAATCATCCAGTCTCCTCAATTCTTGACTCCTACAATTGGTGACCTACGCATGAATCTGAGCACGCCGAGGCTGGAGGACAGCCTCGTGATCGATATGGAAGAGCTGGGAGACAGCCACTCAGACCCGGATTCACCGAGGAGTGCCAGCAGGGGCACAAGACTGATTAAGCTCCCCGAGTTCTGGCAAAACGACCCGCACTCGTGGTTCCAGCATGTGGAGTCCCGGTTCCTGCTTGGGGGAGTATCAGCGGACGACATTAAATTCCATAATGTCATCGCAACGCTCGACAGCCGCACTGCTCGGTGTGTGCGGAGCCTGGTGCAGCAGCCACCCGCTGCCGGCAAATACGACGCGCTGAAAGCCACCCTCATCAGGAGCTTCGTGCCGTCGGCTGAGGTGAGAGCCAGGCAGCTACTGGACCTGCGCAACAGGGGTGGACGCAGGCCAACTGTCCTCATGGAGGACATGCTACAAATGATCGGGACGGACAATGACGCGTTCCTATTCAAACACATCTTCCTGCGGACCCTTCCAGCGCACACGAGAGGTCCCCTGTCCAGCAGACGGTGTGTGAACCAGCAGGACTTCCGCGAGCTGGCCCAAGAGGCGGAGCGGCTCCTCAACGCCTGTGAGGAACAAGAGGCTTCCGTGGCAGCGGCAGACCTCGGCGCGGCGGCCGGGGGCAGTGTGGAGCCAGAGACAGCAGTGACCACCTCAGCGGCAACAGCAGCGGCGAGATTCCGTGGCAGGGGAGATGACGGCCTCTGTTTTTACCATCGACGTTTCGCTGGGAAGGCGCACAAATGCATCCCGCCCTGCAAGTTCAAAAAGCAGGGAAACGACTGGGCCGAGAGCCGTTAGCAGCTTCCACTCTCGGCGAACGGAACAAGCTGCTTTATCTGACAGACGCGGGCTCCGGGCGGCAATTCCTAGTGGACACCGGAGCCCAGAGGAGCTTCATCACTGCGACCTATGCTGATCGGGTTGCTGGACCCCGCGGAGACGGAGCGACAGTGGCCAACGGCTCCAGCATCAAGACGTACGGAGAGAGAACCTTGTCTCTGTCCTTCCACGGCTGCGCCTATGAGTGGAACTTCATCATAGCGGCAGTGAGCTTCAATATGTTAGGTGCTGACTTTCTGTGTTCACATGGTTTGTTAGTTGATCTGGCCAACAAACGCCTAGTAAATGCACTCTCTTTCTGTTCTATCCCTTGTGCAGCTCGGGTGTCCCCGCCGCCAGTACAGACCAACGTCGCCACAGCAGGTGGTAAGTTCCACAGCCTTCTACACCAGTTCCCAGCACTCACAGTTCCCACTTTTTCAGCTAAGGTGGCGAAGCACGGGGTGGAGCACTTTATTACCACGAGTGGTCCACCGGTTTTTGCGAAGGCTCGGCGCTTGGATGCAGCTAAACTCTCCATTGCGCGCGAGGAGTTCGCCAACCTGGAAAGGTTGGGCATAATTCGCCGCTCGAAGAGTGCCTGGGCTTCCCCCCTCCATATGGTACC
This sequence comes from Pholidichthys leucotaenia, assembly GCA_020510985.1. Classification (NCBI taxonomy): domain Eukaryota; kingdom Metazoa; phylum Chordata; class Actinopteri; order Cichliformes; family Pholidichthyidae; genus Pholidichthys; species Pholidichthys leucotaenia. The sequence goes on along the minus strand of CM035836.1, from coordinate 429,098,448 downwards.
TAAAGATGACGGCTCGTGGAGACCTTGTGGCGATTACCGCAGGTTGAACAATGCCACAGCGCAGGACCGGTACCCGATTCCGCATATCCAGGACTTTTCAGTGCACTTGGCGAAGGCGCGCATTTTTTCTAAAATAGACCTGGTCCGCGGTTATCACCAAGTCCCGGTCCGACCAGAGGACATCTCCAAAACAGCCGTACTAACCCCGTTCGGGCTTTTTGAGTTTTTACGAATGCCTTTTGGCCTTAAAGGCGCCGCACAAACCTTCCAACAGATGATGGATGCAGTGTTGCGCGACCTTTCTTCCGTTTTTGTCTATTTAGACGACATTTCGGTAGCCAGCACCTCCGAGGAGGAGCACGCAAAACACCTCACGACAGTTTTTCAGAGGTTAGGAGAGCATGGGTTGATAATCAACCCGGCCAAGTGCCATTTTGGCGTGGCACAAATCGATTTTTTAGGGCACCGCATTTCCTCGAAGGGAGCAGTTCCTCTGCTGGCCAAAGTACGCGCAGTGGCAGATTTTCCCCAGCCTCGAACGGTAAAAGCGTTGCAAGAATTTTTGGGGATGGTAAATTTTTATAACCGTTTCATACCCCACGCAGCGCAGCTTATGCAGCCCTTGTACACCGCGCTTAAAAAGCAGAAGCCCTCCCATGTGATTGAATGGTCCCCGGAGTGGGAGCGCGCATTCACAGAGGTTAAACGAGCACTGGCAAACGCGGCACTGTTGGCCCATCCAGACCCGGCAGCCTGCATAGCGCTAACCACAGACGTGTCAGATGTGGCCATAGGGGCCATTGTAGAACAGCAGGTTGCCGGGGTTTGGCAGCCACTCGCATTTTTCAGCAGATCCCTACGCGAGGCTGAGCGAAAATACAGCGCGTTTGACAGGGAGCTGCTGGCGCTCCACTTGGCTATTCGCCATTTCCAGTTCTGGCTGGAAGGGTGGCGTTTCACCGCGTTTGTCGACCACAAACCGCTCACTTTTGCGATGTCCAAAACTTCAGAACCGTGGTCAGGGCAGCAACAGAGACAGCTGGCCGCAATTTCTGAATTTACCACCGATATTCAGCACGTAGCCGGTAAAATCAATGTGGTGGCAGACTGTCTGTCACGCGCAGTAACAGCACCCGTCTGCGCGGAAACGGATTGCGCGGCCGCTTACCCAGAGCGCGGTAACAGCGCGGACACGCGCACGGCTCCGGTCCACGTGGGAATAGATTATGCAGCCATGGCGGCGGAGCAGAGCGAGGACGCGGACGTGCGCGCGCTCCTGTCTGGACCAACAGGGTTAAGGCTGGAACGCAAAAGCCTACAAACCGGTTCCCCCCCGCTTATCTGCGATGTATCCACAGGGCGACCGCGCCCGGTGGTGCCAGCCACGTGGCGCCGTCGCGTTTTTGACGCCGTGCACTCCCTAGCGCACCCAGGGGTGCGCGCTTCGGTGAAAATGGTGGCGGAGAAGTTTGTTTGGCCGAGCCTGCGCAAGCACATGAAAGAGTGGGCTAAAGCCTGTGTGGCTTGCCAGCGGGTGAAAATTCACAGGCACACTAAAGCGCCCTTAGAACCGTTCCACATTCCGGCTAAAAGGTTTGATCATGTGCACGTGGACCTCGTGGGCCCCCCACCCACATCACAAGGGATCACGCATCTCTTGACGATGGTGGACCGAACCACTCGTTGGCCGGAAGTGGTCCCGTTAACATCGACCACAGCGGCAGAGGTGGCACGCGCTTTTTTAACAGCCTGGGTAGCGCAGTCGGGGGTCCCGTCAGATATTACGTCTGATAGGGGACCTCAATTTGCGTCGGAACTGTGGTCAGCAGTGGCCAGCGGCTAAGGAGCGGCGGTACACCGCACGACCGCTTATCATCCTCAGGCCAACGGTTTATGCGAGCGTTTTCACAGGTCTTTGAAGGCAGCCCTCAGAGTGTCACTGACGGACACAGATTGGGTAAACAAACTACCATGGGTTTTATTGGGGTTGCGTTCGGCACCCAAAGAGGATCTAGATGCCTCACCAGCAGAATTGGTCTTTGCACAACCGCTCAGGCTGCCAGGCGAGTTTTTACCCTACCACACGGCACCAGGGCCCTCCCCGATCCGGGGGTCTCTGAGTAACACGGGAGCAGAAATGCTCCCGGGCCCCGCTCATCACTCTTTCCCGCGTGTGTTCGTGCCCCAGGCTTTACGAGACGCAGAGTTTGTTTTTGTCAGGCATGATGCGCAGCGGCATAGCCTCCGCCCACCTTACGACGGTCCATTTCGAGTGCTGGAAACCGGGGAGAAATATTTTGTGCTAGATTTGGGGGGCAGGAGGGAGACGATCAGTATCGATAGATTAAAACCTGCTTTTGTGTTGCATAACGAGTCTGTGCGACCGGCGGGCGTGCCTCGACGCGGCAGACCTCCCAAGGGGCCGCCCCTTGGGAGGTCCCGGGACTCCCCACGAGGGGCAAATAACCCTTCTCTCCCTCACTCCACAGATGCACAGCAGGACGGCCCAACACAAAGCAGGAGACCTGCATACAGCAGATTCGGGAGAAGATTGAAACCTAAGCTGCATGCAGAATGATGTGTTTTTTGATCAGGTTGTTTAGGTTGCTGTGAGATACTGTTGGGGGGGTGACGTGCTGTATGACTATGGTATGACTGTATATGTGTGCCCAGTCTTTCGCGTGGAAGGGGGGAGTGATGTGGAGCCCATAATTATAACTTATGTGACTCACATGTGGCTGGCTGAATTCAGCCAAGAGAGACTTTGAGCTAGCCATGTGTATTGACTTCACACCTCAAGAGGATGATGTGTCTGCACCCCCTGGGGACTCAGGAGAGAGGAGAAGATTACCCGGCCTGACCTTTTGGGGGTCAGAGAGGAGAACAGAAGGACTCTGGGTGTTCTATTACAGATGAAAGGATGTAACTGAGTATTGTGACTTTTGTGTGATGTATTGTTCGAGATAAGTGTATAAATGTATGTGTGTGACTGCGTCCTGTCTCTTTTCACTCCGATCGAGAGAGGACGTAGGATGAATGAGAATTAAAGCAAATACTGGAAAATCATCCAGTCTCCTCAATTCTTGACTCCTACACTGGCAGCTGACAGGGCCACGCCCACGCAGAGCAAGAAACCTGGAAAAGCTACTGACAGCTGTCAACCCTGAGAGAGAATCACAATAAAATACAAATATAATGAAATGGCAAAAACAGAGACAAGTAACCTCAACATGTAAACAAACTATAATAAATGTAAACAGGGAAAATAAATCATGCTAGGATACAATACAGAACATATGACAAATTGACCAAGGATAAAATAACAGGAATAGCAACTCAAAATGACAACACAGTACAAATAAGAAAAAAAGGCAGAAAGACTGAGCCTGGTGGAATTCCCCCCACCCCACCCCCGCTCAGATCATAACAGAGCCCCCCTCTCAACGGGTGGATACTAGACACCCCAGGGTAACATCAAAAGAAAAGAACCCCCACACACACAAAAACCCCACCCCAACAAGAAAACGACCCCACCCCAGGTGGGAGGAGGGGGACCCAGGCACGGAGGGTCCAAACCAAACCAGAGAAAATAAGAAAAACTTTCAGAATAAACATCGTAGCAGAGTCCAGACTAAGAGGAAACACAAAAAAAAACCCCAAAGACCCCACTAAGGACCCACACAGAACTGGGCACCCAGGCTTCCTGGACCAAAGGGCAAGGCTGTTCCAGTGGTCGGCCGAAGTCCCAGACCTGGCAGACGGTGAGGTGGTAAGAGTCGGGAGGTCTGCCAGAGAATAAGAGCCACCCAACCCAACAGCACAGTCTGCCAGGTGGTCGGCCAGAGTTCTTTAACCACCACCACCAAGAGGGTGGTCCAGGAGGAGGCCGCCCAGCCAGGACGACCAGAGGTGAGGGGGATAGAGAAATAGTGGGAACCTTGACTACATCAGGCTGAGGAGGGGGAACCACAACGGCATCCTGCAGAGGAAGGGGAACCACGACGGCGTCTGGCAGAGGATTGGGAACCACGAGGGCCTCGGGCAGAAGAGAGGGAACCCCGATGGCCTTGGGTAGAGGAGAGGGGACCATGACGGCATCTGGCAGGGGGGGGGGGACCACGACGGCGCCAGGCAAAGGAGGGGGAACCACAATGGCGTCTGGCAGAGGAGGGGGAACCACGACACCCTTGGACTGGCCTGTAGCACCTTCAGTGGTCCCGGACTGGGACATCACTGCACCTGTGGTGGCTCTGGGATGGAACAAGCCAGCACCCGTGGTGGCTCCAGGCTGAAGTAAAGCAACACCAGCAGTAGACCCAGGCTGGGCCAGGGCTGCACCCTCAGTGGACCTGAACTGGGCCAGGGCTACACCCATGGTGGACCCGGACTGGGCCAGAGCTGCACCCTCGGAGGCCTCGGGATGGGACGGAGCACCCGCGACGACCTCAGCAGGACGGGAAGCAGCACCCACAGAGGGCACGGACTGAGCCAAAGCACCACCCACGGAGGCCCCAGGCTGGGACGGAGCACCCGCGAAGACGTCTACCAGAGCGGGAGTGGCACCCATGGAGGTCCCGGGCTGGGATGGAGCACCTGCGAAGACCTCAGCTGGAGTGGGAGCAGCACCCACGCAGGTTTCAGGCTGGGACAGAGCACCTGCAATGACTTCGACAGGAGGAGTTGGACTTACTGTGATCTCGGGTGATGAGCTGGAACCCACGGAGACTTCTGGCAGAGCTGGACAATCCTCAGTGACCCAGGGGAAATGATGAGCTCCATAGAAAACAGGTGAGTGAAAACAAAAAAAAATTCACAAACTCACAGCAGCTGGGTCTCTACTGGCCACAGTCTTCTGTCATGAATTGCCCTTCGGGGCAGAAAGGTGAGACCCATGCGCTGAACTGTGAGCTTGAGCAATTTATTGAAAAAAAAACAAAACAACAAACAAAGTCCACCAGAGTGAGGCAGGGCTCTGGTGGAGACGAGGAGAAACTCAACAAGACGGCAGAAATCGGGAAATGAAAATGACGGTCCTTAAATAAGGCTAGACACAACTGAAACAAGTGATCGGAGGTGTGGGTCACCTGAGCGGGCAGGAGAAAACAAAGATACAATTTAGACCAGCTGGGAGTAATGAGAAGGGAGAGGATGACCAGAGCTGGCAGATGACAGGACCACGCCCACGCAGAGCAAGAAACCCGGAAAAGCTACTGACAGCTGTCAACCCCGAGAGAGAATCACAACACAATACAAATATAATGAAATGGCTAAAATAGACACAAGTAACCTCAACATGTAAACAAACTACAATAAATGTAAACAGGGAAAATAAATCATACTAGGATACAATACAGAACATATGACAAATTGACCAAGGATAAAATAACAGGAATAGCAGCTCAAAATGACAACACAGTACAAATATGAAAAAGGCAGAAAGACTGAGCCCAGTGGAATCCCCCACGCTCAGATCGTGACAATGAGGAAGGATGATTGGTTAAAGTGCTAATCGTAAGTTGTGTCAACAATGTACACCAAAAAGAAAAAAAGAGAAAAAACAAAAACAAAAAACAAAACAAGAAAAAAACCCACAAAAATTTCCACTCATAATCTAACTGCACTGTTATACGTGCATAAGAGCTAAGGTTTAAATTTGTCTAATTCCTCCATATCTCTAATCATTATTACTTTAGCTTCTTCTGGAGCGCCAAGCAGTTTTATCCACACCTTACAGTTCTTTGTCCATGTCGATTGTATTTTTCCATTTTCTGAGAGCCCTGGCTTGTCGAGCTATTTCAGATTTCTTTTTTGTTAAATGTTCGTTTACATAGACAGCCGTTCCTCTCAGTTTTCTTGCTTGTCGAAGAAGATCAGAATTTGCTTTACTGTTGACAAATCAGATGATAATTGCTGGTTTTCCTTTACTGTCTTTTCTAGGTAACTTGTGGCAAGCCAAAATAGTCTTATTGTCCACAACAATGATTTTAGAGTTGAAAAAATTTAATACCTGCTGCTCAAGAGTATGTGATTCTCCCAATGTCTCATCCTCCCCATCCTGGTTATCAACTCCAGCTGTCACACGTGCATAGGAGCGGTGTCTGGTGTTAAGACTGCTCACAATGACATCATCCATTCTTGTATATTGTTATAATTCATCCACACGTCTTTCTAAGAAATTAATTTTCTTGTCTTTTTCCATAAGTTCAGGCTTTAATTTACGCACTTGTTCCATAAGGCCAATAAGCAGAGTTTGTTGTTCTGCTATGACTGCGACTGTGAGTAAACTGACCAGCGATTCCAGCGCTTCCTTGTGATTCACTGATGTGCCCTACCTGAAGCGATTGCTAAGCTAACGCTAGTTAGCTTAATGCTGGCGCCAGCCATTCCACCTAACACCAGCCTGAATCAAAGCCCAGCTGCGAGGCCCAGTGGAGATACTACCAGGCAGGCGGCTATTTGTTGACGGGGCTCAGCAGAGTTTTCACCCAGGCAGACGGCGGTAGGCGGCGGTGCCCAGCGGAGGACTTACCGTGACTGCAGCGGCGGTGTGCGACGAGACTACCCGAAGCGATTGCTAAGCTAACGCTAGTTAGCTTAATGCTGGCGCCAGTCATTCCACCTTACACCAGCCTGAATCGAAGCCCAGCTGCGAGGCCCAGCGGAGATACTACCAGGCAAGCGGCTATTTGTTGACGGGGCTCAGCAGAGATTTCACCCAGGCAGACGACGGTAGGTGGCGGTGCCTAGCGGAGGACTTACCGTGACCTCAGCGGAGCTCGGTGGCAGCGGCGGTGTGCAACGAGACTCGGTTGGAGGAGCGGGACGGGAGACCAGTTACGGCGGCTATGAGCAACGAGACCAGCAACGGAAGGGGCTAGTTGGCTAGCTGAGGCCCAGCTGGATTCGAGGACGATCGGATCAGATTCTGGCGATATAAGCAGAATTTATTTTACTATCCACAGATTTTCTTTTTCCTTCTTTCCAAGAAAGACTGAAGATGGCTGCCACCGGATTAAAAAGTGGGCTGATGGGCACCACTAATAAGCCTTCTCTACTTATCTACTTCCTCTTCGTTTTGTCTTTGTGTGTCTGGACCTGCAACAAGAAGGATTTTCCGACAAACTCAACCAAAGGTGAAGTTAAAAAGTTTTATCTGTATGGATTTGGGCTTGGACATCTCACCCTACACTCTATGTGGTCTTTAAAAGCCCTGAGCAAAAACTTCCAAATTAAGGCAAACATGGCTGTTAAGCAAAAATCACAATATGGCAGAGGATATACAATTAAAGTTCTGTTAGTTCTGCTACTTCTGGCAGGAGATATTCACCTTAACCCTGGACCTGCCACTATTAAACAGCAGACCACTGGGTTAGCACAAAACCGAGCTGTACAAAAGCAAAAACAACATTTATTTTTCCAAACTGTTAATCATGCACGAGTTCTTTGGGACACCAAGGCTAAACCAAAGGGGATCCTCGGTGGTCATTTAAACATACGGAGCATAATCCCCAAAAGAGATGAGATTTCGGTGTTGCTGTTGGACTCAAATCTGGACTACCTTTGTCTCTAAGAAAGCTGGCTACACAGGAACATAGACACTAATATGATCGATATTGTGGGCTACCAGTGTTTTAGAAAAGACAGGCAGGTAGGGAGGGGAGGAGGTGTTTTAATTTACATCAAAGAGAAATATAAATGTCAACTGGTTGATTTGAATACTTCACTTGAATGTTTAGCTGTTAATGTATGTCTCTCTCCGGTAATGAATTTCAACATTGCAGTAGTGTACAACCCACCGTCACACAACTCTTCCTTTTATAATGAATTAAGTGATCTGGTTAAACAACTTGAGAAGAACAGAGAAACAATAATTCATGGTGACTTTAATATCAACTGGTCTGATAAAAAAGACAAACAAAAACTGAAAAGCCTCATGACTAAATTTAATTACCAGCAAATCATCAAAGGACCCACCAGGATAACCAAACAATCCAGAACACTTATTGACATGGTATTTACTAATAAACCAGAACGAATAACCAGAACCTATAATCTTGTAACTGGTCTCTCAGATCATAACATGGTTCTTGCTGTCAGGAAACTTACTAAAAAGCGACTACAGTATTTTGGGGGAGTCGATATTGACAAATCAAATTTTATTATCCCCAAATCAAAAAATGAGGAGTTTGAACATTACTTAGAGAATCAAAATTGGGAGCAGCTCATGTCAACATGTGAAGTAGATGATTGTTGTAATTTTATAACTGCAACAATCACAAAGTCTATAGAAAAATTTTCAAAGCAAATTAAAAGTAGACAACAGAAGATTAGCCTACCATGGTTAAATAATGAAATAAGAAAACTTATGAAGAGACGAGACTATGCACTGAAAACATCACTAACCTCCAAACTACAAAATGATCACCTTGTGTACAAAAGTTTAAGAAATAAAGTGGTACATGAGCTGCGAAAAACAAAAATATCTTATTACAATAAACTGATAGATCATGCAAAGGGTAACAACAGTTCCCTATGGAGGCATTTAAATAACTTAACTAATAAAAAAAACGATCAGAAGGGGGTAAAGGAACTTAGAATCAATGGCAAGACCGTCAGTGACAAGGCTACTTTGGCAAATGAATTTAATTCACACTTTGTGGGCTCTGTGGAAGACTTAACAAAAATTTTTGTGCTGCCAAATGTGCTCAACAACACAAATTCCATACTTCCAACAGATACTTTTCACATCAATGAGGTAAATGAGAAGTTAATTGCTGGTATTGTTAAAACACTGTCAAACTCAAAAACTAATGATATCTACAATATGAGCACCTCCTTTCTCAAAATGCACAGCAAAATATAAATCAAACCACTGACCCATCTCATTAATCTCTCCATTAGGTCTAGTACATTTCCATCTGGCTGGAAAAAAGCTGTCGTCATACCAGTTCATAAATCAGGCAGTAAAGACGATATATGCAATTACCGCCCAATCTCTATCTTACCAGTCCTATCTAAGGTTCTTGAAAAAGTTGTAGCTACACAGCTGATAGACTACTTACAAGACAGTCAACTTCTTCATCCACATCAATTTGGTTTTAGACCAGGATACTCAACAGAAACAGCAAATTGTTGCCTTATTGAAAACGTCAAACAGTCCTTGGACAGGGGTAATGTGGTAGGAGCTGTTTTTCTAGATCTCAAAAAGGCTTTCGATACTGTAAACCACAGTTTGCTTTTATCCAAAATGGTATCTTTTAACTTCTCCCCAAATACATTAGAATGGTTTGCATCTTATCTCCAGAATAGAGAACAGTGTGTAAAAGTTCACCAGGATAAATCCTCATTTTTAAACAACCGCATGGGTATCCCACAAGGGTCCATTCTTGGTCCTTTACTTTTCAGCATTTTTATTAATGACTTGCCGTTACACTGCTCAGCTGCAACATGCCAACTTTATGCAGATGATGCAGTTATTTACACAGCTGCCAAGACTCCAGCACAGGCTGCAGATGTACTGTCTACAAGTATGGTTGATGTCCAAGAGTGGCTCCTCAAGAACCATCTATTGCTGAACCTTCAGAAAACAGTCTCAATGTGCTTTTCAATCAAAAAATGTAACCTGCAACATTTTAAAGTTAATATACATGATCATGACATCAGTTTAGCTACAGAATTCAAATACCTTGGCATTGTACTAGATCCTCAACTCAAATTTAATCTTCATATAAAGAAAATTTCAAAAACAGTAAAAAAAAATCTGAACTGCTTTAAATTAATTAGATATTACATACCTTACAAAGCAGCTGCACTGTATATGCATTCTATGGTTTTTTCTCATATATCATACTGTTTGACAGTCTGGGCTCAAGCAGCCCCTTCCACAATAAGACATATAGGTTCATTATATAATCAAACCCTAAAAATCTTGGACAAAAAGCCCATTAGGTGGCATCACTGTAATGTTTTAAAAAAATACAACCTATTGAGTTTTGAGAGCTTCATTGACCTCTGTCTTCTGAAATTAACGTTCAAATGTTTCCATAAATCAGCACCCGAGCCACTTGCTGGTTTCGTCCAAAGACAGGACAGCAGCAGAGCCACCAGGAGTTCTGTTAACAATAACTGTAAAATATTCCACCGCAGAACCACATTTGGACAAACAGCTTTCTCTATAAAGGGCAGTCACATCTGGAACACAATGCCAAATGAAATTAAAATAATAACGGACTTTAAAACATTCACTAAAAATGTTAAAAACTGGCTGAAAAATAAACAAGAATGTACTCATGTATGAATTAATTGTCTGCAAAGTGAGAGTGAATGAAGGGAAGGAATAAATGTGTTTGTTTATAGTGAGTGACGGAGGGAGGAAGGCCTGAAATAGGCAAATGTGAGTTATGTTATATGTGTTAAATGTGAGTCAGGCTGTTATATTTGTGTATTTACAATATTTATAATATTTATGTTAAGTGTGAGTCAGGCTGTTATATTTGTGTATTTATAATATTTATAATATTTATAATTGTGTATTTATAATTTTTCTGCATTGATGTATGTGGTTATTGTGTATATTTTTTTTTTTCCCCATCTTTACTTGATTCTTTTTTCTAAAGCCCATCCAGGGACAAGAGTTGCAAATTAGCTAATAGCTATACACTCTATGTGCAACACATCAGATTGATTGTCTTTGATTAATTGTCTATGTTTATTGCACTGTCCCTGTCAAATAAACTAATCTACTACTACTACTATCTTTGATATTTCTTCAGACATAAAATTTAGTGAGAGTTTGAACTCCAACTCCTCTCCATTTGACTGATTCTTTTTCGGAGGCATAATGACTAGTCTGATTGGGATCAAAGAAGAGGCTCACCTGTTGGTTCCATAATGTAAGAAGAGTGCTCAACATTTTATACAAGTGCGAAGGGACACCTGGCACGGCTATACTATCACTCAACGCGGAAAAAGCCTTCGACAGGGTCAAGTGGCCATATACGCTAGAGGTGCTTAAACGTTTTGGGTTCAGAGATTACTTTTGTAAGTGAATTGAAGTCTTGGACAAAGGCGCCGCCGCCTTAGTACTTACAAATTATCTGGTCTCTCAACTGTCTGAGTTAACCTAGTGTGCACATGTCGCAAAACCACGGCTGCTGTGGGACTGGACTGCAGACTTGTGCTTGTTCATAAGACTGGTGAGGGGTTCCAAGTCAGCAAGTGTGCGTGGTGAGATCGGCCTGCCCCTGGAGCGTGTCCGCTTTTTGGGTATTTCACTACACCTGTCATGGATTGAGTTGTCAAGTGCTTTCTTCCTGGCTGTACTGGTGGTGTAGTCAATGATGTGGCCTGGCACTCCCCGCACTTTGCTCACATTGACAGGCATTGCCCAGTAGGCTGTGGCATTCCCCCACAAACATACAGCTGCATCAATTTTGTACAACAGTGCTGCAACATGTACGCACCTCTCTGCAACCCCAGCCATACAGGTGCAATGATCACTCTCCACTTCTCCACTGGATGTTAGGATAACCCATGGCTAAAGAGGCTTTTGGTTAAGCTGCATGGAGGGATTAACCTAAGAAATACAAAAAAAAAAATAAAAAAATTTTGCAATATAGAACATGTGTTAAAACATTACAAGCATTGCAAGCAGTAAAAAGCAGCAATGTTTAGCTTGAGTAGGTTCATTTTGTCTTCTTTTTAATTATTAGTTTTTTTGTTTTTCTTATTAAAGACAAGAATAAAAAAGAGATGTTTTTACCTTTACATGTTTCATCTGTCCACTGCAGTCTTCCTCAGACGTCTGAGACGTGTGGCAAACTGCAGTGGACAGTTGAAACATGTAAAGGTAAAAACATCTCCTACCACAGGTTGGGCACAGGTGCTCTGCGCGGGCAGAAGATACAGGGGTGGCTCTGGACTTGCGAAGCTCACGTTTTCTCTGGGCCTTGGCAATCCTGTTCAGCTCAAAAGAGGCAGCACCTTTGCTGGTATGGCTACACCAGTCTAGTCGGTGTAGCCGACTAGACTGGTGTAGACTAGACTTGCGCTAGGGTCTCCACGGTGTCAGGACTGATGTCAAAGCTCTTCAGTGAGGCCTTAAGAATGTCTTTGTAGCGCTTCTTCTGACCACCTTGTGAGTGCTTGCCCTCTGCTAGTTCGCCGTAGAACATTCTCTTTGGTAGGCGTGAGTCAGGCATAAGAAAAAGGTGGCCAGCCCACCTAATCTGGGCTCTCTTGAGCAGGGTGTGGATGCTAGCCAGCTCAGCTCAGAAGAGGACCTCTGTGTCAGGGATTTTGTCATGCCAGGTGATTGTCAGGAGCTTTCTGAGGCTGTTCAGGTGGAAGCGGTTTAGCTTTCTGGCATGGCGCTGGTTGACTGTCCAGGTCTCGTAGGTGTACAGTAAATGGTAAAATTGTAAATGGCATTCACTTATATAGCGCTTTTATTCTCATCTCTTGATGACCAAAGCGCTTTACAGATCCTGCTATCCACCCATTCACACACACATTCACACACTGATGGCAGCATGCTGCCTAACATGACGCTTCCAGACCCACCAGGAGCAATTGGGGGTGAAGTGTCTTGCCCAGGGACACAACGGTAGGATATCTGGGGAGAGCAGTATTCGAACCACCGACCATGCGGTTATTGGACGACCTGCTCTACCTCGTGAGCCACTGCCATCTCCAGTAGGGAAGGCAGGACAACTGCCTTGTACACCTTCAGTTTTGTGGTCAGCCTGATGCCTCTCTTTTCCCACACTGTTGTACATAGCCGTCCGAATGCTGAGCTTGCCTTGGTAATGCGCAAATCAACCTCGTCGTTGATGTTGACAGACCTGGAGAGTGTGCCGCCGAAGTATGTGAACTTGTTGACAGCCTTGAGGGTCTCCCCGTTGACAGTGATGGCTGGTTCCATGTAAGTCTTCTGCGGTGTGGGTTGGTGCAGGACCTCGGTTTTCTTTGTACTGATTGTGATCCCAAAATTGTTGCAAGCAGTGGAGAAGCAGTTCATGCTCTGCTGCATCTGGGCCTCTGTAGTGGCGTTGAGTGCGCACTCGTCTGCGAACAGGAAGTCGCGCACTGAGTCCCTTCCACCTTGGTTTTGGCTTGGAGCCTCCACAGGTTGAAGAGCCTGCCGTCCATCCTGTACCTGATCCTGATGGCGCTTTCTTCATCATCACAGAAGGCATCAGACAGCATGGCTGTGAACATTATGCTTAAAAGTGTGGGCGCAAGTACACAGCCCTGCTTGACCCTGTTAGTGACTGGGAAAGCTTCGGAGGAGTCTCCATCATCCAGTGCTCGAGCAAGCATGCCGTCGTGGGATTGGCACACCATGCTGATGAACTTGTCCGAGTAGCCGAACTTCACCATGATCTTCCACAGCCCCTCATGACTGACGGTATCAAAAGCCTTGGTCAGATCTACAAATGTTGTGTAGAGGTCCCTGTTCCGCTCTTGACACTTCTCCTGAAGTTGCCGTGCGGCAAAGATCATGTCAGCAGTTCCACGACCCTCTCTGAAGCCACACTGGCTCTCCGGCAGATGACCGCCTTCCATGTGCTGAATGAGAATGCTGAATGCAACTTCCATCGCCTCCACGTGTCCTCCAGCTGTCAAGAGGTCCTCCAGGTTTTCCCCGGCTATGCCCACCCCGGTGTCTACAGGGCTCTTCCACCGAGGGGCCCAGGTTCACCATAGACACGGAGAGGGATGACTGTGCTCCTCCTGCAGCAGAAAACATCACACACCAGGATGACAGGCAAGTATCATTTATTTCTCCTTCAATTTATGATGTCATGGCTTGCCTGATTCCCGGTAGGGAGGCTCAAGAAATGCAGTCCCCTGAGCTCTCCCCACCTGTTGCAGGAAAAAATTCCTCACCTGCCCTCTCCGTGTCTCCTCCTCTCGCCCCTGAGTGTTTGCCCCGCCCCAAAACTCATCCACCGGACGATGGAGGATCCCACGGCGCTGGAGGACTCCATCACAGCCCCACAGTCCCACTGTGGACAGAAGGAAGGTGCTGAACCTGAAATCACCTCGTTGAGTCCAGCGGCAATGGTGAGCCAGACCCCAGCTGCCATGCCAGAAGAGCCCCCTGCATGGGTCACTTCGACTGGGGCCAAAAAGACTGCAATTATCATCATGCCTGCCGCAGAGGCTGCCGCAACAGAGTTTGAGGCCGAGCTGGACCTTCAGAAGGCCGAGCCCGAAGTGTCATCATCGCCTGGATCGTCAAAGTCCTGGATGGTGGTGGAGCTGGAGCTCAAGCAAGTGCTCTGTTTTGTTTTCCTCCTATCTATTCTAGAGCAACCTTGCCTGGCTCTTGGTGAGGAGAGCCGGGTGCAGCCGCCCACTGCACCTAAGCTCGCCTCACCAGGCTCCACCGCTGCCGGTGACCATGATCCCCCTTCCCTGTGTGTTGTGTCTGAGCTTTCTCCCAGGGTCACCGGGAGTGTTCCAGCTATGCCAGAGGTCTCCGTGGGTCCAGGCTTGCTGCCCAAGGTCACCAGAGGTCCAGCTTCCCCCACTGTGGAGGTCGTCGCGGGTGCCCAGTCCCAGCCCGGGACCTCCGTGGGTGCAGCTCCCCCTCTGCCCGAGGCTGTCGTCTGGGTTCCTCCTCCACGGTCCAAGTCTCTGTGGGTGCTGCGTCCTGGCCGGGGATCTTCATGGGTGCTACGCCTCAGCCTCAACCTGACGTGGGTGCTGCGCTCCAGTATGGGCCTGCCATGGGCGTTATGCCCCAGCCAGGGGTCCACAATGGGTGCAGCGTTGGCCCAACCCAAGGCCACCGAGGGTGCAGCATTGGCCCAGCCTGGGCCCACCAAGGGTGCAGCATTGGCCTAGTATGGGCCCACCGAGGGTGCAGCTCTGCTCCAGCCCGGAGCCACCGAGGGTGCTGCAGTGCTCCAGCCCGGCGTCACCAAGGGTGCTGCAGAGCACCAGCCCAGAGTCACCAAGGGTGCTGCAGAGCTCCAGCCCGGAGTCACCACGGGTGCTGCAGAGCTCCGGCCCGGAGCCACCATGGGTGCTGCAGAGCTCCGGCCCGGAGCCACTGCGGGTGCTGCAGAGCTCCAGCCCGAAGCCACCGCGGGTGCTGCAGAGCTCCAGCCCGGAGCCACCGCGGGTGCTGCAGAGCTCCAGCCCGGAGCCACCGCAGGTGCTGCAGTACTCCAGCCCAGATCCACCGCAGGTGCTGCAGTGCTCCAACCTGGAGCCACCGCGGGTGCTACTGTTACTCAGCCCAGGACCACTGATGGTGTCGAGGCCTCCCCTCCTCTGCCCAATATCATCACGGTTCCTCCTCCTTTGCCCAACGCTGTCGTGGGTCCTTTCCCGCCACCTAACACCGCCGTGGGTCCTCCCATGGGGAGGCCGCCTCCTGGGTCACCCCTGCGGTTCTGGTAGCTAAAGAACTGAGGCTGACCACCTGATAGACTGAGCCACTGGGCTGGGTGGCCCATATTCTCTGGCAGGCCACCCGACTCATATCACCTTGCTATCTGGCTGGCCTGAGACTGGCCACCTGAACTGCCTGGTTCTTTGGTCTAGGGGGGCCCAGGGGTCTGGTGTGCTGTGGGTACAGGTCCTGAGCGGATTCCATATTTTTTCCCTCCTAACCTTTTCCCCCATCTCCAGCCTGGGGTAGTTTTTTGCTGTACTCTTTCTCTGGGGGGAGGGGGGGTTCTTTTTTGGTGTTGCCTTGGGGTGTCTGGACCCACCCCTTGGGGGAGCTGGGGGCTCTGTCATGTGTTTTTGAGTATTTTATATTTTTGAGTATTTTATGTCTGTTATTATTTTCTTGTCAGTTTCTGTTATTTTTGGGTTTGTGACACAAGCCTCCTTCCTCCTCTCCCAGACACACCCACCATCCACTCACAGTCTACTCCCTGGTCCCAGCTGTGAGTGGTTGTCTAGTAGGTTCACCTGCTCGCTCAGCCTGCCCACACCTGCGGCTCATTTGTGTGCCGTGTATTTAAATTCTGTCTATTCATTGTTTCACTGTGGCACTATTGATTTGTCTGAAGTGGTATGGACTTATCCCTCCGTGTTTTTCCCCATCTCCTCCAGAGCTAAGGCGGCTCTGGAGCACACATTTCTGTAAGTTATTTTTGTGTGCATTTTTTGTATTGTCTGCACTATTTTTGGACTTTATTTTATTTTCATTAATAAATGTCACAATTACAATTCAGTGTTTGGGTCTGTCTCTCTGCCCTGGAGGGGCCAATTCATGACAGACTAATTAAAATTATTAGAAATCAAATAAATTACATTAAGAGCCAACTTGCTCCTCCAACCGTTTTAATTTATTTATTATTTATTTTGCGTGTATGTGCCACCAAATAAATCTCAGCCAAAAAAATATTTTGTGGGCTGCTGCACTAGCTGTTGCCCTAATGTTATTATACGACTACTGATAAATCAAGAACAAAAAACATACATTGTTTGACAGAGGCTCTGCACATGAGCTATCTCTGCGGTCGTGTTAGCAGCATTAGCTAACAAATTAGCAGCTACCATGTAAAGTACAGAAAACACTGTAAACCTCCTAAAAAATAGCACTCACCTTTACATCAGTCACATAACCCCAGATCTTCTCTTCTCTCCTTCCTCTTGTTTAAACTCTGTTTACAAAGCATTTTTTTCTACAAATTGTCCAAAAAAAACCTTTAGCTGTAAACCTACTGTTCTGAGACAAGTATATGGTTGAAGCCTTTCATAATAAAATAAAATAAAGAAATCAAACCGTTCTGATCAGTGATGCACCATAGAGCTTTTATTTTTTGAATAATTTGAAGAAGTGTTGTGTGATAGAAAAAAATACTTTAACCTCAGAACAAGTAACTTCTTACTTTTTCCCTCTCATTTTTGTTGCAGCAATAATAACCAATACATTTAGATTCACATATCAAGAAAGAGAAAACTACTAACCATAGGGCATAAATTTAATATACAAATATACACACTGAAAAATAAGAGCATGACATATACAGTAGCTTTCTGTTGTACTTTGTGGACATGAAAGCTATTAATTTACTTTGACAAGCTATAAACCTTAAGAGTGACCTTTGGTATTTTAGCTACAGAGAATGTATGACTTAGAGTTGTGCTATTTGTGATAACTATCTAGCCAGCAGCCACCCATCCAGCTTCATAGCTCTAAGCACACACTCCAGTCTGAGGTATGATAGAGAACTTGAAGAAGGGAACCAGTTGGACTGGATGTCTGAGAACTCAGTCAGGGACTGAAGGTGAAACTTCAGTTTTATGTGTGCCCGGAAGGATTTCATGTTCATTGCTGTATTGAATAGTTACCATTCAAAGGAGTCTATACGTGTGAGTATATTTGATAT
This sequence comes from Pholidichthys leucotaenia, assembly GCA_020510985.1. NCBI lineage: Eukaryota > Metazoa > Chordata > Actinopteri > Cichliformes > Pholidichthyidae > Pholidichthys > Pholidichthys leucotaenia. Next base: position 429,081,088 of record CM035836.1, on the reverse strand, counting down.
ATGGTTTAAATATCGGTTTTTGGTGGTTGGATTGTCTTGTTTTGGTTTCTTCTTGAGTACTTGTTATATGTGTCATCTTATTTAAGGTTGAATGTGCAGAGACAGCTGTCCTGTGGATATTTATGATAGGATTATAATATAATTTGTATGTTTTTACAGATATATTGTGGTAAATAAAGTGGGTTTTTTGTGTCAGGTTGAACAGCAATGGAATTCGCTTGTGGGTTTGTTTACCTGCCACCATCAGTGACTAAGAAGAACCAGAGACCTAAACGCTCAGGTGTGATTTCAGTCAAACAGTAGAGCTCATGTAACAACACTGATATTTCTATTTTTTAATTAAAAGAGGGAGAATTACATTTCTGTTACCACATGATCATCTTGGGTTGTTTTTTTTTCCTTCATCTACATCTTACCACTTCAGCTTCAGTGAAGACTGACAAAAGAAAGCATTTCAGCTATCCATAAGTAGAACAGCAAGCATCATGTTTTAGCATTTTAGCAGATTTTATATGTCTCTTTGATGACTGACAAGTTTAAAGAAAATACACTTGATAGAGCTTTCGACCTGGTAAATGTAAGAATTTCAGAAGTTGAGCAAAAGACTGAAGAACCAAAATCCAAAAGGTATTTGCAAAAAGTACTTCTTTATTGTTTTGAATATAGATGATATGTAAAAGTGTGTGTGGGTAGATTTTTTCCTTTCACCAGAGCTTTGTGGATGACTGGCTGGTTAAGAGCCATTATTCATTATACAAGCAGTGACACAGAACCTTTCCTGTCTATCTTAGAAGAGAGATTTCTTTCAGACACTTTGCTTTACTCAGTAAAAGGCGTCTGCCTCCTGAGTCACAGTTTTTCGAAGCACAGGGGTCATCGCTGCAGCAGTTAATTTGTCAGCTTACACAATTTTCATACTACTGCTTATATACATTCATATGATATTCATTTTCATGATTGATTTTTAGCTCTCCTTCCTCCTGGTCACTGGATCCGTCCTTGCAGACCTCCTCCTCTTCCACCACCAACAAATTCTGCAAAGAATAATTCACCAAAATCCCCCACTCCCCCCACAGAAAAGAACAAAGAGTTAAAGAAACCCCTGAAGGCCTCAGTTGTCTATGAAAATTCAGAATATCATGTTAAGGCACCCACAACATCTTCCACTGATCAACTGACTCCACCTCCTCGAAAAACAGGTATGTGAATGTGTTACAATCATTTTGTTAAATCCATATAATTTTTTAAAAAGGACAAAAAACTTTTTGTCACAGTGTCATATATATTATCTTGTGGTATCTAATCATGCAAATGATATTCCACTTACTGTTAGATTTTAAAGAAATGTAGTGCTTTATACTAAATTGAAACTGAATTGATTTTTTTTTTTTTCTTGCCTTCTGATTGTTGCTCTGAGTGTTGCTATCCCTATGCTGTTGCAATCCTGGAATTTCCCCATTGTGGGACTAATAAAGGCTTATCTTATCTTATCTTATCTTAAAAATAGGACATTTATTATGCTTTCCTAATCTTGGCCACTTTGAAATACAATGTGTGTTGCGCAGAAATAACAGAATTTCATTTTCTTTTACCTGCTGATCTAGATACACTCAAATATTTAGTACAGAATTATAAATAATTATAACCTGCATTTACTGAAGGCCAGAGCACCTCCAGACAAAATATCCAGATATGAAGAGAAAATGAATACCTACATGATCCGAAGACATATAGACCTGTTCGTGAGTGATGTCACACACCATAACAGCTGCCAAAAGGCTGGCTGCCAAAAGAATGTCTATATGAACACTGTGGAAATTACAAATAGCCCTAATATTGTGTTGAAACACATGCAAACAGAAAACAGGCCAACAAACCGTTGCCCCTATGGTGATACATTGGGCCCTATTTCAGTGGTCTAAGGCACACTATTGGCCCACACTCTGCGCCTTGAGCCAGTGTTTTTGTTACTTTCTTTTAACACATTATCTGTTTTTCACACTTTGCACCATGCCATCTAATTACCTATGGACTGTGCGCCCAATATACACTGCAAGGAGGAGACTCATTTAAAAGAGATGTAGCACCCGCGCAATCTCGGCACATCAGTATTTTAGTACATTTTATGACACTGCACTTTTGATCAGGAAAAAGAAGGTCTGTCATCTGAAGCGCATTGTTAATGCTATTTCAGCGGCATGTTTTGAAATTGCACAGCTCCCACTGACAGCAACACATGAGGAAACACAGCATGCACTGGGATTTTCTATTATTTTAATGGACAGAGTTGTAACAGTTATAATCTACCTGTCATTTTGAATATAATATGTTGATGCATTCATTTTTTTTTAATTCCATCCACATTTTCATTTTAATCATGGACTTACAGGAGGGTATAGCCTATACATTAGGCATTCATGAATTTATTTTTTTAGATGTATAAATGAATGAACAGGAAGTGGTGAGCCCTCTGAGCCACCATAGTTAGCTCATTGTTAGCTTGTCATTATGATGTTATATGGATCAAGCAGCTGTTCATCTCCAACTTTAAGCTTCTGCATCTATCTTGCAGTCACAATTGGATCCCAATTTGTTACTTGTTTGAGCCAAAGCACTATTTTCTCTAGAGAGTCTGCTAGGCTTTTGTGAGCTAGTCTATTGAGCATGCACAGAATACTTGTTTATATGAGTTTATATGGTGGAATGGACATTCCAGACAACCATAAATAAAGTAACCATGTTTTCGACTGCTTTCTGGGACTCTGGAGCAGAATGCCCTATGATGTAACTAGAAATCCCCTCCTGCAGATTGCGGCTAAAATTTCAAAACACTCAACTGACATCAGATGACGGAAAGCAGCTATCTAACACATTTCGTGACCTCTTATTGTCTTATGCATTTGTAACCTCTTGGTGTCTTATGCATACATATGTACTGTACATATGTCTTATGTATGCACATTTTTACATAAACTGTTTATACACCACTGACAAAACCTGCTCAAACACTATTGGCTCTTGTCACTGTTATGGCCCTTTCTGGGCCAAGGCCAGAATTGCCTATATTATCCTGGGATTTTCAAGTCCGTCTCGGACCCTACGCCATGGTGTACAACCCTGGTCATGTTTGCCCCCTTCTTTGGGTATGGTAGACATTCACCAATATCCCAGGCTGGGATTTGAACCCATGACTCCATGATCTCAACATGTCCACTCTACTACTGAGCCTAAGAGGAATTCTTCACTAGCTCTCGGCTAGTAGCAAAGGTGTACTCTATGGTGTCAGGACCTGCACCACTGACTAATTACTCATGGAGGGAGCCGCAACAGTCACCAAGACACAAAGGCCTAGGTTACAAAGGTATCATTTAGTTACTTAAAAGGTAAGCCTGTGAGCATCCATCTATCACTCAAAGTAGCCCACCTACAGACATGCCTTTTTTAAAATTATAAATTTAACTGTGAAGAATTGTATTGTCGGGCAGCACAGTGGCGGAGTGGTTAGCACTGCGGCAGCACAGCAACTCACCCTTGGCTGGGGCATCCTGTGCTCCATCCCAGCCCCCGACCAACAGTGATCTGTATGGAGTTTTCATGTTCTCCCCGTGTCTGCGTGGGTTTACTCCGGGATTTCTCCGGTTTCCTCCCACATGCCAAAAACATGCAAGTTAGGTTAATTGCCATCAAACTGGGGATTCTAAATTGTCCTTAGGTATGACTGTGAGAGTGAATGGTTGTCTGTCTCTCTGTGTTGGCCCTGCAATGGACTGGCGATCTGTCCAGGATGTACCCTGCCTCTCACCCAAAGATGCTAGGATAGGCCCCAGCCCCTCCGTGACCCGAAAAGGATTAAGTAGAAGAAAATGGATGGATGAATGGAATTGTATTGTCATTGCTCCATAAGCAATTCCTGCTTTTCTGTTTGTCTGCCTCACCCAGCTCTTCTTCCTCCACACATGAGGCCTAAAGCAAACAGCCAGACCTCTTATTATTGTGAGCCACATCCACCTCAACACACCACCAGCCAAATGTTTACCCATGACTTGCCGAAAGAAGAGCCTAATTTAAATGTGCAGCCCTTGGACCCAAATTACTCCTACACCATACCAGAAAGCGCTGAGCGTGAGGTGAACCTGCCAGCTGAGCCTTCTATTCCCTTATCAGGTTATAAATAAATAAATATGTATATAAAAAGCAGCACAAATTCCTGTTTCTATGGGGAAAAATATTGAACATCTTTTTTCTGCTCTTATCCTAAAATACAGCTCCACCCCTCCATTCAAGACCAATATTTACGCATTTAGAGCCAGAGTATGTTTTGGTGTTACCTTCATCTCATCCATCTTCTTCATCCCTGGAGAGATCCTTGTCATCTCCATTACCTTCTCCATTGCCTAATAATAAAGGTAATAACAGACTCCTTAAAACTACTACAAATCTATTACAATACAACATGGTTATTTTGAATATTTATTTCAGGATCAGTGGATAAGGGGCCTCTTCCGGGAAACCCTAACGTACTTCTTGTTAGTTTAGGAAAATTGATCTCTGAGGAAAAAGGTCAGTAACTTTTTACACCTTCATGCCTGCCATCTAATTTGGATTTCAGTATTGTTGCTTTATCTTAAGACTCTGGAGTCAAATTATAAGTTGTGCCTTGTTAATATTCCTAACAAATTCTAGTATATTCTTCCAAATGGGTTGTTTTTAATCATGTTTCAAAGCTCTCAAATCTTAATTCCTAAAGATGGGATATGGCACAGTTCTTTTTGGATGATGGATGTTCATTTCTTCCTATGGTCATCAATCAAGCTTCATATGCAGAAAATACTACCTCCCTAACCTGTAGATGTTTTTTCTGAGGACTTTTTAAAGGAATTATGAACAAAAGTAGAGCAGCTCAAAGCTCTATTCAGTTGAAAGTAGGTTTACCCTATGAATAGAGTTAAGTAGGCAACAGCTAAATAGTTACCAAAAATTACTTGAGTAAAAGTAAGACAGTATCTACTAAAAAAAACTTTGTGACTCTTCTCATAAACTGCATGGTTGAAATTTCACACTTTTTTGCAAGGACATGCACAGGTTTGATCTATTGTTGCCAAGGCAACAGCCTATTTGGTGCCTTTGTCTGAGCTGCCCTTCCAAGGGAAAGAAACTGTTGTAACTTATTATTTTAGTGCCCTGTAACTGGTGATACTAGACAAAAGTAAATCATCACACAACCCAAACTTTTAATCCTGAAATAGATTTTTTTTTTTTTAATTGTGCAAGTTTTCTCTATATAATTTGTCAGGTTGTAACTTTTCCTTGAAAAATTTGGGGCATTTTCTTTTTACAATAAGACTTTTTTCTTGTAAATGTGTCACTCTGCACTAGTAAATTTGCAGTTTTTTTCTCTTGATTTTTTCATTTTTTTTCACCTAACTTTGAGACTTCATCACCAACGCCAGGGTGAGTCGCATGGGTAGAGAGGTCAGTGCCGTTTGCGACAATCCTCCATTCTCCATCCAACCCACCGATTATCCAGCTATGTCTCTGCCTTAACTTGACAGGGAATGAGACTATGGCCACCAAACTTGGTTGACCGTGGGGCGGGCACCTCTGGCTATACTTTTGGGGTTAAACGGTCATAGGTCATGGTGCAGGGTCAGAGAAGATCAAAATCCAGTTTGGCCTACAGTGACCTCATTATTGCAACTATAGGAGCAAGAAATTTTAATGCATGATAGAAATGTGTCTGACAACTGGTGAAGGTCAAATGACTTTGACCTTGAAGATCAATATGGTGTGAATTTAGGTTACGAGGTTACCAAGTTTAAATAAATTAACCCTATGGCATATGCCATAATTTTTATAAATGCCGTAAAGTAAAAATAAATTATTTTAAATTTAGGCTAGCGTTATTTTTTCACACCCAAAGGAAGTACTAGAAGGAGATTTGGGCATTGGCTCCAATTATGCTTTTGAATGCTGTATGTATTCTGTAAATCTAGGGCTGCGAAAGGCATAGGTCTGCATCTCGGTTGAGTCCCCCCACTCCCACGGCATGTGGGACACCATATGGTGTATAGGGTGACACCTATTTCCATGTAACCAGCTACAGTGGGTGAGTCGGTTGAGTGTATTATAGTTACTTGCACTGGATTACAATAAATAAGGAACTTTGAGATCATAAATTTGTAACTTTTCTCTATGATTTGTGCATGTTTTGGTAAATTAGAGGGTTTTCTTGAACTTTTCAATTTTTCCTATCTTTCTGTGTTTTTATTAATTAAAAAAAATTGAGATTGTTTTGCTCATAAATGATACTTTTCTCTTGTAATCTTGTGACATTTTCCCAAAAATGTACAACTTTTCCCACACAAATTTAGTCCATCTTTTTAACACGTTTCCTGTTTTCCTATACATTTTCAGTAACTGTTTGTCATGTTCGGGGTCGTCACCCCAAGCATGACTCGTGGCTGTTGGGTTTAATTATTGCTTATTAATTTCAGCTGGCGGATTGAGCCTCACTCTCTGCCAGTCCCACAGCCACATCTCCTCCTCACCAGGCATCCACCAGCTGTATGGTTCACCACATACACACTCACACACTCATGCACGTACACACACTTATGCACGCACGCACGCACACACACACACACACACACACACACACACGTTCACACTCACGCACACACACATAGTCCTATTAGTCACGCACCTGTTGCCACTCGGCTGGTCTATTTGCTGTCATTAGAGCTTTGTACAAATAGCAGGGCAGTACGACCAGCCAGCGTGGCAGCTTAGCCATGTCAACTTCAGACATCCAGGCTCGCTTCTGTGGGTTCACTCTTGGACTGATCGTGTTGTTTTCACAGAGCCTTTCTGCTCCAATGCTATTGTAAGTCCTTGTGCCTTTTTCTGCGCTCCTGACTGTTCGGAGCGCGTTAGGCATTCTCTGAACTAATTGAGTTTGTAGCCAGGTGTCTCACCCCTTTTTCATGCGACTGTATTTGGACATTCAACACATTCACCCATTGTAAATAAACACGTTACTTTGCGTTTTGGGCTCGCTGCTATTTCATATGTTCGCTGTGGAGTTACGCAGTGAACATGACACTGTTGTTGTATATGTGACTTTTTTCTTTATAAAGTTGCAACTTTTCTCAGAAATTTGTGACTTTTTGTCTTACAAATTCATGTTCTTTTTCCACTTGTAATTTTGCCCTTTTTCAAGTTAGAACAACAGCCCCTTAAAATGTCAATGCACATACAGTGCATTCAGAAAGTATTCACATCACTTCACCTTTTCCACATTTTATGTTCCAGCCTTATTCCAAAATGGATTAAATTCATTTTTTCCTCAAAATTCTACACAATACCCTATAATGAAATGTAAAAAAATTTAGATTTTTGCAAATTTATTAAAAATAAAAAACTAAGAAATCACATGCATAAGTATTCACAGCCTTTCCTCAATACTTTGTTAATGCACCTTTGGCAGCAATTACAGCTTCAGGACTTTCTGGATATGATGCCACAAGTTTAGCACACCTATCTTTGGGCAGTTTCGCCCATTCCTCTGCAACACCTCTCAAGCTCCATCAGGTTGGATGGGAAGCATCTGTGCACAGCCATTTTCAGATCTCTCCACAGATGTTCATTTGGATTCAAGTCTGGGCTCTGGCTGGGCCCCTCAAGGACATTCACAAAGTTGTCCTGAAGCCACTCCTTTGATATCTTGGCTGCGTGCTTAGGGTCATTGTCCTGCTGAAAGATGAACCATCACCCCTGTCTGAGGTCAAGAGCACTCTGGAGCAGGATGTCTCTGTACATTGCTGCATTCATCTTTCCATCTATCCTGACTAGTCTCCCAGTTCCTGTCGCTGAAAAACATCCTTGCAGCATGATGCTGCCACCACCATGCTTCACTGTAGGGATGGTATTGGCCTGGTGATGAGCGATGCCTGGTTTCCTCCAAACATGACACCTGGCATTCATACCAAAGAGTTCAATCTTTGTCTCATCAGACCAGAGAATTTTGTTTCTCATGGTCTGAGAGTCCTTCAGGTGCCTTTTGGCAAACTCCAGACGGGCTGCCATGTGCCTTTTACTAAGGAGTGGCTTCTGTCTGGCCACTTTATCATACAGGCCGGATTGGTGGATTGCTGCAGAGATGGTTGTCCTTCTGGAAGTTTCTCCTCTCTCCACAGAGAAACGCTGGAGCTCTAATAGAGTGACAATCGGGTGCTTGGTCACCTCCCTGACTAAGGCCCTTCTCCCCCGATCGCTCAGTTTAGACAGCCGGCCAGCTCTAGGAAGAGTCCTGGTGGTTCTGAACTTCTTCCATTTACGGATGATGGAGGCCACTGTGCTCATTGGGACGTTCAAAGCAGCAAAAGCAGCAGATTTGTGCCTTGAGACAATCCTGTCTCGGAGGTCTTCAGACAATTTCTTTAACTTCATGTTTGGCTTGTGCTCTGACATGCACTGTCAACTGTGGGACCTTATATAGACAGGTGGGTGCCTCTCTAAATCATGTCTATGTCATGTTTGCCCTTTCAGGGTGAAGAAGAGGACCCAATCGCCATGCAAATCTGGTAAACCACGATTTGTTAATAACGGAAAATAAACCCTGCTCATGGGCAGAAATAATATGAAAATAATAATATTCTAGACAAAATGGAGTGATAGACAGCAACAAATAATTCAAACAGCGTGATACAGAAATGTGGAGCTAACACAAGGACACCACAGGGATTAATGCCCGCGGCCAGTATATATAGGGGAGACAGTGATGGGAGAATACAGGACAGGTGAGCACCATCAAGGGCAATCAGGCAGCACAGGATGAGAGGGGCTGTACAAACACAGAAGGGATACACACAAATCATGAGAAAAGGGTTAAAAGGAACACAAAGCGTGGACAGGGGCTGTAGCCCTGTCCAGAACACTACAGTACCCCCCACCCCTTTAAGGGTCAGATCCTAGATGACCCTAGAGTACCACCCACAAAAGAAAAAAAGAAAACCCAAAAACCCTCACAGGGTGGGTGGTGGGGGGAAAGACCAGGTAGGCCGAAACAAACTGACCCCCCCCCCCCCCCACACACACACACACAGCAAAGTCCAAAGCCAACACTGTTCATGGGCCAAATAAAGGTCAAGGGCCCAAGATCCAAAACAAAGCGGTCGTTTGGTCTGCCCAGTTCCATGGGCCACCAGACCAGAACAAAGAAAGGGTCAGGGGGTCTACCAAAGTCTAAAGGCCCTCAAACCAGAAAACGACATGGGTCGGGAGGTCTACCCCAGTCTATGGACCACCAGATCTCAAAACATAACCATTCGAGTAGTCTCCTGGCTTTCGGAACATCAGCTGGAGGTCTCCTGACCCCTGAAGCTATGGCTGAAGGTCTCCCAACCTCGTGGACAACGGCTGGAACATGGTTCTCCTGCGACCCCATCCTCGACATGGCCACCTCAGACGATGGAGGGAAACAGGAGGTCAGTGAGACAAGACCACAATCATTAGCAACAGAGACTGGTGGGGAGGACTCAGCAGCTAGTTGGATGTACGCTTGGGCCCCCCACCAGAAGCAAGACAAGTCTTTTCAAAAATTGTGTTTGAACATAAATGAAAAGGTACTTGCCTGAACTCCTGATCCCCTGCTGCTGGGGTGACCACCTCACTGTCAGGAGCTGGAAGGCACCGTGGAGCAGGTACGGGAGCTGGGAGGTGCCATGGAGCAGGTACTGTAGCTGGGAGGCACCGTGGAGCAGTGACCCTTGAATGAGATGGCTGGGAAACGCTGATCTCAGGATGAAATAGCTGGGATGCGCTGACCCCTGGATTTGATGGCTGGAGTGCGCTGACCTCTGGAGCAGTTGACTGAAGTGCATCAACCTCATGTGCTGATGGTTTGAGTGCGCTGGTTCACGAATGAGACGGCTGGGGCGCACTGACCTCAGGATGAGACAGCTGAGGCACATCCGGTCCAGATGCCCAGGAATCCCTCTCCGACACAGCCACCTTGGGCAGGGGAGAAGAAGTACAGGTTGGAGCAGAAGCCACACCACAACAGTCAGCAGAAGAGCTAGATGAGGAGAACTCAGAGGCAGATAGAGGCTGCAACTGGGTCTCCTCACCAAGAGTAAGACAAGACCTCTTTAATACAGACATTAGGAAAACAAAAAAGAGGACCTGCCTTAACTCCTGTTCTTCTGCTGGCAAGGAACCCGAAGACTCTGCAGCTGGAGAGGTGATGACCATCACAGGAGACGCTGAAGGAACAGCAGATGAGACAGTCAGAGGTGCAGCAGCGGGTGTGGGCACCAGCACTAGAGATATTGGAGCCGGCACTGCAGGCGTGATGACAGGTGAGGCAGAAGGAGCGCGAGATGATGTGTGCACCGAGAAAAGAGCTGGAGCTGTGGCGTGTGCCTCGGGAACAGCTGGAAGCCGTTGTGTACACCTCTGGGGCAACGAAAACTGGTGTGTGCACTTCGGGAATGGCTGGAGCTGTGATGCACACCTCGTGAACAGCTGGAGCAATCTGAAGATTAGCCGGAGCAGGTGGTGATACGTGGCGTCGAGTGGGACGGCGTCTCCCGGAGCCTTCTTTCCACCCGTGTCCCCCATGTGCCAACCAACTGTTATAAAAAAAAACCTCCCTCCGCTCTGCAGGAATAAACACAGGTGGGCAGTCGGCTGGCTACGGCGAGGAGGAGTAATGGAAGTAATGGAAGGGAGAGATTCAGCACCCGAGGGTGGGAGCGCATGCTTGGTCTGGCTTTTAACAGGTTAGTGACTCCACCCCAGCAATCCAACTCGTCTTCCCGGGAGAAGCTGGTCTGAGCTGCGGCTGCTAAGTCCTCCATTGCCCCAACGAGCCGCTGCTCCTCCCGACTCCATCTTTTCCTCCTCTTACTAGACTCGCCCGCTGGGTCTCTTACTGGCAGTGTCCTTCTGTCATGTTTGCCCTTTCGGGGCAAAGAAGAAGACCCAATCGTCAGGCAGATCTGGTAAACCATGATTTATTAATAACAGAAAATAAACCCTGCTCGTGGGCAGAAATAATATGAAAATAATAATAATCCAAACAAAGTGGAGTGATAGACAGCAACAAATAATCCAAACAGTTTGGTACAGAAATATGGAGTTAATACAAGGACTCTGTGGGGATTAGTGCCCATGGCCAGCATGCAGTACATAGAGGAGACAGTGATTGGGAGAACACAGGACAGATGAGCACCATCAAGGGCAATCAGGCAGCACAGGACAAGTGGGACTGTACAAACACAGAGGGGATACCCACAAATCGTCACAAATGGGTCAAAAGGAACATAAAGTGGGGACAGGGGCTGCAGCCCTGTCCACAATACTACAGTCCAATCAACTGAATTTACCACAGGTGGACTCCAATTAAGCTGTAGAAACATCTCAAGGATGATTAGTGGAAAGAGGATGCACCTGAGCTCAATTTTGAGCTTCATGGCAAAGGCTGTGATTACTTATGTACGTGTGATTTCTTAGTTTTTTATTTTTAATAAATTTGTAAAAATCTCAAAAAAACTTTTTTCACATTGTCATTATGGGGTATTGTGTGTAGAATTTTAAGGAAAAATTAATTTAATCCATTTTGGAATAAGGCTGTAACATAACAAAATGTGGAAAAAATGAAATGCTGTGAATACTTTCTGGATGCACTGTATTTCTATAACGATTAGATTTACACCTTGGAAACTGTGAAACAGTGACCAGAGGGCAAACGTAAGAATTTACTATTACATTAACATAAATCATTAGCATTAAATTTAAAAATGCATTCTATGTGATTAAGATAGTGGTTTTGGGTGCTGTATTTGCAGTGCTTCACAGATGTAAAATTACTACATAATGTTGTTAACCCAGATTAAAATTATGTTTATGGTCCTCCAGCACAACCAGTACAAGGGAAGCCCACCTCCTGCACCCAGTGTGACTCTGTGCTGGACTCTTGCTATGACAATATGGTAATTACACCTTATTTGACCTTTATTCTGAAACTGCTGAGCTCAAATGCAAATTGGAATTGTAAACCTTCTAAGCAGTCAAGCATAAGCATTATTGATCAAAACAGCTGATTGGATTGGTTTATTTGATTCTGACTTCTCTTTTCTCTGTACCATAGGTTCATGAGTGTTACTTCTGTCGACCTTGTGATTTAAAGAGTTCTCCCAGTACGCAACAGAGTTCTCTGAATGGTTGCCAGGATGGCCTCTTTTTGCTTAACCCTGATGAAAAGCCCATGTGTGCTAATGATGCTCTATTACTCTTCTGCATTGATATTTCAGGCTCTATGACCACCACCTCCGAGGTACAAACAATGTTATTGAATATTGACGCTATTTGAGACAGTAGATGTTCATAAATACAACCTGTGGTTCTGTTGTTTGAAGGTGAAGGAGGGAAATACTACTACCCACAGGTCCCGTCTTTGGGTAAGTTTTTTTTTTTTTTTTCCAAAGCCTGTTTGTTGGACTGAGAATGAATTTGAAGGTGTAGCAATAATTAAAGGTACTATCTCACTGGGCTGTGACACTTCACGGCAAGTTGGTGATTAAAAAATGTGCCATGCACATGTTGCATGACATTCATGCAGTACGTGTGTGACAAAAAAATTGTACATTTTTTTTTGCACTTCCAACTGTCCCATCATGGCGGCACAAATCCTGTGCAACATTTGCATGGCTTGACAACTGTAAAATTATGGCCATGTCTCCCCATTCCAGCAGTCATTTTATCATCAGACATCAAGTGAGATTGACCATAGAGAAGAAATGCAGAGACTGATGGATGGGGGGGCTGCTGTGTCTGATGCAAGGAGTCCACAGCATCAGACACAGCAGCCCCCCCATCCCTAGCCTTGCCTTTCTTGCATTTAGTTGGTATAGTGACACTGTCGGTAGCAGTTGTGTCAGTGTTTCTGGAAAATTGTTGAAACTCACAATTGAGTTTTACAATTTAGGTCTCTGTCCCCTCACAAAGTTGTCTAACTTTTCTCGTACTTTCTGACTCACAGAAACTAAACTGAGAAAGGTTCGACACAGGTTTGAGACACCTGCGACCGCAACTATTTGGTGAGAAAATGTGTAGCACAAATTTTTTGAACATGTTGAAAATTCCTGCGACACAAAAGTGACGCTCTGCAAATCACAAGAGGAAATTGTGAACCCCCAAGAGCCCCCCCCCATGAGATTTTGAAAACTTCCTTACGAATACTGTTCTCCACAAAGTCACAAGCTGTCACAGCTCACTAAGATACTACCATAAGAATGCTACTCTGAAATAGTTTGTCTTTCAGTGTTACTTAATGCTGAGAAGTGGTGAAACTGTTTTTTTACCAGTCAGTGCAGGAAGCTGTGTCACGGTGTGTCCAGAGACTAAGCAAACAACAGCCTGATAGACGAGTAGGGCTCATCAGCTTCAACTACCAGGTATGATTTAGGGTACGATATAAACCTTGGGGAAAATGATTGCATGTGGTTTCAGAATCTGACAGAACATTAAAAAAAGGTATATTTTATAACCTTTTGTAAAAAGGAATTGTTTAAAAAAACACGCACACCTCATATCAATACTTTTGTCAAAACACTACCTTGATCTGAATTGAATTAAAGAGATTAAAGTAAACTTAAGTGAGTGTAAACAAAGAGGGGAGAAGTTCACTCACAGTGGTGGGGAAAGCAAGCTATTCTGATGACATACTACTAAACTACTGCTGTTGTAAAAACCACTAGGATTCCTAAAAAAGTCTATAAATGATAATAAGTAGTAATTTGTGCAGTTATGTTATCAAGTTATTTGCAAGAAATAGCAGACTTTCCTTTGTTTTGATATAAAAAGAGATCAAAAAGTGCAGTGGTGGTCTAGTGGTAGAGCATCTGCTTCAACAACCAGGAGGTCATGGGCTCAAACCGTAGCTGGATCATGCCAAATGTTGGATTTCATTCTTGTTTTATAAGTCCTATATACTGTACATATAGACTTTTAATACACCTGTGAAAACTAATTGAGGCTCTGGAATTAACTTTAGTATTAACTTTTATATAAAAAAGTTTCAGTCAGCATCAAAGAGATTCTGGCAAACTGTCCGGTGACTCAGGAGGGGGAAGCAACTCCTTGTCCACACTGTATGGTGTGGATGGGGAGCTGCTGACTTCAACTGGGAATATCGTCTGGTGGTGGAAGGAATACTTCGAGGATCTCCTCAATCCACTGACATGTCTTCCACAGAGGAAGCAGAGCTTGTGGACGAGAGGGACGACTCGCCCGTCACGGGCTGAGGTTGCTGAAGTGATTAAAAAATTCTTCAGTGGCTGGGCCCCGGGGGTGGATGAGATTCGCCCTGAGTACCTCAAGGCTCTGGATGTTGTAGGGCTGTCATGGTTGACATGCCTCTGCAACATTGCGTGGAGGTCAGGGACAGTGCCTTTGGCATGGCAAACCGGAGTGGTGGTTCCTCTCTTCAAGAAGGGGGACCGGAGGGTGTATTTCAACTTTAGAGGGATCACACTCCTCAGCCTCCCTGGGACGGTCTATGCCAAGGTACTGGAGAGGAAAGGCCAACTGTTGGTCAAATCTCGGATTCAGGAGGAGCAATGTGGTTTTTGGCCTGGCCATGGCACATCACACCAGCTCTTTACCCTCTCGAGAATCCTCAAGGGTTCATGGGAGTTTGCCCAACCAGTTTACATGTGTTTTATGGACTTGGAGAAGGCATTTGACCACGTCCCTCGTGATTTTTTGTGGGGGTTGCTTTGGAAGTATGGGGTATCGGGCTTGTTGTTATGAACTATCCAGTCTCCATACAACTGTTGTGAGAGTTTGGTTCGTATTGCCAACACTCGGTCGGACTCATCCCCAGTGAGAGTTGGACTCCACCAGGGCTGCCCTTTATCACCAATCCTGTTCATAATTTTTATGGACAGGATTTCTAGGTGCAGCCAAGGAATGGAGGGTGTCATGCTTTGTGACCACAGGATCTCATCTCTGCTGTTTGCAGATGATGTCATCCTATTGGCTTCATTGAGCAATGACCTACAGGTCTTGCTGGGACGGTTTGCTACTGAGTGTGAAGCAGCTGGGATGAGAATCAGCACCTCCAAGTCCGAGTCAATGGTGCTCAGCCGGAAAAGGGTGGATTATCCTCTCCGGGTTGGGGACAAGCTCCTGCCCCAAGTGGAGGAGTTTAACTATTTCGGGATCTTATTCACGAGTGAGGGGAGAAGTGGGAGACTGACAGACAGATCAGAGCAGCATCTACAGTGATGCGGATGTTGTCCCGGTCTGTTGTGGTAAAGAAGGAGCTGAGCTAATGCAAAGCTGTCACTTTACTAGTCAATCTATGCTCCTGCCCTCACCAATGGTCATGAGCTTTGGGTAATGTCCGAAAGAATGAGATTGCAGATTCAAGCGGCTGAATTGAGCTTTCTCAGTAAGATTGCTGGTCTCACCCTTAGTGATAGGGTGAGGAGCTCACTCATCCAGAAGAGGCTCAGAGAAGAATCGCTGCTTCTCCACATTGAAAGTTGCCAGTTGAGGTGGTTTGGACATCTGATCATGATGTCTCTTGGACACCACCTGCTTGAGGTGTTTTGGGCACATCCCACTGATAGGAGACCCCGAGGCAGACCCAGGACATGCTGGAGAGTCTGTCTCCCAGCTGGTCTGGGAGCGCCTTGGTATCCTCTCTGAAGAGCTGAAGCAGGTGGCTGGGGAGAGGGAAGTCTGGGTTTCTCTGCTTGAACTGCTGCCTCCGTGATCCGGACCTCCGGAAAAGTGGTAGAAGATGGATGGATGGATAAAAAGCTCCACATAAAAAAAAAAAAACAACTTTTCTTCAAGGAGGTTGTTTTTGTCTGTATTTGTTTGTGTGTGTTAATAGCATAACTTTTTTTTACAGAGTTTGATGATCCAAATCCGTATTGTATTGAAGGAAACGGGTAGAAAGGTATGTGGTGTATCCAGTGGACAGAGGAAGGAAGACAAGGAGACTTGGTGGTAGAATAAGGAGGTACAGGAAAGCATTCAAAGGAAGAGGTTGTTCGCAAAGAAAAAGTGGGATAGTCAGGGAGATGAAAAAAGTAGACAGGAGTATTTGGAATCTAGGTGCATGGCAAAGAGAGAGGTGGCAAAGGAAAAGGCACATAGTGAGTTGTATGAGAGGCTAAACACTAAGGAAGGAGAAAAGGACTTGTATCAATTGGCTAGACAGAGAGATTGAGCTGGAAAAGGTGCAGCAGGTTTGGCTGATAAAGGACAGAAATGGTAATGTACTAACAAATGACAAGAGTGTGTTGAGAAGGTGGAAGGAGTACTTTGAAGAGCTGATAGATAAAGAAAATGAGAGAGAGAGAAGAATGGATGAAGGAAAGATGGTGAACAAGGAAGTCCAAAGGATTAGCAAGGCAGAAGTGAGGGCAGCTTTGAAGAGGAGGAAGAATGGAAAGGTGGTTGGTCCAGATGACATACTGCACCTGTGGAAGTATGGATATGTTCAGGAGAGATGGCAGTTGACTTTTTAATCAGATTGTTTAACACAATCTTGAAGAATGAGAGGATGCCGGACGAGGGGAGAAGTGTTTTGGTACCAATTTTCAAGAACAAAGGTGAAGCTTAGAGCTGTAGTAACTACAGACACACTACAGTGTGATCAGTCACACTATGAAAATATGGGAAAAAGTTGTTGAATCCCCGTTAAGAGGAGCGGTGACAATCAGTCACTCACAATCAGACAATCAATCAGTGGTGGCCTAGTTGGTAGAGCATCTGCCCCACACCTGGGAGGCCGGGGTTAGAATCCTGGCTGGGTCATGCCAAAGACCATACAAAAGTGGAACTTCCTGCTGTCCAGCTTGGTGCTTAGCAATAATGGAACAGGGGAGGGAAATTTGTGGTGGCGCCTTGCGTGGCAGCAACCCCTCTGATTCTAGATGTGATTAACATTGTAGATAAGAGAAACGTAATTTCGTTCTAAGGCAGCGCGGTGGCGAAGTGGTTAGCACTGCGGCAGCACAGCAACTCACCCTTGGCCGGGGGATCCTAGGTTCGATTCCAGCCCCCGACCAACAGTGATCTGTGTGGAGTTTGCATGTTCTCCCCGTGTCTGCGTGGGCTTACTCTGGGATTTCTCCGGTTTCCTCCCACATGCCAAAAACATGCAAGTTACGTTAATTGGCATCAAACTGGGGATTCTAAATTGTCCTTAGGTATGACTGTGAGAGTGAATGGTTGTCTGTCTCTCTGTGTTGGCCCTGCAATGGACTGGCGATCTGTTCAGGGTGTGCCCTGCCTCTCGCCCAAGGATGCTGGGATAGGCTCCAGCCCCGCCGAGACCCGAAAAGGATTAAGCGGAAGAAGATGAATGAATGAATGAATGAATGAATTTCGTTCTACTGTACATGATTGGCTGTATGGATTGAATGATAATAAAGTTGGCTTTACCTTTACATTTACCAGTGAGCAGCAGTGTGGTTTCATGCCAAGAAAGAGTACTACAGATGCAATGTTTGCTCTAAGAGTGCTGATGGAGAAGTACAGAGAAGGTCAGAAGGAGTTGCACTGTCTTTATGGATCTTGAAAAAGCATATGATTGGGTGCCAAGAGAGGAAGTGTGGTACTGAATGAAAAAGTCAGGAGTGGCAGAGAAGTATATGAGGGCGGTGCAGGACATGTAAAGGGAGCAGCCGAAAGAAGAAGATGATCGATCCAAGTCCGTCCTCTTCCTAAACTGTCTCCTTCATCACAGTGTTTAGAGCTGAGCTGCTACATAGGTTTGATATCTTAAAAGCTTAAGCAGAAACATTAATTTATTTCGAGTTTGTGATTGAAGTTACTATCAGCCACAAAGATTTTTTTTTTTAAGATTCCCAAGTATGAAATTAATGCAGTGCCTTGTTAGCGTTTTGATTGTCACCAGCAGAGGGCACTATCTGCTTGTGTCAGACAGCAGCTAACAGGCTATTTGGAGAGATTAAACAGAAAATATGAGGGGGGTGATAGCTACCTTTGTCATGTTCGGGGTCGTCACCCCGAGCATGACTTGTGGCTGTTGGGTTTAATTATTGATTATTAATTCCAGCTGATGGATTGAGCCTTGCTCTCCATCAGTCCCACAGCCATGCCTCCTCTTCACCAGACATCCACCAGCGGTATGGTTCACCACATACACACTCACACACTCATGCACGCACACACACTCACGCACGCACACACACACACTGTTCAATCAGTCACGAACCGGGTGGCCACACAGCTGTGTCCATTTGCCCTCATTTCGGGTTTGTGTATTTATAGGGTAGAATGTGACCAGCTGTTGTGGCAACTTAGCATGTCAACCTTGGACATCCAGACTTGCTTATGTTGGTTTCCCCTCGGACTGAATCATGTTGTTCCCTTAGAGCCTTTCCGCTCCAATGCCATAGTAAGTCCTGTGCCTTTTTCTCCGCTCCTGCCTGTTTGGAGCGCGTTAGGCATCCTTTGTACTAACCGAGCTTGTAGCCGGGTGTCTTCCCTTCCGTTGTGACTGTTTTTGGACATTCAACCCATTCATCCATTGTAAATAAACACGTTACTTACTCTGTGTTTTGGGCTCGTTGCCATTTCATATGTTTGCTGCACAGTTTGCGCAGTGCACATGACAGTAAGCTGCCGCCAATAGAGCCCAAGCAGTGTGTAGCGTGCCTTTTTTCATTTTTGTGCATTTTTTCCTACCTGCTGTTGGAGCCGTAATGGACTTTTGGAGTGACGCAGAGCGGCATGGGCTGGTCGGTTTGAAGGAAGCCTTTTCCCGGGCGCAGGGGCAGTATTCCTCCGAGGCTGTTCGTGTCATCCAGGATACCGCAGCGGAGGTTTTACAGGAATGTCCCGACCTGTTGTTTTTCCCTGAGTCCGTGGACATTCGTCATTCCATCCTCGCGCTACGGAGAGAGGAGCCTGGGAGGGGCGAAGCGGCGCCGATGCGGAAGAGGCATTCGGGACATGAGGGGCATACCTCTTTCCTCAACTCTCCTGCTCCAGTCCCGCCCGTGTCTCCAGAACTCGGGTCCGCTCATTCTCCGCGGGGGTGGGAGAAACACAGATTGACTTTGCTGGAGGAGATTGATTGCCGCCTGGAGGAGGAGAGATCGCTGGCCGCCATTTCCTCTCCAGCACAGTTCAAGGAGGCTTCTCCACAGTCAATGGAGGAGTCCAGTCCCGCTACAACCAATGCGAGGAGCTACCCCTCGCTTGCTGCAGCAGGAAACACCGTCAGCCAGGAGAACAGGCACGTTTTCCTCCCTTCTGTTTCTAAAATTATTGAAAATTCTTGCCTGCTCTCTGGTAGAGTGTCTCTGGGTGTGCAGTCCCCAGAGGTTTCTCCACCTGCTGTAGCCACTGTCATCCCACTTACCCTCTCCATATCTCCTCCTGCTCCCTCTGAGTGTTCTCCGACCCTGGGGTTCCAGACGAAGGAGGAGCCTGAGAAAGAATTGTCAGCATTGGAGCAGCCCTCGACACGGAGGCGGCGTTTGTGGCGTAAGCAGCCATCCTCCTCCGTCAGCCTGTCTGCTCCAGCCCCGCCTCTGTCACTAGAGCTCCAACCCATCTCGACTCCAGCCCTGGATCGCCGGAAAAGCCCCATTTCCTCCTCGCCAGCAGCCCGTCCTTCATCCTGTGAGACCATTTCCGCGGCAGCCCCCTCTTCCAGGCTCGTCCTCGCCGGCTATCACGCCAGCCTGATAGCCTGCGCAGTTTGCGCAGTGAACATGACAACCTTGGTGGTCTTTTGCACTTCAGTGTTTTCTTGCATTCTCTTTTCTCCTCATTTTGCCATCATTATCTCATAAAAAGGTATTATTCCTGGTATTTTATTTTTCTGTCTTGTTCAGGTGACAATATACGGATATGGTAGTTTTCCATCCCATACTCTTAGTGGGGCTGAGTTGATTGACACTACCTATCTTAAAAAGATTGCATCCATTTTCCCCATTCCACCACCAATCTCCCAAACAAAGTTCCACTTACTGGCACAACTTATGGGGTAAGAGAACAATGATCACTCAAATGTTTTGTATTTTTTTAAAAGAGATTCTTAATTGCATTGAATTAATTAAAATAAGGATTATCTTCTTCAAAGATTATCTGCACATGGAACCACAGCTCTGGGTCCTGCAGCTCTTCTTGCAATAACAATGGCTTCCAGTCATCCAGGCTCAAAGGTAGGTTGGGTGTAAGACTTCAGAATTTTTGTCTTTTATGTCATAGTACTGCCTTCCAGGCAGTACAAGATTTGTTGAAGGAGGACCCAGGGTGCGAACTGAACTCCAGTGCAACCTGACCTGACTATGGGTTTGGGATCAAAAGGTCAAAGGTCAAAGTTAACATTCCATTTGCACTATACAAACTACTATACAACAAGTAAAGGTAGGGCCACCAAACCTGGTTCACAGGTTCACCCTGTGACCCTGAAGGATGCCTATGGATTTGGAATTGTAAGGTCAAAGGTCAACATCAAAATGGCATACAGCAATATCTCAACAAAAAAGAAAGCTAGGGTCACCAAACCTGGTACACAGGTTCACCCTGACACCATGACCTCTGATTACACTGGTCAAAACCAAATTTATTGTCTAAGTTTTTTTAGCTGATTTAAGACAATTTTGATGTGCTGAATCCAAAAATCACATTGGTTTTGCTCAATCAGGTCAACTTTCTGAATTATGGCTACATGTTGTTTTATACGTTTTTGTTTACATGTAAGGGTATTTTCGCTTTATATGATGCAAAATTCTTTTTTATGTCTTGAAATTCTCTGAATTTTGAACAATGATGACGTAACATTCAATTTACATGTACTTGCCTTTATATAAAAGTAAGTACATGCACAGTACTAAGTAAGTACCACCGCCGTAAGAGCCACCGCCAGGGACAGACTAAGACTGCAGACTAAGACTGCAGCACATTGTGCGCGCTGCTGAGAAGGTGATCGGCTGCAAGCTCCCATCCCTCCAGGACCTGTACATCCCCAGGACCTGGAGGCGTGCAGGTCGGATCATAGCTGACCCTTCACACCCTGGACACGCACTGTTTGCCCCCCTCCCCTCAGGCAGAAGACTTCGGTCCATTCAGACTAAAACCTCCCGCTACATGAACAGCTTCTTCCCCTCTGCCATCAGACTGCTGAACACTAAGTGACTTATTAGACTGTCGTGCATTATGTACAGCAGCTCAACCGGACTCATGACAATTATCACTGTTTTCTTTTTGCACTACCGACTGCACTATGTGGAACTCCACAATATCTGCTGCTTGTTAATATATTTAAAAATTGCATAGATTAGTATTACTTATTCATATTCTACCTTTTATTGCATGCATAGTTTTTTATTTTTATCTTTAGTGCTACTCCATGTTTAATGTTGCAGCATTGCACCGAGACAAATTCCTAGTTTGTGTACTACATGAACAATGGCAATAAATCTCATTCTGATTCTGATTCTGATTCTGAAGTACTAAGTACAGGTTTTTACTTAGCACCTGATCGAGAGAAACAGATGTCATTTTCGGATTCAGCGGTGCAAAATTGTCTTAAATCAGTTGAAAAAAACACAGACAACTTACAAAAAAATTATTTTTGTAACCCTGTGTTATAGGTCTGGGGTCAAGCGGTCAGAGGTCAAGGTTAGTACTCCCTATGCCCCCTTACTATAGAACATGTAAAGCTCTCTAGGATCACCAAACTTGCTACAGTTTCACCTCGGGATCCTGACCTACAGCTATGTTGTATATACATAGATGATGGGTTTATCATAATTTGGTTCTGCCCCAGTAATTATATTGAAAAGTTGAAAACTGCTCTCTAAGTAAGTATTGGGATCTTCAAAAAAATGGAGGTCGGGGATATTGCACTTACCTCAGAGTGTGTTTGTAAATAATTTGCAAAGAATATGATAGTGTGCAACAGAGTTGAAATTATAAAGACCCCCACATTAGTAGCAGAGTTACATTTTCCTCCTTTCCAAACTTGAGCTGAATCAGCCACAAGTTTTCAAGGGGTCATCAGTGACTAAACCTTTTCCACGTTTTAACACCTCACACAAGTCTTAATGAAATATTGGTGACATATTTTGGTCAAATTTTCTTTAATTTTTTCTTTTTCTTTTGGTGTTACGATGGGGTGTCTGGGATCCACCACATGAGAGGGGGGTTCTGTCATGAACCAAGAGCTGGAGATTTTCACCAGATTCGGTTTCATGGCTTTTTTCCTGTTTGTCACTCATCTGTTGCATTTTGTGCCTTTGGGTTCATGTATTTATGTTCTGCTTGTCATTTTTCTGTTTGTGTCAGTGTTATGTTTTTATTTTTCTGTACTTATTTATAATTATACTGTGGTATGATATTTTATTCCTTTATATCTCTAGTATTGTCCTTTTTCTGTTGGCAGCTGTCAGGGTCGGAAGCTTCGTGTGGGCATGCCCTGTCAGCTGTCAGATTCTGGTTTGCCTCCCTCTCACTGGCCAGCTGATCCTGATTAAATATTATTGCCTTCTTCTGCCTGTTCAGGTTCCCACACCTGTCAGTTATTCTGTGATGGGTTTTGAGCCCTGTTTAAGGGCTCTATGTTTCATTTCTGTTTTGTTGCTGCTTTGATTGTACTTCCTTGTCTCCACCAGAGCGCTACTTCGCTCTGGTGCACAATCTGTAAGTGTATTGCTCCCATATTGGTATTTTGAGTTTATGCACGTTGTTTAACTTTACGTTTGTTGCTTTCAATAAATTTTGCTAGCTCACAGGGCAGCACCTGGGTCTCGTTTCTCTGCCCAGAGAGGGCAATTCATGACAGAATTTATAGAAAACAGCAATAAAAACTGGCCAGATTAACAGTTATACTAATGCCAAGCAGCCTGTCCATCACTTCCTCCTTGCCGCCATGAACACCGAGCACCTAGCCCAGTGTTGCCAACTCCTCAGTAAGGACAGTAACTATTGGCTGTCCTAAAAGTCGCTAGAAGTCGCTAAATGACGTAATCGCCTAATTTGAATAGTTGGTCATTTGCATGTAGTTGTAATGGATGCTGTAGGAGAGAAGAATAATGTGGGAGAGACAAAAAGTAAGTAAAAAAACACCCTAAATATGTTATGTAATATATTACATAATGTATATGTAATAATTTAATTAATGGATTACATTACAGGCTTATTAATGTCAGGCTGAAAACAAACTGTTTCAGACAGAGCTTTTAGAACATGTTTAGTCTGCTTTATCCTGCCTTGAGAGCTTATATTGTGGAAAAATATCTGAAGAAATTTGACACAAAATTGCTAGTAATTTCCTCACTGTGGAATGAGAAATAGGGTTTGTGGAGTGAGAGAGAGGAAAAAAGCATGAGAATCACTCCAAAAGAGTGAGTTGGCAACACTGCATAAAGCTGTCAATGTTTCTTACCTTCAATATTATGGATTTAATCCAATGTGCAGTGATCCAAAGAAAATGTCCATTATCCACAGTCCAAATGTCTGCTGCGACAGAGACATGATCCAGTCTCTTAAATTCATTTTGGAAATCAAATCCATCCATCCATCCATCCATCTTCTACCGCTTTTCCGGAGGTCCGGGTCGCGGAGGCAGCAGTTCAAGCAGAGAAGCCCAGACTTCCCTCTCCCCAGCCACCTGCTCCAGCTCTTCAGAGGGGATACCAAGGCGTTCCCAGACCAGCTGGGAGACATAGTCTCTCCACCAAGTCCTGGGTCTGCCCCGGGGTCTCCTCCCAGTGGGACGTGCCTGAAACACCTCAAGTGGGAGGCGTCCAGGAGGGATCCTAATCAGATGCCCATACCACCTCAACTGACTCCTTTCAATGTGGAGGAGCAGTGGTTCTACTCTGAGCCTCTCCCGGATGACTGAGCTCCTCACCCTATCTCTGAGGGTGAGTCCAGCAATCCTACGGAGAAAGCTCATTTCAGCCGCTTGTATCCGCGATCTCGTTCTTTCGGTCATTACCCAAAGCTCGTGACCATAGGTGAGAGTAGGAACGTAAATTGACTGGTAAATCGACAGCTTTGCCTTAGAACTAAGCTCCCTCTTCACCACAACAGACCGGTACAACGTCCGCATCACTGCAGATGCTGCTCCAATCCGTCTGTCGATCTCTCGCTCCATTTTCCCCACACTCGTGAACAAGACCCCAAGATACTTAAACTCCTCCACTTGGGGCAGGAGCCTGTCCCCAACCCGGAGAGGACAATCCACCTTTTTCCGGCTGAGGACCATGGACTCGGACTTGGAGGTGCTGATTCTCATCCCAGCCGCTTCACACTCAGCGGCAAACCATCCCAGCAAGAGCTGTAGGTCATTGCTGGATGAAGCCAACAGGACAACATCATCTGCAAACAACAGAGATGAGATCCTGTGGTCACCAAGCATGACACCCTCCATTCCCTGGCTGCGCCTAGAAATCCTGTCCATAAAAATTATGAACAGGATCGGTGACAAAGGGCAGCCCTGGCGGAGTCCAACTCTCACTGGGAATGACTCAGACCGAGTGTTGGCAATCCGAACCAAACTCTCACAACGGTTGTACAGAGACCGAATAGCTCATAACAACAAGCCCGATACCCCATACTCCCGAAGCACCCCCCACAAAAATCCACGAGGGACGCGGTCAAATGCCTTCTCCAAGTCCACAAAACACATGTAAACTGGTTGGGCAAACTCCCACGAACCCTCAAGAATTCTCGAGAGGGTAAAGAGCTGGTCCGATGTGCCACGGCCAGGATGAAAACCACATTGCTCCTCCTGAATCCGAGGTTCGACCAATGGCCGGACTCTCCTCTCCAGTACCTTGGCATAGACCTTCCCAGGGAGGCTGAGGAGTGTGATCCCTCTAAAGTTGGAGCACACCCTCCGGTCCCCTTTTTTGAAGAGAGGAACCACCACCCCGGTTTGCCATGCCAAAGGCACTGCCCCCGACCTCCACGCAATGTTGCAGAGGCGTGTCAACCATGACAACCCAACAACATCCAGGGCCTTGAGGTACTCAGGGCGAATCTCGTCCACCCCCGGGGCCCGGCCACCAAGGAGATTTTTAACCACCTTGGCGACCTCAGCCCCTGTGATAGGCGAGTCATCCCCCTCGTCCCCAAACCCTGCTTCCTATGTGGAAGGCGTATCAATTGAGGAGATCCTCGAAGTATTCCTTCCACCGCCCGACGATATCCCCAGTTGAAGTCAACAGTGTCCCATCCGCACCATACACAGTGTGGACGGGGAGCTGCTTTCCCCTCCTGAGCCGCCGAACAGTTTGCCAGAATCTCTTTGAAGCCGACCGAAAGTCTTGTTCCATGGCCTCACCGAACTCCTCCCATACCCGGGTTTTTGCTTCAGCAACCACCCGAGCTGCACTCCGCTTGGCCTGCCGGTACACCTCAGCTGCTTCGGGAGTCCCACAAGCCAACCAAGCTTGATAGGACTCCTTCTTCAGCTTAATGGCCCCCCTCACCACTGGTGTCCACCACTTGGTTCGGAGGTTGCCACCACGAGATGCACCGACCACCTTGCGGCCGCAGCTCTGAGCCGCCGCTTCAACAACAAGCTTTCTAAACTGTTGAAATCAAATCCATTTTTGAATAATCTTTATCTAGGTAGCAAGTAAATGTGTTTTAACTTAAGTGGATCACAGTCTCAGCTGTCTGATGGGAAATGACTGTTATCAGATCTTCATTCTCTAACGACGTATCTGGCAATCAATCGGTTTAATTCTTGCTGGGTCACAAACTGTCCAGGATGTATACCTGTGCTTGAAATCTAGCGTGGCTGCTCAGATAATGTAAATCCATTAGCATTAGCTTTTATGTTTGTTGCCGTTCTCAGGCGCTTCTGAAGATTGCAGTCAGTCTCACACGGCCCACCAGTATACTTTTGTCCTTAACTGTGGCAAAGAAAAAAAAAATCTATTTCCTTAAAGACAAAGTAGCTTCATCTTTTCCCACCAGGAGCAAGCTCCATTTGTGGTTGCAGCAGTGAAGAGGCTCTTTGACTGACTGCTCGTTGACTGACGGCTGCGTCAGCTACGTAGGGTCAGTTTGTATTTATTTGCGCTAAAAATATCTATCCATATTAATAAAACAAGTAACGCATCTGATCAAATTTCAGTAACTATAACGCATTACTGAATTTTTAAACAGTAATTTTGTTACACACCATGTTACTGCAAAAGTAGTGGCATTACATTAACCGTTACTATGTAACGTGTTACTCTCAACACTGCCATCAATGGAACGATACTGCACATGCACCCAGAAACTCCCGCCAGAGGAAAGTACTGAGCAATCCGCCAATACTGGGGGAACAAATGTCCGTCTTTTTGCCCGTCTGTTTTCTTCCTCTACCATTAAACAGGAAAATCTCCTGTTTGTCTTGATTGTCATTGTATTCATGTACCTCCATCGCTTCCACCATTTAAAGCATCTGCCACCATACTCTTCTCTGTGTTTGGATTGCAGCTGTTCAAATCAGGTTGGTGGCTCTTGGCTGCCACCAGCAGTATGGGCATGTGAACTGATGATTATTTTAACTGCGCATACGTGTACTCCAAAACTACTGGATGGATTTGGATGAAAGTTTTACCAGAGGTGGTCCTTGGACTAGAGAGGAACCCATAACATTTTGGTAATGATCCCAGTATGCATACCTCCACCAAGGTTCTTATCTTCTCACAGTGTTTTAGCAAGAATACTTCAAAATTACTAGATGGATTTGGATGATTTTTTTTTACCAGAGTTGGTCCTTGGGCTAGAGAGGAACCCATAACATTTTGGTGATGATCGGAGAACACATACCTCGTCCAAGGCTCTGGTACAGAGGCATCAGCACCTTGGTGCTTTCATTATTATTATTATTATTATTATTATTATTATTATTATTATGGCCTTAGTTTTACCTTATTTTTCCATGCCTGGTCCTTGTTCTGGTTTTCACTATGTTATCACTATTTTTGCCTCTGTCTTAGTAAGGTCATCATGTTTATTATTTTAGTCTTGAGTTCTGTTATGCTTTTCCCTGCCTTGTCTTTTGTGTTGTATGTTTACTGTGTTCATTGTGGTCTTTGTGTTCTCCCTGCCCTCGGTCTTGTCCTTTGTTTGGTTTGGGGTCTGTGTGTAGATTTGTCTACCTATTGTCTCCAGTCCCTCATGCTTCCATAACTGTAGCCACTTTCCCTCATGTGTCACTGTTCAGCCCTGATTGTCTCCCAGCTATCTTGTGTCCTTGTAATTGTCCCACCCCCTATATATGAGTCTCTGTTCTTTGTTCATTGTGAGGTCATTGTCAGTATTTCTCTGCTTTGTTCCTGCCGTGTTCCATGTGAGTGATCCTTGCCTTTCCTAGCTTTGTGTTTTGGCGTGTTTAGTTCTGTTTTCAACCCACGTGCTGCCTTTTGTTTGGACCTGGAGTTTTTGTTAATAAATCATATTGCACCTGATCCTGTCTGCACCCTGAGTCCTCCATTCAACCCTCATCTGCCTGGAAGGCAGAGTCTATGACACAAAACTGGACACAAACAAGAAATGGGCATTTTGATATTTTTTCCATAATTACGTGACCAGTAGATGCATTTCAGAAGGTTAAAACCTACAAAGCCTTAATTTTTCAGTCAATGACCCCTTTAAAAACTACTTCAGTGACAGCTATAAGAAATCAACACATTTGTGTGTCATATTCAGAATAACAATTTACTATCCTCATTTTCTTCCTGTGCCACTCTTGAAGGTGATTATCTGTACAGATGGGAGGGCCAATACAGAACTGGGAAATCTAGAAGACGAGAATGATGAGGCTTGCACTCTCCTCTCATCTACCATCTTCTACCAGGCTCTCGGGGAATATGCTGCTAATCACGGGTGTGTACATATCTCAAACTCAGTCAAAGAAAGATCCTCACTGATGTAAATGATGTAACTGCATAATTGTCAAATCTGATATAGGCCACACTTTTTTAACTGTTTTTGCATGATTACAGTTCTGGTGCCTCTGCAAGTAACTTTGCAACCACTTCAAGACCAAGGACAGTTCTTAGTTGTTTTTTTTTTTTTTTCTCTGACCAAATCAATGCCATCCCTGTTGTTGCTGCTGATTCTTTTGGCTGAAGTGATATATTATAAGCCTGTTTAGTTGATTGTGAATGGTCTGGGAGTTTACATACTTGAGGTGCTGTATTCTACTGATAAAAGGCAAAAGATGATGTGTTAGTAAAGATGCACTCTGGCGGCTCTAAAACCACCTCAAAAACAAATGTGTATTGCCCACAATAGTATATTGTGGCTTTTTACCCACAAAAAAACGTTCATTGCCTTAGAATTGCTTGGAAAGAGCTTTTACATCTTCCACCTAATTAAGTATGTGCAGATCTATGAATATTGTAATTAGCTCCACCCATACTCCCAGCCACCAGTAGTGTATGCTGCAAGGCCAGCCCTCCCCTCTGACCTGAGAACACCGAAGACTGCTTCATTAAACAATGGCCAACTCGCCTCTCTCCTCCGGAGGGAGCGGGGGATTTAATGTCTTCTCCTAGTCCTCTCTGGTGGGGATGGAATGGAGCACCCAGGAGGTTTTATGTCCCCTCCGAAAACCCCTTCACCGAACCGAGTCAAACAAATGTAAAACGGACAGGTAGCAGTCTTGGCACCTTCATCCTCTGCGAGCAGACATCTCTCTCTGGTTCGGCCTTCTGACTGTGTGCCTCTGGTCCTCTGGGACCCCGCACGTGTACTGTAGCAGCCGGTGAACTCTGATCTCCAAGCTGACCGTGCCCCGCGTGCACTAGGGGGTTTGTTTTGGAATAGCCCCAGCAGTGAAAAACTACGGGCGCCCATGGTCAATTTTGTGCCTTCCTCGGGAAGGGACGCTGACTGTCTCTCTGGTCAGTGATAGGTAGACAGTGAGCCTCTGTCCACAGAGCCACGTCGGCTTCTCCCTCTTCCCTTTGGGGAATGAACTCAGATGTTTAGCCATGCCCAGTGGTTAGCCTAATTAGGCTAAGCAGGAATGCTTATGTAGCTAGAAATGCTCTGTCTAAAGTCACACATTTGGGGGGGGTGGAGCTTAACTGGAAATTCACAGCAGAAAAACACAGACTTGGGACGAGTCTGATTTTGCTCTTGATATGTCTTGTAAGTCACAAAAACCATGTTAGACATGTTAACAACAGAAAAAACATGATTTTTGGCTGTCACTTTAAGCATTAAAGTAAAATCTTGTTTTTCAGTTGATCGAAATGTGTCATGATAACTGTACAATATTCTTCTTTTATTAGTGTGACAGTATCTTTGCTGTCCATAGAGGGAACAGACTGCAGATTGGATGAACTGGGAAGACTTGCTGATCGCACTGGAGGAAACGTAAGGCTGTATCACTTGTGGTTTGTTCTGACGAAGCTGTTTCAATGTTTATCAACTCATGCATCTCTCATGTTGTGAATTTGTGTTGTCTATAGGTGGTTATAGCCAGTCCCCACATGTTGCACTCACAGTTTGAACAGATTATTCAAAACAGGACAATAGCTACGCACTGTTCTGTGATGTTACTGCTGCCCAAATCCCTGTAAGATCTGCACTCTTCATCATCACTTAAAATATTAGCATTAGTTTCATGCATTGGCTTTTAGAGAGTGTTAAACATTGAAATTTTAGATTACATTAACAACAACGTTGTTGAGACTGACGAAATATTCTGCTTTGGTTAAGTTGCATGAAAGGAGAAAGGGAGGCAGGACACAAAGCAACCCGGGAGGTGGGGAACGTGAACCCAGACAAAGAGATCACCTTCCAGTTTGGTGCAAATGAACAGGACACAGCAGGTATGAAAAAAATAATGATAGGTTGGCTCAGTTGTGCTCACAGCTTCTGTCACAGTTGATTTAATTTCTTAGGAACACGAAACCTGCTTTTGTTCTTCCAGTTTTTTTAGAACAGTGAGATCTGCTTTTTATTTGTTTATATATTTGTTAGTGTTAATAAGAACCTGTGGAATATGAGATAACTACAAAAAGAAGATAGCCAGAAGCATTGCATTTAAAAACAACTACTAAGAAAGACAAAAGAAAATCATATGGAAACCTTCTACAGACACTCAGAAATGTTACAACTATGTCTGTCATGTGCACCTCCATGAGGCACACAGAGTTACAGATGAACCCACTCGATGGGGAACATTTGCAGAATTTATTGAAACAAGTAACTTAAGTCCAACCAAAAAATACAAAACACAAAGTCCAAAAACTAGTTAACTTACACGGACGTGCCCCTGAGCAGTTTTACCCAGAAGGAGACGAGGAAACAGGGAGACAGGGGTATTGCCCTGAGGAGCACTCAGGGAGAGACATCAGACGAAGTGACAAGAGACAAAGAAACAGCAGTGCTTAAATACAGGTGAAATTAATGACATAACCGAGCCCTGGTGTGAGCTGGCATGAGCAGGCAAACAAAGCACAATTGGAATCAGCTGACAGTAATGAGAGGTGAGGGAGGAGCAGCTGATCTGGCAGCTTGACAGATGACACCCATGCTGGGCACAACAAGGACGTCATCTGACAGCCACCAGCCCACAGAATAAAAATGAGAAATAAACATGATCCAACAGAATTACAACTCCAGCAGGACATGGTCAAAATAACAACAACACAGCTGGAGAAAATAAACAGCAGAATAATACAAAAAGGAGCATGATAATATAACAGATAAATAAACACACAGAAAAAACCATGAGGCTGGGTCTGGCAGGAATCCCAGCCTCAGTTCATGACAGAGCCCCCCCCTCCCAAGGGGTGGAGCCCAGACACCCCAACGCAACACCAAAAGAAAAAAGAAAAAAACCTGCCCCCTTTTCCCTCCTGGCAGAGCACACAATAACCCATCCAGGGCGGGCGGTGGGGGAAACAGACTAGGAGGGCACGAAACAAAAGGCCTGCTCAGGACTCACACCAGAAAAAACAGTTACACCCCCCCCCCCCAAGTCCAGGAGCTAGATAGCTCGGGAGGTCACCCAGAGTCCCAGGCCCGATGGATGGCATGGTGCAACCAGTCTGGTGGCCTACTGAAGTCCCAAACCAGCAGGACGGCCAGGTAGAATGAGTCAGGTGGCCTGCCAGGGAAAATTGGCCACCCAACCCAACGGCTCAGTTTATCAGGCGGCCAGCCTGGGTCCTTCAGCCACCAGCTCAGGAGAAGCAGCCTGGGAGGCCCACAAGTGGAGAGAAGATTGCGGTGTTGTTAGGCAATGGAAGAAGGGGAACCCTGATGGCGTCAGGCGAAGGAAGAAGACGGACTCTGATGGTGTCTGGCAGAGAAGGAAGAGAGACGACGCTTTCAGTGGGCTCGGGCAGGAGAATGGTTGCACCCGCGGGGGTCCCAGTCTGGGACATAGTTGCCCCCATGGTGGCTCTGGCCTGGAGCTTAGTAGCACCCGCGGTGGCTCCGGGCTGGAGCTTTGCAGCACCCACGGTGGCTCCGGGCTGGAGCTCTGCAGCACCCACAGTGGTTCTGGGCTTGAGCTCTGCAGCACCCTCAGTGGCTCCGGGCTGGAGCTCTGCAGCACCTGCGGTGGCTCTGGGCTGGAGCTCTGCAGCACCCTCGGTGGACCCCGGCTGGGCCAACACTGTACCCACGGTGGATCCCAGGCTGGAGGATAGCGGCCATGGCGGACCCATACCAGAACGCAGCACCCACATTGGCTCCAAGCTGGGGCGCAGCACCCACGATGGTTCCAAGCTGGGGCGCAGCACCCATGATGGTTCCCAGATGGGACGCAGCTCCCACGGAGACCTGGACGGCGGCAGGAGGACCCAGACGATGCCCTCCAGCAGGGAAAAAGCTGCACCCACAGAGGTCCCGGGCTGGGACGGGACACCTGCGACACCCTCGACAGGAGAAGCCAGGCCCTGGGCGACCTCCAGCGGCGAACCTGGACCTGCAGAGTCATCTGATGGTTGAGGATCCTCTCTGGTGACCCTGAGGGACAGCTCAGACACAGCACACAGAGAAGAGGGGTCAGGGTCACCGGCAGTGGCGGAGCCTGGCGAGGTAAGCGCAGGTGCAGCGGACAGCTGGAAGAGTCGGGCTCAATGTCGGGGTGAGGTTGACCAAGAGGCAGAGCTATTCCTCCGGCGATCTGGGGCAGGGTGACGCTGTCTGCATGGGGCTTGAAGCGCGTTGCGAGGTGGGCGGAGGACTTAGGCTGTGGTGGGCACCTCCGCCTCGGTTTGGCTGGATACGCTTCCATCTTCAAATCAGGAAATGACCGTTGGGAGTGCGCAGACCATGGACAGCAGATCCGCATACTGTGGATAATTCCAGAGGCCAGGGTGTGCTTCCAGAACTTCCACTGCTCCATACAGACATTCCCGCGTCCTCTTGGGTCCATGGGCTTCAAGGACTTCGTCCACATAACTCCGGACAAAGTCCGCCGCCCACTCCTCCTCCACGTTGGAAACCCTGCTGCTGATCCCCCTTTGCTGGAGCGAGGACGGCGCACTGGGGACATAATCATTCCAAAAGACAAGTGGGTAAAACAGGGGAAAAAGGAAAAAATAAAATGCTTAAATATCCCTGCTGGGTTCTATAGGTCGCTTCATACTGTCATGTGCGCCTCCACGAGACACACAGAGTTACAGATGAACCCACTCGCTGGGCAACATTTGCAGAATTTATTGAAACAAGTAACTTAAGTCCAACCAAAAATGCAAAACACAAAGTCCAAAAACTAGGTAACTTACACGGACGCACCCCTGAGCAGTTTTGCCCAAGAGGAGACGAGGAAACAGGAAGACAGGGGTATTTCCCTGAGGAGCACTCAGGGAGAGACATCAGATGAAGTGACAAGAGACAAAGAAACGGCAGCGCTTAAATACAGGTGAAATTAATGGCATAACTGAGCCCTGGTGTGAGCTGGCATGAGCAGGCAAACAAAGCACAATTGGAATCAGCTGACAGTAATGAGAGGTGAGGGAAGAGCAGCTGATCTGGCAGCTTGACTGATGACACCCACGCCGGGCACAACCCCAGACGTCATCTGACAGCCACCAGCCCACAGAATAAAAATGAGAAATAAACATGATCCAACAGAATTACAACTCCAGCAGGACATGGTCAAAATAACAAACAACACAACTGGAGAAAATAAACAGCAGAATAATACAAAAGGAGCATGATAATACAATACATAAATAAATAAACAGAAAAAGCCACGAAGCTGTGTCTGGCAGGAATCCCAGCCCCAGTTCGTGACCATGCCAGTAAAAACTTTTTCACTTTCTTTGAGATAGGGTGAAGTGGAGCGGAAGTGGAAAAGTTATCCAGAATCCACATCCTGACCTGGATCACCTCCAATATCTAATGGGCTCATCCGTAGCTCAAGGGCCACCTCTGGTGAAAATTTCATCCAAATCTGTCCAATAGTTAGTCAGACCAGGGGTGTCAAACTCATTCTATGGAGGGCCAAGATCCTGTATGTTTCACTTCCACCCAGTGTCTTCAGCAGCGGTTTTCACTGATCAGCAATCATCCACCCATCCATCCATCCATCCTCTACCACTTATCCGTGGATCCAGGCCACAGGGGCATCAGTCCAAGCCCACACTTTCGCCCAATTCACATAGCACCATGATCCCCATGTTCCCTCCTGCAGGTGGTGAGCCCACTGGAGGGTGGACCCATGTGTCTCCTTTGGATACACTGGGTCCTTGATGTAACATTAAGTGAAAGAAAAAGAGAAATTAAAAGAAGAACAAAAAACAAAGAGAAAAAAAACAAAACAAAACAAACAGAAAAAAAAACAAAAGAGCAGAAAAATAAAAGAGCATCTGAGTAGTGTTGGAGCAAAGAGAGGTGCCATTATTGAAATGGTATTTGTCAAAGATTAGATCTGATGGGAGACAAATATGCGTTCCAGGGTTGCCAAAAGTTCAAGAACCCATCCATGTCCTGTCTCAGTGCAAATGTCAACTTTTCCATAGAATAAATGTCTTGAATCACGTTAATCCAATCCTCAGGTGTAGGACAATCTTTCAACATCCATTTTTTTGTTAGAGCTTTTTTACTTGCCAATATTAAAACAGTGATTAAGTATTTTTCCCCTCGTCTTTCCAGTGATTCCGGTAGTAAACCCAAATATAAAGTTACAAAAGAAAAGGGGACTGTTATTTTGAATATTTTCCCCAATATTGTCTGTACATTGGTCCAATATTGGTGGATAACTGGGCATGACCAAAACACATGAAAATGATTTGCAGTCTTTTCACCACACAGGCGTCAACAATTCAACCCCTTATGAGTAAATTTGTTTTGTGCAGGTGTTCTGAAAAATCTTACCAAATTTTTCCATCCAAATTCTCTCCACTGCAGGGATGAAGTAATTTTCCATTGTTGTTTATTTAGCTTTTCCCATATTTCCAGTTGGTAAAGTGAAATTCCCCTCTTTTTCCCATCTCTCTTTTATATATGATGTGTTGTCTCCTTTTAAGTCTTGAAGACCATGGTATATTTTAGAAATGTATCTGATCCCTGGGATCTCTTTATATGCCATTAAGAAAACCTTCAGAACACCTGACTGGGCCCTTTCCAAATCCTCCTTTTTAAGTATTTTGTTTATGTGGTGTCTAAGCTGAAAGAACCTGTAAAGGTCTTGATTTACTAGACCTTGTTTTTTCAAATCTTCAAAACTTCTTAAAGTTTGCCCTTTAAAAAAATCATAATATTTTATCAGTCCGTTCTCTTTCCACTTTTTAAATCTAGTGTCTGTTTTATTAGGAGTAAAGTCCTGATCATAGGAAATCCATTGCAATAATCGATAGGGTTCTTTAGTTTGATTCTCTCTGACTATCTTAAACCAAATTTTTAGCGGGGTCTCTATCTACGGGTTAGTGTTGTTCAAAAGTTTAGGTAAGGCATTGTTCCCTATTATCACCTGTAGGGGAATGTCACTTGTTATTTGGCATTCCATCTCCTTCCATTGTGCAGTGTAGACTGGGTTACATATCTCTACTAAAGTTTTAATTTGTGCAGCTTTAAAATAGTCCCTAATATTTGGCAGCGCAAGCCCACCTTTGTCATTGTTTAGCTGTAGGGTTCTATATCTGATTCTTGGTCTCTTGCCCTGCCATATGAATCTTGAGATCCTTCTGTCCAGTTCTTGCCATGTTTTTTTGGGAGGTTCTACCGGTATTGTTTGGAAAAGGTATAGAAGACATGGAAGTATATTCATTTTGACTGCTTCAATTCTTTGCGCAGTACCCAAGAATGGTATCGTATTCCATCTTGCTAGATCAGATTTTATTTTTGCCATCAGTGGATCATAGTTTAGTGTTATAATTTTGTTGAGTTGTTTCGGGATATTGACCCCCAGATATTTCATAGATTCCATCTTCCAGTTAGTTTTGAGTTTGCTTAGTAAATATTGATTTGGGTCATAGTTGAATGTTAAAATTTGGGTTTTGTGCATGTTTAATTCGTACCCCAATAACTCTCCATACTCTGAAAAAACTGAGATTAGTTCTGGAAAAGAGGTGTCCGGCTGCCCCAGGTATATTAAGATGTCATCGGCAAAGAGTGCTATTTTATGTTCCTTCTGACCAAGTGTAATACCTTGAATTTTTTGATTCTGTCTTATCCATTGGCTCAGAGGTTCTATGAAGATTGCAAAGAGCAGTGGAGACAGGGGGCAGCCCTGATGACATCCTCTTTCCAGTTCAAAAGATGATGATAATTTACCGTTAATCCTTATTTTAGCTGTTGGTTTTTTATATAATGCCTGGATAGTTCTAATGAAGTTATTATGAAAATTGAAACTGGATAAGATTCTATATAGGAAAGACCAGTCAACCGAAACAAATGCTTTTTCAGCATCTAATCCCAATATGGCTGCATTTAAATTATATTTTAAAAAGCGCTATATAAGTGCAGGTTAGTTAGTTAGTTAGTTAGTTATATGATGAATTATGTGTAAAGTGCATCTAATGTTATCTTGTGTCTGTCTTTGTCTTATAAAACCTGTTTGGTCTAAATGAATTAAGTCTGTCAGTATATTTTCTAACCTTTTGGCAAGGATAGTGGTAAAAAGTTTATAGTCCTGATTTAACACACCGATTGGTCTGTAGTTGGAGCAGTCTAGTTTATCCTTTTCAGGTTTAGGTATGACTGCAATGACCCCTTCTCTCCAGGAGGGGGGGGATTTCCCCTGTGTGGAGGACATAGTTAAATGTTTTCAGGAGAGGAGATAGTTGCTGTTTAAAGGTTTTGTACCACTCTGCTGTATGGCCATCTGCTCCTGGTGATTTGTTAGCTTTAAGTTTCATAATTGCTTTTTCTAATTCTTTAGGTTGTATTTCTGACAGTAGTGTTTTATTTTGTGACTCAGTAAGTTGGGGAAGATTTAATGTATTTAGGAAGGCTTCGGATGCATTTTTGTGTTTTTTGAGGGAGTATAAGTTCTTGTAGTAATTCTCGAAGCTTTTAAGAATTTCCTGAATTCTAAATTTTATTTCCTTTGATACTGGGTCTCTGATTTTGTAGATTGCTCTCTCCGTTTGTTGTTTCCTCAATTTGTAGGCTAGTAATTTTGCCGATTTGCTACCTGTTTCATAGTATTTTTGTTTCAGAAATGTAAGTTTCTTCTGGATTTCAATTGTGTAGATCTCATTTATTTGTTTTTTAATTTCCTTAATTTTGAGCGAGTCATTAGAATGAGTGTTGTCTTTGTGCTCTTTTTCTAGTTTCTTAAGTTCAGACTCTAATGTGATTAGTTTTTCTTGTCTCAGTTTCTTTTGGGTTTCCAGTTTTGCGATAATCTTTCCCCTTATTACAGCTTTGCATGCGTCCCACAGTATTAAAGGGGATACTTCTCCATTATCATTTTCTTCCAAATATCTGACAATATCTGATTCCAGTTCATCTTTCAGTGGTCCTTTCAGCACATTTGAATTTAACCTCCAAGAAAATGTGTTATTTGTGTATTTTTTGATATTTAAGTCCATATAGATCGGACTGTGGCCAGAGAGATCCATCAGTCCTATTTTACGTGTTTTTATTCTTCCAATGTCTCTATTAAACATAAAAAATAGTCAATCCTTGAGTATGATGAATGTGGTGCTGAGTAAAATGTATAATCTTTTACACTGGGGTTGAGTTCCCTCCACACGTCACAGATTCCCATTTCTTTTAGTAGCATCCGAGTTTTTCTACTTTGAGTGTTATTTTGATGTACAGAATTACCTGATGCATCCCAGTATGGGTTCAGTCTTAGATTGAAGTCTCCACCACATATCACTAAACCTTTGGCTTTAATTATCATTAGGTCAAATACATTTTTATAAAATTTCCAGTTAGCCCCTGGAGGTGCATATACATTCAGCAGGGTGATATCTTCTCCCTCTAGCCGACCAAGTACCATGCTAAATCTTCCTTCTTTATCTTTGTGTTCTGAATTTTTTTCCAACATAATTTTGGTTGAGATCAATGTCGCTACCCCTCTCCTCCTCCCTGACTTATATGAGGATGAAGAGATCAGTTTAAACCCTTGTCTATTAAGTTTAGTGTCCTCCAAGTCTGTTAGGTGGGTTTCCTGTAAAAATATTATTCCTGCTTTGTCTTTTTTCATTTTGCCTAGAATCTTGGATCTTTTAACTGGATTCAGGATCCCTTTTACATTATATGAGATTATTTTGGTTACACCCTGTTTCTCCATTGTATTGTCTTATTTAGTATAACAGTGTAGTGGCCCTCTTTTATGCTACTCAGAAACTGAAAGAACATTAAGAACATAAAAAACATTAAGAACATAGTATATAAAACTTTAAAACAAAAAACTGTCAAAAGATCTTCCTGAGCTGAGGTCTTTTTAGTGACCTTAGAAGAGCCTTGATGGTGTGTTGGCTCTGAGGGAAATTCCTCGAACTCTGTTACGTGTTGAGGGCCCTCTCTTACCCCTGTAAGTTGCCCCATGTTTTTAACGTGAATTTCAGATCCCAATCCGAACTTGTAATGATTTTTTTTTTTTTATGCCTATACCCTATGAAATTGTGCTCAACCTCCCACCACCGTCACAGCAAACAATCACGTTAATACAGTATTTGTTAGTGTGGAGAGTTCATGTGGTTCATTGTCACATTTCTATTTTAACAAGTTTGTTGTTTCTAATATTATGACTGTTCCATGAAATGTTTTACCACTTGCTGATTCTGCATCTCCTTTAATGTTTGTTACCTTGTAGGAGGAGGGTTGGATGTGCAGATTGACTAAAAATATTGTTATTCCCTCCTGAAAACGCTCAGTTTTTCCTTATAGCCCTGGCGCTGGGTTTCCCGCTGCTGGCCCGTGGATTT
Organism: Pholidichthys leucotaenia; assembly: GCA_020510985.1. NCBI lineage: Eukaryota > Metazoa > Chordata > Actinopteri > Cichliformes > Pholidichthyidae > Pholidichthys > Pholidichthys leucotaenia. The sequence goes on along the minus strand of CM035836.1, from coordinate 429,042,716 downwards.
TGAGGGTCTCTGTGTGGACCACGTTTGAGCCTTGATTCTTTCGATCGGGTCTACTGCGGGTTTATACACTGTTACCGGGAGCCCTCTTCTCGCCATATCCCTGGTTGCTTCTTCCGCCGAGTTGTAGAGACACGTCTCATCCCCGTAAAAAAACCCGCAGCTTCACCGGAAATGGAGTTTGAAAGCGCAGTTTCTTCTCTCTTAGTATCTTTTTAGCGTTGTTGTATTCCCGACGCTTTTTGAGGACCTTTTTGAGGGCGTAGTCGTGCTCCACAAAAACTTTTCTTTCTTGGTGCATAAATCCTTTTTTCTGCCAAGCCAGTCTCAAAACCTCTTCTTTTGTTCTGAGGTTGGAAAACTTCACCACCACCGATCTTGGAGGCGCTTCCGCCAACGGCCTTGGGGTTAATGTATGGTGCGCCCTTTCTATCTTCAAGTCGGTGGATTGGGGAATTTCCAACTTCTCTCTCAGTATGGATTCCACGCATGCAGCCATTGTGGTGAAACCATCCTCGACTCTTTCTTTCAGAACATGAATTCTTATGTTGTCCCTTCTTAGTCTTCCTTTTTGGTCGGTTAGCTTAGCCTCCAGTCTTGTCTGTCGTTTAAGTAAATCCAGCACGGTTTCTTCCAGCCCTTTTATTCTTTCCTCTGCTTCCATGATTCAGTCCTCAGCCTGGTCCACTCTGCTGTTTGTCCTTTTTATTTTATCTTTAATTTCACGAAATTCGGCCCAACAAATTCTCTTAATTCTTGAATTATCGTTTTTAAGCTAACCGTGTTGCTAGCCTCATTCAGCTCCTCTGCTTCCGAGTGGATGTCCTCCAGGTCAGATTCTCCGGCCGATGTGCGTCTTGGCCTGGGAAATGTCAATCTCTTCTGCTTTCCTTTAGGCATAATGACTTTGTCTTTTGATTTTCACTCTTCCAAAAATCCGTTAAATCTGATTTTCAAAGTATTTTCATGGATGGGGTCTTGGAGCTTCAGCGTTAAGCTGCTATCACCATGGTGTCCAGACCGGAAGTCGATGTAACATTTTTCATGGGATCTACTGGACCGCTCTTAGTCTGTCCCTTCATCCAGGACCTGTTTGGCTTGGGAGACCCTACCAGGGGCAAGTTTTCCCCGACAACATAGCTCCTGGGATCATTTAGGCACTGAAACCCCTCCACCACGATAAGGTGGTGATCCATGGAGGAGATCGCCACCTTATCATCTTCCCACTGATTGCTGATCAGTGGTGAGAAATTTGGTGAAATCACCTGTTGAAGACACTGGGTGGAGGTAAAACCTGCAGGGTCTTGGCCCTTCATGGAATGAGTTTGACACCTGTGAGTTAGCGAGATACCCCTCCCCCCCCCCCCCCGGAGGAGGTATGCGCACACTGAGTGGTGCCCTCTTGTTTTTGAATGATTCCCTGTGTTACCAGCATAGGCGTAAATCAAAGGTGCGACAAGGTGGATATGTCCCCTCCCAACCTGGTAAAAACAAAATTGTCCCCCAATATCATCATAAACCTTTCTATATCATGTTACATAACTGAATAAGATGCATCTGAAGCACCAGTGCTTTAAGTTGGACATTTACAACTTTTAAATTTGCAACTTTTTCCTCATACTTTTTTGTCCTTTGTGAATTTGTAACTCTGCTCTTAAATTAGCATTTTTTTTCTTGTAAAGTTAGATTTTTTCTTGTAGATTTGAAACTTTTTTCTTGTAAATTTGCATCTTTTTTCTTATAAATTTGCTACTTTTTTCATTGTAAATTTGCAGCTTTTTTGTAAATTTGCTACTTTTTGACAGAAATTTGCAACTTTTTAAATCTATAATTTTTTCCCTCATAAATGTGACTTTTTTCTTGGAAATTTGCATCTTTTTTCTTATAAATTTGCTACTTTTTCATTGTAAATTTGCTACTTTTTCACATAAATTTACAACTTTTTAAATCTATAATTTTTTTCCTCATAATTGTGACTTTTTTTCTTGTAGATTTGCAACTTTTTTCTTGTAAATTTTCAACTTTGTTCTTGGAAATTTGGAGCTTTTGTCATGTTCTGCCCTCTGGGCAGATAAGGATTCAGAGGCAGGACCCATGAGCGCAGGCAGGATTATGGTGCAAACAATAATTTATTAACAAAACACTATGGATAAAATAAATGCAGCATGTGGGCTGAACTCAAAGCAAGTGAGACAAACTTACAAGGCATGAAACACTGGGAGAACATCGGGGTACAACAACGAGGACGCCAGACAGAGCGCACGCAAAACTGACATAAATAGGGGAATAACCAATTGCACACATGAGACAGCTTGGGCAGACAATCAAGGGCAGCAGGTGAGGAAAACAGGATGGGTGGGGCTACACTGACAGGCAAGGGATGCACAGGAAACATGATAAGGAACATGCATGACAACAATATCAAACAGTAAAAATAAACAGAGATCATAAAATATAACCAAATACAAAAGACAACCAAAGACACAGACAACAGGGGATGACATGACATGGCAGGTAATGCTCAGGGAACACAGGGGCACTTAATAATAACAATGATACTGCAAAAAGGCAAAGACTAAAATGAACATAAAGTGTGGGCACTGGCCCTGGCTGTGCCAAGATTATGACAGCTTTTTTCTTGTAAATTCACCACTTTTTATCATAAATTTGAAACTATTTTCTCATAAATCTGCTATGTGTTCTTGTAAATTTGTATTTTTTTCAGGAAATTTTTCTTTTTTTCAAATAAATTTGCAATTTTTCTTCTTGTGAATCTGCCACTTTTTCATCAGAAATTTGCAATTTTTTTCCTGTCAAATCCATCCATCCATCCATCCATCCATTTTCTACCACTTTTCCCCTCTCCCCGGCCACCTGCTCCAGCTCTTCAGGGAGGATACCAAAATATTCCCAGGCCAGTTGGGAGGCATAGTCTCTCCAGCGTGTGCTGGGTCTGCCCTGGGGTCTCCTCCCAGTGGGCCATGCCTGAAATACCTCATGTGGGAGGCATCCAGGAGGCATCCTGATCAGATGCCCAAACCACCTCAACTGGCTCCTTTCGATGTGGAGGAGCAGCGGTTCTACTCTGAGCCTCTTCCGAATGACTGAGCTCCTCACCCTGTCTCTAAGGATGAGTCCAGCAATTCTACGGAGAAAGCTCATTTCAGCCGCTTGTATCTGCAGTCTCATTCTTTCGGTCATTACCCAAAGCTCATGACCATAGGTGAGGGTAGGAACATAGACTGACCGGTAAATCGACAGCTTTGCTTTAGAGCTCAGCTCCCTCTTCCCCATAACAGACCGGTACAACATCTGCATCACTGCAGATGCTGCTCTGATCTGTCTGTCAATCTCTCGCTCCATTCTCCCCTCACTCGTGGATGAGACCCGGAGATACTTAATCTCCTCCACTTGGGGCAGGAGCTTGTCCTCAACCCGGAGAGGACAATCCACCCTTTTCCGGCTGAGGACCATGACTTGGAGGTGCTGATTCTCATCCCAGCCGCTTCACACTCAGTAACAAACTGTCCCAGCAAGACCTGTAGGTCATTGCTTGATGAAACCAACAGGACAGTATCATCTGCAAACAGCAGCGATGCGATCCTGTGGTCACTGAACATGACACCCTTCGTTCCTTGGCTGCACCTAGATATTCTGTCCATAAAAATACAGGATCGGTGACAAAGGGCAGCCCTGGTGGAGTCCAACTCTCACTGGAAACGAGTTTGATCGGGTTTTGGTAATAGGAGCCAAACTCTTACAACGGTTGTATAGGGACCGGATAGCTCGTAACAACAAGCCCAATACTCCATACTCCCACAGCACCCACCACAAGAGACCACGAGGGACGCGGTTGAATGCCTTCTCCAAGTGGGAAGCACTGTGGTGCAGTGGTTAGCACTGCTGCTTAACAGTTAGAAGGTTCCAGGTTCAATTCCCTGGGCTGGCAGGGGTGGGGGCCTTTCTGTGTGGAGTTTGCATGTTCTCCCTGTGCTGCGTGGGTTTACTCCGGGTTCTTCGGTTGCTGCCCACAATCCAAAGACATGCATGTTAGTTTAATTGGTCATTTTAAATTGTCCCTAGGCATCTGTCTCCTATACGCCTTTAGAATAGAGGGTTAGTACTAGTTAAGCGCCTTGAGTGGTCTTCAAAACTAGAAAAAGCGCAAAATAAGTACAACACACCCTCCAGTCCCCCTTCTTGAAGAGAGGAACCACATCCCCAGTTTTCCATGCCAAAGACACTGTCCCCAACCTCCATGCAGTGTTGCAGAGGCGTATCAACCATGACAGCCCTACAACATCCAGAGCCTGGAGGTACTAAAGGATTTCTGGGTTTTATCATCGTTAATCATTTATCTCTACTTGCACTACGGGAGGTCTGGGTCTTTTTTGTCGCCATTTGCGCAACGTGTTGCATTACTGTACATAGACTGCTGTTGCTGTTTTCTTTTTTCCAGCCTTATTCCTTTTCCTTTCATATTATGCACACCAGTGAAGAGAGAGAGAAATGCCATTTCAATTCTCCTGTATGTCCTGCTCGTATAGTAGTATTGACAATAAAATCTTTGAATCCTGAACCTTGAATCTACTCAGGGCAAATCTTGTCCACTCCCAGGGCCCAGCCACCAAAGAGTTCTTTAACCACTTTGGCAAACTCAGCCCCTGTGATGGGCAAGACATCCCCCTCATCCTCAAGCCCTGCTTCCTCTGTGGAAGGCATGTCAGTGGGATTGAGGAGATCCTCAAAGTATTCCTTCCACTGCCCAACGATATCCCCAGTCAAAGTCAGCAGTGCCCCATCCGCACCATACACAGTGTGGACAGGGAGCTGTTTCCCCCTCCTGAGTCGCCGGACATTTTGCCAGAATCTTTTCAAGACCGACCAAAAGTCTTGTTCCATGGCCTCACTGAACTCCTCCCACACCCAAGTTTTTGCTTCAGCAACCATTCAAGCCACACTCTGCTTGGCCTGAGGGTGCACCTCAGCTGCTTTGGGAGTCCCACAAGCCAACCAAGCTTGATAGGACTCCTTCTTCAGCTTGATGGCCCCCCTCACCATCAGTGTCCACTACTTGGTTTGGGGGTTGTCACCAAGAGTTGCACCAATGATCTTGTGGCTGCAGCTCTGGGCAGCCACTTCAACAATGGAGGTGAAGAACATGGTCCATTCAGACTCCATGTCTCCAGACTCCCTTGGAATATGGTCAAAGTTCTTCCAGAGGTGGGAGTTGAAGACCTCCTGGACAGGGGCCTCAGCCAGACGTTCCCAGCACACCCTCACTATATGTTTGGGTCTACCAGGTCTGAATGGCATCCTCCCCTGCCATTGGATCCAACTCATCCCCAGGTGGTGATCAGTTGACAGCTCTGCTCCTCTCTTTACCAGAGTGTCCAAGGCATATGGTTGCAGTTCTGATGACACAATAACAAAATCGATCATTGACCTGTGACCTAGGGTGTCCTGGTGGCCAGGTGCACATATGGACACCCTTACGCACGAACATGGTGTTCATAATGGACAAACTGTGGTCGGCACAGAAGTGCAATGCTCATGTTGTTGGGGGCGCTACTCTGTCAGAGCGACTCCTGACACTGCTGAGTGAGTGGGAGAATTATTGTTGTTTTTGCATGTTTTCTGTCTTTTTTTATGGCTCTTGCTGAAATGGAAATCGAAACAGTGTTCTACCTGGCCTGTGCCTGGCTGTTTATCATGAATCTGTGGTGCACAAACGGACTTTGTTTACAACTGGCGCAGCCAGTCACCACCATCCCAGGTAGGCTCGCTTATTCGCGGGACTACCTGTTGGAATTGAGCCGCTCGGTGCCAGAGTCTGCACTGACATTGCTCCACGATGATAACCTGCCTGCGGAGTTAATCCGTGAATACAAGAGGAAGTGAATACGAAGGAAAAGAGGGTCGAGAGGAGGAATAAGGAACAGACTGAGGAGGAGAGGCAGCCGCCTGCCGTTACCTGCCATAACCCTGTCAAACGTGCGTTCGCTAAAGAACAAAAGTGAAGAACCCGCCACACTGATCAGGTATGATTGGGATTACTGCCAGACCAGTCTCTTCTGTTTCACGGAGACATGGTTTTCTGAAGATATAGACTTTGATTTGGAAGGTTTTAACATCATTCGTGCTGACAGGGAAAAGGAAAAAACACGGAAATTAATTGGGGCGGGCTTTGCATGGCTGTCAACAGTAAGTGGGCAACAAACTTCACAGTGAGAGAAAGTGAATGTTGCAAACAGTTCGAATTAATGACCGTGTCCTTCAGACCTCACTGTTTACCTCGAAAATTTGCTCAAATAACGGTTATTTTAGCCTATGTACCAGGTCCTGATTTTAGCAGAGCTGCGGAGCACATAGCTGACTGTAATAACAGAGCTGTCAATAGAGCAGCCTTTGTTTTTACTGGGGGATTTTAACAGATGCGACGTCACCACATATTTGCCCAATCTGGAGCAATATGTCACAATTCCCACCAGAAAGGAAAACATGTTGGACTTGTGTTATGGTAATGTCCCTGGTGCATATATCTCAAAACCACGCCCATCTCTTGGACGTTCGGATCACAATGTCATTCTGCTACTGCCAAAATGCAGATCACAACTGAAAACGGGTAAACCCATAAAAAAATCCCATCAGAATCTGGAATAAAGACGCAGCTGAATCACTAAGAGCTTGCTTTGAATTGACAGACTGGGATCTATTCTTCAATGACTGTGGCAGTGATTTTAACATGGTGACAGATGTGCTGACCTCTTACATCTTGTTCTGTGAGGATACTGTTACTCCCACCCACCATATAATAATGCACCCAAACAATAAGAGATGGGTTACAAGGGACATGAAAATCTGCCTGGTCCAAAAGAAAAAAGCTTCCCTACAAGGAGACAAGCTGAGGGTAAAGGAACTGCAGAAAGATTTTGGGAGGATGGCAAAGCTGGCTAAAATAAATTATAAGAATAAGGTGGAACAGAAATTAACATCAGGAAGTGTGAGAGAGGTGTGGCAGGGTCTAAACATCATGATGGGCAGAGCCCCAAAACCTGCCATAGTCAACTGCCCAGACCCAACTTCCTTTGCAGAACAGCTTAACACCTTCTTCACTCATTTTAATACCAGCAGCACACCGACCACCTGGACCTCCCCACCTTCCATCTCCCCCCATGAACCCCTTATCATTGAGGAGCAACTTGTGACATCCATCTTACATAGGGTCAACCAACACAAAGCCACTGGCCCTGATAGGTTCAGAGGCAGAATCCTCAAGGAATGTTCCACTCAGCTAGGTGGAGTCCTCAGCAGACTTTTTCAGCATCTCTTGGATTCTGGATGTGTCCCTGATCAGTGGAAGGAATCTAACATCATTCCAATCCCCAAAAAGACTCACCCTAAGGACCTGAAAGACTACAGACCAGTGGCCCTGACCTCTGTGCTCTGTAAATGTATGGAGCGAGTGATGTGTGACTTTTTGACTAGCATGTTGTCACACAAATTGGATCCCCTCCAGTTTTCCTATAAAGCAAAACGGGGTGTAGAGGATGCATGTCTTACACTTCTAGACACTGTCACTAAACAACTGGATTCTTCACACCCACACACACGGATTTTGTTTATGGACTTTTCTTCTGCTTTTAACACTGTACACACAGGCACCTTGCTACATCACTTGACAGACCTGCAGGTTCACCCAACATTGATTTTATGGATTTCCAGTTTTTTATATGACAGGCAACAACAAGTGTTTTTAAATGGTTTTACATCTAGCAAGTTGATTTTAAACACAGGTCTTCCTCAAGGTTGTGTTTTATCTCCGGTTCTGTTCTCTGTATACACAAATAACATCTCCTGTGAAAGTGAAGGAATGACTCTTTTTAAATATGCAGATGACATGGCCTTGGTGGCTCATCTGACAGACAGTACTGCACTGACCCGCTATCAGCAGGCAGTCAACGATCTAGTTCAGACTTTTAATCAAAACTCTCTTGAGTTAAACACCACAAAGACTAAGGAGTTGTGCTGTGGGAACAAAGAGAAACTTTCAGCTACTCTCTTTACATCCCTCAGTATCCAGGGTCAGGCTATTGCGCAAGTTCAAGTTTTTAAATATTTGGGAATAGAGATGGACTGTAGCCTGTCTTTTGCACACCATGTTGACTCTATTTATAAAAAAGCACAACAACGCCTCCACCTGTTGAGGAAACTGAGGACTTTTAATGTCAGCAGACACATTTTAACTCTGGTTTACACTTCATTAATTGAGTCCATTCTCACATTTAACATTTCATCCTGGTACAACTCCCTCTTCATCAGAATCAGAATCAGAATCAGAATCAGCTTTATTGGCCAAGTATGCACAACACATACAAGGAATTTGACTTTGGCTAAAAACTTGCTCTCGTTCAGGTGGAGGATTTAAATAAGGATTCAATGACAACAGAGTATGTACAGTAAATTACAGTCTGTCCACGTTTCTATAAAAGGATGCAAATATATACAGGAATATATGCAGTTATTTACTCAGACTAACCACACTTTGCAGAAATATATGAAAAAATATACAGTCACACAGTATTTCAATGTGAACTCAGATTCAGTGATATAATGTGAATGAAGTAAAAAGCAGTGTGAGAGTTATGTGCAATGTAATAATGGATGAAAAGTCATGAGTACAGCAACAGGTAGGACTAGGTGAATGTTAGGAGTTCATTAGAGTGATGGCTTGAGGAAAGAAACTGTTCCTGTGATGGGTGGTTTTGACCTTCAGTGATCTGTAACGACGACCAGAAGATAGAAGTTCAAACAGTTTGTGGCCGGGATGTGATGGATCAGCACAGATGTTTCCCGCCCGTTTCCTGGTTATGGACCGATATAAGTTCTCAATGGAGGGTAGGTCGGTACCAATGATCCTCTCCGCAGACTTAATGATCCGCTGCAGTCTGGTCTTGTCCTGTTTAGTGGTAGATCCAAACCAGACAGTGATGGAAAAGCAGAGGACAGATTGGATGATGGCGGTGTAGAAGACAACCAGCAGCTCCTGAGGCAAATCAAACTTCTTGAGCTGACGCAGAAAAAACAACCTCTGCTGGGCCTTTTTCCGGACAGTGTCTATATGGGAGGACCACTTCAGGTTCCGGGAGATTGTGGTACCCAGAAACTTGAAGGAGTCCACAGTGGACACTGTGCTGTTGAGGATGGTGAGTGGGGGGAATGAAGGGGGGTGTCGCGTGAAATCCACAGTCATCTCCACCGTTTTGGCTGGGTTAAGTTCAAGATGGTTCTGGCTGCACCAGAGGATCAGCTGCTCCACCTCCCGCCTGTATGCAGACTCATCATCATCCCGGATCAAACCAATGACTGTGGTGTCGTCCGCAAACTTCAGGAGCTTCACCGAAGGGTCCATCAAGCACAAAACAAAGCTTTCCCGTATAGTTAATCAGGCTAGTAAAATCATTGGCTCACCACAAACACTGTTGTCTGAACTGTATCAGTGCTCTGTGATCAGGAAAGCCACCCTGATCACAGAGGACCCATCTCACCCCTTCCATCACTCTTTTCAGTTACTGCCATCAGGCGGACGATATAAAGTTCCACTGGCCCATAAAAACATTTGCAAGAAATCATTTATTCCTTCTGCAGTAACAATACTGAACAAAATCAAATAGTTATCATACTTCAGTTTGCTATCAATATTAGTTATCAGCATTTATCTATTTATCACTATTAATTTTTAATAGTTATTAATATTTTCTGCCACATGATTTTATTTGCTGTTTCCTTTTTAACCATGTTTACTTTTTTAAACTGTTTTTATCCTGTGAGTTTGAACATGTTTTTGAGAGTGTTGAATGGGTTATATTGTTGTAGCCATGTCTAAGAAGAATTTCTGTCACTGACTGAGACAGACAATAAAATTATCTATCTATCTATCTATCTATCTATAACTGAACACCACTCAGGTTCAGATCGGGCAAGCTGCTCCTCCCAATCACACCTCTCCAGGTTTCACTGTTATTGCCCACGTGTGCATTGAAGTCCCCCAGTAAGACAATAGAGTCTCCAAGAGGAGCACTCTCCAGCACTCCAGTCAGAGACTCCAAAAAGGGTGGGTACTCTGAACCATCATTTAGTGCATAGGCACAAATGATGGTCAGGCCCCATTTCCCAACCCAAAGGTGCAGGGAGATAACCCTTTCGTCCACTGGGGCAAACTCCAATGTAGAGGCAGCAAGCCGGGGAGATACAAGAATACTCACCCCTGCTTGCCGCCTCTCACCCGAGGCAACTCCAGAGTAGGCCAAGCTCCAGGCCCTCTCCAGGAGACAGGTTCCAGAACCAGAGCTGTGCGCTGAGGTGAGCCCGACTATATCTAGCCGGTATCTCTCATCCTCATGCACCAGCGCAGGCTCCTTCCCCACCAGAGAGGTGACATTCCATGTCCCAAAAGCCAGTTTAGGAAGCCGGGGATCAGACTGCCAAGGTCTCTGCTTTCAACCGCCATCTGATCAGCACAACACCGGACCCCCATGGTCCCTCCTGCAGGTGGTGAGCCCACTGGAGGGCGGACTCATGTAGCTCCTTTGGGCTGAGCCCAGCTGAGTCCCATAGGCAGAAACCCAGCCACCAGACGCTTGCCATCGAGCTCCTCTCCCAGGCTTAGCTCCGGGGCGAGGCCCCGGTAACCTCATACCAGGCAGGGTATACTAAATCCTTGTTCTATTATTCATCATGAGAGTCTGTTAGATCGTTCTAAGGCTGAATTCTGACAAGGATAGTCCAGGGGTCTAGGTTAGTTTCGATTGGGCGGGGAATGCCAAGAATTTTCACACCTTCATTTGGTTTGGTTTGCATTCACACTGCAGCGGACCAAACTGCCTGGACAACATCACACAGTTACAACAACTACTCATTTGGGGCGCTGTAGCCGAAACCACCACTGACCAGGAAAAAAAAATCTTGGCGAAAACGAAAAATCAGGTTCATCGAATTGCCAGGACCGAAAATGGAAATCCGTTCCCTTCAACTGAGCTGTTTGTCCACCACAAACGAAACATTTTTTAACTTTTCTCCTCTGCTTTCACCAGTGAAAGGATTTCTCAGATTCACGTGGTTGTCTTTATTGTCATTTTCTACCCAAAATGTACTGCAGTAAACACCACTTCCTCTTTTCAGACTACGTGTTGCTATGGTTACACAAACGCTGAGGGACACTTCCGCCCTTTGGTCTGCTGGATACTCTGTTTGGATTCACACTGCAAGTGGAGCGCACCAGAACTTTGTTTGCAAGAGAACTGAGACCCCCATTTTCAGGGGGACCAGACTTTGCTTGTTTGGTGCGCACCAGAGTTCCAATGTGTGTTCAGATGGCACCAAACAAACTGAACTATCCACAGAAGCCACTGTTTGGTCCTTTGGTCCGGACCAAATAGTGGCCGTCTGAATGTGCCCTTAGTCTGGCTCTTCACCTTCACTGGCCTTCTTGTCAAATGTTAAACTTTATTCTTGTTAATTTGCAACTTTCATATGTGTGCTGGTTAAATTTTGGTTCTATGTATTTTTTCTTCTGTTCATCTCTAGACACTGACCCAATTTCATTTTTTAATGTTTTTGTTGGGAGGGGAGAGGGTGTTTTTTCCCTCAATTTTTAAGGATTTGATTTCTTCCCTGTTTCAATAACATGCCCCCAAACACAATCTTGCACAGGACCTCCAAAAATTTAGTAACAGGCCTGACTACAATAATACTTATAGGCCCGGTTTCCTATACAAGGATTAAGCCCTGTATGAGTGTCATATGTCTGAGTATCTGTCCTCAGCGCTCAGACTCTCTTTGTAGTTTTTAGTGTTTTTCTGTTCATTATTATTTCCCTGTTAGTTCTGTTATGTTGTTTGGGTTATTCAAGCCCCTTTCCTCCATTCCAGACACACCCACCTCTCACAGCCTGTTTCCCCTGTCCATCTCAGCTGTGAGTGATTGATTGGAATTAGGTCACTGCCCACTCCTGGCCGCACCTGCTGCTTGTTACTCCTCATTTCATCCCTGTATATTTAAGCTCTGCATTTTCACTGTTTCATTGCTGCACTATTAGTTGTCTTCTATGATTGTCTACTTTGTATCCTATCTATGATTACCTCCAGATCTTCTCCTGTGTCTGCTGGGTGGTGCTGGCCCAGGGACACCATTTTTAAGTGCTCTAGTTATTTCATATTTTGTGTTTTGCACAGTTTTTTAGACTTTGTTCTTTCTTTTATTAAAATGTCACGAGTGTATCCAGCATCTGAGTCTGTCTCCTTGCCCTGTAGGGGCTAGTGCATGACAGAATCGTGCAGTCAGAATAGGACTCAGCTGTACACTCGTGCATTTTTCACTTTTTGTGGGGGGGTTTTCGCTTACCTGGTCTGGAGTTCGCCATGGACGAAGTGGAGTGGCAGACAGTGCGCTTCCTGGACAACATATGAGCGCAGATATGAGCCTCCTGTTCTCCCAAGACGGTCAAGGAGAGCCAGGACAGCGCAGCGTAAGTGATGCAGGCATTTCCCAACCTGTGGAACTGTCCGAGGGCAATAAATATCCTCTCCTCCTTTTATTCCCTTCCTATTCCGGGTGAGGGGCCGGGAGAGGTGGCTCCAATGCCTGCGCCGATCCCAGCACGTTTGTCGCCAGCTCCAGCACCCATACAACCACATCATCCCGTTTCTGGTCGTCGGAGGAGTACTCCTACCTCTTTAGCAGCCCCTCTCCTGGCACCGAAGCTGAAGCCTCCCACAGCGGAACAGCCTTCGGTCCTTTTTTCCCCTGCTGAATCGTCATCTTCTCTCCGCCCTGTACCTGCCTCTCCTCGCTTCCCTTCGGTGCGCTCTCCCGCTGCTGAGAGGTCTCCCATATGTTCCCCAACGACGGCCACTTCCGTGTTTACAGGGACGGTCCTTCCACTATCCTCTGAGGGGCCCATGGACACAGAGAGGGATGACTGTTTACCGGCTGCAGCAGAAAACATCGAACATCAGGATTACAGGAAAGTAGCATTTATTTCCTCTTTAATTCTTGATAATGTGCATTGCCTGAATCCTGGTAGAGAGGCTCAAGGTTTGCAGTCCCTTGAGCTCCCTCCGCCTGCTGCAGCCACCCTCTGCCCATCTATCCTCTCTGTGTCTCCTCCTTCTCCTGAGTGCCTGCCGGCTCCAGAATCAAGCCACCGGATGATGTAGGAGCTCGTGGCGCTGGAAGACCCTATACCAGTGCCAGCATGGAGTGGACCCCCAGCCACCACGCTGGAGGAGCAACCAATGTGAGTTATTACACCTGGGGGCACCATGACTGCTACAAACATCATGCCTGCTGCGGAGGCCACCATAGCAGAGTGGGAGCCTGAGATGGACCTCCTCAGGGTTGAGCCCGGAGAACCATTGTCACCTGGATCATTGGAATCCTGGACGGCAGTGGAGCTCGAGCTCAGGCAAGCGCTCTCTTTCGTTTTTCTCCTCTCTGTTCTAGAGCAATCTTGCCTGGCACTTGGTGAGGAGAGCCAGGTGCAGCCGCCCGCTGCACCTAAGCTTGCCTCACCGGGCTTTGCTGCTGCTGACGACCCTGATCCCTCTGCTGTTTGTGCTGTTTATGAGCTCTCACCCAGGGTCGCCAGAGAGAATCCAACATCGCCAGAGGTCTCCGAAGATCCAGGTTCCCCCTTGAGGTCGTCTTGGGTGCTACAGTGCTCCAGCCCGGAGCCACCGAGGGTGCTGCAGTGCTCCAGCCTGGAGCCACCGTGGGTGCAACAAAGCTCCATCCCGGAGCCACCGCGGGTGCAACTTTTTCCAGTCCAAGACCACTGAGGGCATCATGGTCCCCCTCCCTCCACTGCCAGACATCGTCGTGGTCCCCTCTCCTTCCCAGCCAGACGCTGTCGTGGTCCCCTCTCCTTCCCAGCCAGATGCCATCGTGGTCCCCTCTCCTTCCCAGCGAGACACCGTCGTAGTCCCCTCTACCTCCTCAGCCTGATGGCATTGTGGTTCCCCCTCCTCGGCTCTCCTCTGTCCCAGTGGGTCTCCCTGTGGGGGAGCCGCCTCCCAGGCCGCCTCTCTTGTTTAGGTGGCTTAAGCACTTGGGCTGGCCGCCAGAGAGACTGAGCCGCTGGGTCGGGTGGCCCATGTTCTCTGGGAGGCCACCTCATTCCACCTGGCTGTCCAGCTGGCCTGGAACTTCGGCCGACCACCCGAACCCCGGTACTCTGGGACCGTGGGGGCTTGGGGGTCTGTCGGAGTGCAGGTGTGAGTCTTGAGCGGGTTTGTTTTTCCCTCCTAGCTGTGTTCCCCCCACCTCCCTCTCGGGGTGGTTTCTTTGCTGTACTCCTTCTTTTTTTTGGGGGGGGGGGTTCCTTTTTGGTATTACTTTGGGGTGTCTGGATTCCACCCCTTGGGGGGGGGCTCTGTCATATGTCTGAGCGTCTGTCCTCAGTGCTCAGACTCCCTTTGTAGTTTTTAGTGTTTTTCTGTTCATTATTATTTTCGTTAGTTCTGTTATGTTGTTTGGGTTATTCAAGCCCCTTTCCTCCATTCCAGACACACCCACCTCTCGCAGCATGTTTCCCCTGTCCATCTCAGCTGTGAGTGATTGATTGGAATTAGGTCACTGCCCGCTCCTGGCTGCAACTGCTGCTTGTTACTCCTCATTTCACCCCTGTATATTTAAGCTCTGCATTTTCACTGTTTCAATGCTGCATGATTAGTTGTCTTCTATGATTGTCTACTTTGTATCCTATCTGTGATTACCTCCAGATCTTCTAATGCGTCCGCTGGGCGGTGTCGGCCCAAGGTACGCCATTTGTAAGTGCTTTCATTTATTTCATATTTTGTGTTTTGCACAGTTTTTTGGACTTAGTTCTTTCTTTTATTAAAATGTCACGAGTGTATCCAGTGCTTGAGTCTGTCTCCCTGCCCCGTAGGGGCTAGTACATGACAATGAGACTAAATCACATTTTAAACCAGGACTTATTGAAATGGCTTTCTCAGACTTGGATTAAAATAGTCTCAGACTTGTCCAAGTCTTGAGTTAAATTATCTGGTTTCTTGAAGGAAGACTAGAGCTAATCCAGGTCCAAATGAGGACTTAAATTAAACCTGGCCAGAGGCAGGTTTAACTTCAGATTAAAGGCTGTTTTCCCCATGATGTGTGAAGAAAATGAATTACCTTGATTATATCAATGACACTGAAAGACCAAGAACACCAAGACCAAAATGAAAATTGCTCAGAAACAAGAGTAACCAGCTGAATGAATCTGGTGACACAGATTTTCATGATCATTTCCATATACAGTACAGTATCTCACAAAAGTGAGTACACCCCTCACATTTTTGTCAATATTTTATTATATCTTTTTCATGGGATAACACTGAAGATATGACACTTTGATACAATGTAAAGTAGTCAGTGTACAGTTTGTTTAACAGTGTAAATTTGCTGTCCCCTCAAAATAATTCAACATACAGCCATTAATGTTGAAACCGCTGGCAACAAAAGTGAGTACACCCCAAGGTGACAATGTCCAAATTGTGCCCAATTAGCCATTTTCCCTCCCTGGCGTCATGTGACTCGTTAGTGTTACAAGGTCTCAAGTGTGAATGGGGAGCAGGTGTGTTAAATTTGGTGTTATCGCTCTCACATTCTCTCATACTGGTCACTGAAAGTTCAACATGGCACCTCATGACAAAGAAGTCTTTGAGGACCTAAAAAAAAGAATTGTTGCTCTACATAAAGATGGCCTAGGCTATAAGAAGACTGTCAATACCCTGAAACTGAGCTGCAGCATGGTGGCCAAGACCATACAGCAGTTTAAAAGGACAGGTTCCACTTAGAACAGGCCTCGCCATGGTCGACCAAAGAAGTTGAGTGCACGTACTCAGCGTCATATCCAGAGGTTATCTTTTGAAAATAGACGTATGAGTGCTGCCAGCATTGCTGTAGAGGTTGAAGGAGTGGGGGGGTCAGCCTGTCAGTGCTCAGACCATACGCCACACACTGCATCAAAATGGTCTGCATGACTGTCATCCCAGAAGGAAGTCCCTTTTAAAGATGTTGCACAAGAAAGTCTGCAAACAGTTTGCTGAAGACAAGCAGACTAAGGACATGGATTACTGGAATCATGTCCCGTGGTCTGATGAGGCCAACATAAACTTATGTGGTTCAGATGATGTCAAGCGTGTGTGGCAGCAACCAGGTAAAGAGCACAAAGACAAGTGTGTCTTGCCTACAGTTCAAGCATGGTGGTGGGAGTGTCATGGTTTGAGGCTGCATGAGTGCTGCCAGCACTGGGGAGCTACGGTTCATTGAGGGAACCATGAATGCCAACATGTACTGTGACATACTGAAACAGAACATTATCCCCTCCCTTCGGAAACAGGGCCACAGGGCAGTATTCCATCATGATAACGACCCCAAACAGACCTCCAAGACGACCACTGCCTTGCTAAAGAAACTGAGGGCATAGGTGATAGACTGGCCAAGCATGTCTCCAGACCTAAACCCTATTGAGCATCTGTGGGGCATCCTCAAATGGAAAGTGGAAGAGTGCAAGGTCTCTAACATGCACCAGCTCCGTGATGTTGTCATGGAGGAGTGAAAGAGGATTCCAGTGGCAACCTGTGAAGCTCTAGTGAACTCCATGACCAAGAGAATAATGGCAGTGCTGGAAAGTAACGGTAGCCACACAAAATATTGACACTTTGGGCACAATTTGGACATTTTCACTGAGGGTTGTACTCACTTTTGTTACCAGTGGTTTAGACATTAATGGCTGTGTGTTGAGTTATTTTGAGGGGACAGCAAATTTACACTGTTATACAAGCTGTACACTGACTACTTGACATTGTATCAAAGTGTCATATCTTCAGTGTTATCCCATGAAAAGATATAATAAAATATTTACAAAAACATGAGGGGTGTACTCACTTTTGTGAGCTACTGTACAAGGATATATTCCATATAGATGATGCAGCTGAAATCTTTGCTTTGCTTCGGACAAAGTTTTCATGTGATTCAGTGAGGGGAACCCTTATTCCTCCTGTAGTGATTATTGGCATTTAGCCACTCACGGGGTGACGGGAGGAGACCTGTTTTTGATGCGCTTCCAAAGAGACTCCAAGCATCTCATTTACTTTTGGGTGATGTACCCATTTATTCAATGCTATATATTATTCAATGCTATATTATATTATAAATATTCAAAGTTGTCTTACAATAATAATATCTAACATGCAAGCAAACATGCAAGCATACGAGCAAGTGAGCGAACATACGAGCGGTAAAAACCGTGTAATCACCCCATCACCCACAACTGATTACACACCCAAGTCACCTGTGCCGTTTAAAATCTACCTGGCAATCTCTCACCACACCGCCACCTATGGTGATTAATAGACAACACCTGTGACAATAGGACACAAGGAAAATGGCCCCTACACTCCGGCCCCTAATTGTTTTCCAAGAACAATTACAAAACAAATAACAATAAGAGCCATTCAGTCCATTTTAAGTCTTCGGTCTTCTTTCTTCTCACCAGACAGCCACTGTTGGGTCATGACCTTAAATAGCTTCTTGAAGAAGGAAGATCTTAGATACTGGCTGCTCTAGAAGTCCAGTCCTGGTCCCTATCTGTACAGAGTACACAAGTCCATTTTTATTTGGATAGACCTTGGTAACTCTTCTCATAATCCAGGAGCCACGTGGAGCAGTAGGATCCATGACCATCACACCATCTTCTACTGTAAAGCTTCGATGAGGCTTTATCCACTTTTGCTTTCCTGCAACATCGACAAATATCCTCAGGTCCATCATTTCCAGAAGAGATCGGCCAGGTATTGGACCTGTCTCCAGTGTCTTCTGGCATAAAGGTTCCTCTCATCAAAGAGTCCAAGTGGCAAAAGTGGTTGTCCTTTAAGTAATAAGATGTGATTTGGAGTGAGAGCTTCTAGGTCATTTATGTCATCTGAGACTTTAGTGATGGGCCAGTCATTGAGAGTACTGTAGCTTCTGCTTCACACATGAAGGTATGTAGACTTTCGTTATCCAGTGATTGTTGATGTACAACTGAAACCAAGACTTTTCTGACCATTCTGATCACCCATTCCCAGACGTCTCCATGATGTGAAGCGGCAGGGATGTTAAACATCCAATCAATACCCTTTCTTAGGAGAGTACTGTGGATATTTGAGTTGTCAACAGCTGCCCAGGCTTTTCTCAACTCTCTCTCTGCACAAACAAAATTCGTGCCATTGTTTGACCTAAGGTGATGTACTTGACCTCGGTGGGACACAACTCTTCTAATGGCATTAACACAGGAGTCAGTTGTCAGAGAACAGGCAATCTCCAGATGAACAGCTCTATATGCCAAGCAGGTAAAAATCACTCCATACCTTTTGATAGTAGAACACCCTCTTTTGACCTCGATAGGCCCAAAACAGTCCACACCAACATTAGTGAAATGTGGTAAGTCTGGAAGTACTCTCTTCACTGGCATGTCAGCCATCTTTTGTTCAGTAGGCTGTCCTTGATGACGTCGACAAACCACACAGTCAGAAATAACCTTCCTGCAGGCAGAGTTGGCATTTGTAACCCAAACCTTCCTCACAGAAATGAAAGCATGTGGTTCCTTCCAACATGCCCAAGTTGTTGATGTATATGTCGCAGAATAAGGTTGGACACATGTTGACCTTTGGAGAGTATTGCTGGATGTTTTTGCTCATCAGGTAAGGCAGAGTAACTGATTCTTCCACCCACTCACAATAAACCATCTTTCAGAATGGGATCCAATTTGTAAATACTGCTGCCTTAAGTTGTCCGCAGACTGAAATGAATGATGGTATCTTCTGCCCTGGTGAGATCCTTAACTGTTATCAGCTGATTACCAACAGAAAGCTGGACCTTCCTCATCTCCTGTTCCATTATATCTGGCTGTAGAGGTAAATCAGGAACAGCCAAAGCAGCGGCAACCTCTTTCCTCTTCCTGCTCAACCCCAAAAGAGTATCTCTGAGCCTTAGAAGCCAAGCAACAGAGATCTTCAGCTGAGTCCATGAAGAAAAGTAATTCAGGATCTTAGTGGTTGGATCCTCAGATTCCTTGATGATGACATTTACAGAGACGTCTCTCTTAACCTCTGGATCCTCTACAGAGATTGGTTGCAGCTCACACGGTGGAAGCCAATCCTTCTCTGGCTTTTGAAGGAAGTCTGGTCCTGGAATCCATCTGCTACGAGCCACGATTCCATCCACAGTCGGACCTCTGGAGGCTTCATCAGCATGGTTGTACTGTGAGCTGGTGTACCTCTACTGAACAACATCTGTAGCTTCTTTAGTAGAGGCCACTCTGTTAGCAACAAAGGTGTAAAATCATCTGCTCTCATTATTGATATACTTTAGCACAGTCTGGCTGTAGGTCCAAAAGCATGATGTTTCCAACTTAAATGATAACTCTTTCCTCAAGAGTTTATCAACCTTGACAGCTAGCACAGCAGCAGTGAGTTCCAGACATGGAATCATTGTTTGTTTAAGCGGGGCAACTCAGGCTTTACCCAACATTAAAGCAAGATGGTCTCTTTTCATGGTCTTGCTGTTTTCATGCTCTTCCAGTCTCATAAGATGCTGTGCTATAGCCATGGTTACTAGCATGAGCAAAATGACGTAGCTGCACTTTTACAACTCCTCTGAAGTTCTTGGGCTTGATGCAATTATCAATCTTTACATGCAGCACCCTCTCCAAATCCTGCAGCCATCCAATCCATTGCTGCAAGTAAGTTTGGGGTATAGGATCATCCCAAGAGATTTTAAGATAGCACAATTCCTGCAGCATCAACTTTGGTAGCAAGGTGAATGACATAACGCACGGCTCAGGAGACGCACACACACAGGCTCAGAGTAGCTCAAATAGCTTTATTAACAACAGGAGTGTATGAATGTGTGTCTGCGAGATGTGAATGTGTTGGTGGCGGCGTCTGCTTCGGGCACAGAGGCAGGAGACCGTACAGCTGGACAACCCTATGGGAAAAGCACAGGGAGAAGGGTGACGGGCACACACCAACACAGGAGATATATAAGCAAGAGAGGAGCTTACTTGGACAGGGTGGATGACTGGCACAGCAAGGGACGAGGTCCGGTAGACAGCCACCTGGAAAGCCCGGTGCAGCAGCGAGGAACAGGCGATGGAGAGGAGTAGTCCGCCGCCGGGAAATCCACCTGTGCACAGGGGAGCAGACTTGGAGGAGAAAAAGGTAAGATCTTCTTACCGGAATGTTCAGCTGAGAATGAAAGGGAAACTCACAGCGATGCGTAGGGAAGTCTGACGGCTTCAGGCCGAAGCCCAGGGCGAGGCGGCTTAAATCCCTCGCCGCTGATGATGTGCAGGTGTGCGTGCAGGTGGCGCCGCTGATGAGCGGCGCGGCGTGACAGTACTCCCCCCTCTAGCAGTGCCTCCTGGCGATGGCTTCTCTGGGTGCGCTCGGTGGAAATCAGCGATGAGCAATGGGTCCAACACAAACGACGAGGGTACCCACTGCCGATGTTCAGGCCCATAGCCCTCCCAGTCCACCAAGTACTGCAACCCACGACCCCGGCGCCGGGAGTCCAGGATGGAGGAGACGGGCCAGGCCGGATGGCCATCAATCATCCGGGGCGCGGGTTGCACAGCAGGAGGAGGGCAAAGGGGGTCAGAGACTGCCAGCTTCACCTTGGACATGTGGAAGGTGGGATGGATGCGGAGGGAGGGGGGAATAGCTACACGCACAGCCACCGGGTTGATGATCCTGGTGATGGGGTATGGGCCCATAAAGCGCTGTGCCAGCTTCCTCCTCTCGCCCTTTAAAATCACGTCCTGGGTCGACACGTAGACTTGCTGACCAACTCTGTACGCCGGGGCAGGTCTTCTGTGCCGGTCCGCCACGGCTCTGTTGCGCTCCGCCGTGCGTAAAAGCGCATTGCGCGCTGACGCCCAGATGGAGCGGAACTGCCTGAGATGCGCCCGTACTGAGGGGACAGTTACCTCACTCTCCTGCGCCGGGAACAGCGGGGGGCCGTAACCCAGGGACACCTTAAAGGGAGACATCCCTGTAGCAGAAGAGCGAGCGGTGTTGTGGGCGTATTCAACCCAGGCGAGGTGGTTACTCCAGGACGTTGGTTTGGACGCCGTTACGCAGCGGAGCGCAGCCTCCAGCTCCTGGTTGGTCCGCTCACACTGCCCGTTGGTTTGGGGGTGATGGCCGGAGGAGAGGCTCACCGTGGCTCCTAAGGCGTTGCAGAACGACCTCCAAACTTCTGAAGAAAATTGGGGCCCCCGGTCCGAGACCACGTCCACCGGAATCCCATGTAGCCTGACCACGTGCTGGATTAGGAGGTCCGCCGTCTCCAGGGCAGTTGGGAGACCTCGTAGGGGGACGAAGTGTGCCGCCTTGGAGAAGCGGTCCACGATGGTCAGGACAGTGTCGTAGGTGTTTGAGACTGGGAGTCCGGTGACGAAATCCAGGGCGATATGCGACCAGGGCCTGCCAGGGACGGGCAGAGGCTGGAGCAAACCCGCTGGAGGGGCATTACCCGATTTGTTGGTGGCACACACTGGACAGGCCCGGGCGTAGCGGGCAGCGTCCCTCCGCAGGCCGGGCCACCAGAAGGACCGCTGGAGGAGGTCAATCATCCGGGAGGAGCCAGGGTGACAGGTGTCCATGAGGGGCAGGGTGTAGCGATCCTTCTCCGTAATGTCGTTAAGGGCACGATAGTCAATGCAAGGACAGAGGGATCCGTCCTTCTTACCGACGAAGAAGAATCCTGCCCCCACAGGTGATGACGATGGGCGGATTATCCCAGCACTCAGCGACTCCTTGAGGTAAGAGTTCATGGTCTCCTTCTCCGGCGCCGACAGACTGTAGAGTCGCCCAGAGGGTAAGGGTGCCCCCTGGCGGAGGTTGATTGCACAGTCATAGGGCCTATGAGGAGGGAGAGACATCGCCTTGGACTTGCTGAATACCATACCCAGGTCGTGAAATTCCAATGGCACCAGGGACAGGTCCGGGGGCGCAGCGTCCGTAGGTGAGGGAGAAGCGGACGGAGAGCAGGCAGCGGACTGTAGACAGGTGCTCATGCAGAACGTGCTCCATGCCGACACCCCGGCGGACTTCCAATCCAAAACGGGGTTGTGGAGGCGTAGCCAGGGATACCCCAGGATGACGGGCGACACAGAGTTGGGCAGGACGTAAAAGGTTATCTCCTCCCGGTGGTTTCCAGAGATAATAACCGGGACGGGGATGGTCTGGTGTGTTACTCTCCCCAGGGAGGCACGAGAGAGGTTGACCAGGGAGATAGGGTTGCTTAGTGCCTGACAGCGGATGCCCAATCGGGTTGCCAGGCTTTGTGAAATAAAACTGCCCTCTGCGCCCGAATCCACCAGTGCGTGGGTGAGATGCCCAGTGGAGTTGTGACAAAAACGGATGGGCAGTTTCAATTGTGTGAGGGGACTTAACCCATTGATGTCCGCGAGGGCCCCTACAGTGACTCGCGGACCCCGCCGACTGGCTTTCCGTGGGCAAAGCTTCACCGTGTGTTGGTCATCTCCGCAATACATGCAGAGATCCAACTCACGGCGGCATTGTCTCTCCGCAGGGGAAAGCTTTGTCCAACCCGTCACCATCGGCTCCGACTCCTCGGGGCACGATGGTGGCGGCGTCGCCAGGGGGCGAGCTTGGAACAGGCACGGCGAGACTCCACGAGGGCGAGAAGAAGATGACTTCCGCCCCGAGGAACGCTCGCGCAGCCTGTTGTCCAAACTGATCGCTAGGGATGTTAGCTCCGCTAGAGTCTCCGGGATATCCCGCCCAGCCAGTTCATCCCTCAGATCATCGTTGAGACTGCGGAGGAAAAGGCCACAGAGGGAGCGTTCCTCCCAGCCCAATTCCTCCGCCGCTACCCGGAAGTCGACCGCATAGTCCGCTGCCAACCGGCTTACCTGCTGGAGGCTGAGAAGCCGATCGACCTGGACCGTCTCGGTAAGAGAGTGGTCAAAGACCTCCAGGAAGCGTCTCACGAATTGGTCATACGTGAGGGTGGCATAACTGGGCCTCGCCATAACGGTGTAGGTCCAGGTTAATGCTCGCCCCTCTAGGAGATTCCCGATATAACCAATTCGGCTATGATCTGAAGGAAAGTCTCCGGGCACACAGTGGAAAACGGACTCACACTGCATTATGAACCCCCGCGCTCCACCGAGCTTACCGCTAAAGCGGGCGGGGGTTGGAATGGGCGTGAGCCGAGCCGGTGCACCCGGAGCCTGCTGGACGGCCGCTGGAGCAGCAGGAGCCGCGCCACCCTGACGAGCCGGGGGGAACGGCTGTTGGGGGTCCAAGCGGTCCAATCGGTTATTTATAATAATCAACTGATTAAAAATCACCTGTTGCTGAAAAGCTACTTGGTCCACTCGAGCCTCGAGAGTGGTAAGCCGGTGTGCGAGCCCGCCGTCTGCCGAGCCACTCTGCTGAAGCCGTACTGACATAACGCACGGCTCAGGAGACGCACACACACAGGCTCAGAGTAGCTCAAATAGCTTTATTAACAACAGGAGTGTATGAATGTGTGTCTGCGAGATGTGAATGTGTTGGTGGCGGCGTCTGCTTCGGGCACAGAGGCAGGAGACCGTACAGCCGGACAACCCTATGGGAAAAGCACAGGGAGAAGGGTGACGGGCACACACCAACACAGGAGATATATAAGCAAGAGAGGAGCTTATTTGGACAGGGCGGATGACTGGCACAGCAAGGGATGAGGTCCGGTAGACAGCCACCTGGAAAGCCCGGTGCAGCAGCGAGGAACAGGCGATGGAGAGGAGTAGTCCGCCGCCGGGAAATCCACCTGTGCACAGGGGAGCAGACTTGGAGGAGAAAAAGGTAAGATCTTCTTACCGGAATGTTCAGCTGAGAATGAAAGGGAAACTCACAGCGATGCGTAGGGAAGTCTGACGGTTTCAGGCCGAAGCCCAGGGCGAGGCGGCTTAAATCCCTCGCCGCTGATGATGTGCAGGTGTGTGTGCAGGTGGCGCCGCTGATGAGCGGCGCAGCGTGACAGTGAATGCAGAAAGGAAACCAAGTGGGTCATAGATAGGACTCACGACTGACAGAATCTCACGTCTTGTATGTGGACACTTTTCCACTGTTGGTTTGAAAATGAATTTGTACCTTTCTGCCTACCAGTGCAAACCCAGCAGTGTTTCAACTGGTAAATTGTCTCTTTCCAGATGGAGCTGTCTGGTTAGTAGATCTGAGAGACTCTGGTATGGACTACAAAACAGTACGGCTGTTTCTGGTCCACTTTGATAGGTGAAATCCTCCTTTCAAACAAAGGTAGGTAAGATCCTCAACCATTTGGACACCTTCTTCTTCCATGGCCAAAGACTTCAAACAGTCATCCACATAAAAATTATTGTGGATAGTGTTAATCACTTCTGCTTTAAAAGCAGTCTTGTTAGCTGTTGCAGTTCTCTTCAATGTGTAGTTAGCACAGGTTGGAGATGAAACTGCCACAAAGATGTGAACTTTCATTCGTGTTCTACTGGAACTCTTGAAGTGTCACCCAATGGCCACCAAAGAAATCACAGAAAATCTTCATACCTTTTGGACACCTTTACCTGGTGGAACATGGCTTTGATGTCTGTCATCAAGGCGACATTCTCCTGTGTGAATCTCATTAAGACACCAAAGTGGGAGTTTGTGAGATCAGGTTCTTGAAGAAGTTTGAACATCAGAGTTGTGCCCTTATAACCTGCTCCGCAATCAAACACCACGCTCAAAGTTTTCTTCTTAGGATGGTGAACACCATGGTGAGGAAGATACCACACCTTTCCCCCCTCACACACCAGCTTATTTGGTGGCACCACTTCAGCATAATCACTGTCCACTAGCTCAGTCAGAAACGTGGTGTAGTCCTTATAGATAGAACCAAAGGTTGGATGATCGTCACTTCCTTGTGGTAACGTATCGTCACTTCCTGTTTTGCTGTCTGCCTGTGTGGTTTGCTCTCCAGCTCTCGAGCCACTAGCTATGGCTACTAGCTCTCTTTCCTCTCCTCTGGTGTGCTCTCTCTGTCAGATGTTTAGCTACACCTCTGCCTCTTTTAGTGATAACGGTAAATGTAATAAATGTTGTCTTTTTGAGGCGCTCGAGGCGAGGTTGTCTGATTTGGAATCCCGGCTCCGCTGCATTGAAACACCGTCTGCGCCAGTTAATCTCGACGGACGCCCATTAGCTGCAGCGGAGCTAGCTAGCTTAGGCCCCCCTGTCAGCGGTTCCCCGGCTCTCCTCAGCAGCGAGGAGACTGGGTGGGTGACGGTGAGAAGGAAGCCTAGCCGCAAAGCCCCGGTTCACCACCAACCTGTTCACGTTTCTAATCGTTTTTCCCCGCTCAGCGACACACCCGCTGAGGAAAAAACTCTGATCATTGGCGACTCTGTAGTCAGAAACGTGAACCTAGAGACTCCAGCGGTCATAGTCCAATGTATTCCTGGGGCCAGAGCAGGCGACATCGAGTCAAATTTGAAAATGCTGGCTAAAAGTAACTGTAAATATTCCACAATTGTTATTCACGCCGGCATTAATGACATCCGTCTCCGGCAGTCGGAAGTCACGAAACTTAATGTAGAATCGGTGTGTGAGTTTGCAAAAACGATGTGTGCCACTGTAGTATTCTCTGGGCCCCTCCCCAATCTGACCAGTGATGACATGTTTAGTCGCTCGTCATCCTTGAACCGCTGGCTGTCTGTGTGGTGTCCTGCAAATGACGTGGGCTACATTGACAATTGGAGCTCTTTTTGGGGAAAACCTGGTCTTATGAGACGAGACAGCATTCATCCCACTTTGGATGGTGCTTCTCATTTATCTAACAATCTGGCATCTTTTTTATCCAAATTTCCAAAACCGTGACTACTCAGAGTTGGGACCAGGAAGCAGAGTTGCAGTCTTACACGCCTCTCTGCAGCTCCTCTTCATCCGCCACCCCTCAGCTTAGCCCCTGTCTTCCCCATCAGAGAATCGTTGTCTGCTCCCTCCAAAGTAAATAAAAATATAATATATAAGCATCCCAAAGTGATAAAGCAAAATATTGGTAAAACTCAAATTAAACATAAAGCCTCTAAATTGAATGATTTGGCCTCTGTTCCTCCTCATAATTTAAAAATTAAATGTGGTTTATTAAATATTAGGTCTCTAACTCCCAAGTCTCTGTTAGTCCATGATCTGTTAATTGATCATCAGATTGATTTAATTTCCCTTACAGAGACTTGGTTAGGACAAGAGGATTATGTTGGTTTAAATGAATCAACCCCCTCTGGTTATTTAAACTGTCAAAATCCCAGAAGTTCTGGTCATGGAGGAGGAGTAGCAACAATTTATCATTCCAAATTACTAGTTAATGTAAAGCAAAAAACATGTTATAATTCCTTTGAGGGCCTGGTCCTCAGTATTGGGCACTTTAGCAATTTCAGGTTAAACCCAATTTTATTTGCCATTGTTTATCGTCCCCCATCAACCTATTCAGAATTTTTATCCGAATTTGCTGATTTCTTAGCTGATTTAGTGTTGAAATCTGATAGAATAATTATAGTAGGGGACTTTAATATACATGTGGATGTAGATAGTGACTGCCTTAATGTGGCTTTTAATTCAATATTAGACTCGATTGGGTTTTCTCAGAAAGTAGGAAATTCTACTCATTACCTCCACCATACATTGGACCTTGTTCTGACATATGGCATAGAAATAGAAAATCTTGTAGTGTCTCCTCATAACCCTGTACTGTCAGACCATTGTCTGTTAACCTTTGATTTTACTATTTCTGACTATTTGGCTCCTAAAGAAAAATATTATCACAGTAGATGCCTCTCAGATGATGCTGTTTCCAAATTTATGCAGATTGTTTCCTCTATGCCATGTGTCAACACAACGGAAATAAGCTATAGACAGCTTGCTCCTTCTGTAATTGATAACATGGTGGATAGTGTTTCAGCTTCTCTGCATCAGGCTCTAGACTTGGTGGCCCCCTTAAAAAAGAAAAAGTCTAATCAGAGATTTTTAACTCCTTGGTTCAACACAGAAACTCGTAGTTTAAAACAGAAGACTCGTCAATTAGAAAGAAAATGGCGCTCTACTAATTTAGATGAAATCTATTTAGCTTGGAGAAATCATCTTTTAATTTATAAAAAATCTCTTAGAAAAGCTAGAACGAGTTATTACTCTGCATTAATAGAAGAGAACAAGAATAATCCCAGGTTTCTTTTCAGTACTGTAGCCAGGTTGACAAAGAGTCAGGACTCTGTCAATCCTAGCATCCCCTTAGAGCTTACTAGTCAGGACTTTATGAACTTTTTCAATAATAAAATTTCATCCATCAGAGATAAAATCAATCAGATTCTTCCCACAGTTAACTTAAATACTGTAACTACTACAACTCCTTCTATTGATGTCTGTCTTGATGAGTTTACTCCAATCGACCTTTGTGAGTTAGACAAAGTAGTTTCCTCATCCAAACCTTCAACTTGTCTTTTAGACCCTATTCCTACCAGGTTATTTAAAGAAGTCTTCCCACTTATTGGTAGCTTTATTCTTCATATAATCAATTCTTCATTAACTTTAGGCCATGTACCGCAGGCTTTTAAAACGGCTGTAATTAAACCCTTACTCAAAAAGCCAACGCTAGATCCAGGAGCTTTAGCTAATTATAGACCAATCTCTAATCTCCCTTTCATTTCAAAAATTTTAGAAAGAGTTGTTGCTACGCAATTATTTGACCACCTGCAGGAAAATGGTTTACTTGAAGAGTTTCAATCTGGGTTTAGAATCCATCATAGTACTGAAACAGCCTTAGTGAAGGTCACTAACGACCTCCTCATTGCATCTGATAATGGACTAGTTTCTGTACTTGTCCTTTTAGATCTTAGTGCAGCTTTTGATACTATTGATCATAATATTCTACTTGATAGATTAGAACACTATGTTGGACTTAATGGAACTTCGTTGCAGTGGTTTAGATCTTATTTATCTGATAGGTTCCAGTTTGTTCATGTAAATGATGAGTTTTCTTTCAGCTCAAAGCTTAGTCATGGAGTTCCACAGGGATCTGTGCTAGGCCCTACTCTTTTTAGTTTATATATGCTTCCGTTAGGCAACATTATTAGAAAGCACTGTATACATTTTCATTGTTATGCAGATGACACACAATTATACCTGTCAATGAAGCCAGATGATACTAATCAATTAACCAAGTTAGAAGCCTGTCTTAAGGAAATCAAAGCTTGGATGACTTGTAATTTCCTGCTATTAAATTCAGATAAGACTGAAGTCATTCTTGTTGGTCCAAAAAACCTTAGAAATTCCTTTCCAAATCAAACTTTCAGTTTGGATGCAGTTACTCTTTCTCTTAATAGCTCTGTGAGGAACCTTGGAGTTATTTTTGATCAGGATTTGTCCTTCAATTCACATATTAAATTTGTTTCTAAGACTGCCTTCTATCATTTGCGTAATATTGCCAAGATTAGGAGCATCTTGTCTCAGAGTGATGCTGAGAAGCTGATCCACGCTTTTGTTAGCTCGAGATTAGATTATTGTAATTCTTTATTATCAGGCTGTCCTAAAACATCTTTAAAAAGTCTTCAGCTGATCCAAAATGCTGCAGCAAGAGTTTTAACAGGTACTAGAAAGAGAGATCATATCTCTCCGGTTCTGGCCTCCCTTCATTGGCTTCCCATAGAGTTTAGAATTAAGTTTAAAATCCTTCTTCTTACTTACAAAGCTCTAAACAATCAGGCTCCTTTTTATTTAAAAGATCTGATACTACCGTATTATCCTAACAGAGCACTACGCTCCCAAAATGCAGGATTACTTGTAATACCTAGAATCTCCAAAAGTACAATGGGAGGCAGAGCCTTCAGTTATCAAGCTCCTCTCCTGTGGAATCAGCTGCCAATCTGGATTCGGGAGTCAGACTCGATCTCTGTTTTTAAGAATAGGGCTAAAACCTACCTTTTTGATATAGCCTACAATTAGGGAGGGATCATGTGTTTCTGAACCCTCCCTTAGTTATGCTGCTATTAGGTTTAGTCAGCCGGGGGACCTCCAGTAATGCACTGGGCCTCACTCCTTTCCTCACTCTCTATGAAATATTTTTTTTTTGCTGGTCATTAACATTTGTTTGTTCTCTCCCGTAGATTGAGTCCCCATCGTGCTGTTTGCTCTCTACATGTCTGTTCTTTTCTTCTTCTCTATCCCCTCACCCCCCAGCCAGTCGCGGCAGATGACTGCCCCTCCCTGAGCCTGGTTCTGCTGGAGGTTTCTTCCTGTTAAAAGGGAGTTTTTCCTCTCCACCGTCGCCAAGTGCTTGCTCACAGAGGATCGCCTGATTGCTGGGGTCTTTCTGCAATTGTGGGGGTTCCCCCTACAGTTGATAGTGCTATGAGATGACTATTGTTGTGAAATGGCGCTATATAAATAAAGTTGAATTGAATTGAATTGAATAGATTCTATTCCTGTCAAGCTTTCTTTTGAGACTCTGCAGACGTTGTTCTGCATGGTCACATCATCCAGTTTGAAGGGCAAGTCCATACAATAATGACCTTCTTGTATGGATTTTTCCACTACATCCATAAACCTCAAGTCCTCGTGTGACATTTCCTGCTTTTCCTCCAATGCCTTCTCATTGAAGTCTTGGTTATACTGAGAGATCAACAGCTCCTCCAACTTGGTGATGGTTATCTTATTAGCATAAATGGTTGAACAGCTTCTCCAGCAACCAAGATTGCTCCTTCAAGGACCGTTGATGACCCACCCCAGTAGAGTCTTCATGGCATATGGTCCATCCTCCTTGCTGTTTATGATCTTCCAAGGTTCCATAAGCTTTGGTGCATTTGCCCCAATCAAAAGTTCTACTTCAGCGTCCAAACTTGGGATCCTGATGTGTTTGAGATAACCCCAATTTTCAACATCTTGCTGAATAGGTATGTTATGTGTAGAAACAGGAATAGTATTTTACGTGCAAGTCTCTGGAAGATCAAAAAACTGGTTACCATCCAATTTTGAAAGTTCCAGGTCTGTCAGGATTTGCCTTTCAACCATCTTTTCTTGTCCCATAGTGCATACCAAGATGTTAGTTCAGGAGCCCTGTAAATTCAACCTTTTCATCACAGCCTGGGTGCAAAATGTTGCAGTACTCAGGATCCAAGAAGGCGTAAGTCTTAATCATCTTATTAGATTTCCTTGATTTGAGCTGTACTTGGACAATGGAAAGGGTACACTCATGAGCTCCGGCCCCAGTACAACCACATGCCTGAAGAGAGACAACAGCACTGGTGCTTGGGGCCTCCTGATGTTCAATTCCTTTATCTTTACGCTGGATGTGTAAAACAGATGGATATTTCAAACTGCATTTATCACATGTCAAATGATTCCTGCAATCTTTGCTCATGTGACCAATTTTCAAAAAGCCAAAACAGATTCCTCCTCCCTTCAGGAATTTGATTTTCTCTTTCTGAGAAATGCTGTTGAACTTTGTACACTTGAGCAGTAGATGTGACTGTTCACAGTACAAACTTGTGATGAAAGTTCTTTAGATGGAATAGTCTGTTTCAGTGTCTGACTCACAGTAGTCCTAGATGTAGTTGTATAACTTGGGGCTCCCACAGTTGTAATCATTCCTCTGTTAGTTCCAGAGGATGAGATTTTGGTCTTATTATCAGGTTTTGCTATGGTGCTTGACTTTGGATCAGATGTCGCCAAAGAGTGGACGTGACAAGATCTTGACTTGGTGTTCCAAGAAGTTAACCAAATCTGGGAAGGTAGCTCTGTAACCTCGTCGCTCCTGAATCTCACAAGCTGTGGACCTCCATCTTTCCCTCAGCTTACAAGGCCACTTCATTACTGTTTGTATCATATTTGACGGAATATTCATCTCCTCTATATACTGTTTTTCTGCCATAGCGTTACAACATCCTCTCAGGAAAAGTGCAAGTTCCTGTCACGATTGACCATCTTCAGATTTAATGACAGCCCATCCAAAGACTTTGTTCATGTAAGCTGTCACCACCTTATGCTCATTTCCAAAGTGTTCCATCAGAAGTCCTTTTGCCCTTTGATATCCTTGCTATGGTGTCATATGGAAACAACTTCTCACCAACTCCCTGGGGCATCCCCTAGTATATTACTCAAGAAAATACAAACAGTCCTGGTAGCTGCTGGTTTTCTCCTCCACACAGTGTTCAAAGTTTCTAATAAATGATATGAACTGCAATGGATCTCTATCAAATATGGTTAATTCTCTTTGTGGTAAAGTGGATAGCATCTGTTGTTGCACCAGCATGGTTATGATTTCATTTTGTTTTTCCATAATTTTACAAACTGAGTCCTGTTTGACTGATTTGGGTTCTGGAGAAACATGATCAGAATCAGAATCAGAATCAGAATCAGCTTTATTGCCAAGTATATTTACAAGTAAACATACGAGGAATTTGACTTGACATTGGACGCGCACGTTAGGCGCATCCAATGACGCGGCAGCCATGCAAGGCGCCTGTCATACAGTAGGGGTAAACAGGGGAAGGGAGGGGGAGGAAAACACAATCGGAGAGAGAAAAAACATAGTTAATCAGAATAACGCTCATATAAGCTCATATAAAGCTCAAATGAGCCAAATTTTGACTACACAGAAAAAACCATCTATGCACAATTAGCAGACAATATAGATCACACAAACAAGAGTTGAGAGAGGCAGTGTATGTATGAGTCAGTATATATGTGTCAGTTCGTGTAATGTATGCATTTGTGTAGTGTAGGTGTGACAGTTGCTAGTGAACAGCAGAGGGCGCCTCCAGGCAGTGGATAGATGTTATAATCATGTGACTTATAAACAAGTCCGGAGTCTATCTCTTCGCTTGCAGATGAAGGCACATGGACTGTCCTTGAGAAGTTCATCCGCTGAAACAACAGCAGCTGTCTGTCGATTGTTTGGGTTAGCAGCCGCCACTTCTGCTTATCTCATCGAAGAGGAATGTAAACAGGGCATCAAAACAAGGTCAAATCTACACAGCTCAGAGCCCACGGAGAATAGAATTTTCCTCTCTCATGTGCGTGTGCTTCATAATTTTAATATTAATATACAGGCTTAAACAGGCATTCCATTCCATGGAGAGCACAGGGCTCCAGATGTATTCCTCCGCTGAATCACTGTCATTCAGTTCACCGTTTGCCGCTACTCGTGCCCTCCCCAACTGGTCGAATTTGATGAAGGAGCTTGCCGGGTCCGCTTTGATCAGCTCTCTCACCTTCCTTCAATTTCTGATACATCAGGGAACTTCACAGCCAAAAATAGAAGTCCTGAGATCATAACCAATAATGTTTCCTGCCAAATCTCCACAGACACATGAATTCCAATGTCCATGAGTCTCCTCCTTGGGTTCCTCCTGACCCGATCTTCCTTTGAAGTGGTGACAATCACAGTTAAGCCATTTTCCAGATCCATAATTTCCATTTAGATTAAGATTCAGCAGAAGAGCGACTAAACACAGACAAAAACGCAACATTGCAAGCTGGGATCAGAAAGGAAAAGAGAGGATTAGAAAAAGCGTCTACTCTCTCTCAGAGCCGGAAGTGAACCGGAAGTGATGAGACTGGAGACAAGTTTGTAGTTATTATAGTTGGTGATGGGTTTTGAAACTGGGGCTTGTGAACATTTGTGTTGTCAGAGCGTGATGCTAAATTGTTTTTTAGGTGATCAGTCCCATAGGGTTGATGTTGATCTTTTATTTTTGGCCTCACATCCTGGGCATATGTGATAGGTGGCGCTGTTGCTTCTTGTTCAGTGGCTGAAGACTTCTGTGGCACAAACTCGAGCCTGTAAGTTGAACTTGTGAGTTTGCGCCTTTAAACCTTTGGTTATGTAGAAATTCATGCCATCAGAGCCAATATTTCCAGTGTCACAACCTTCAAGCACAGAAAGCCTTGTTGCTGCAATAGGAAGTTGTGTCTCAAGCTCCAGTTGCTCCTTTTTCCTCCGCAGTGACTTCTCTTGAGCCTCCAACTCATGTTTTTTGTGTAGAACAGCAGCTTACTCCAGCAAAGCAGCTCTCTCTGCCTTTGCTTTTAACTGTGCTGGTAAGATGCTAGATGCAGATGTACTGGAATGACTTCTCCTGCTTGACCTTTTACTTACTATAGCTGACACACTGTCCTCAGGATGAACATCATCTTGGCTCACAGAGTTAACTTTGGCAACCTCATCACAATCAGCACAAATGTTACCATTTTCAGGCTCATTGCTTTTACTTGCAGTCTCATTTTGTGTTAACCAGGTGGATATTTCCTCAATAAACCCAGTATTAACAGCCACTTTGGATTCAAACCATGCTTCCTGCTTTCTCTGTTCCTCTTCAGGTAAAGGAAACTCAGTTAGCAATGTATTGTGTACTTCAGCAGCATTTTCACACAACTTTTTAAAGGCCTTTAAATCTTCTTGCACTGCAGAAAAAATTGTATTTGAAGACAAAAGAGAGGTTTTGGTTTTAACTTGCCTGCTCATTTAAAATGATCATTTCTTTCCTTTTGAAGGTTTTCAATAACCATTAAAATCCCTTTTGAAGTTAGTTTTCTCATTCGTTTTTCTTTGACATCACTTTACACATTAGTGGGACCAGTTTCAACAACACATTGTGTATGGAAATTAGCAGCAGCAGTAGCAGCAGCACATTGTACATCGATCATTTTCAACATTTTCAGTTGATGTATACCAGTCCCTCCAGGATTTTGCGGGATGTTTTTATGATTGTTGCTGCCCAAAAAGCCTGAATTTGTGGGAGCTTTTTTAAAAAGTTGCGATAAAAGTAGCAATGTTTTTAGAGGTTTTTTTTGCACTAAAAGTTGTGGGAAGAATTACAAATTTTAAAGCAGATTTTTTTTTCCCAGTTTACTGCAGTGATATTCTTTTTTTTGTAAATTTTCTCTTTATTGACATTCTTTAGAAAGTAGGTTTAAGCCATCATTTCATTTGATAATTACATTTGAATGTCCCTTTTTTTTAAATGAAAAAGAAATTAAAAAAAGGGAGGGTCAGCATAAACATCTGCATATAGGGAGTAAGTGTTGATGCTCACACTCTTGTTAACAAAGTCTGCTATATCAGTTCTGCAAATTGAAAGTCTGGCCTGAGTGGTGTTACATATTTAGTCCATTTTTCCCGTTGTAACATAAACAAATCCTTTTTGTAATTGACAAAAGCTGTTATTTTCTCCATCTTATAAATATCCATTGTAATGTCCATCCACAAATCAAGAGATGGGCTCTCCTGTGAAAGCCATTTTTTTGTAATTGCCTTTCTGCTTGCAATCAGTAGAAAACATTGTAGCTGCTACGCAGGCTGCCGCCCACTCTTTCACTTGTTTGTGCAGGCCTGGCCACACGAGCTTCGCTCCCACCATTTTGACTGACGCGCGCACTCCTGGGTGCGCCAAAGCGTGAACTGACTCAAACACGCGGCGGCGCCACGCGACCAGGACCACCGGGCGCGGGCGTCCCGTGGAGACGTCGCAGACTGGGGGGAGGGACTAAAGCCCAAAAGACGTGGTGACTGAAACTCTGTCTGGGCAGTAGCAGACACAAAATGAATATTGTAGAGTTGTAGAGGCTTTGGGTGAGTCAGACAGGGTCTCAGTCAGGAAGCAGAGGGTAAACAGTAGACGGGGGGGGTTTAAGGGTGAATGTATTGTGATGTTGGATGTCATGCAGTGTGATGTGGAATGTCACGCAGATGTGAGATGAGCGGTGGGGATATAAAGGAGAACCGTGCCTGAATGCTTTCATGCTTTTCTGTGTATGACTGATGAGAGAGTGTTAATAAAGTTCGTCCGTTCGTAAACTGGCCTCATCATTTCCCACACTCTCCACAACATAATAAATATTTGTCCCTCTTTGACCAATCTGCGGACACAAGCCCAAAGAATAGAGTTTTGCTTTCCAGTGGTAACTGACATCCAAAAATATCTTGTATAGCTTTATGAATTTCCTTCCAATAATTTTGAATAACATGACAGAGCCAAACTATATGATAATGATTTGCATTTGTACTACCACATTTTCTCCAACAAGTTGGGGAGTTCCCTTTGTACTGAGCCTTCTGGGAAGGTGTGATAAAGTATCTAATTAGGCTTTTCCAGCCAAACTCCCTCCAGCTCTGTGAACTACTGCATTTCCATTGATTTGACTATATTAATGTCCATTCCTCTTCCGATATTTCTATTCCTCCTTCTTTTTCCCATTTTGTTTTAACATATAGAGTTGAGTGTCTTTTCAGGTTTATAAGACCTTTATATAAACCTGAAATTAAGCTTTTATCTTTATTTGAATTATATGCCCTTTTAAATAAATTTAGCAATGGTTTACATGATCCTGCTATACATTTTAACCTGTTATTTACAAAGTGTCTCATCTGCAAGTAGCGATAGAAGTCTTGTGATTCCAACTGATACTTCCCTTTAAGCGTTTCAAAACTAAGTAGTGTGTCATCTTTCATTATCTTACATATGGCTGTTATCCCTCTGTTTGCCCAAACTTTAAATCTTGTGTCTGACTTATTTGGAGTGAAATGTGAGTCATATGCGCACCACTTTAAAATTACTATGTTCTCTTCTAGATTATATTTTGATACTACTTTTCTCCAAATTTTTAAGAGTCCACTTAACCCATGGATTTTCTATGTTCTTGATAATGTCTTGTTGGTTACCATCAGCTATTGTCGCTTGTATAGGAGTGGGGCTCATTCCCTCTTCAATACTCTTCCACTGGGCAGTATATGAAGGATTACACCAGCAAATTATGGGTCTAAATTGTGCTGCCCAATAATAGTCTCTCAAGGAAGGAAAGCCCCACCCCCTTTTTGTTTTGACAATTGTAGAGTTTTAAATTGGATTCTAGGTTTCTTACCTTGCCATATGTACCTGGACAGCTTTTTGTCCCATTCATTAAATTGTTTTTCACTTATCTCTATTGGCAAAATTTGAAATAAATATAATAATTTGGGGAGTATATTCATTTTAATTGAATCAATTCTTGAATTTAGGTACTGCAGTGATATTCTATATAACAATACAAGAAAAGCACAGATTTGTCAAAAATTTCTTATTACAGTGATTTGTAAATTAAGCAGAAACTTCTGCTATACAGAAAAACTCTTTTGTGCAACAGCAAATACAGACTTTAACACAATATCCATTACAACAGTTAAATTGCAGTGAATGCATGTTAAAAGAGTATAGATTTGGAAATTATTGGCAGCACCTTCATTTGAAAACTCCCTACGGTCTCCAACTTCTCAGTACCGAGCAGAGAGGAAAAAATAAATAATTTATTCTGTTGCTCTATTTTATCTATTGGAGTCTGTGTTTTTCTGAAAAAAAAAATTATAGACAATATTCTATCTCTTTCAGTGCCTAACTCCTACCTGTCTGTCTGCCACACGTCTTGACACACACACATCTTTCATTTATGGTGGGGTGGGGGGGTGGGAAGGGGGTAGGTGCGTGTCCAGACTGGAGATTCACAGTTTTAAAGCTCATTGACAAGATGTAGAAAAAGAAAAAGAAAAAAAAAAAAAAGATGGCGGCGCGCCTAGACGCAGCGGCCCCTCTTGGCATCAGCGAGTGTGAGAGTTTTAATCATCCCAGACGTACATTCTGTAAAACTTACAACCGTGAGACCTTATTAAACATCAAGGTACTGCACGCTGCAAGAATTGCGGCGATCGGTTGTGATTTGGACATTCTACGCCAGCATGGAATTTTGGCGGAGTCCCCGCTGGAAGCTACCCAGGAGAGGAGGAAGCGCAGACGGTGTGAACGCAAGCAAAAGCGAGGAAAAAGGGCCGGGATCCATGCTAGGCTAAAGGCTAACCCCTCCAGACCAGCGGTACCATCGCTTCTTCTCTCAAACGTCCGCGCCCTTGAAAACAAGGTGGACGAACTGCGTCTGCTGAGAGAAACCCGGAGAGAGTGGAGGGACTGCTATGTGTTTGTTTTCACCAAGACATGGCTCCACGACAACATTCCTGACGAGGCCATTCAACTGGAAGATATGGCGATGTTCCGTGCCGACAGGGAAATGGCGAGCTCCGGTAAGAGCCGTGGGGGTGGGCTATGCATCTATGTTAACAAGAACTGGTGCGTTAATGCCACGTTAGTGTCTAAACACTGCTCTCCATTGGCGGAGTTCCTTATTGTTAATTGTCGGCCATTTTATCTGCCGAGGGAATTCAGCAACGTGTTTGTAGCTGGTGTTTACATAGCGCCGAGCCCTAATCCTAAAGCTAATGCTAAGAAGGCACTCGGGGTACTGCACGATGTGATCAGTGAAATCCAAACTTCACATCCGGACAGTTTTGTGGTGGTTGCGGGGGATTTTAACCACACCAGCTTAAAGACTGTGCTCCCAAAGTTTAAACAATGTGTAGACTTTAAGACCAGAGGAGAGAATATGTTGGACTTAGTGTACACAAACACAGATGCATATAAAGCGATACCCTGCCCCCATCTCGGCCGTTCTGATCCCATGTCCGTGATGCTAGGGCCTGCCTACAAACCTTTATTGAAGCGCAGCAGGCCAGCAGTGAAACAAATCAGGATTTTGCCAGAGAGTGCAACCTCTGCACTGCAAGACTGTTTTCAGCACACAGACTGGAAGATCTTCAAAATAGCAGCCTCCCAGGAAGACAAGACAGATGTGGAGGAGTATGCTGATACGGTCACCAGCTACATCGCGAAGTGCACAGAGGATTTCACTACAGTGAAGACCATCACTATGCGGGGTAATCATAAGCCCTGGATGACTGTAGAGGTGCGCTCGCTGCTTACAGCCAGAGATGCAGCCTACAGAGCGAAGGACAGGATTGCCCTCCGCTCAGCCAGGTCTGCGCTTTCAAAGGGAATTAAGGTGGCAAAGCGCGCCTATGCGGAGAAAATCCAGGGACACCTCTGTGACACTAGGAACACCAAGCAGATGTGGCAGGGAGTTCAGACACTGACGGGCTATAAGTCTAGGCAGGGGGTCGATGATGACGACGCTTCGCTTCCAGACAGGCTTAACGACTTCTTTGCACGTTTTGAAGCATCAAACTCGACAATCAGAGGGGGGGCCGGCCCACCCCCACCATCGGTCGGACCAGCTTTTACCATCAACACAGCGGACACACGGAGGACCCTATCCAGAGTCAACCCACGCAAAGCTGCAGGTCCAGACAACATTCCGGGACGTGTGCTCCGAGACTGCGCGAGTGAGTTGGCGGATGTCCTGACTGACATTTATAACATCTCCCTGATTCAGGCCATCGTTCCCAGATGCTTCAAGACCTCTATCATTGTACCGGTGGCAAAGAAACCAGTGGTGTCCTGTTTGAATGACTATTGTCCTGTTGCACTGACACCAATTGTGATGAAGTGTTTTGAACGGCTTGTCAAACCACACATTACAGCCTGCCTCCCTGCATCACACGACCCGCTCCAGTTTGCATATCGTTCAAACCGCTCCACGGAGGATGCTATAGTCACCACCCTACACTCTGTCATCACCCACCTGGACCAGAAAGACACCTACGCCAGACTCCTGTACATTGATTTCAGTTCAGCATTCAACACCATTATTCCCCAGAGACTGATGGAGAAATTACTCCTTCTCGGTCTGAACACCGCCACATGTCTCTGGATCCTGGATTTCCTGACTGAGAGACCTCAGTCTGTCTGGGTTGGAAACAACATCTCCAACTCTGTCACGCTGAGTACCGGAACCTCTCAAGGCTGTGTACTCAGTCCACTGTTGTTTACACTTCTAACACATGACTGTGTATCCAAACACGAGGGGAACCAGATTATTAAGTTTGCAGATGACACCATGGTGGTGGGACTTATTCAGAGGGATGAGGAATCAATGTACAGGGAAGAAGTGAGAGACCTGGAGGGCTGGTGCAGGGAGAATAATCTGGTGCTCAACATGGACAAAACGAAGGAGATGATTATCGACTTCCGGCGGTCACAGCCTGAGCACGTCCCCCTCAGCATCGGCGGCCGTTTAGTGGAGAGAGTAGAGAACATCAAGTTCCTCGGAGTGCAGATCTCGCAGGACCTGACCTGGAGCAAGAATTCCTTGGAGATCAGGAAGTGGGCTCAGCAGAGACTACACTTCTTAAGGAAACTCAAACAGGCCTCTCTCCCCATTTGCATCCTCAGGACCTTCTACAGAGGTGTGGTGGAGAGTGTTCTGACGTACTGCATTGCTACATGGTACTCCAGCTGCAGTATGTCAGACAAAAAAGCCCTGCAGAGGATAGTCAAGGGGGCGGAGAGGGTAATTGGAGTCTCCTTCCCCTCTGTCCAAGAACTTTTTCAGAACCGTTGTAGGAGCAGGGCACTGAACATTGTCAAGGACCGTTCTCACCCTCTGCATGAACACTTTGAACTTCTTCCATCTGGTAAACGATTCCGGAGCATCAGAGGCAGAACCACCAGACTGATCAACAGCTTCCTCCCACAAGCTGTCAGGATGCTGAACAGCTGACCCGGAATCTCTCATACACACTACTGCACCTACGGACATTTTGTATATTATAGTTAGTTATTCTTTTCCCCCCAAGTATGTCTCAGGGATGTGTGAATGGATGGGGGGTGGGGGTGGGGGGTGGAGCTATGTGGGAGTGTGTCTTAATCATGCTGCTTCTTATATGGATGCCGAGAGAAACGCAATTTCATCTTGCCTGCACTACAGTTGTATGTACAGCAATATGACAATAAAGTTTGATTTGATTTGATTTGATGTATAAATGTTCAAACACTGGCTATAGTGTTACATTTGCTTGTTGGGGTTTTTTTTGTGGTTTTATGGCATTTGTCCTCATGCGCGCTCCTGCGACGGGGTGCTTTTGGGACAGGCAGACATTTTTCAACACAAACTCAGCACTTCATACACGTGGTCAGGATGGAGATGTGGCAAGACGTCCACCGGCAGGCTGGGGGAGATGGAGGAAGGGACGGTGTTGGAAACCTCATGGGTGTTTTTTTTTTAAATTGCACACTCTGTTTTTGCTGATGTGTTCCGTTAATAAGATAAGATAAGATAAGCCTTTATTAGTCCCACAACGGGGAAATTCCAGGATTGCAACAGCACAGGGATAGCAACACTCAGAGCAACAATCAGAAGGCAAGAAAAAAAAAAAAAACAAGCAAGCAAGAGCAGCTAATATACATATGTACATATTACTATAAAATATATATACACACACACACACACACACACAGACACACAGTGCAGAGCATTGTAGCTGGATGGAATAAATATATGAATATATGAACACACAGTGCAGAGCATTGTAGCTAGATGGAATAAATATGTAAATATATAAACACCCACAGTACGGAGCATTGCAGCTAGGTGGAATAAATATGCAAGTATATAAACACACACAGTGCGGAGCAATGTAGCTAGATGGAATAATATGTAGATATAT
The DNA here is from genome assembly GCA_020510985.1 of Pholidichthys leucotaenia. Taxonomy (NCBI): domain Eukaryota; kingdom Metazoa; phylum Chordata; class Actinopteri; order Cichliformes; family Pholidichthyidae; genus Pholidichthys; species Pholidichthys leucotaenia. The sequence continues at coordinate 429,002,177 of CM035836.1, read as the reverse complement.
AAAAACACAGTGCGGAGCATTGTAGCTAGATGGAATAAATATATAGATATATAAATATAAACACACCCAGTGCTGAGCATTGTAGCTAGATGGAATAAATATATGGATATATAAATATAAACACACCCAGTGCAGAGCATTGTAGCTAGATGGAATAAATATGTAAATATATAAACACACACAGTGCAGAGCATTGTTGCTAGGTGGGATGAAACAGCATAACCGTCTATTTAGTTATCCTACATGGTATGATTATGTGCCCATACATATTCTCACCCTCCATAGCGACCGGTATGTTCCTAGTTGTATGCCGGAGAGGACCATTGTGTAAGTCTATTGCATCTTTTGCATTCAAAAAAAAAAAAAAAAAAAAAAAAACTATTAGTTTGTTACGTCTTTTTGCTATCTCTGCGAGCAGCCCTGCTTAGGTTGTACAGTCTGACAGCCGTTGGTAGGAAGGACCTACGAAACCTCTCGGTTGTGCACCTGGGATGATGTAGTCTGCTGCTAAATGAGCTCCTCAGTGCATCCAGTATGTCCTGCATAGGGTGGAACTCGGACTCCAGCAGAGATGACAGTTTAGCCACCGTCCTTCTCTCTTCTATCTCCTCCATCGGATCAAGGCGTTGCCCCAGGACAGAGCTAGCTTTCTTAATCAGTTTGTTCAGTCTCTTCCTATCGGCTGCAGTAATGCCACTGCCCCAGCAGACCACTCCAAAAGTGATGGCTGATGCCACCACCGTGTCATAGAATGACTTCAGCAGCGCCCCTTGTACACCAAAAGACCTGAGTCTCCTCAGCAGGAACAGCCTGCGCTGTCCCTTCTTGTAGAGTGCGTCAGTATTGTGTGACCAGTCTAGTTTATTGTTCAGATGAATACCCAGGTACTTGTAGGATGTCACCATCTCGATGTCTGTTCCCTGTATATTTACTGGTGCTGTGAGGGGCTGCCCATGCCTGCGGCAGTCCACCACCAGCTCCTTAGTTTTCCTCGCGTTGATCTGGAGGCAGTTCCGATGGCCAGTCCACAAAGTCCTGGATAAGCCCTCTGTACTCAGCTTCATCTCCGCTGGAGATGAGACCAACGATCGCAGAGTCATCAGAGAACTTCTGTAGATGGCAATGTGTTGTGTTGTGTGAGAAGTCCGCAGTATAAAGAGTGAACAGGAAGGGAGCCAGCACCGTTCCCTGGGGGGCCCCCGTGCTACTGATGATCGTGTCGGAAACACAGTCCCGGGTTCTCACAAACTGAGGCCGGTTCGTGAGGTAGTCCAGGATCCATGATGACAGGTGCTGGTCCACCCCTGCGCGCAGCAGCTTGTCCTTCAGGATCATCGGTTGGATGGTGTTGAAAGCACTGGAGAAGTCAAAGAACATGATCCTCACCATATTCCCGGGCTTCTCCAGGTGGGACAGAGAACGGTGAAGGAGGAAGATCACCGCATCCTCCACCCCAATGCCATGCTGGTAGGCGAACTGGAGTGGATCCATCGCTGGTTCCACCAGGGGGCGGAGATGAGCAAGGAGCAGTCTCTCCAGGGTCTTCATCAAGTGGGACGTCAAGGCCACCGGTCTGAAGCTGTTCAGGTCTTTGGGGTGGGAAGTTTTTGGTACAGGTACCACACAAGATGTTTTCCACAGCTGTGGTACCCTCCCCAGTTTCAGGCTCATGTTGAAGATATACGTCACAATCCCACACAGCTGGTCTGCACAGGACTTGAGGAGCTTTGCGCTGATGCCGTCCGGTCCCGACGCCTTCCTCGCCTTGATCTTCCTCAGCTCCGTCCTCACCTGGGTCTTGGTCAGGGTCAGGATGGGGGGCTGTGTGTTGGGAGTGGGGGGGGTGTCGGTGGAGTGGGGAGTGGGTAGCAGGACTTGATTTCTTAGAGGCAGCAGTGGTTGTTGTGCAGACAGGGGGGAGGGCGGTTGGTCAAATCTATTGAAAAACAGATTCAGGTTGTACTCACAACCTGATACTGTTGTGTTATACTCACAACCTGTTATACTCACTGTATAACTGTTATACTCACAACCTGAACTCACAACAATACTCACTGTAAGCACGGAAGTGAACGCGGTGCAGCAATGCATTTGATTGGTTAGACTGGTTAGAGTGTTTGAGCACCAGTTAGAGACAAATTTGATTCGTGAAACAGGTGGAAGTTGACGAGGATTGGCCAAAATTGTGGGAAAGTTGTGGTGATTGGACAAAGTTGCAAGGTTGCACAATAGTTGTGCTGATTGGCCGATTTCGCGTGAATTGACGCAATTGCAACATCACGACATCCTGGATGGACTCATATACTGAATGCTTTCACAGGAAAACAACTTTATGATGGATGCCTCAGAACAGCAGATACACTCCAAACATATCCAGACTAAACAGTTCCGTGAAGCAACAAATTTTACTTTTCACTCAAAAATCCGGCACAGTTGCTGGGCCTTGAATGCGCCACAACACTCTGCTGGGCAGCCAGCAACTGTCACACAGCCTCAAACCACCTTCAGCCAAAACAGTTCAGCTTGCATAAGTGTTTGTCTATCGGTACCTCATTTGAAGATGTTTGGTACCTGTCCTCCTGTCAGAAGGATGATGGTGTTGATTTTGACATCCTGCAACAGGTAACAACTGTAGTGGATTTAGGTTAATGGGTTTATTTGGTGTTTTATTATTGGTACAAGTATTAATGTAAATATGAATGTGAGTAGGGATGAAAATTTCCTACGGTTTCACAAACATATCCTCGTAGGGCACCAGTCCAGATAATGGACAGTTTTATTAACAATTCTTTATTTGTACCAATTATGAATCAGTCTCAAAAAAAAAAAAAAAACCTTGTGAGTTCTTGTCTGCTTATAATCAAGAAGATGGACATGAAATCAAACAATAACTCCCATATGTCTTTCAGTAGGTTAATAAGAAAAGTCAGAATAAGTTAACACATTTGGATGGCTTTAAAACAGAGAATTCAACATGTACCATGGGCATCATAGACGATCATTGAATTCCTGAGCATCACATGTGAATCAAACATTTGTGGAACCAAAGAACCATAGTTTGACTTGGCAAAATACTGGAAATTGGAAAACCATAAAATAGCATTGGTTAAGAAAAGTGGGTGCAATTTGATGAAGAAAATGATGATTGAGCTGTTTATAAAAGGAAAAATTGGTGTTATTCTAAAAAGGAACGGAAATTAATGAAAAGACAAGATGCACTTTGAAATTCTGATAGGAGTTGCATGAAATTAAGTTTAAAGAACTTACACCAGGAATATTCTGAAGAATTAAGTTTAAATTAAACAACAGACCATCAGCACAGAGTCAGATTGTGTCCCGGTGGCAGCAGGACCCCCACGTGCCAACTTTGATTCAGCTGGATGTCCGTGGAGTCTGTTGAGAGATAGACTGGTAGACAGGTTCTACAAGGCCGTGCTCCTGAGATCACAAACGTGAGCTGGGTTTTCCAGCAAGCCTGGGCGAGGTCTCTTATGCACTGAAGAAGGAATTTGTTTATTATACAAGGTCCAATCAGAAAGTCAAATTGGAACAAAAACACGCCACAGATCCCTTTCTTCCGATGTATTGTGGCTGGAATAAGTTGGTTTAAGTTTAGTAAAAATCAAACAAAATCTTCTTATACGGTAATTTAAAGAAAAGGATTAAAATAAGGAAAAAGTGAACTTTAAAGAAAAGAAAAAGAATTTTCGCAGAGCATGGGACACTCTGGGCCTACTTGAAGATAGGGGGAAAAAGGGAAGAGCAGAAAATGCTCCTTACAGCTTGACAACACCCCAAAAACTGGACAAAGAGAAGTTTTTTGTTTGTTTGTTTTTTTTTCGGGTGTGGCAGAATTTCACTGGCTTTCATGAAAGCTGAGCTGAACCAATTACATGGAGTTTCCTGTTCAACAGAAGTCATAAACTAAGCCAAAAAAGGAGGTGCAGTGGAGCCTGGAGGCCCATTGGTCATTTCAAAGTTCAGGGCTGTGTGAGTCTCCCAGCAGAAAGAGGAGGGGGAAATCTGAGATGCAAGAAACTTGATATGGAAAGTGAAATCCTCCTAAACACATATATGCTGTATGCTAAAGCATCAGTTCTTTAAACTTTAGTGACCAAGATATTCTACTCAGTAATAAGGGAACAATGTGTCTACATTGTAACTGATTAATTTGTGATAGTAAGCATGCAAAAATTAATTTCTTCCTGAAAATAAAGCAATACATATCAATCAAGCAATCATATCAATAAAAGCATTTCAAACCACAATTGTCCATTCCAGATTTCAGCCATGTCTTTAGTAGCAAATACTGTCTTGAGAGAAAGAATATGAATTAATTTATTGTCCAGAATTCATAAATTCTACTTCAGAGATGAAAAAATTAAATATTCCTGAGCTGTCCACCAGATGGCACTGTGAAACTGTCTGGTTGTTTAATGAAGAATCTTGACTTCCCCGTCTGGACTATATCAATCATAAATTTGTCATTTGGGGCATTCCTTCACTAAAGAGAGAAAAGGGAGAATGATAAGTCCTGGAGAAGGGATTAACTTCCACTTTATGGCCAATGGATCGTGTTACAACTCTGGTCCTTGGGTGAGAGAAGCAGTTCATGACCAGACTTTTGAGCTGAAACGATTTCTGCAGCAAAGAATGATTTTATAGATAGGAACCCAAGGTCAACGCTACACAGTGGTTGTGCTGCGTCAGAAGTGTGCCCCAAATTTTTCAGGTAAGAGTGAATGGCGTGCTGTTGTCCATTTTGTGACAAAGCGAAGTTTTCACGTTATGCAATTCTAGTCCTTATGTTCCATGGACGCTTGCCGTTTTACTTTCTCTTTAGGAGATTAAAGGTTTTACTTTGATGTAGTGACTATTGGCATTTAGCCACTCTCAGGATGATGGGAGAAGACCTGTTTTTGAGTCGCTTCCAAAGAGCCTTCAACCATTGTATTTACTTTTGGGTGATTTTCCCATTTATTCAATGCTCCAAAGTTGTCGTACAATAATAATCTCTAATGTGCAAGCAAACATGCAAGCGTACAAGCGGTAAAAACCGTGTGATCACCCCATCACCCACAACTGATTACACACCCAAGTCACCTGTGCCATTTAAAATCTACCTGGCGCGCTCTCACCACACCGCCACCTATGGTGATTAATAGACAACACCTGTGACAATAGGACACCAGGAAAATGGCTCCTACACCTCCTTCCTTACAAGTACTTATTACCTTGAGGTTTTTGACACGTGGAACCTTTCACTGTGAAACACCAGATTTGTGTGGTGTAAGTGAATCATCTGTGTGCAAAAAAGTTATCTGCATTGTGTATTTTATTTTGGAAAGAAAAGATGGTTTGTTGTTCTAATAAATTTTAGTTGAATTGTTATTGCATTGTAACAAAGGTTTTTATTTTACAAAGGCACATGGTTCTTCTTTCGGCTGCTCCCTTTAGGGGTTGCCACAGCTGATCATCTGCCTCCATCTCACCCTATCCCTTGCATCTTCCTCTGTAACACCAACCCTCTCCATGTCCTCCTTTACTACATCCATGAGTCTTTTCTGTGGTCTTCCTCTTTTCCTCCTGCCTGGCAGCTCTATCTTCAACATCCTTTGTCCAATATATCCACTATCCCTCCTCTGCACATGTCCAAACCATCTCAACCTTGCTTCTTTTATTTTGTTTCCAAACCGCTCAACCTAAGCTGTCCCTCTGATATACTTATTTCTAATCTTGTCCCTCCAAGTCATGCCCAATGAAATTCTTAGCATCTTCAGCTCTGCCACCTCCAGCTCAATCTCCTGTCTTTTTGTCAGTGCCACTGTCTCCAAACCATACATCATCGCGGGTCTCACTACCGTTTTGTAAATCTTCCCTTTCACTCTTGCTGCTACACTTCTGTCACAAATCACCCCTGACACTCGTCTCCACCCACTCCACCCTGCCTGCATTCTCTTCTTCATCTCTCTTGTGCATTTTCCTTTGCTTTGGATGGTTGACCCCAGGTATTTAAACTCATCTACTTTGTGCTACAAAGTTACAGAGTGACAAAAGCACATGGTTAACAGGGGCATTGTTGCAAAGAAAACTGATGTATTGCTCCTGCTGTTGCTGCTTCATGTCTCTCTCCATCTCTTTGATAGACAACTCAGCATGAAGGATCTTCATCGTGAGTTCATGTTCTTTTTTTTTTAATATATTGTAATTTACACTCAAAGTAATTCTTTATCATGTTTCTTATGAATGGTCAGCCTTTTCCCTCTTGTCCCGCTGCCTGGGTTGGGGATACTGGCTGCTACTGCTACTGGTGCAGTGAACTGATATTCTGGACTCTGCCTTGGCTCCTGCAGCATCTGGTTCAAGCTCAGGTCATCTTTGTCTAGAAGAGAATTCAATTAAACTTTATTTATATAGCACCATTTCACAACAACAGTCATCTCATAGCACTTTCAACTGTAGGGGAAAACCCCACTATTGCAGAAAACCCCCAGCAATCAGACGATCCCCTGTGAGCAAGCACTTGGCAATGGTGGAGAGGAAAAACTCCCTTTTAGCAGGAAGAAACCTCCAGCAGAACCAGGCTCAGGGAGGGGCAGTCATCTGCTGCGACTGGTTGGGAGGGGGGGAGCAAACAGCACGACGGGGATTCAATCTAAAGGAGAGAACAAACAGATGTTAATGACCAGCAAAAATATTTCATTGACAGTGAAGAAAGGAGTGAAGCCCAGTGCATTGTTGGAGGTCCCCCGGCTGTCTAAACCTATTAGCAGCGTAACTAAGGGAGGGTTCAGGGGCACCTGATCCCACCCTAATTATAGGCTATATCAAAAAGGAAGGTTTTAACCCTATTCTTTAAAACAGAGATCGAGTCTGACTCCCGAATCCAGATTGGCAGCTGGTTCCAAAGGAGAGGAGCTTGATAACTGAAGGTTTTGCCTCCCATTGTACTTTTGGAGAGTCTAGGTATTACAAGTAATCCTGCATTTTGAGAGTGTAGTGCTCTGTTAGGATGATAGGGTAGTATCAGATCTTTTAAATAAAAAGGGGTCTGATTATTTAGGAGCTTTGTAAGTGAAAAGGATTTTAAACTTGATTCTAAATTCTATGGGAAGCCAATGAAGGGAGGCCAGAACCGGAGAGATGTGATCTCTCTTTTTAGTACCTGTTAAAACTCTTGCTGTCACCATGGGGTGAGACGCCGGCTCGGCGCTCAGCCCATGCTCCTTTTATCCCTGCCTCTCATTGGGCAGTGCCTCAGCTGGTTCCCAGCTGTCAGTGTCACGGGACGGCTGGGGCCAATTAATCCTCATCAGCTGGGGCGCTGTTAATGAGTATAAAGAGGAGCAGCTTCGATCATTCGGGGCTGCGACATAAGCACTGCTAGGCTGAAGCCCCTTCGTCTGGTGTCAGCCTCAACTCCCCTTGCAGCATTCCGGTGTTTGTATCCCGCTGTGAGTATGCACGTCTTGTTACCCCCATGTCCGGTACGAGCTACCTACCCCTGCGCTGTGCAGCCTGAGAATGTACGTCTGTATGAGTGTCTGTGCTCTCCTCATCCCTTATCCCTTACCCAGAATAAAACATCTCGACTCACTGGCTTGCCCCTGGCTCTGATTGCCCGGCTCCCTAGAGCCGGATATGACAGTATGTCGCAGCCAGAAGAGTTGCCGGCGGCCGTGAGTCGCCGTGGAAATGTACCTTTCTGTCCGGGTGTCAGCGCTGCTAGCATGCCGTTTCCCAGGAGTCACTTCCGGCGCCAGGGCGACGAGCTGAGGTCCATCTCGGAGGCTGTCGACGGGACGTTCTTCACCCTGCACGACGCCTCCAACGCGAGACGCTGGCATCCGGGCCGTGCTGAGGAACTCCTGGACTGTCACCCTCACTCTCTGTACCATCTGGAGGACAGTGCCAGGATAGACGCTTCAGGTACACAGCGAGAGAAGCTCCACGGGGTGGATGGAAATCCCGGCAGGGAGTCGAAGTGGGCGACGTCTTTCCCCGCTTCGGAGTCCCGTTCCTGCCGCCATTCCAGTCCGGGAGTTCGCACCAACCAGAGGACTTCCCCTGACCTGCGCCACGTCACTCGGGATTCCCTTCGAGGAGCCGCAGCTGACAGCAGTTATGTCCGGGGTCGAGTGGCTGTCGCGAGCTCTACTGTGTTTCCTGTCACCACCTTCAGGCATGTGGCGGCGGCAGTGAGATTGATGGTGAGGACTTCAGGGCTACGAAGCCTTCCCGTGCTCGACGCCTTCCTCGTCTCGATCTCCGATCTGGAGCGGCGAATCCTGGGTTTCCCCCTCGCTTCGTCCCCTGGGAGTAGTCGTCGTCACATCGCCGAGTCACCTCTGCACGAACCCCGTCCGGATCCAGTTCTGGGTCATCGTCAGGACCGTTCCTCCCACGCAGCTGTCATCCCTTCGCCTCGTCAGTGTGGAGATTCTACAGCCTCGTCCCCTGAGCCTCGTTCCCCCGCTGTCATTCCTGGACATTCGGGCTGGCTCACCCCGGCTGTTTCCCCCTCCTCCTCGACGCGCTTCCTGACCGCTGTGTGTGCCTGGAATCCCGGCCTGGTGAGCTCTCTGCTGGAGACAACGCGAGCGATCCTCAGACGAATTCCCGGGGGGTCCTCCGTTATCGCCGGGCGGGGAGAGGAAGAAGCAGATTCCACTACAGCAGGCGATACTCAACCTCCAGGGGGCAGGCAAGTCATTGTTTTTTCACACCTGCTTAATGATTTGCTCTGTCACATCCCTGGAGGAGAAGTTCAGGGTTCGCAGCTCCCTGAACTCTCCCCACCTGCTGTAACCTGTATTCCTAATCCCGCATCCTCTGTGTCTCTCTCCGCCGAGCGGTCCCCGGCTCCGGGTCAACGTGGTGGGATATGGAGAGGGCCTGTGGTTCCGCTGCTACATTGCGGACGGAGGAGGGGGACTGACTGCTGCGTGGAGTCTACGCCGACGACTGAGCGTCCCTGGGTCTCCACGGAGGAGCGGTTCGGTCCAGCGGGACGAGATTCTTCTGGCTTCACGCCGAGTGGATCGTCGGCGGGGTCACCGGAGGAATCTCAAGCTGCGCTGACCATCGTGCTGGCTGCGGGGCCCGACGCGGCTAGATGGGAGCCTGACAACGACCTCCTGACGACGGATCCTGGATCTTCGCAGTCCTGGACGGCGTCAGAACCCGAGATCAGGCGAGTGCTCTCCTTTCTTTTCTCTCTTTTTATCTTTGAGCACTTCAGCCTATCTCCAGGGGAGACGAGCAGGGTGCAGCCGCCCGCTGCGTCTGAGCTCGTCTCGCCGGGTTCTGGCGCTGCCGGTGATCCTGATCCCGGTTCTGTTTTCTCTTCTGAGCCTTCTTCCAGGGTCACCGGCGAGGAGTTGCTGTTCCTCGTGGTGCTGGAGGGTCCGGGTTCAACGTTGGAGGTCGGTTCTGGTGCAGTGTCCAACGTGGGTTCGCCCGAGACCCAATCGGGGTCCAACGTGGGTTCGCCTGAGGCCCGATCGGGGTCCGACGTGGGTGCTGCCCCAGTGTTGTCCAGGTCCGGTGAGGAGGTGGCCGTTTCCCTGAGGCCCGCCGCCCTCGTCATCGGCTCTCCCCTGAGCCTCTTCCACCGGGATCCGCTCTGACCCTTCGTCCGTCTCAACGGTCCTGGTGGTTGAGTGATGCGGGTCGACGACCCGACCCGCAAAACTTTCGGTTCGGCGATCTGGTTTCCCCCCACTGGTCTGTTTGCCTTTGGGCAGCCTGGTTCGGCAGCCGTTGGACTGGATTCCTGGGATCTGGGCCCAGAGTTCGCCGTCCGAACATTTCTCTTCCCCGGGTTGCCAACTGGACAATGGGCGGGGAGATTACCAGAACAATTCCGGCCGTTTTGGACTCTGCCTGCCGTCTCCTCGGGTGTCCTTTACTTCTTTTATTATTATTGAGGTCACTCGAGTGTAGTTTCTTTGTCCATTAGGGGAATATATGTTTTTGTGCTGTGTGTTGTTTTTTTTAACCATACTCAGCATTTTTATCGTATTGTTATCCTGTTACCCTGTCACCTTTTTTTTCCTCTTGGTGACTCACCTTATGTATCGCGCTGTGTATTGCATTTTCTTATCTTTACTCAGCGTTTTCATTCATCCTTACCTTGGCCTCGTCGGTGCATCATGGAGTATGCCTGTGGTTTCCTGTTCAACCATACTCTGTGATCACCCCATTCTGTCTTATTATCCTCGTGGGGGGCCTTCCCTAGCCCCGACTTTAACATTGACTGTTTGTTATTGTTTGAAGTAATGTGTTTCATTCCCACTTAACCGTACTTCATTATTACCCATTTGTCCTTGTCACCTCTGTTTCTTTAGGTGATCTTTTATATATTCAGTGCTGTGTGTTTTGTTTTCTTTAGTATCCATGCACAGCGTTTTTCATCATTTTTTGTCCTGACCTTTGCCTTGTTGGTGCATTATGGAGTAGTGTGTTTTGTTCCCCTTAACTATACTCTGATTGCTTTATTCATTCCTGCCACCTTTTTGGTGGGTTTTTGGTTTTCTTTTTTTGCCCCGATCTATACGTTATTTGTATGCTGTCTGTAGTCATGTTTGGTATTTTCCCTACCTGTGTCCTAACTCAGTTTTCTCCCTAACTGTGCTCTGGGTTAATCCTTTTCCCTGTGTTGTAGGGTATTGTATTTGGGTTTTTTTTTTCTCTGCCCTGCTGCCCTACATTGGTCTATTGTTTTTTTTTTGTCCTTCCCTTTGCATCTTCCCCTCCGGTCCTGCCTCCCTTCCGCCCACCCTAGGTGGGGAGGGGGGGGGGCTGGGATGTTCCTGGTCGTTCGGGAGCCCGACCGTGAGGGGGAGGCTCTGTCACCATGGGGTGAGACGCCGGCTCGGCGCTCAGCCCATGCTCCTTTTATCCCTGCCTCTCATTGGGCAGTGCCTCAGCTGGTTCCCAGCTGTCAGTGTCACGGGACGGCTGGGGCCAATTAATCCTCATCAGCTGGGGCGCTGTTAATGAGTATAAAGAGGAGCAGCTTCGATCATTCGGGGCTGCGACATAAGCACTGCTAGGCTGAAGCCCCTTCGTCTGGTGTCAGCCTCAACTCCCCTTGCAGCATTCCGGTGTTTGTATCCCGCTGTGAGTATGCACGTCTTGTTACCCCCATGTCCGGTACGAGCTACCTACCCCTGCGCTGTGCAGCCTGAGAATGTACGTCTGTATGAGTGTCTGTGCTCTCCTCATCCCTTATCCCTTACCCAGAATAAAACATCTCGACTCACTGGCTTGCCCCTGGCTCTGATTGCCCGGCTCCCTAGAGCCGGATATGACACTTGCTGCTGCATTTTGGATCAACTGAAGGCTTTTTAAAGATGTTTTAGGACAGCCTGATAATAAAGAGTTACAATAATCTAATCTAGAACTAACAAAAGCATGGATTAGTTTCTCGGCATCACTCTGAGACAAGATGCTCCTAATCTTGGCAATATTATGCAAATGACAGAAGGCAGTTTTCGAAACAAATTTATATGTGAATTAAAGAACAGATCTTGATCAAAAATAACTCCAAGGTTCCTCACAGAACTATTGGGAGAAAGAGTAACTGCATCCAAACTAAGAATTTGATTTGGAAAGGTATTTCTATGGTTTTTTGGACCAACAAGAATGACTTCAGTCTTATCTAAATTTAAAAGCAAGAAATTACAAGTCATCCAAGCTTTGATTTCCTTAAGACAGGCCTCTAATTTGGCTAACTGATTACTATCATCTGGCTTCACTGACAAGTAGAATTGTGTGTCATCTGTATAACAATGAAAATGTATACAGTGCTTTCTAATAATGTTGCCTAGCGGAAGCATGTATAAACTTAAAAGAATAGGGCCTAGCACAGATCCCTGTGGAACTCTGTGACTGAGCTTTGAGTTGGAAGAAAACTCATTATTGACATGAACAAACTGGAACCTATCAAATAAATAAGATCTAAACCACTGCAATGAAGTTTGATTAAGTCCAACAAGGTGTTCTAGTCTATCAAGTAAAATATTATGATCAATAGTATCAAAAGCTGCACTAAGGTCCAAAAGGACAAGTACAGAAACAGGTCTATTATCAGATGTGATAAGGAGGTCATTAGTGACCTTCACTAAAACTGTTTCAGTACTATGATGGATTCTAAATCCAGATTGAAACTCTTCAAATAAACCTTTTCCCTGCAAGTGGTCAAATAATTGTGTAGCAATAACTCTTTCTAAGATTTTTTAAATGAAAGGGAGATTAGAGATTGGTCTATAGTTAACTAAAACACCTGGATCCAGCATTGGCTTTTTAAGTAAGGGTTTAATTACAGCAGTTTTAAAAGCCTGCGGTAGATGGCCCAATGTTAATGAAGAATTGATTATTTGAAGAATAGAGCTATCAATAAATGGGAAGACTTCTTTAAATAACCTGGTAGGAATAGGGTCTAAAAGACAAGTTGAAGGCTTGGATGAGGAAATTATTTTATCTAACTCTAAAAGGTCAATTGGAGTAAACTCATCCAAACAGATATCAGTTGAAAGAATTGTAGTAGTTACTGTATTTAAGTTAATGGTGGGAAGAATCTGACTGATTTTATCTCTAATAGATGAAATTTTATTATTGAAAAAATTCATAAAGTCCTGACTAGTAAACTCTAAGGGAATGCTAGGTGTGACAGAGTCCTGACTCTTTGTCAGTCTGGCTACAGCGCTGAAAAGAAACCTGGGATTATTCCTGTTCTCTTCTATTAATGCGGAATAATAACTTGTTCTACCTTTCCTAAGAGATTTTTTATAAATTAGAAGTTGATTTCTCCAAGCTAAATAGAGTTCATCTAATTTAGTTGCGCACCATTTTCTTTCTAATTGACGAGTCTTCTGTTTTAAGCTACGAGTTTCTGTGTTGAACCAAGGAGTCAGAAATTTCTGATTAGACTTTTTCTTTTTTAAGGGTACAGGGTTATGAGGAGACACTACCAGATGTTCTATTTCTGTGCCATATGTCAGAACAAGGTCCAACGTGTGGTAGAGATAATGGGTAGAATTTCCTACTTTCTGAGAAAACCCCATCGAGTCTAATATTGAATTAAATGCCATACTAAGGCAATCACTATCTACATCTACATGTATATTAAAGACCCCTACTATAATTATTCTATTCTAATTCCAGTATTAAACATAAGAGTTCAAGACTTGAGACAACAGCATTATTTTTATTATTAGAGTGCAAAATATAACACTATTTACAGGCAGAATAACTCATGCTTAATTAATGAGTCCTATGCCAAATCAGTATAGACAGCCTAAGTCATGCCCCTCTACTTCTGCATATGGGACCTTAAATAGGAAAAAAAATCTCCATTGAAATTAATGACAAGCGTGAAATTATCTTTTGATCGCAATCAAATTTTGCCACGAGTTACACAGATGATGTTTGTCAATATAAAAGATAATTTTCCACGTAAATTATGATGTAGGTTGTTGTCTGTTAAGGTACAAGGTTATGAAAATATGTAAATTAAAAGACTACAAACACAGAGGCATGTACCTGACGTCACATGTTCAAAGTGTGCCCAAGGTGAAGTCTAACTGAAGACTAACAGTCTTCTTGATCAGCTGCAGCTCTCAAAATACAAAACAATACCTTTGTGTTGTTTTTATCCTCTTCAGATCCTTCTTTCATCGGTTAGGAAACAGGAGGTGAGGTTTTAGTAATTTCCCGCCATGATTGTATTTGGTGATGTGGGATGATGGGAGATGTCCACTAATAGTTTTCACAAAAACTAAATATTACTTTGTTATTATATGACAACCAACAACTTTAATTACATGGAAAACCTTCTAAACTATCTTTTAACATCATATGTGTAACTCGTGGCAAAATCTGATCGGGATCAAAAGATAATTTCGCTCTTGCCATTCATTTCAATGGAGATTTTTTTCCGATTTAAGATCCCATGTGCAGAAGTAGAAGTGGCGGGATTAGGCTCACTATTGGACTGTTTCTCCAGCTGAACCTTCCAGATGGTCATCATCTGGGATACCTTCCAAGGGTTTTAATCATTCCACTCAACATACACTTTAAAGAAAGTGATTAGTGGACTTCCGGGAAGATGGCGGAGAGACATAACACTTAAACAAAGAGCTCTCCCTAGCCGAATTAAAAATCATCGGTAAATGGCCAACTCGACATAAACGAATCAATAAACCAAGGGATGAAAACACGAAGGAACCGGGCACAAGGACAAAAACAGGGTAAAATTGAAGAATTCCTCTCCAACAACGCAGGAAAAACCGCTGTACGCAAAGCCCAAAAAAACGAGATGTCCACAGCAGAGAAAATGGAGGACGCCAGACTCGACAACATGAACGCTGGCATCGCCAGTTTGGGTGAAGAGTTGAGAGAATTCAAGCGACAGCTACAACAGGATTTAGCGGCTCTTAAGGAGGAACTGAAAAAAGAAATTAAGGAGGAAATCATGGACCTCCGAAGAGAAATGGAGCGTAAATTAACGGAAAACATGGAGGAGCTGCGCTCCCAGCGGGCGTGTATGACAGAAGCGCAGACCCGAATTTCGGAGCTGGAAGATTGGAAAAGCGAGGCAAACGAACAACTACAGACCCTGACGACGCAAACGCAGAGGATGCAGGAGAAAATAAACGACTTGGAGAGCAGATCCCGACGAAGCAATATGCGCATCTTTGGAATTCCGGAGGGCATTGAAGGCAACTCGATGACAAAATTCATGGATCAGTTCTTAAAAAAAGAACTGGAAATACCCGGAGAAACGGATCTGCAGATTCAACGGGCGCACAGAACACCGGCACAGAACCCGAAAACAAACTCTCCACCCAGGTCAGTTGTGGTAAACTTTGTGAAATATGACATAAAGGAAAGAATCCTGACGCAAGCATGGAAAAAAAAGATACGAATCGGCGACAAACAGGTATTTTTTGACCATGACTACCCGACAGAAATCGTGCAGCAGCGGAAGAAATATGCCAATATTAAAAAAACGCTGAAAGAGAAAAAAATTAGATTCCAAACGCCGCTAACGAAAATGAGGATTCATTGGGAGGAAGGCACAAGAACCTACAACACGGCTGAAGAGGCAGCGCGGGATATGATGGAGCGGGGCCTTGAGGTGAGCGTGCCGAAGGAGACGGCTGGAGCAGCGGCGGCCCTGAACGCACCACGACAGACGGAGTGGAGACGAGTGAACGGCGGAAGAAGGGGGAGAGACGTAGAGCAGCGGGCCCAGGACAAGCTACAAGGCTTTCAACTGAAAGCCTAGATCATAACAAAGATTAAGAAAGGCACAGAAGAAATGAAGGCCAAGAAGACAAGGTAAAAGAGAAACAGACGGCTAGGAGAGGTTTAAGTGATATTTGTTGGACATTTCTAGACTTATGACTATTACTTTGATAGTAAATACAGGTCTAGGGAGGGCCCTTCACTCTGTGAAGACAAACCCCCCACCCACCAACAGGGACCAGTGGGCAGAAGAAAGGCCCAAAGTACGGAGGTCGAGTTTTTTTTAATGTGTTTTTATATAAATATGTGTTATTTTTGTTGTTAAAGGGGCTAGGAGCACAAGTTAAAAAAATGGAAAAACATGAATATGGGTAAAAATCTTAAGATAATGACACTAAACGTGAATGGTCTGAACTCACCTGTTAAAAGGGAAAGAATAATAAGAAAATTCAAGAAGGAAAAAGCTGAAATTATATTTATGCAAGAGACACATTTGAGCAAGGCAGAACATGTGAAACTAAAGAGATCTGGCTATAAGAACTCCTACTACAGTTCATTTAAGGGAGGAGCAAAAAGGGGGGTTATGATACTAATCTCAAACAAAATACAATTTGAAAGTGAACAGGAAATCCAGGATAAAGAAGGCAGATATGTAATAATAAAGGGAAGAATAGATGGTATGCAGATCACATTAGTGAACATCTATGCCCCACCAGAAAGTGACAAGGGTTTTTTTCAACATCTGTTTGATCTCATAGCAACACACAGTGAAGGAGTCCTAATTTGTGGAGGAGACTTAAATGCTGTCATGGATCATGAAGTTGACACAACAAGTGTTAAGAAGACAAAAAAACATGTAACAAAGTTCATAAGAACCTCACTGGCAGAAATGGGTATGGTAGACATATGGAGGGACCTACACCCACTCGAAAAAGACTATACACATTATTCAGCAACCCATAAAGTACACTCTAGAATAGATTACTTCCTTATGAATGAAGGTGACAGACACAGGGTGAGAAATTGTTGGATTGGAGGGGCAGAAATATCAGATCATAATCCTATATACATGGAAATATATTTAAACAATAGAAAACGACAAACAACATGGAAACTTAACGTAGGACTGTTAAATGATGAGAAAATGAAAGAAAGAATAAAAATAAACATAAACGAATATATCCAAGAGAATGACAATGAAGAAGTGGACCCAACAATACTATGGGACGCACTAAAAGCCGTGTTAAGGGGTAAATTAATTGTTGAAACAGGAAAAGCAAATAAGACTAAACTGGAAGCGTATGAACAAAGATGTGAGAGACTAAGGGAATTAGAACGTAAACATCAAAGCACAAATGATCCAAAAATATATCAAGAAATTAAAGAAGAAAAAACAAAGATAAAAGAAACACAAATGGATGAAATTGAAAGGAAAAATAGATATCTAAAGCAAAAATATTATGAAACGGGACCAAAAGCCACAAAACTGCTGGCAAAACGGTTAAGAAAACAACAAACAATGAATAATGTATACAAGATTAAAGACCCCACCACAAATAAAACCACAGTTAACCCAGAAAACATCGAAGAAATTTTCCATAATTTCTACCAAGAACTATACTCGCAACCTGAAGAAACAAATACTAAAGATATCAAAAAATTTCTAGACACACTGGACTTGCCATCAATAGGAAATCAACAAAATGAAAAACTAACAGCAGAAATAACAACACAAGAGATCAGAGATGTGATTAAGTCACTTAAAAACGGTAAATCACCAGGTAGTGATGGATACCCATCTGAGTTTTATAAACTGTTTATAGAAGAACTCTTGCCACAACTCCTAAAGTCATTTAATTGGACGCTGAACAACAACAAAATACCTCCAACATGGAACGAAGCAATCATTTCAGTTATTTTAAAACCAGGGAAAGATAAAGAACAATGCGGAAACTATAGACCAATCTCTTTATTAAATGTAGATTATAAAATATACACAACAATTATATGTAAACGAATAAAGACATTCTTGACGGAATTGATAGAAGATGATCAAACTGGATTCATAGAGGGACGCCAAACACATGACAATATCAGGAGAACAATACATATAATTAACCAAATACATAAAGAAAAGAAAAGCGCAGTAATAATGAGTTTAGACGCAGAAAAAGCATTTGACAGGGTTAACTGGAAATTCCTATATAGTGTACTGGAGCGCTTTGGATTTAACGAAAAATCAGTACAATGCATAAGGACGCTATATCAAGAACCTGTGGCAAGAATCAAGATAAACGGTAGCTTAACAGACAAAGTAAATATACAAAGATCAACTAGGCAGGGATGCTGCTTATCGCCCACCTTGTTTGCTCTGTTCATAGAACCATTGGCTCAAGCGATACGACAAAATAAGAAATTAAAAGGTGTAACAATAAAGGGGGCGGAACACAAGATTGGGCTATTTGCAGACGATATTATAGTTTATCTTGAACAACCAGATAAATCAATAATGGAAATGATGAACTTGATAGAAAATTTTGGAAAATTATCAGGATACAAGATAAACATAACAAAAACACAAATACTGACATTCCACTATAACCCTCTAAACCAGATAACTGATAAGATCAAACTAAACTGGAAGCAAAAAGAAATAAAATACCTTGGAGTGAACATACCTAAAGACCTAAGCAAAATATATAAAGCAAACTATGATAGGTTGGAACAAGAAATAAAAAAAGATATTGATAGATGGTCAATCTTAAATATGGATCTGAATTCAAAAATTGAGACAGTCAAAATCAGCATACAACCTAGATTACTTTACCTCTTCCAGGCTATACCAACAGAGATTCCAGATGCCCAATTCTCAAAGTGGGACAGGATGATATCGAGATTTGTTTGGGGAGGTAAAAAACCAAGAGTGAAATATAAAACCCTCCAATTACTAAAAGAGAAAGGAGGCATGGGCCTACCGAGTCTAAAGGAATATTACTACTCAGCACAAATAAGATATATCATATGTTGGTGCGACGAGGGATATGAGGCAAAATGGAAAGAAATGGAAAAGGAAATTGAGGGACTCCCAGTACAAAGCATAATAGGGGATAAAGATGCATATAAGCAAATCAAACAAATAGACCCAATCACTAAATTTACTTGAGAACTGTGGTATAAAATAGTACAAAAATATAATATAAGGGAAGACATAAAACTATTGAAATGGGTAGCATTTGACAGTCAGTTTGAACCGGCAAAACAAGATAGGGGATACAAAAATCTGGTGAACAAGGGAATCACAGCATGGGGCAATATCGGAAAAAAAGATCTCGGGAGCTTTGTAAATATCAGGAGAAAATTTAAATTAGAAAGATCGGAATTTTTCAGATATCTGCAGATGAGAGATTACTATATGAAGAAGATTAGGCATAACCTCCAAACAGATGTGAACGAGATTATACAACTTATTTTAAGCTCATATGCAGGAAATAAAATAAGAATTATTTCAAAACTATATCAGAAACTTATGACAAACAATCATACAAGTAACTATATAAAGGAGAAATGGGAGAAAGAGCTCAATTTAAACATAACAGAAGAAAGCTGGCAGGAAATATGGAAAACACAACACACATCAACAAATTCAAGGGCATGGAGGGAATTTGGATGGAAAAACCTGATTCGCTTTTTCATTACACCACAGATTCAAGGAAAATATACAAATACCCAATCTTTATGCTGGAGGGGATGTGGGGCTCAAAATGCAGACCACTCACATATGTTTTGGAAATGCTACAAAATATCATCATTTTGGAAATCTATGCATGTGACAATACAGAGGATATTAGGATATAATATACCAATGAACTGTAACCTGATGTACTTATGTGATCTTAAAAAAGACAGTGTTATACAGGCTGAGGACAGATATCTAGTTAAAATCTTGTTGATTGCATGTAAAAAAACTATCACAAAAAAATGGCGATCAGAAGTTCTTCCTGACCAAGAACAATGGACTGACATTGTTGAGGACATACGTATGATGGAAAAACTAACATATCGACGAAGAATGCAAGAAGGAATATGGGAGAAAAAATGGCGGAAATGGACACACTACAAAGTGCAACAACGAGGCAGAAATTGAAAGAATAACCAAAGACACTGAAAAAACCAGAAGAATTAAGAGATGGAAACTAAAAACTTGATGCTCCAACATTTGTCCCCCCCCCTTTTATTTTTTATTTTTTTTTATTTTTTTTTTTTTATTTTGTTTATTTTTTTTTATTTTTCCCTACCCTAACCCCTTTGTTTTTTAAATGTAGAATGTGATCTGAATGCATTATATATGATGAAAAATGAATAAAAATCTAAGTTACAAAAAAAAAAGAAAGTGATTAGTGCAATCAAACCAGCATAAATAATATAAACTAGAAAAGCAGTCAGAGAGCGCAAACCTCCACCAAGACTCCTTCCGTCCCTCATGGATCACCTCCAAAATGTAATGGGTTTGTTTTGGAGGATTCTTGCTAACCCACTGTGAGAAGATAAGAGCCTTGGTGGAGGTATGCATTCTTGGATCATCACCAAAATATTGTGGGTTCCTCTCTAGTCCAAGGACCACCTCTGAGAAAAATTTCATCCAAATCTGTCAAGTAGTTTTGGAGTATTCTTGTTAACACAGTAAGAGAAGATAAGAGCCTTGGTGGAGGTATAAATTTTGGGATCATCACCAAAATGTTATGGGGTCGTCTCTAGCCCAAGGACCACCTCTGGTGAAAATTTCATCCAAATCCATGAAGTAGTTTTTGCATAATCCTGCTACACAAATATAAACAAGGTCCTTGGTGGAGGTATGCACTCTCAGATCATCACCATACACTTTCTTTGTCCTTTCTAGGTCAAGGGTCAAACTCCAGTTACACACACACACACACACACACACACACACACACACACACACACACACACACACACACACTGCTAAAGCTTATATGTAAGTATTTCACCCCTGGTTTTCAGAGTATCCTCCCCTTTGCACCATGCGCCCATTGTTAATCTGATCAAGTTTCCAACAGATGATCTGATTTGTTCTTAACTACCTTAAGGACTGTGCATACTTCGCAAGAACAGAGAAATTTGTTCTTTTTCTTGAGGTGGCAAGAACAAGAACAAAGTTCTTTCTGGCCAGGACATTTTATACTTCCCAAGAAACTCAAGTGCAGAACTCCTGGGAAATTCCTGGGAAATTCAAATTTCTGACCTATCACACAATAGTTGTTGGACACCATACAAGAAAAAAGTTCTGCCACAATAATGTGTCAAGAACAAGCTGCAAGAACTTCCAGTCCAGGGCTGCAAGAACAAAATGATGTCATTTTGTTCTTGCAGCCCTGAGAGAGAGAACAAGTTTCTCTGTTCTTGCGGAGTATGTGAAGGTCTGAGACTTTGTGGTCTGGAACTAGTTAATCTGAAGTTAAGTAACATCTCAGAATGTCATTAGATTAGTGTGAATTAATTTAAACCAGATTAGCATAGTCCTGGTTTTATTTAAGCCTTCAATGCAAAACCAGCCCATCGTGTCCCTTTCAACATTTACACTTGAGAAAATGTTCTTTTTATTGTCCCCCTAACAATGAAATGAATTATCCACCCATGGTTACTAGCAAAAACATACCTCCAATTCCAACTCTCTCTCTCTCTCTCTCTCTCTCTCTCTCTCTCTCTCTCTCTCTCTCTATATATATATATATATATATATATATATATATATATATATATATATATATATATATATATATATATATATATATATAGGTATATAGAGAGAGTAGAGACGATGACGTAAATTTTGTCACACGAGGTTTCCGGTTACACGTACGTGGACAGCAGAGGTGCAGCATGAATCCAGCTTTGCATATCAGTTATGTGTTGCTGGCCTAGATCGGACTACACATGACAAGTCACCTTGGCTTATGTTCCAGATTTTGTGACTCCAGGACCTTCCCAAACCCTCCCAACCAGATCACAGAATGAATGGCGAGGAGGGTGTTTCCATGGTGACAGCAGTGAGGTAATGCTAAAGTTGATGTACAGTTATAACTATCCATGGGGTCTGATGAACCTCAGACAATTTCACATCATTCTGGCAAGCAGTGCATGAGTAATAAATAAAACAGTTTTCAGCAATTCTTCCTTTAACCACTCGGTGGTGCTATAACTTTTGTCAATTATTTTTATAATTTTATATTGCCATGGCGCTGTGACCACACCTTTGAGCTTTTGCATGACATTTATACAACTTTTAATGGCCCATGCCTATAGATGCTGCCATGCGAAAATGAGCTCAATCGGAGTACGCCCCAAGGAGGAGTTCATTCAAATGCAAAGAGTGGTTTTTGGCAAAATTGGAGGCAGTGTGGATTTGAGGCAAGGTGGCGGACTTCCTGTTGGCCGTGGGTAAGGGTCACAATTACGTTTTTTGCATGTCTTGAGGTGGTGCACACCTCACACAAATTTTATGTCTGTACAAATTTCACGGTCGCTAGTCTACATTGACTGTGTATGTTTGGCCCCACCCACAAAAATTGGAGTTGGAGGGGAACATAGTTTTTCCAGTTTATAAAATTTTTCACCAGGTCTGAGATGTGTGCAAAAAAAAAAATACATTTTGGTTGGCATTTAGTGGGTCAAAAATGCAATCGTTTAGGCAGAAAAATAATAAACATAGCGGATACAATAGGGCTCTCGCCCACTGACTTTGTCAGTGGCTCGGGCCCTAAAAATATTAATATATATACAGTGGGGAAAATAAGTATTGAACACGTCAACATTTTTGTCATTAAATATATTTCTGATGGAGCCATTGACCTGAAATTTTCACCAGATATCAGTAACAACTCAAGTAATCCTTACATCCAAAGACATCAAGGCAACTGTGTTCACAAAACAACTTATATTTAAAAAGTGGAATATCACAGGGAATAAGTATTGAACACAGAGGTGCAAAAAGGCATAGAAAGCCAAGAAACCAGTTGAAGTCCATTAGAATTTACCAAGACATCCCATCCCCCATTAGTGCAAATTAATTTCAGCTCGTTAAGTCCTGACTGATAGCCTTTAAAAAGGTCTGTGAATATCTGATTGTCACACCACAAATAACTCATGATGGGTAGAAGTAAAGAGGCCTCTCTAGAGTCTAGACCTTCGCAACCTTATTGTTGCAAAATATAATGATGGCACTGGTTACAGGGGCATTTCTAAACTGCTGAATGTTGCAGTGAGCACTGTTGGAGCCATCATTCTGAAGTGGAAAGAATATCATTTTGACATAACGCACGGCTCAGGAGACACGCACACACAGGCTTAGAGTAGTTCAAAGAGTTTATTAACAGCAGGGGTGAATGAGTGTGTGTCTGCGGGATGCAGATGTGTTGGTGGTGGCGTCTGCTTCAGGCACAGAGGCAGATGACCGTTCAGCCGAGCAACCCTATGGAGAGAGCACAGGGAGAGGGTGACGGGCATACACCAACACAGGATGATTTATGGCAAGAGAAGATCTTACTTGAGTAGTCAGGATAGCTGGCACAGCAAGGGGAACGTAGCCCGGGAGACAGCCACCTGGAGAGCTCCGTGCAGCAGCGAAGGATGGGCGATGGAACGGAGATGTCCGCCGCCGGGGAATCCACCTGTGCACAGGGGAGCAGACTGGAGAAGGAGGTAAGGGTTCTTACCCAGAATAGCGATGCTGAAGAAAGGTATGCTCACGGCGGTGAGGGAACGAAGTCTGACGGCTTCAGGCCGAGCCTCCGGGCGAGGCGGCTTTTATCCCTCGCTGCTGATGAGGATCAGGTGTGTGAGCAGGTGGCGCCGCTGATGAACGGCGCGGCGTGACAGTACTCCCCCCTCTAGCAGCGCCTCCTGGCGATGGCTTATCCGGGTGCGCTCGGTGGAAGTCCGCGATGAGCGATGGGTCCAACACAAACGACGGGGGCACCCATTGTCGATGCTCGGGCCCATAGCCCTCCCAGTCCACCAAGTATTGCAACCCACGACCCCGGCGCCGGGAGTCCAGGATGGAGGAGACGGACCAGGCCGGGTGGCCACCAATCATCCGGGGCGCGGGTTGCGCTGCAGGAGGAGGGCAAAGGGGGTCGGTGACTGCCAGCTTCACCTTTGACACGTGGAAGGTGGAATGGATGCGGAGGGAGGGGGGAATAACCACGCGCACAGCCACCGGGTTGATGATCCGGGTGATGGGGAAGGGACCCATGAAGCGCTGTGCCAGCTTCCTCCTCTCGCCTTTTAGGGTGACGTCCTGGGTGGAAACGTAGACAAGTTGCCCAACTCTGTACGCCGGGGCAGGTCTTCTACGCCGATCCGCCACGGTCTTGTTGCGCTCCGCTGTGCGTAAAAGCGCATGACGCACGGCGGCCCAGGTGGAGCGGAACTGCCTCACGTGCGCCCTAACTGACGGAACAGTTACCTCGCTCTCCTGCGCTGGAAGCAGCGGGGGGTCGTAACCCAGGGACGCCTTGAAGGGGGACATCCCCGTTGCAGAAGAGCGGGCGGTGTTGTGGGCGTACTCCACCCAGGCGAGATGGTTGCTCCACGATGTCGGCTTGGATCTTGCAACACAGCGGAGCGCAGCCTCCAGCTCCTGATTGGTCCTCTCACACTGCCCGTTAGACTGGGGGTGATGGCCGGAGGAGAGGCTCACCTTGGCTCCGATGGCGTTGCAAAAGGATTTCCAAACCTCGGATGAAAATTGGGGACCCCGGTCCGAGACCACGTCCACCGGGATCCCATGCAGCCTGACCACGTGTTGGACGAGGAAGCCCGCCGTCTCCAGGGCGGTAGGGAGACCTCGCAGGGGGACGAAGTGTGCTGCCTTGGAGAAACGGTCCACGATGGTCAGGATGGTGTCGAATGAGTTGGAAACTGGGAGCCCGGTGACGAAATCCAGTGCGATGTGCGACCATGGCCTGCCAGGGACGGGCAGAGGCTGGAGCAGACCCGCTGGAGGGGCGTTTCCCGATTTACTGGTGGCACAAATTGGACAAGCCCGGGCGTAGCGGGCTGCATCCCTCCGCAGGCCCGGCCACCAAAAGGACCGTTGGAGGAGGCTGATCATCCGAGAGGTGCCGGGATGACAGGTGAGCCGGGAGGTGTGGAGCCAGTGGATGACCTCTCCTCGGACCGCAGACGGAACGAACAGTCTTCCCTCCGGTCCGCCGCCAGGATCAGGTTCCACCTCCTGTGCCTTCCGGATCTTGTCCACAATGTCCCAAGAGATAGCTCCCACGACGCACGACCTGGGCAGGATAGTGTGGGGCGTTTCCTCAGCCCCCACGGGGGTGAACTGTCTAGAGAGGGCGTCAGGCAGGCCGTTCTTGGAGCCTGGCCTGAAGGTGATAGAGAACCGGAACCTGGCGAAGAACAGAGACCAGCGCGCCTGGCGGGCATTCAGGTGCTTGGCAGATCGTAGGTACTCTAAATTCTTATGGTCCGTCAGGACCACAAACGGCAGGTCCGCCCCCTCTAGCCAGTGGCGCCACTCCTGTAGGGCGAGTTTAATGGCCAGGAGCTCTCTGTCCCCCACATCATAGTTCCTCTCCGCCGGGGACAGGCGCCGGGAGAAGAAGGCGCACGGTCGCTTGGCGCCATCGTCCGGTGATAGCTGGGATAACACTGCTCCCACTCCCGTGTCCATGCGTCCACCTCCACAATGCACTGCAGCGCGGGGTCGACCTGGCGAAGGACCCGGGGGGAGGAGAACTCCGCCTTCAGCGCCTTAAAGGCAGCATCGACCTCTTCGGTCCACCGGAACGGAACCTTCGGGGACGTGAGGCGGGTCAGTGGTCCGACGATCCAGCTGAAATTCGGGACAAAACGGCGGTAAAAATTGGCGAAGCCAACAAACTGTTGCACCTGCTTCCGAGATGCGGGAGTAGGCCACTCCACCACCGCCTTCACCTTCTCTGGGTCCGGGAGCACCTGGTCTTGGGCGATGATGAATCCCAGGAAGGATGTGGTCCTAGCGTAAAACTCGCACTTCTCAGCCTTCACGTACAGACGATTCTCCAGCAGTCTTTGAAGGACCCGCCTCACATGGACCCGGTGCTCGTCTCTGGACTGAGAGAAGATCAGAATGTCGTCCAGGTAGACGAACACGAAGAGGCCGATGAAATCCCGGAGGACGTCATTGATGAGGCGCTGAAAGACGGCAGGAGCGTTGGTCAGCCCGAACGGCATGACGAGATACTCAAAGTGGCCGTTCGGGGTACGGAAGGCTGTTTTCCATTCATCTCCCTCCCGGATCCGGACGAGGTGGTAAGCGCTGCGGAGATCCAGCTTGGTAAACCAGGTCGCCCCCTGGAGGGAGTGGAAGGCAGTGTCCATGAGGGGCAGGGTGTAACGGTCCCTCTCAGTGATGTCATTAAGTGCTCGGTAGTCAATACAGGGACGGAGGGAACCGTCCTTCTTCCCTACAAAGAAAAACCCCGCCCCCACGGGTGATGACGATGGGCGGATAATCCCAGCGCTCAGTGATTCCTTCAGGTACGTATTCATAGTCTCCTTCTCCGGCGCCGACAGGCTGTAGAGCCGACCAGATGGCAGGGGGGCCCCCTGGCGGAGACTGATGGCACAGTCATATGGTCGATGCGGGGGAAGAGACATAGCTTTCGACTTGCTGAATACCATACCCAGGTCGTGAAAA
This sequence comes from Pholidichthys leucotaenia, assembly GCA_020510985.1. Lineage (NCBI taxonomy): Eukaryota > Metazoa > Chordata > Actinopteri > Cichliformes > Pholidichthyidae > Pholidichthys > Pholidichthys leucotaenia. Next base: position 428,976,205 of record CM035836.1, on the reverse strand, counting down.
TCTGGGGGCACCAGTGACAGGTCCGGGGGTGCTGTATCCGCCACAGGAGGAGCCGCGGACGGTGAGCAGGCAGCGGACTGAAGGCAGGTGCCCATGCAGAAGGTACTCCACGCCGACACCCCAGCTGACCTCCAGTCCAGGACAGGATTGTGGAGGCGTAGCCAGGGATACCCCAGGATGACGGGCGACACAGAGTTGGGCAGGACGTAGAAAACCATTTCCTCCCGGTGGTTTCCTGAGATGATGACTGGGACAGGAATGGTTTGATGGGTAACTCTCCCAAGGGAGGCACGGGAGAGATGGACCAGGGAGATGGGGTGTTTGAGCGCCTGACAGCGGATGCCCAATCGGGTTGCCAGGCCTTGTGAAATGAAGCTGCCCTCTGCGCCCGAATCCACCAGTGCGTGGGTGAGGTGCCCAGTGGGGTTGTGGCAAAAACGGATGGGCAGCTTTAATTGAGTGAGGGGACTTTGCCGATTGACGTCCGCGAGGCCCCCTACAGTGACTCGCGGACCCCACCGTTTGGCTTTTGTGGGCAAAGCTCTACCGTGTGTTGATTGTCCCCGCAATACATGCAGAGACCCAACTCACGGCGGCGCTGTCTCTCTGCCGGGGAGAGCTTTGCCCAGCCCGTCACCATCGGCTCCGACTCCTCGGGGCACGATGGTGGCGGCGTCGCCAGGGGGCGAGCTTGGGGCAGGCGTAGCGGGACTCCTCGAGGGCGAGAAGCAGACGGCTTCCGTCCTGAGGAGCGCTCGCGCAGCCTGTTGTCCAAGCTGATTGCCAATGAGGTTAGCTCCGCTAACGTTCCTGGGATATCCCGTCCAGCCAGTTCATCCCTCAGATCACTATTGAGGCTGCGGAGAAACAGGCCGCAGAGGGAGCGCTCCTCCCAGCCCAGTTCCTCCGCCGCTACCCGGTATTCGATGGCATAATCCGCGGCCGACCGGCTTCCCTGCTGGAGAGCGAGAAGCCGATCGACCTGGACCGCCTCGGAACGGGAGTGATCAAACACCTCCAGGAAGCGCCTCACGAACTCGGCATAGGTGAGGGTGGCATAACTGGGTCTCGCCATAATAGCGTAGGCCCAAGTTAAAGCACGCCCCTCCAGGAGGTTCCCTATGTAGCCGATCCGGCTGTGATCTGAGGGAAAGTCTCCGGGCACACGGTCAAACACGGACTCGCACTGCATCACAAACCCCCGCGCTCCGCCGAGCTTTCCGCTAAAGCGGGCGGGGGTCGGAATTGGTGTGAGTCGGGCCGGTGCCACTGGAGCTGGCTGGACGGCCACCGGAACAGCAGGAGCTGCGCCACCCTGAGGAGCCGGGGGGAACGGCTGCTGGGCGTCCAGGCGGTCCAATCGGCCAGTGATAGTTATCAATTGATTTAGGATCACCTGCTGTTGATAAGCTATTTGATCCACTCTAGCCTCGAGAGTGGTAAGCCGGTGTGCGAGCCCGCCGTCCGCCAAGCCGCTCTGCTGAAGCCGTACTGACATAACGCACAGCTCAGGAGACACGCACACACAGGCTTAGAGTAGTTCAAAGAGTTTATTAACAGCAGGGGTGAATGAGTGTGTGTCTGCGGGATGCAGATGTGTTGGTGGTGGCGTCTGCTTCAGGCACAGAGGCAGATGACCGTTCAGCCGAGCAACCCTATGGAGAGAGCACAGGGAGAGGGTGACGGGCATACACCAACACAGGATGATTTATGGCAAGAGAAGATCTTACTTGAGTAGTCAGGATAGCTGACACAGCAAGGGGAACGTAGCCCGGGAGACAGCCACCTGGAGAGCTCCGTGCAGCAGCGAAGGATGGGCGATGGAACGGAGATGTCCGCCGCCGGGGAATCCACCTGTGCACAGGGGAGCAGACTGGAGAAGGAGGTAAGGGTTCTTACCCAGAATAGCGATGCTGAAGAAAGGTATGCTCATGGCGGTGAGGGAACGAAGTCTGACGGCTTCAGGCCGAGCCTCCGGGCGAGGCGGCTTTTATCTCTCGCCGCTGATGAGGATCAGGTGTGTGAGCAGGTGGCGCCGCTGATGAACGGCGCGGCGTGACACATTTAACCATAAACCGGCCATGACCAGGAGCTCCTTGCAATATTTCTGACAGAGGAGTCAAAAGAATTATCAGAAGAATTATCCAAGAGCCAAAGACCACTCGTGGAGAGCTCCATCAAGACCTGGAGTTGGCAGGTACTGCTGGTTCAAAGAAAACAATTAGAAATGCACTCAACCGACATGGGCTCTGTGCCCACTCACCTCGCAAGACTCCATTGCTGAAGAAAAAGCATGTTGAAGCTCGTTTAAAGTTTGCTGCACAACATTTGGGCAAGCCACTAAAATACTGGGAGAATATCGTCTGGTCAGATGAGACCAAATTTGAACCTTTTGTATGCCACAACACACAGCATGTTTGGAGGAGATATGGCTCTGCACATCCCATCATGGTGTGGGGGTGTTTTTCAGCACATGGTACAGGCAGACTTCATACTATAATTGAAGGAAAGATGAATGGACAAATATACAGAGACATCCTTGATAAGAACTGGTTGCCATCTGCCAAGATGCTGAAGATGAAACGAGGGTGGACATTTCAGCGAGGCAATGATTCCAAACACACAGCCAAGGAAACTCTCAACTTGCTCCAGAGAAGGAAAATAAAGCTCTAGCATGGCCCAGTCAGTCACCTGACCTGAATCCAATTGAAAATCTATGGAACAAACTCAAGATCAGAGTTCATAGAAGACACCCACAGAACCTTCAAGATTTGAAGTTTGTGTGGAAGAATGGGCTAAAATCACTCCTGAGAAATGCCTGCATCTAATTTCTCCATACAGGAGGTGTCGGGAAGCTGTTATCACCAACAAAGGCTTTTCTACTAAATATTAAATGAATTCCACCAAGTGTGTTCAAGACTTATTCCCTGTGTCATTCCACTTTACTAAACATAACTTGTTTTGTGCACACAGCTGCCTTGATTTCTCTGTATGCATGGATTACTTGGGTTGTTACTGATAACTGGTGAAACTCTCAGGTCAATGGCTCCATCAGAAATATGTTTAATGAGAAAAATGTTGATCTGTTCAATACTTATTTTCCCCGCTCTGTGTGTGTGTGTGGGGGGGGGGGAGGGGGGTCAGTCTCTTATGTGCCACGTTCTTATTCTTCCCTCTGATTGTTCATGTTTTTGGTGCATCCTCTGTGTGATTGTCTACTCAGCCCCACCCATCCTGTTCTCTGTAACCATGTCCCGCTGTCTCAGTTTTCCCTGATTATGCCACCTGTTCTGTACTGTGTTGATTACTCCTGTTTGTATTTATTTCAGCTCAATCTGTGTTTCATTATGTGTCGTTAAGTCATGCTGCGTGAACAACACGTTCCTGTTCTGTATCTGACGTGACCTGTAATCTTGCCTGATCCTGCCTGTTTTTGTAAGTTTTGTTACAGCCCCTGAGCTGTCTGTTATTTTTATGTTTTTGTGTTTTTTGAGCTGCACCCATTTGACCAGCTCATCATTAATAAATCTACGCCAAACTGTAGATGATGCATTTGGGTTCAATTTTCCACCAAACTGTGACAGTACGACACTCATCAAATGGACCCAGTGTATTTAAAGTTTCAGCAAATAGGTCTTGGTGAAAGGGAAGCCGGGGTGGCCACCAACATTGAGACCTATATCGAGGATGCTCACTCCTCCCACTTGCTGGGGGAAGCCCTCCGCTGCCCAGAGTGGGCCGAGAAACTGGGTGTGGCATTCCCAGTTCTTCAATAGTTCCCTCAGCTTGCCCATCTGCATGAGCAGAGCGTCAACATGCAGATTATCATCCACGGGTTGATGGAGTCATTCCCGGTGGCGGGAGAAGCGCAGGAGGAGGAAGGACTGAATCCATCTGGGGGACGATGAGATCATCGCCAACGTCATGAGACACAGCGGCCTGCTTTTTCATCCCCGGCGAGGGAGCATCAGACTTCCATTTCCTCCTTCAGCACACCACCAGCGCATCATCATCGGGCATCCTCTCCCCGTCTGACGTGTCACAGCTTCTCCCAGGAGGACTCACCAGACGGATCAGTGGCAGCAAAGCAGAAATACAGGGAAGTACCCATTCATTTTTGAGCATCATTTAATGTCGGGACTTGTCTGGTTTCTGGCGGGGAGACTCAGCCATGGCTGCCTTTCACTGCTGAGTTCTCTCTGCCTCCCTCTGCAATAAACTCTGCTGCCTTTTCCATCCACCCATCCTCACCTGCATCTTCTGTTTTCCCATCTGGTTTTTGTGAGAAACTGGCTATACTGGGTGGCAATCCACTGGTTTGGGATGAGCCAGCTGCCCCTGAAGCTCCTCCAGCTGCAGCTTCTTTTAGGAGTGGGTTCCAAGGACCTGTAGCCCCCAGACCAGACGTCTCACCGGTTGCTGTTGCTGCGTCAGGGTTGCATGAGGGTCATCCAGCACCAGCACCACTTCGCTCCCCAGTTCCAGTAGCAGCTGCACATCACTTCCTAGCATCACTACCAGCTCTGGTTCCCCTTCAGATGGCTCCAGCTGTTCATGAGGTGCACATCCCAGCTCCAGCCACTCCTGTGGTGCACACGACAGCTCCAGCTACTCCTGAGGTGCACACACCGGCGCCTGCCGTCCCTGGGGTGCACACAATGGCTCCAGCTGTCCCTGATTACTCCCGTTTGTATTTATTTCAGCCCAATCTGTGTTTCATTATGAGTGTTGTTAAGTCATGCTGCATGAACAACACACTTCTGTTCATGTCTGTATCCTGCCTGATCTGACCTGATCCTGCCTGTGTTGTAAGTTTTTGTTACAGCCCCTGAGCTGTCTGTTATTTTTGTGTTGTTTTTTTGAGCTGCACCCATTTGGCCAGCTCATTAAAAAATCTACACCAAACTTTAAATACTGCATTTGGGTCTAATTCTCCACCAAACTGTGACGCATGTGATCAGACATACACGATGCAAGGATGTACATTAGTAGCAAACTGTATGGTCATGTTGACAGCGCAGTGAAATAGTAATTCGTATTGCTGTCTCACAGCAAATAAAGTTCTGGATAGGTTTTCTCAGGGTGCTCAGGTTTCCTCCCACAATCCAAAAATATCCATTATAATTTTATTAGTGAGTCCAAATTAGCCATCTGAGGGATAAGTGAGATTTAGAAAAACAATGCTGTACACCCAGACAGCAAAATGTATAACATTATTACCTCCACCAAGGAGGTTATGTTTTCATCGGCGTTGGTTTGTTTGTTTGTTTGTTAGCAAGATAACTCAAAAAGTTATGGACGGATTTTCATGAAATTTTCAGAGATTGTCAGAAATGGGGTATCCTACAGATGATTAGATTTTGGTGGTCATCCGGATCACCGTCTGGAAAAAAAAAAAAAAAAAACAAGCATCACAGTATAGCTAATATATGCCACTTGCGAATGGCATTTTTTTCATGGTCAAGGAATCTATAAAGTTACACAAAATAAATGTAGGATTAATATTTATGATGTTAAACACTGTATGGGAGGAACTGTGGCACTTGGCGGAGGTCTGCGCTCTCCGAGTGCTTTTCTAGTTTTTAAAGCATTCAACCAGATTGTTGTTTTAAAGCTCTTAAACTCTCTCATATCACATTCATTTTGTGCTTATTTTCAGTGTCACCACCAGCTTCTGGCAGCCGTGTGTTCATCCAGCTGCAGGTCAAATACAGACAGAGGAATGGACAGATGATGATCAAGGTGTTAACGGCAGAACGATATGTTACTGATGACAGGTGATTATGCTACTTACCCAATCATAGGGCCTCATTTACTAGCTCTTTGCATGCCTGTGGTTGTTTCATAAGCTTAAACAAGATATCATCTAACATCTTTAATCAGTGAGACTTTTTCTTCCTCAAGGACAACAATTGATTAGATGTATTTTTTATTTTTTTTTTTGCCAATTTCACTGTACCTTTAAGCAGAGCAGATTTGAAAATCCAAGGAGACTGCCTGTTGCTGAGATACTGAAGCTTTCATGCTGAAATGATACCTCATTCATTCTAGCATTTAGTTTCACAGTAAATGAAGCACACAACCCAGTCTGCCTCCTTCATGTACTCAGGGAAGGCCATGCAATTCTTCATCTGAGACGATCCAAAGTGACCCCTGTGTGTTTTTCCACAGTAATGTGATTTCAAGGCTGATGCTGTAAATGTTGACAAGCACTCTTAGAATAACAGTGTGAACCTCCCTCTTAGCTTGGCAGCCCTGTCCTCTCTGTCTCTGGCCATCATTCAGCTCAACTCCTCACAAGCCTGCGCCGCTCTGGCTGTCAGAGGTCGCGTTGCCGACGCGATGAAGGAAGGAGAGCTACAGAAGAAACTTATCAAGAGAGCAGTGTAGGTATAAGTTAATGCTTCTGACTGATGGTAGCATTAAAACCCCAGTAGGTATTCCATTCTACGTGCATTTTTAAAAATATACTGAAATTCTTTTCATATCCTGGCAGCTATGAATAATTTTAAATGTTGTGAGGGGAAAATCATCCTGTGGTCCTGTAGGTGTGAGTTCTCATGCTTTGTGAATGGATTGCCTACAAGTGTTTTAATCCATGGTCAACCTGTAAATTAAGAGATGTTTTAATGCTAACGACTGACATTTGAAGGTCCCATTCACTGCCCCTTTCCCACATTTTGACAGGTCCCACCTGTGTTAATGAAATGTTTGTGATATATTTTGATCAAATTAGTAATTCATTCATTCATTCATTCATCTTCTTCCGCTTAATCCTTTAATAATAATAATCTCAGAGTGTTTATGGTGAGTCCAATATTCATTCACTCCAGACAGACATTGATAGTGGGAAGCTACTACTGTAGCCACAGTTGCCCTGGGGCAGACTAATGGAAATATGGCTGCCAATCCACACCAACAGCCTCTGCAACCACTACCGAACATTTATACAAATTCATACCCAGTGTCATGGACACTGGAGGCAAGGTGGATAAAGTGTCTTGCCCAGGGACCCAACAGCAGGATGGCTGGGGAGAGCGGGATTCAAACCCTCTGGTTATTGGACGACCCACTCTACCTCCTGAACCACTGCTGCCCACATTTCCCTCCTCCGTTCCATTTTTGCTGAGCACCAAGCTGGATGGCAAGAAGTTTCACTTTTATATGGTCTTTGGCATGACCTGGCCGGGACTTGAACCCTGACCTCCCGGTTGTGGGGCAGTTGCTCTACCTCTAGGCCACCACTCTAGTCAGAGTGGTGCAGCATCATTGTGAATCATCTTTTGCGGTCTTTCTCAGAATGACTCGTTTCAGTAATCCATACATACAAACAAATCAAGGCAACTGTGCTCACAAAGCAAGTTATATTTAATAAAGTGGAATGACACCGGGAATAAGTATTGAACACGCTTAGTGAAATTCATTTAATATTTAGTAGAAAAGCCTTTGTTGGTAATAACAGCTTCCAGATGCCTCCTGTATGGAGAAACTAGGAGCAGGCATTGCTCAGGAGTGATTTTAGCCCATTCTTCCACACAAACTGTCTTCAAATCTTGAAGGTTCCGTGGGTGTCTTCTATGAATTCTGATTTTCAGTTCGTTCCATAAACTTTCATTTGGATTCGGGTCAGGTGATTGAACGGGCCATTCTGGCAGCTTTATTTTCTTTCTCTGGAGGTAGTTGAGAGTTTCCTTGGCTGTGTGTTTGGGATCATTGTCTTGCTGAAATGTTCACCCTCGTTTCATCTTCAGCAGCTTGGCAGATAGCAACAGGTTCTTATCAAGGATGTCTCCGTACATTTGTCCATTCATCTTTCCTTCAATTATATGAAGTCTGTCTGTACCATGTGCTGAAAAACACCCCCACACCATGATACTCCCACCTCTAAGTTTCACTGTTGGTATGGTGTTTTTGGGTCGATGTGCAGTACCATTTCTCCTCCAAACATGCTGTGTGTTGTGGCATCCAAAAAGTTTGATTTTGGTCTCATCTGACCAGACTATATTCTCCCAGTATTTTACTGGCTTGCTCAAATGTTGTGCAGCAAACTTTAAACGAGCTTCAACATGCTTTTTCTTTAGCAATGAAGTCTTGTGAGGTGAGTGGGCATAGAGCCCATATTGGAGTGCATTACTTATTGTTTTCTTTGAACCAGCAGTACCTGCTAACTCCAGGTCTTTCTGGAGCTCTCCACGAGTGGTCTTTGGCTCTTGGATAACTCTTCTGATAATTCTTTTGACTCCTCTGCCAGAAATCTTGTGTGGAGCTCCTGGTCATGGCCGGATTGTGGTAAAATTATGTTCTTTCCACTTCCGAATGATATCTCCAACCAGGGCCGGAGTGGGATCAATTTTTAGCCCAGGAGTTTCATGCCCAAGACCGCCCACTTTTTTGGGAGGGAGAGGGGGTTGATAAATAAAAACAAAGTTCAATTTCTCTCCTGTAGTTTTTATTACTAATATTAAGACGTGTTTATTGTAGAACTTAAATATTTCTCTTCATTAAACCATAACTCAATAAAGACAAATTGGAAGAAAACTGACAAACTGAAAACACAAAATCCCCCCTTCACTCTGCACTGAAATTGGTTAAAGCAATGCTATGTAAGATTTTTACCTTAAAATAATGTTTCCAAAATTATTTTGATAGTACATCAACCTTTGATTGGGTGAATGTAACTTCTCTATAGCCTGACTGGGCCCACAATGCTAGTAATAGCTCTGTAGGCTCTGTCTTAGTGGGAACACTGAAAAGACTACAACTATGGCAATTATTATCTCAGTCATAACAGCCAGTCACAGGGTGCTTTATTGCTTTATTGTTGCTTTATTGTTGCTGCACTGCTTAGGTATTACTTTAACATTACTTTTACAGAGTCATGATTTGCCCCTTGGGGCAGAGAGACAGACCCACGCGCTGAACTGCAGTTTGTGGCATTTATTAACAAAACACAAAATTCCAAAGTGCTTCAAAGCAAAAATCCAAACAGATGACAAGGTAACTTACAGATAGAGTATCAGCACAAACTCACCAGAATGGGGAAGGGGTTCTGATGGCGAGGAGGAAGTTTAACTAAGACTGCGGCAGTGAAAAGGAAAAACAACAGTCTTTAAAGGCCAAATGTCACGTAACAGGGTACTTTAAATATCTTGAAACTAGATATAAAAGGGAACCGATCCGTTCGGATCTTGGTGCATATGCTTCAGTAACAACGGAATATTCGTTAATTTAAAACTGCCGCGCTTGGCCTGACACGGCCCCTGGAATCGCCTGGGGAAGAAGGCGGAAGTGACGAAATCGATTGTACCCTAGTTTGATGCTTGGGGTATTTCAATTGATTGTTTATATGGAGACTGGAAGGTTGAAGTGAGCAACAAGAAAGAAAAAATTGGATATTTCACCCATACCTTAAAACGGGACTATCAGGGACAGCTGGGTAATAAGGGACACTTCTCTGGGAAGTGTTTTCATACCCGTCAAGTGAGACGTTTTCGCCGTACTTCAACACCGTAAAAAGCGGCTATAAGGAACGGCGGAGCAACAAGGCACACCTCTCTGGGAAATGCCCCAAATGCAACTCGTGTTGTTATTGTCAAATATTTTAAGGATTCATGGATATTTGACAATAACAACACAACTCAGCGTCCAGCGCAAAATAAAAAAAAAAAGCAGAATTCTGTATTTGTCAGGCGATCTCTGTCTGTTCCGCAACCGCTGCACAGCTGAACGTGTTAAACCATTGTCCTAATGACTTCTCATTGTAGTGAGAATAGCTCAAGCTGAGCGATCAGCCCGCCCAGACAGTTAAACTAATGATTGACTCCACACTTCGAACAGTAGTGAGAATAGCTCAAGCTGAGCGATCAGCCCGCCCAGACAATCAAACTAATGACTGACTCCACACTTCTCGTTGTAGTGATAATAGCTCAGGCTGAGCCAGCACCAGCTGTGGGGGATCACACACAGGAGTGCTCCTCAAGACACTCAGTTTTTTTTCCCGTATGTTTTTGTTTTGGGCGTACAGAAATGGCAATACGCCCGTTTTTGCTAAAATTGCATTTTCCCCGTATTTTCCTTAAAATATTTGACAATAACAACACAAACTACATTTAAAACATTTCCCAGAAAAGTGTCCACCACTGCGCCGTCCCCCACAGCCGCGCTTGGCACCAAAATACGGCGAAAACGTCTCACTTGACGGGTATGAAAACATTTCCCAGAGAAATGTCCATTATTACTCCGCTGTCCCTTATAGCCGCGTTTTACGGTATTAAAATACGGCGAAAACGTCTCACTTGACAGGTATGCGCCTCCATTTTCATATTGATCTGGTCAATTTCTTGACAGCAGCGGCTCTCCTCCACTGTAATAATAATGGCTTCCGAAAAATCAATATTTATGGGGCGCCCTGGACAGACCCCCTTCGGCTTCGCAATTCTGGAGGCGATTAATGTCCAGTTCAATGACATTTTCCACTGGTTCTGCTCTCTGGTCATCGTTGGAACTGTTGTCATCAGACTAAGCATCTGATTCCGTCTCGGACGGCTCGAACCGGTAAGGTTCTATGCCTCTGTCACTGTCTGAACCACTGACAAAAAAAAAAAAGACAAAAAAAAAAGACAAAACTAACCTAATTTGTTCACAATCGCTGTCACTTTCCGTCATGATTGTCCAATGTTGATAAGTGTGAATGTGGATAGGCAGGGCAGCCAGGGTACAACTGGTGATGTCAAAAACATGGGCGTGGTCTGGACTGGCTGTCACAAGCCAGCAAGCAAGGTGGGGCCTTCACCTGGTGTATTTTGTGCAATTATGTAAATGCAGGTGGGTGATATGGTCTCCGGTATGAATATTTGGTTTAAGCTATGTGTATTTTATCTAAATTCGTTGTCATTTAGAAAAAAAAATTACGTGACATTTGGCCTTTAAATAACTGAGAACATAATTGATGGCAGGTGCGGCTTCACATGAGTGGGCAGGTGATCTAATTACTAACACAGAGCACACGGATGAGATAATGACAAGGTGGGAGTGCCTGGAACAGGTGCGAAGCACATGCCACGAGAAAACAAAATATAAACACTGAGAGCCAAAATAAAACAGGAATCTAAAAATACTGACAGAATCATTGTCATAGTAATAAGGGTAAGAGAACATCATAAAACAACTGACAGCAAAGAACACATCTAGAATCAACACACAGGAAAATAATACAACACTGAAAAGATACAGAAAATACTTAGATATAAATTAAGAGCCTGAGCCTGGTGACACACCGCGCTCAGCTTCGTGACACAGCATCAGCAGTCGCCTAAGCAGTGAACTGGTTTATGCTACTTTGTTGATCACTGGCCCATTGTCTATAGACATGAGAATTTCTTTTTCGGTGTTCATAAGCAAGAAAGCCTCTAAATGCTTCTGAGTCAGTGAGCTTCTCAGCCTTTTCTTCACAAACTTCAGAGTGGAAAAGCTTCTCTCACGTGCAACTTCTTATATATTTACATAGCTTTTATTCTAAATATGCAACTCTTCCTTGTAAATTTAGGTTTCCATTAATTTTAAGATAAGATAAGATAAGCCTTTATTAGTCCCACAATGGGGAAATTCCAGGATTGCAACAGCACAGGGATAGCAACACTCACAGCAATAATTAAGAAGACAAGAAAAATAAAAATAAGAGCAGTGAATATACATACGTACACATAAATATATAAATATATATACAAAGTGCGGAGCATTGTAGCAAGATGGAATAAACAGCATAACCGTCTACTTAGTTATCCTACATAGTATGAATATGTACCCATACATATTGTCACCCTCCGTAACGACTGATATTGTCTTAGTTATATACTGGAGGGGACCGTTTTGTGTAAGTCTGTTGCGTCTTTTGCATTCAATACTATTAGGTCTATTAGGACGGTTTTTTGCTATCTCTGCGAGCAGCCCTGCTTAGGTTATACAGTCTGACAGCCGTAGGTAGGAAGGACCTGCGAAACCTCTCGGTTGCGCACCTAGGATGATGTAGTCTACTGTTAAATGAGCTCCTCAGTGCGTTCAGTATGTCCTGCATAGAGTGGGACTCGGACTCCAGCAGAGATGACAGTTTAGCCACCATCCTTCTCTCTCCTATCTCTTCCACTGGGTCAAGGCGTTGCCCCAGGACAGATCTAGCTTTCTTGATCAGTTTGTTCAGTCTCTTCCTATCGGCTGCTGTAATACTGTTGCCCCAGCAGATCACTCCAAAAGTGAAGGCTGATGCCACCACTGTGTCGTAGAATGTCTTCATCAGCGCCCCTTGTACACCAAAAGATCTGAGCCTCCTCAGTAGGAACAGCCTGTGCTGTCCCTTCTTGTAGAGTGCGTCAGTATTGTGTGACCAGTCTAGTTTATTGTTCAGATGAACACCAAGGTACTTGTAGGATGTCACCATCTCAATGTCTGTTCCCTGTATGTTTACTGGTGCTGTGAGGGGTTGCCCTTGCCTGCGGCAGTCCACCACCAGCTCCTTAGTTTTCCTCGCATTGATCTGGAGGCAGTTCCGATGGCACCAGCCCACGAAGTCCTGGATAAATCCTCTGTACTCAGCTTCATCTCCATTGGAGATGAGGCCAACGATCGCAGAGTCATCAGAGAACGTCTGTAGATGGCAGTGTGTTGTGTTGTGTGAGAAGTCCACAGTGTAAAGGGTGAACAGGAAGGGAGCCAAAACCTTTCCCTGGGGGGCCCCTGTGCTACCGATGATCGTGTCGGACACACAATCTCGGGTTCTCACAAACTGCGGCCGGTTAGTGAGGTAGTCCAGGATCCATGATGACAGGTGCTGGTCCACCCCTGCGCACAGCAGCTTGTCCTTCAGGATCACCGGTTGGATGGTGTTGAAAGCACTGGAGAACTCAAAGAACATGATCCTCACCGCATTCCCAGGCTTCTCCAGGTGGGACAGAGAACGGTGAAGGAGGAAGATCACTGCATCCTCCACCCCAATGCCATGCTGGTAAGCGAACTGGAGTGGATCCATCGCTGGTCCCACCAGGGGGCGGAGGTGAGCAAGGAGCAGTCTCTCCAGGGTCTTCATCATGTGAGACGTCAGGGCCACTGGTCTGTAGCTGTTCAGATCTTTGGGGTGGGAAGTTTTTGGTACAGGTACCACACAAGATGTTTTCCACAACTGTGGTACCCTCCCCAGCTTCAGGCTCAGGTTGAAGATGTGCTCCACAATCCCACACAGCTGGTCTGCACAGGACTTGAGGAGCTTCGCGCTGATGCTGTCCGGTCCCCTAGGCCTTCCTCGCCTTGATCTTCCTCAGCTCCGTCCTCACCTGGGTCTTAGTGAGGGTCAGGTTGGGGGGCTGTGTGCTAGGAGTGGGGGGGTGTTGGTGGAGTGGGGTGTGGACAGCAGGTCTCGATGACTTTAGAGGCAGCAGTGGTTTGGTGTGCAGTCAAGGGGGAGGGTGGTTGGTCAAACCTATTAAAAAACAGGTTCAGATTGTTCACCCACTCCCTGCCCCCCGTGGCCTGGGGGGAGGTATTCTGGAGCCCAGAGATGGTTTTAAGGTTTCTCCAGACCCCGCCGATGTCGCTCTGTTGCAGCTTGTCCTCCATCTTCTTCCTGAAGCTGTCCCTGCCTTCTCTGATCTTCCTCCTCAGCTCCCTCTGTACGGACTTCAGCATCTCCCTGTTCCCCGACCTGAAGATCCTCTTCTTCTCTCTCAGAAGTGTTTTTATCTCAGGGTTGATCCAGGGTTTGTTGTTTGAGCAACACCGTATGGTCTTGGTGGGTACGGTGTTGTCCACACAGAAGCTGATGTAGTCCATGATGGTGTGAGTGAGGCCATCGATGTCCTCACCATGTGGATCGCAGAGCTGCTCCCAGGCAGTGGTTTCAAAGCAGTCCTTTAGAGCGTCTATTGCCTCCTCAGACCATAACTTCACTGTGCGCATGACCGGAGGTTGTCTGTGTACTAGGAGTTTGTACACCGGCAGGAGATGAACCAAGTTGTCATCCGATCTCCCGAGTGAGGGGAGTGGTGATGAGGTGTACGCCTCCTTAGTATTTGCGTAGAATAAGTCCAGTGTTTTGTTGTCTCTAGTGTGGCATGTGACATACTGGGTGAGCGTGGGTAGAATGGGGGACAGTGAAATATGGTTGATTTTGGTGTCGTTCTTGTGAATTCTATGATTTTTTTTCTCAAATTTGTAATGTCTTCGGTAGCTTTCAACTTTTTTCATATATTGCAAATTTAGTCAGGTAAGTTTGTGACAGTTTAGGTAAAATTTGGACTTTATCATCAAGTTGCTATTTTTTTCTCTTGTAGATTTGTGAACCTTTTCTCCTAAATTTCTATTTTTATAAATTTGGTATTAAAATCAGAATTTTATTTTATTTTTTTTGGGGGGGGGACATATTTGAATACTGCATTTGAAACATAAATACCAGTTTAATGAAGGGATATTCAGATATTTGGTACAGCCCTAACTGACATACTGTAACGTGCTGCTCGACATGGCGACGTCCCACCGGGAGATTCGAACTCACGCCTCCCGCTCCGGAGTCCCGCACCCTACCTGTGTCGCCAATAGGGTCAACCCACTTGGCAAGCCAAGTAGGGTGCTCATATTGAGTTTGCTACACTACTCCCCTCTGGTTCTCGACATCGTCCCGATGTCAGCGCCCCATTACTGCTTTGGACAGGAGATCCCACTTCTGACACCAATGTAACGTGCTGCTGGACATGGCGACGTCCCACCGGGAGATTCGAACTCACGCCTCCCGCTCCGGAGTCCCGCACCCTACCTGTGTCGCCAATAGGGTCAACCCACTTGGCAAGCCAAGTAGGGTGCTCAAATTGAGTTCGCTACAATACCTTTATTTTCATATTAAACCACAATGTAAACAATATTCTACTGCATTTCAGACATGAGAATATCATGATTCATACTGTAAATTAATTCAAAGAAGTAAGTCATAATAATCACACTTTCAAATAAATGCTTCAAATAACTTTATTTGCATGATAAATACAGGAAATTATAAAGTTTAACTTTTTAAACAAAATTATTAAACTATAACTGCTTCACAGTACTGTATTCTATTTTTTAAGATACACTAGTATAGTTCAGAACATCTGGTTTTTATGTACAGTAGAACATCTATCACTTTGTCTGTTTTCTACTGCAATAATACTTTAAATAAAGAGATATTACTGAAAAATTACTTTGCTTTAATTAACAAAGCCTATATAATTTATGCTGTATGTTCTCTGCCTGTCCTCTCTGTCCAGTAGCCTGGTCGTGGCTAAATGCTGGCTCTTCATCTGAGTAACCAGGGGGTTGGTTTTTTGCTGCCCAGATGCTACAAAAACATTTAGTAAAGCTGTTATTTTACTGCAAACACAGGCCATAAATTAACAAGTAAAATACTGTGATATGTTTTATTGGGCCAAATATTTCATTTCACTTGACATTTTTCTTGATAATAGCTGGCCACATGATAATTAGGTCTACAGCTTCATCTTCCATCCTCTGTCTTTACCTTTAGTCACCACCTCTGTGCCTTTTGAAAATAAATCTGTTAGTTTAGCACATTTTGCAACGTCATTATCCAAAGCCATCTTTTTTTCTTAATTCTGGCCTTTTCTGCTCCTCTGGGTCTTTTTTTCCCTTCCATGTTTATCAGTTCAGGCAAGATAGGAGCTGCAGCACTGCTGCTGAACTTTAGGGACTAACCGACTATGGTGGGGGAGGGGGAATCCCTGCAGGGGGAGGAACATCTATTTCACCCATTTCCATGCACTCAGAAACTGTGGTGCAGTGTCTCCGCTGTAGAGTGTGAAACATCATGTGTACTTTTACCGCACATTATCGGATTAAATTGATAGTAGCTTTTTTCCCTCCTCACTGGAACACCGTCCCACCGAGAATCCTCCCAACTCTCCCTATGGGCCATTTCAGGCCTGGCTCCAGCAGTGCTCACTGAAATATTCAGCAGTTTAGAAATGCGCCTGTAACCAATGCCATCATTATGCTTTGCAACAATAAGGTTGCGAAGGTCTAAGAGAGAGCTTTTTGCTTCTACCCATCATGAGTACTTTGTGGTGTGACAATCTGATATTCACAGAACTTTTTAAAGGCTGTTAGTCAGGACTTAACCAGCTGAAATTAATTTGCACTGATAGGGGATAGGATGGCTTCCTAAACTCTAATAGATTTCAGCTGGTTTCTTGGCTTTCTATGCCTTTTTGCACCTCTTTTTCTTCATGTGTTCAATACTTATTCCCTATGTCATTCCACTTTATTAAATATAACTTGTTTTGTGAACACAGTTGCCTTGATTTCTTTGTATGTATGGATTACTTGGATTGTTACTGATATCTGGTGAAAATCTCAGATCAATGGCTCCATCAGAAATATGTTTAAAATAAAATGATGAAAAATGAAATGAAAAATGTTGATGTGTTCAATACTTATTTTCCCAGCTGTTTTTTGTTTGTTTGTTTTTGGTTTGGTTGGGTCACCACAACGTATCATCACCTTGCATTGCGATGATCCACATGTTGATTTAGAAAGGATTTTTATGCCAGATGCACTTCCTGACGCAATCCTGCCCATTTATCCGGGCTTGGGACCGGGAGTACACTGGTGTGTGCAGCCCCTCTGGCTGGGTAACTTGTTCTCCCTGTTGTAAGTCTTGTAATTAGTTTATATCCCATGTGAAACCAGGGCTTGTTTAGATGAACACAAAGCTGATATCCTGGCAGGAACTTAAGAAAGGCAGCCTCACTCTTGTTTTAGTTTTAATAGCAGGCTTGAAAAGCACAAGTTTTTCTCATTAAAATTACCAGTTTCTCTGTGTGCTCACGGAGATTAACAAAATAGTCCATGTTCTTATCTTGAAGTGATGGGGGTTTTGTTTGGAAATGATGTTTAAGCTTGCATGGGGCCATGGTACTGTTGGATAGTTTTCCCTCATACCAATTATAATGGCTTGGTGCAGTGGGACCCCTAGTGAAAGATAATCCAAAGGAAAGGTAACCTTTGCTGTACTGTGCTGTCTTCATTGTCTTAGCTTTCTTTTGATAAGCACTCAGCCCTTCACCTGGGTTAGAATTTTCTCCAGGGCCCAATTCAGAGTCTGAATCTTTCTTCTTCAAATCTTAATCCATCACTGTTTTTCATCTAGTCACCACACCCTACACACTAAGAAATCAAAGTACAGAAATGGACCTAAAAAGGTACAAACGCTTGTTGCTCCAGCAGTACCCTAACAGGGTACAAGAACTGTACCTTCAAGAACATATCTGGAGCCCCAGTGACAAAAATGTACGGTACCTTTCTTCTTCTTCTTCTTCTTTTAGATTTGATTGGCGGTTGGCAACCAGCTTACAGGTGCATTACCGCCACGTACTTCACTCGAAATCATCACTCTATCGACGATTGAGTGACGTACATCACTCTATCGACGATTGAAGATATATTCATACTGAATATATCTTCAATCGTCCACATAGTTGGTTCTGTTGACTTAGAATGCTAAATAAGTGGAAAAATATTTATAAGTGAATTTAAATTTAGTGCTGTGTTGCAGTAACGCGATATCCAGAGACTCGCCTCGTTTCCAAGTATGTCATGAGAGGAGCTTAATCTCAGCTGATCCGTGTGCTATCAGTCTAAACAAGCTGTTTAGCTTCTGTATCAGCGAAGAAATGCCGAAACGTTGCGTGGCGGCTGGGTGTTCTAATTGCCCCAGTGAACATATAAGCCTGTTTGCATTCCCAAAAGATCCAGATCTTCTTAAAAAATGGGCGAAGCAAGTACAGAGAACAAGAGACACATGGCATCCAACACCATCTTCTGTACTCTGTAGCGATCATTTCACTGCAGACAGTTTTGAGGAGGTGCCTGCTATACAGGAATCTTTAGGCATGAAAGGTCGTTACAAACGAGTTCTAAAACCAACTGCCATACCTACGGTTTTTAAATGAAAACCCACAGCTCAAGACAATATCAATATATCAAAACAGTGCAGAGAAACAACATTGCAACATTGTCAAAAGCAACATTGTCAAAACTCGCCCAGAAAAGAGTAAGTCCCTTTGTTTGTGTTTTAGGGTGTGATAGAGGTGTGTGTACACATCAGATCTGCAGAACAATTGAGGTGTTTAGTTACAATCTCAAAACAAGAAACACATTATGGATATTTTATCTGTAGTTTTGTCATTAGCGTCGTTATTTCTGTAAATCCACGTATATGTATATGTATATGTATGTGTGTGTGTGTGTGTGTGTGTGTGTGTGTGTGTGTGTGTGTGTGTGTGTGTGTGAGTTTGTTTTCTGGGTGAAATATTTTGGGCTTTTGTCCCTCCGTAAGAGTGTGTAATATTGCAATTGATTATTTTATTTAGGAAGTCTCAGAACTGCTGACAAAAAAGCCAGAAGCGACAATCTCTAGTGAAGAACTTCAAGAGGAAAATGAAGAAGCAGGCTTATCTTCAAGCAACATTTTTCAGCCTATATATCTGCACATTATGAAGGTAAAGACCCATAAAAAAGAAGAAAAAAATCGTGGGCCTTTTGGTGAATTTTTTTTAAAACCAAATTAGGAGTAAAATAGAATAACCACTGAAATGAAGGAGACCAGCTCTCGGCCGTCTAGCTACTTCGATTTACAACATAGCAAAGGTACATGACCAAAGTTGCACATCCAGTTCTTTTAGATCTATCTGTATATTACCATTCAGTGTTTTGGAGGCAACCGATGTCCATCTCTAACCCTTCACCGTCGGACCCTTCATCCTCTGAAACGTGTGAGTCATCATCGCTTCCTGAACAATATGGTTCAAATAAATAGGGTTGCAGTTCTTCGTTAGAACCAACTCGATCTTCTTCATCACTCGGTCCTCCTTCTTCCTCAAAAACTATTGACAAATCGCTCAAATCTTTGCTGAAATCACTCACAACTTCCTCCACTTCAGTGTACTCAGCCATGCTTGTTTACATATTGGGTTCCTCTCATGACATCACAATATGGCAGCGCCATTTGACCCAATTTCGACAAACAAACATCGCAATCTGCTGCATCACGATGTAATTTATGGTAGTATATGGAAAAAAAATTATTGAATTTTTTTGTCTACACAGAATAAAAACACAGTAGTTCTTCTTTCTAATGATGTCTTGGTTGAATTATGTCACAGACTCTTTAATCCTGTGTTATTTAAAAAAGAGAAAAGAGCCCTTCTCGTGATTTTTAGTGCCTCTCCATCGCCATCTGTTCCCAGAATGCCAGTTAAATCCCATTCCCTACCGGCCTCTCAAACTTCATTTTTCATTCTCTCTCTTTCATTTCCATACTTGTGACAGTGTAATAAGATGTGCTCGACACTTTCTTTTACTCCACCTTCTCTACATTTGTCACTTTTGCTTTTCCCCATGGTGAATAAAGTGCCGTTTAAACCTGTTTGATCCAGTCTGAGTCTTGCCATAACGATGTCTTCCCTCCTGTTTGTTGTTTTATAATTCTTTAGTGTAATAGATTTTTGTATTTTGTAATACAATCTACCTTTATGATCTTCATCCCATCTTTTTTGCCATAGCTCATTTCCTTTTTTCTTGATTACTGCTTTCCCTTCACCTTTTCCAAGAGACAATGGTATAGTTATCTCTTTCCCAAGTGCACTTTTTGCTAATTTGTCTCCAGTCATTCCCTTTCAACCCTTCGTGTGCAGGAACCCAACAAAACTGAACTTCTCCACCACCCCTGTGTACACTAAATAAACTGTGATATAGCTCAGTCAACAAGTCTTCCCTTGTAGATTTTAGTGTCCGTATAGTTTTAAAGCTGCAAGTGAATCTGTGCACACCACCACCCAGTCCGGTCTGACCTCCTCCACCCACTGCAGACCAATAATTATTGCCACCATCTCTGCTGTAAACACAGATGTATTGTTGGAGAGTCTTTTTGAGATGGTCAATTTAAACTCTGAAATGTATACTCCAACAGAGCCCTCTTTGTTCTTTGAACTGTCAGTATAGAGCTTTAAGTAGTTATAGTAATTGTTCCTGAGGTAAATGCTTGTTTTAACACCAACTTCACTCATATGCCAATCCTTGTTCCTCATTAGTAGACTAATGTCTACTTCTTTTTCCAGAAACAGCCAAGGGGGAACATTACTCACTGGACTGGTGTTAGCTATATCAATACTGTCTAGTCCATACATTCTGACTTTTCTTTAAATTGTCCACCCAAACCCGTGTCCCTATTCTATCTTGTCTCATTGCCTTAATCTTCTTCAACTCTATCCACTCGGACATCTTCTTCTTCTTCTTTTAGATTTGATTGGCGGTTGGCAACCAGCCTACAGGTGCATTACCGCCACACACTTATGTCTGTCTTTCTGTGTGTCTGTTTTTCCTCATAATTTTGTGACGTGTTCCTCATAGCTTTGTGACGTTTTCCTCATCGCTTTGTGACGTTTCTTCAGAGCTTTGTGACGTATTCCTCATAGCTTTGTGACATTTTCCTCATAAGCTTTGTGACGTTTTCCTCCTAGCTTTGTGACGTTCTTCTTCTTTACTCTTGTATCTGCATCTCTGTAGTCCGTATCTGCGGCTCATCTCATTACCTCCACCAGGCCGAACAGGAGGAGGTAATGTTTATGCCGGGGTTTGTCTGTCTGTTTGTCTGTTTGTCTGTTGGTTAGCAAGATAACTCAAAAAGTTTTGGACGGATTTCAATGAAACTTTCAGGCCTTGTTGGAAATGGCACAAGGAAGAACTGATTAAATTTTGGGGATGATCTGGATCACCGTCTGGATACAGGAATTTTTTAAATGATTCTTTAACATTGTGAGATACGGCCATTTTCAACATGTGTGCAGGGGCAATAGAGGGCGCTGGTCGTTGTGTCTGATGAACACAAACTCCGCCTTCTTCAAAGTTTTAGGCACAAAAGCACGCAGAAAACTGTGGTGGGCAGGGCCTGCCACAGTGCCTGTGTTTGCGCTACGCTGCAAAAGCTGAGACGGGCAGCTGTCCGGCGCTGGATTATTTGGCAGAAATTCCCCGGCCAGCCATAGGGGCTGCGCAAAAACCAGCTCTCTGCCGGGGGAGGCTTCCAAATCCTCTTTTTTCCACGGAGCGCAAACCCAATAAAACCCACGGCAACCATTATCGCACCTTCTTTTGTCCTACGGCTCCGGAACAGAGAGGAATCCCGGCGCCAGTAATGCTGCGCCTGATATGTGTGATTCTAATGCTAAAAGTGACTGCATCAGGGATTTTCCACCTGAAGTCGCACTTTGCTACACAGCACCACAAAAACTGTGTAGCCAAATTCCATCGATGGATGAACATTTTCAGCCAGTGACAGAACCGACGCCTTCCAAATCCAATGCATCACTAGCAGAAGTGATGTTTTCTCATTTTGTGGCAGAGCACAATCTACCCCCATTGGTGGCAGATCACTTCAGTGATTTGGTGCCAACATTGTTTCCTGACAGCAAGAACATTCAATTTTTTTGTGCTACTTGGCTTATTATTTTCACATTACCAGAAAGTTATGGCTCAACATTGTGTCCATATGTAGCAGAGTCACTAAAAGCATTCCTACTTGGCTTGCCAAGTGGGTTGACCCCTCTTGACAACATAGGTAGAGTGCTGGACTTTGGAGATGGAGGTTGTGGGTTCAAACCCCCAGCTGGACGTTACCAGTTGGGCTTAACTGCCCATCCCCTCTGCTACATATCTTGCATCATTTTGTTATATTTTCACTGTGGTGCTGTATCAGTCCATTAGCATTATCTTGGCTAGGCAGACAGTCATCATAACATTAGGAGCTCACCACAGGAGGAGTGCTTTCACACCTACAGGCTTTAGTTCATTTCAATTGAACTTGAGTTTGTTTTCTCTGTTACTGCACTTGGTTTTGTCTGGTGAGAACATGGTTATTGCACTCAGGTGTGCACCAAAACAACCGTGCCAAGATTCAGGTGGTCTCGATTCGAATCAATTGGCGAACTCTGGTGCGGTCCTGCAGGTGAGAAAGGGACCATCCTAAAACAGGACCATCAGCAAAAGGTAAAACATTTTATGCCACTGTATGATGGATCTTTAAAAATATCTGTCACTGAGCATGTCACGGTTCCTTCCATCCATCCATCCATCCATCCATCCATCCATCTTCTACCGCTTTTCTGGAGGTCCGGGTTGTGGAGGCAGCAGTTCAAGCAGAGAAGCCCAGACTTCCTTCTCCCCAGCCACCTGCTCCAGCTCTTCAGAAAAAATACCAAGGCGTTCCCAGACCAACTAGAAGACATAGTCTCTCCACTGAGTCCTGGGTCTGCCCCGGGGTCTCCTCTCAAAGGGACGTGCCTGAAACACCTCAAGTGGGAGGCATCCAGGAGGCATCCTGATCAGATGCCCATACCATCTCAACTGGCTCCTTTCAATGTGGAGGAGCAGCGGTTCTACTCTGAGCCTCTCCCGGATGACTGAGCTCCTCACCTTATCTCTGAGGGTGAGTCCAGCAATCCTATGAAGAAAGCTCATTTCAGCCACTTGTATCCACAATCTTGTTCTTTCGGTCATTACCCAAAGCTCATGACCATAAGTGAGGCTAGGAACATAGATTGACTGGTAAATCGACAGCTTTGCCTTAGAGCTCAGCTCCCTCTTCACCACAACAGACCAGTACCACATCTGCATCACTGCAGATGCTGCTCCGATCCGTCTGTCAATCTCCTCCACTTGGGGCAGGAGCTTGTCTCCAACCCAGAGAGGACAATCCACCTTTTTCCAGCTGAGGACCATGGACTTGGACTTGGAGGTACTGATTCTCATCCCAGCCGCTTCCCAGTCAGCGGCAAACTGTCCCAGTAAGACCTATAGGTCATTGCTGGATGAAGCCAGCAGGACAACATTATGTGCAAACAACAGAGATGAGATCCTGTGGTCACTAAGCATGATAGCCCCCATTCCTTGGCTGCGCCTAGAAATTCTGTCCATAAAAATTATGAACAGGATTAGTGACAAAGGGCAGCCCTGGCGGAGTCCAACTCTCACTGGGAATGAGTCCGACCGAGTGTTGCCGATATGAACTAAACTCTCACAACATGTCATGGTTCTGGAGGATTAATGAACGTAAACATGTTATTTTCCTTCTGTAGCCGCACTTCATTTTCAAACTGTACAATTTGTCGAAAGTGGTATATTTCTTCTTCTTCTTCTTCTTCTTCTTCTTCTTCTGGCTGCTCCCTTTAGGCGTCGCCACAGCAGATCATCTGCCTCTATCTCACCCTATCCCTTGCATCTTCCTCTGTGACACCAACCCTCTCCATGTCCTCCTTCACTACATCCATGAGTCTTCTCTGTGGTCTTCCTCTTTTCCTCCAGCCTGGCAGCTCCATCTTCAACATCCTTTGTCCAATATATCCACTATCCCTCCTCTGCACATGACCAAACCATCTCAACCTTGCCTCTCTTTGTCATGGTCTGAGCGCTGATATCGTCTGCGCTCGGGTCATGCAGTATTTTCCTCCCGTACTGTAGCAGTTTTCCTTATGGCCTTCCCGGACTCTTATTTTGACAGCGTCTTGGTGGGGCTTCCGGCTGTCAGAGCAGAGTTCCTCAGTGACAGCTGTTTGCCATTTCAGCTGATCTTCCCTATTTAAGGGAGCAGCTTAGGTTACTCCGGGCTGCGATCTCGCCTTTTCCAGACTGGTTTCCCTACACCCGAAGCCAGTTCCTTTCATCGTTAGGTTCCGCCCTCGCTATCCATATGTAAGTGTTGTATCCTTGTCTCCCGTCAGTCTCCCTAGTTCTCTGTTTATCGTTGGTGTGTTCTAGTCACAGTCTTCATTTGTGTTTTGCCCCACGTGGCTCATTATTACCTTCGCCAGGCCGAAAAGGCCAGGAGGAGGTTATGTTTTTGCCGGGGTTTGTCTGTTTGTTTGTCTGTTTGTCTGTCTGTCTGTCTGTCTGTCTGTCTGTTGGTTAGCAAGATAACTCAAAAAATCTTGGACGCATTTCCATGAAACTTTCAGGCGTTGTTGGAAATGGTACAAGGAAGAACTGATTACATTTTGGGGATGATCCGCATCACCGTCTGCATACAGGAATTTTTTAAAGCATTTTTCCACACTGTGACATATGGCCATTTCCAACATGTGCGCAGGCGTAATGGACGGCGCTGGGCGTCGTGTCTGACCAACACAAACTCCGCCTTCTTCAACGTTTTAGCCACAAAAGCATGCGGAAAACACTGGTAGCCTGGGCCCGCCAGCCATAGGCGCTGCGCACATTGCGCTGCTTGTCGTGTCTGACCAACACAAACTCCGCGTTCTTCAACGTTTTAGGCACAAAAGCACGCGGAAAACACTGCTGGCCTGGGCCCGCCAGCGTGCCCGCTTTTTCCGCGACGCTGCAAAACCTGACACGGCCACCTGTCCGCCGTCCGATTATTTGCCACAAATTCCCCGCCCAGCTATAGGCGCTGCGTAAAAATGACCTCTCTGCCGGGGAAAATTCTAAATTCTGTTTTGCCGCCGAGCGCAACCCCAATATAATATAAAACCCACGGCAACCTGTCTAACCAATCTGCATCCGTCAGTGGAGGAGATGCACACACCAACACTTCAGTTTATTACCTCCGCCAAGGAGGCAATGCTTTTACTACCGTAAAACGGGGCTATAAGGGACGGCGGGGTAATATGGGACACTTTTCTAAATGTAATTCTGCTTTTTTAATTTTGCTTCCGCCTACATTTGATGAAGGATTCATGGATATTTGACAATAAAAACACAACTCAGCGTCCTGCTCAAAATAAAAAAAGCACAATTACATTTAAAACATTTCCCAGAAAAGTGTCCCTTATCAACCCGCCGTCCCTTATAGCCCCGTTTTACACTACTGAACCACTAATCCTATAACTATCACATTGATTGTCATTCATTAATTGTCTGTTTATTGCACTGTCCATGTCAAATAAACAAATAATCATTGTGAATCCAATTGCTAGTCATATCTTTTCATGCTCAGGGAATCTGAAAACGTACACACAAACACTGTATGGGGGGAACTGTGCCGCTTGGCGGAGGTCTGCGCTCTCCGAGTGCTTTTCTAGTTTTGTACCTTGTTCCTTCCTTTAATAAATATGCAAACTCACTGGTTGCCTTTAGTGTCTCATTGGTGGTCCGCCAGGACTGCACCATGACAGTAGGTCGCAGTCGAACGAGATGCCGGTGACCGTGAGTTTGCTTAATTGGGCTAGTAGCTTTCCCCTGTTCTCATACCAGTGTGCTGGGAGATGGCGCCGCTCAAGGGCTGCGCCATGAGCCTGGGCTACGAGCTGGTGATGGCCCTTATCGAGATTGATGAGATCATTCCCAGTGCTCGCCATCACACCATCCCCAGCGCCTCATGCTGGTACCTGGACCTCGCTGAGGCGACTATTAACTGCCATCCTCGCTACGCTGATCACCCTGAAATCACGGCGAGGATGGCGGAGATCTCTGCATTCTGGGAGAAGCTCCGTGGGCTGAAGGGAAACTCTGGCAGGAAGCCGAAGAGGAGACATCCTCGCTCCTCATCTCGGGATCCCATTCCTGTCCCTCATCCAGTCCAGGAGTTCGCACCACCCAAGGGTCATCTTCAGCGGAAAAAGACGTTAGCCGGGATTCGCCCGGCGTATCTTCAGCGAGAACCCCGTCCGGATCCAGTTCCAGGTAGTCGCAAGAACTCTGCCTCCCAGCCAGCTGTAGCGTCTGCGTCTCGTCGGAGGGGTAAGACAGCCGCCGCCGCCTCCGGGTTCTATGTGCCTTGTCCCCGGCCCGCCTCGGCGGTTCCTCCCTCCTCCTCAACGCTCTCTCCAGTGGCTGAGAGCTCCACGAGTCCTGCTCCGGCTGTGCCTGTCATTGATCCAGTGCGAGTGGCTCCTCCTCATCCTCCTGGGGAGCCCTCCATCACCATCCAAAGGGGAAGGGAGAAAACGAAGCCCACCGCAGCAGCTTCCATCGGCCCTCAGCGGATCAGGCAAGAGGCTTTTCATTTTTTCCCTCCACTTGGTGAATTGCCTTGTTCGATCCCTGGGGGTGAAGTTCGGGGTTCTCAGTCCCCCGAGCTTCCTCCACCTGCTGCAATCATTAATTGTGAACCTGCTACCTGTGTGTCTCCTTCCCCTGAGCGTTACCCAGTGCCAGGACTACACCGCCGGACGAGGAAGGAGCCTGTGGCCCTGGAGTGCCTGGTTCCAGACCTGTAGCCACATCGTGGGCAGAGGAGGAGGGCGGACTGCCAATTGGAGCCTGCGCCGACGACCAAGTGTCCCCGGGTCTCCACGGAGGAGTGGTTCGACCCAGCAGGTCAAGGATCCCCTGCCACCACGCCGTGTGGGTTTTCAGCGTGGACGTCAGCGTCAGGGAATCCCCAGACTGAGGACACCATCATGCCGGCTGCGGAGCCTGCCGCAGTCGAGTGGGAACCAGAGATGGACCTTCAGCGCGCTGAACCCAGATCGTCGAAGTCCTGGGCCGCGGTGGAGCCCGAGATCAGGCAAGTGCTCTATTTTGTCTTCCTTTCTTCTATTCTGGAGCGTTTTTGCCTGTCTCTCGGGGAGACGAGCCGGGCGCAGCCACGTCCGAGCTTGTCTCGTTGGGCTCTGCTGCTGCCGGTGATTCTGATCCCGGTTCTCTGCTCTTCTCTGGGCCTTCTCCCAGGGTCACTGGTGACGAGCCTGCTCCGGTCGTCACCTTGGAGGTTCTGGGTTCGGGTCTGAAGGTCATCCCTGGTGCTGTGCTGGCCCAGTCGGGGTCCGTCGTGGGTGCAACTTTGACCCAATTGGGGTCCGACGGTGGTGCAACGAGGACCCAATCGGGGTCCGTCATGGACGCTGTTCTGGCCCAGTCGGGGTCCGTCGTGGGTGCAGCACGGTCCCACTTGGGATCCAACGTGAGCGCTGCGCCAGTTCGTGTGGGGTTTGGAGAAGGAGCTGCAGATCCTCCGCCGATCAATGCTGGACTGGCCCGTCATTGTTTTCCCGATCCCTTTTTCCCTCCACCTTGTGCCGCTGGGATTTCCCTTATCCGACGCAGCTCTCCCTCGTTATCCCTCTCAATAGGAAGGCCGCCTCCGAGTTCTCCCCTGCGGTCCTGGTGGCTGGATGACACGGGTCGGACACCTGAGAAACTGCTTCGCCTGTTTGGCGTTCTGGGTCAGCCACCCGATAAACTGGACTCTTTGTTCGGCGACCTGGTCTGGCCGCCAGAGGTACTGGTTCTCCGGGCCTGGGACTGGGGTAGACCGCCCAAACTCATTCTTCTTCCCCTGCTAGCGATCTGGACGCTGGACGCAGGTAGACCACCAGAACTAATTGTTTTTTCTTGTTTTCTTTGTGCTCTGCCTGCTGTCATCCCTGTAGTTTTTTTTCCTCCCCTGTAGTTCTGGGATGACCTTGTGTTTTGTTTCTATGAACTATATTATACTGTGTATTTCACCGCTCTTTAGCGTGTTTAGGTCATCCCTATGGTGGGCGCATGCGCACGCAGCGACCGGCAGCTGGTGAAAAAGTCCGTCGTCTGTGTGTCTTGTTTTTATGTACTTTAATGTGTTTCTACGAAATCCTCTGTGCCATTTCTGTCCTGGAATGTTTGTGGATTGTATGGCGAAGAGCTCCCCGGTTCCATCAACATGGACTTTCTCTCCTTTTTTTGCACTGCTGCTACTGTTCCTCCGGCTCTTTGTCTATGAGGTAAACGCGACCGGCATCATGGCGGGCAGGATACATTATTCCAGGGACATGTTGCTGCATTTAAACACGGTTGATGCAGCGGCTGTGATTGAGCCTAAACCGCAACTGCCGGACTTTATTTTGAGAGACGGACACAGCGGTGAAAAGAGAGACGGGAGAAGAAAACGCAGAAAGCATGGAGGTGTGAAATTGCGCCTGAGAAGATGTCAGTTTGGTAACATTCCTCTTCCTTCTATGATTTTTTTGGAACGTATAGTCTCTGAGAAACAAGGTAGATGAAATTCAAGGGAATGTACGCTACCAGAAGGACTTTAAGAACTGCTGTGTCATTGCTTTCACTGAATCTTGGCTTAATGCGCATGACCGAGACGCAGACCTGTGGATTGACGGCTTTGGAGCCCCACTGTGCTCGGATCGGCAGGAAGAGGTAACGGGGAAACGTCAGGGGGGCAGCGTATGTTTATATATTAATAAGCAGTACTGCACATCTGTCACGGTCAGAGAGCGCATCTGTACACCCGATGTGGAGCTGCTGTCTGTGTCACTACGCCCCTTTCATTTGCCTCGCGAGTTCCCCCAGCTTTTCATCACAACTGTGTACATTCACCCGAGGGCAGACGCTGACTCCGCCTGCAGCACAATCTTTGATGTGATCCAGCGGCTGCAGTCAATTTCTCCAGAGGCGCCAAACTTCATTCTTGGGGATTTTAACCATGTTTCTTTAAAGAAGACACTTAAAAACTTTTATCAATATGTTTCCTGCCCAACCAGGCAAAAAAAGACATTGGACCTGTGCTATGGATCCATAGAGAGGGCCTATAAATCACTCCCCCTTCCTCCTGTAGGATCCTCAGATCGCAACTGTGTACATTTGCTGCCCACATATAAAACTGCTCTCAGAAGAGGCAAGGTGGAGACGAGAGACATTGATGTGTGGACAGAAGATTCAGTGCACAGCCTCCAGGAATGCTTTGACTGTACAGACTGGGAGATGTTCACACTGTCCTGCGGGGAAGATTTGGACTCTTTGGTGGACGTCACATGCTCATACATGTCTTTCTGTAAAAATAAGATCGTTCCGCGTAAACGTGTCAAAATATATCCCAACAACAAACCATGGGTTACAAAATCAGTTAAATCAATCAAAAAATATAGCCTGCAATGTTTTAAAGTTAATATACATGATCATGACATCAGTTTAGTTACAGAATTCAAATACCTTGGCGTTGTACTAGATCCTCAACTCAAATTTAATCTTCATATAAAGAAAATTTCAAAAACAGTAAAAAAAAATCTGAACTGCTTTAAATTAATTAGATATTACATACCTTACGAACCTGCTGTACTGTATATGCATTCTATGGTTTTTTCTCATATATCATACTGTTTGACAGTCTGGGCTCAAGCAGCCCCTTCCACAATAAAACATATAGGTTCATTATATAATCAAACCCTAAAAATCTTGGACAAAAAGCCCATTAGGTGGCATCACTGTAATATTTAAAAAAAATACAACCTATTGAGTTTTGAGAGTTTCATTGACCTCTGTTTACTGAAATTAACTTTCAAATGTTTCCATAAATCAGCACCTGAGCCACTTGCTGGTTTCATCCAAAGACAGGACAGCAGCAGAGCCACCCGGAGTTCTGTTAACAATAACTGTAAAATATTCCACCGCAGAACCACATTTGGACAAACAGCTTTCTCTATAAAGGGCAGTCACATCTGGAACACAATGCCAAATGAAATTAAAATAATAACGGACTTTAAAACATTCACTAAAAAGGTTAAAAACTGGCTGAAAAATAAACAAGAATGTACCCATGTATGAAATGATTGTCTGCAGGGTGAGAGTGAATGAAGGGAAGGAATGAATGTGTTTGTTTATAGTGAGTGACGAAGGGAGGGAGGCCTGAAATAGGCAAATGTGTGTCAGGTTGTTATACTTGTGTATTTATAATATTTATAATATTTATAATTGTGTATTTATAATGTATTTATGTTTTTTGCATTGATGTATGTGGTTATTGTGTATTCCTTTTCTTTTCTTTCCTTTTTTTTTTTCTTTTTACTTGTTTCTCCTTTCTAAAGCCCATCCAGGGACAAGAGTTGCAAATTAGCTAATAGCTATACACTCTGTGCAACACATCAAATTGATTGTCATTGATTAATTGTCTATGTTTATTGCACTGTCCCTGTCAAATAAACAAATCTATCTATCTATCTATCTATCTATCTATCTATCCTGCTTACAGAGGAAAGCACTTGCCTTTAAACAGGGGTCTGTTTCTGAGCTACAGGTTGCCACAAAAGAGCTGAAATCCGAAATTTTAAGAGCAAAACACAATTATAAATCAGAATTGGAAAGCAAGATGGCAACAAAGAAACTTGGTTCAGCCTGGGCCAGTATGAAAACTATTGCAGGCCTTCAGAGCACAGAGCGCAGTAATCGTGTGTTTTTAGATGGTTTTAATTCAGACACAGAGCTGGCTAATGCTCTTAATTGTTTTTATGGTCGTTTTGACTCCTTTGATTTTAGCACAGAAACCCAAGGTTTGAAACAGAAACTCAAAGACAATCAGCACTTTAATATTGAGGTGCAGGATGTTAAAAGGGAGTTCTGCGCTGTAAAAGTGAACAAAAGTCAGGGCCCTGATAATATATGTGGGCACTTGGTAAAGTCCTGTGCACATGAACTGAGTCCTATATTTCATTACATTTTCAATAAGTCCTTACAGACACAACATGTGCCTAAGATCTGGAAAGAAGCCGTGGTTGTTCCCGTTCCAAAATCCAGCTGTCCTAAAACGGTAAACGACTTTAGACCAGTTGCTTTGACTTCAATTTTAATGAAAATTTTTGAAAAACTGGTCAGATGTGAGGTCCTAAAGCAGACTGAGCATGCATTGGATCCTCTGCAGTTTGCCTATAGGCCTCACAGAGGAGTGGAGGATGCCACTGTCACTCTGTTTAACATGCTTTTTGAACATCTGGATTTTAATGGGACACACACCAGACTTTTATTTGTGGACTTTTCCTCCGCCTTTAATACAATCCAACCTCATATCTTAGTTGAAAGGCTCCTGCAACAATTTGATTTGAGCAATAATCTGGTGGGTTGGATTCCGGATTTCTTAACCAACAGGAGTAAGGGTAATGTAAGAGTAAGAGTAAGGGTCAATGGTACATTGTCTGACCTAAAGTGCTCTTCTACTGGCTCTCCTCAGGGGTGTGTGTTGTCACCACTACAAACATGTGTCGGAGCAGACATGACAACAGACACATTATAAAGTATGCTGATGATTCAGTTGTTGTCAGTCTCCTCCAGGATGGTGAGAGTGGCCACAGCCCAGTAGTTGATGATTTTGTTCACTGGTGTGAGGATTCCTACCTGCAGCTGAATACGACAAAAACTAAAGACATGATTATTGACTTTAGGAGGAAAACTCCCAGGCACAAAGTCACCGTACTAAAAGGCCAGACCACCGAATGTGTGCAATCCTACAAATATCTTGGGACGATTATTGATAGCAATTTAAACTTTGAAGAAAACTGTGAAAGGGTGTGCAAAAAGGGTCAGCAACATTTGCATTGCTTGAGAAAACTTGGACGCTTCCAAATTGACTGAACCATAATGACAATGTTTTATTGGGCTTTTATTGAATCTGTTTTATCCTTTTCTTTAGTGTCATGGTTTGGTCAGATAAAACTGAAACAGAGGAAATCCTTGGATCAGGTAGTTAGATGGTCCAGTCGTTTGCGTGGTGAGCCACAGCTGAGCCTGACATCCCTGTACACCAGACAAGTACAGAGGATGGCTACCTCCATTTTAAATGATGACTCCCACCCTTTGCACTGCCACTTTCAGCTTCTTCCCTCAAGACAGAGGTTTGCTGTCCCAAAAAGTAGAACCCAGCGCTACAAAAACAGCTTTGTTCCTGCTGCTGTCAAAGAGTTGAACAAGCTGTAACAATATATTGCACACAATTTAGGTACCTATTTATTAACTCCATTTTATATTTACTTATTTTTGTAGGATGTTACTTGGGTTCTAAATATTTTATTGGGTTTTAGACCTTTGAGTTTTTAACCTCTTTGACTAGTTTTTAACTTTTAATATGACCCTTCTGTCTTACCTCTGGTGTTTCTCCCATCTTTTTGTCTTTTTATACCCTGATTGATGGAGCCTTGAGTATTTTTATCATGTTTATAGTCAGCTTCATGTGTGCCTGTGTTTGTGTCTATGTTGAATGTAATTTGTGGCTTGTAAATATGGATGTTACCAGACTGCAAAACAAATCTACCTATGGGTACAAATAAAGTAACCTGAACCTGAACCTGTTTTTTCATTTCCTTTTTGTCTAGTATTATTAGGGTACGTTGTATTTTGGTATGTGCCTGTATTTCAGTTTCTCCCTCCTCTGTTGTTTGAGAGGCTCTTTTTGTTGCTTATGCCTGTTTTTATTGAACTATCTGTATTTTGCCGCTGTTTAGCGTGTTTTTTTTCCTTTCTCTGTTTGGGAGACGCTCTGTGGTTGCCTTTTTTCTTGTGCCTGTGTGTCATGGCCTTTAGGCATAGTATCTGTTATTTGCATCCATTGTTCCGTTTCTGTATTTTCACCTGTGCTTTATGGAGTATGTTGTGGTTCTGTTTTTTCCATGCTATTTTTTTTTTTTTTTGTTACTTATTTGTACCCGTAGGTAGATTTGGTTTGCAGTCTGGTGACAAGCCACCAGCTGCTGGTCGCTGCGTGCGCGAGCGCCCTAAACCTACATGTTTATGTTGCACCATGTTATTTTTTCAGTATTGGCCCTTGTCATTTTTTCCCGTTTTTTTTTTTTTTTTTTTTGGACTCTCGCCCTCCTGGCCTTTCTTTTTCCCCCTCCTCCTGGCCTGGGGGGGCCGTTGTAGCCTTCCGGATGGGGGGAGGCTTGGATGTTACGTCACGCCCAGAGTCCGTCGTTCGGGGGGGGGAGTACTGTCATGATCTGAGCGCTGATATCGTCCGTACTCAGGTCATGCAGTATTTTCCTCCCGTTCTGTAGCAGTTTTCCTTATGGCCTTCCCGGGCTCTTATTTTGACAGCATCTCGGTGGGGCTTCCGGCTGTCAGAGCAGAGTTCCTCAGTGACAGCTGTTTGCCATTTCAGCTGATGACATCCTCATCAGCTGATTATTCCTCTTCCCTATTTAAGGGAGCAGCTTAGGTTACTCCAGGCTGTGACCTCGCCTTTTCCAGACTGGTTTCCCTACACCCGAAGCCACTTCCTTTCAGCGTTAGGTTCCGCCCTCACTATCCGTATGTAAGTGTTGTATCCTTGTCTCCCGTCAGTCTCCCTAGTTCTGTTTATCGTTGGTGTGTTCTAGTCACAGTCTTCATTTGTGTTTTGCCCCACATGGCTCATTATTTTGTACCTTGTTCCTTCCTTTAATAAATATGCAAACTCACTGGTTGCCTATAGTGTCTCATTGGTGGTCGCCAGGACCACACCATGACACTCTTACTTTGTCTCCAAGCCTCTCAACCTGAGCTGTCCCTCTGATATACTCATTTCTAATCCTGTCCCTCCTAGTCACTCCCAATGAAAATCTTAGCATCTTCAACTCTGCCACCTCCAGCTCCACCTCCTGTTATTTTGTCACTGCCACCATCTCCAAACCATACATCATAGCAGGTCTCACTACCGTCTTGTAAATCTTCCCTTTCATTCTTGCTGCTACCCTTCTGTCACAAATCACTCCTGACACTCGTCTCCACCCACTCCACCCTGCCTGCACTCTCTTCTTCACCTTTCTTGTGCATTTTCCATTGTTTTTTGATGGTTGACCCCAGGTATTTAAACTCATCTGCTTTCACTACCACTACTCCTGTGTGGTACAATCGTACAAATATCTTGGGACGATTATTGATAGTGGATTGAACTTTGAGGTGAACTGTGAAAGGGTGTGCAAAAAGGGTCAGCAAAATTTGCATTGTTTGAGGAAACTTGCACGCTTCCAAATTGACCGAACCATAATGACTATGTTTTATCGGGCTTTTAGTGAATCTGTTTTATCCTTTTCTTTAATGTCATGGTTTGGTCAGATAAAACTGAAACAGAGGAAATCCTTGGATCAGGTAGTCAGATGGTCCAGTCATTTGCTTGGTGAGTCACAGCTGAGCCTGACATCCCTGTACACCAGACAAGTACAGAGGATGGCCGACTCGATTTTAAATGATGACTCCCACCCTTTGCACTGCAACTTTCAGCTTCTTCCCTCCAGACGAAGGTTTGCTGTCCCAAAAAGTAGAACCCAGCGCTACAAAAACAGCTTTGTCCCTGCTGCTGTCAAAGAGTTGAACAAGCTATAAAAATTATATTGTACATATTTTATATTTACCTATTTTGTAAGATGTGTGCCTGTGTTTGTGTCTATGTTGAATGTAATTAGTGGCTTGTAAATATGGATGTCACCAACTGCAAAACAAATCTACCTACGGGTACAAATAAAGTAACCTGAACCTGAACCTGAACCTACTCCTTCCATTGTCACCATTGCACCTGCCTCATTTCATTCCTTTTCTCTCCAGAGCAAACCTCCACCTCTCCAGGTTCTCTTCCACCTGCTCCCTACTCTCATTACAGCTCACAATGTCATGTGCAAACATCATGGTCCATGGAGACTCCTGCCTTATCTCATCTGTCAGCCTGTCCATCACCATGGCAAACAAGAAGGAGCTCAGAGTCAATCCTTGATGTAATCCCATCCCCACCTTGAATCTATCCATCACTCCTACAACGCACCTCATCACCGTCTTGCTGTCCTCATACATGTCCTACACCACCCTCATACACTTCTCTGCCACTCCTGACTTTCTCATACAGTACTACACTTCCTCCCTTGGCACCCTATCATATGCTTTCTCTAGATCCATAAAAACACAGTGCAACTCCTTCTGACTTTCTCTATACTTCTCCATCAACACTCTTAGAGCTAACATTGCATCTGTAGTACTCTTTCTTGGCATGAAGCTGTACTGCTGCTAACTGATTGTCACCTCTCCTCTTAACCTGGCTTCAACAACTCTTTCTCATATCTTCATAGTGTGGCTGATCAACTTTATGCCTCTATAGTTACTACAGCGCTGAGCATCGCCTTTCTTCTTGAAAATTGGTACCAAAACACTTCTTCTCCACTCCTCAGGCATCCTCTCACTCTCCAAAATTGTGTTAAACAATCTGGTTAAAAAGTACACTGTCATTTCTCCTAAACATTTCCATACTTCCACAGGTATGTCATCTGGACCAACCGCCTTTCCATTCTTCATCCTCTTCAAAGCTGCCCTCCTTTCCGCCTTACTAATCCTTGGGACTTCCTTGTTCACTATCTTTCCTTCATCCATCCTCCCCTCTCTCTCATTTTCTTTATTCATCAGCTCTTCAAAGTACTTTTTCCACCTTCTCAACACGCTTTTGTCATTTGTTAGTACATTACATGCACGTAGTATATGCACATAATAAATGCTAACCAAGGCGATGAAAAGCCCCTGTAAGATTATGCTACGATTTGTATTATTATCTCCCCAGAATGCATAAATGCACAGTAGTCATCCTACTTCCTGTATTTACCTTTCCTGTTCTTGCGGCAAAAAAATTTGACCAATAAGAACAGAGAATATTCTGACGTAAGTCTCACAGGATTTAACATGACAGAATTTAGTCCATTTGAATTTTTGTCTGTGTGAAAAGGAACCGAACCAAGGAGAAAATGATACAAAGTAACAAAATTATCAACTGATTTGGACCAAAGTAAACAAATTTAGGTGTGAAAGCACCCTTAGAGGGAATTGTGCATAGGGGAAACTGGTCAAAAAAACTGGTCAAAAATTGCCAAATAATTTGCTGTTGTTGTGCATGGGTTCTGTAGTGGCACTTCCATGTCAGGAGGTGGCAGTATTAATGCAGTATGGTTATCATCTTCTTCTTCTTCATGTGTTTTATGGAGGTTAATGACTTTGTTAAGACGTGCTACACACACAAAAATATAGGTATCATTTCTGTACCTTGCAGGGTACTTTTCAGAAAAGTACCCTGTAGGTACAGAAATGGTCCTTAAGGTGGCAACTATGGACCTTTGTTTGGATTTAAAAGTACATTTTGGAAGTGATGATATAGAGTGAAGTACGAGGAGACGAAGAAGAGTGATGTCTGAAGAAAGAGTTGAGGTTTGATTGGACACAGCAATGATGATAGAAGGACTACAGCTCCTGACCAGATACAGTGATGATATAGGTCTTGAGAGGGTTTGGTGGTGGTAGGATGCGAAAGAGGACAGCTCCTGAAAATCTGGAAGAAGTGGATATAATTCCACTAGGAGGAATGGAGGTGGGAAGTGGGGAAGAGGAAGTTTGGAGCACGGTGGAGTCTAAAAGAAGCAAACGTAGATGTCAAGAAACTCAGTCAAGACCGTTATCAAGTGCTGAGGAATCAGAGGATGAATGATCCCGGAATGAACAGAAGGAGTGTAAAGTAATCATTAAACTTACTCAGGAAGGGGCATCGTTTCATGAGTGGAACCCAATTAAGCTCAGAAACGCAATTAATGGGCTACTTGGAGAAGTTTTAAATGCAAGGGTTCTTTGTAGTGGTTTGTTGCTGGTTACATGTAACGATAGTGTTCAACAAGGAAAAGCAATCAGAGTCACTAAGATGGAGGGAAAAAATGTGCAGTGTTCAGTATTGGAAGGAAATAAGGCAATGAGAGGAGTGATATCGGGCATTTCAACAGCTGTCTCAACTGATGAAATAATGAGGAACTTAACTGGAGCAAAAGTGACGGCGGTACGGAGATTGAAAGCTAATAGAAATGGCGAAAAATGAGAGTCTGTCAGCAATGTTAACATTTGATGAAACAAGACTGCCAAGTAAGGTGTATATTGACTACATGAGCTATGAAGTCAGACTTTACGTTCCTCCTCCACTCAGATGTTTCAAATGTCAAAAGTTTGGTCATGTAGCAGCGATATGCAAAGGTAGACAACGGTGTGCCAGATGCTTTGGTGAACATGAATATGGAAAGTGTGAAAGAGGAGCCAAATTTAAGTGCTGCAACTGCGGTGGTGAACATAGCTCTGCATATCGAGGTTGTGAAGCCAGCAAAAGAGCAGCAGAAATTCAGCAGAAAAAAGTCTTCCAGGGATTAATATATGCAGAAGCTGTAGAAAAGGTGCCAGCTAAAAAAGTGGGAGTGGACTCGAACAGGGAAAGTGTGCAGACTTGCCGTGCATGCAGTAGAATTAAGGAAGATACTCTGGTTTTGAAGGAAAATAATTTTGTCTGATGTGATAAACTGCACTGCGCAGACTTCCAAGAAAACAGAAAAAATCAAAATCATTGTGAAAGCAGCAGAAAAATATCTTGGCATTAAGGGGCAACACTGGGAAGCAGTTGAGGACTTGTTAAGTGGGGGATCTTTAAGTTCAAAGACATCATGGGCTGGTGGATCAATCACCAGTCAAGTCTAAAGGAAGAAGAAAAATAACTAGAAAAGCACTCGGAGAGCGCAGACCTCCGCCAAGCGCCACAGTTCCCCCCCATACAGTGTTTGTGCGTAGGTTTTCAGATTCCTTGACCATGAAAACATATGACTAGCAATTGGATTCACAATGATAGGATTAGTGGTTCAGGAGTAAAAGCATTACCTCCTTGGCGGAGGTAATAAACTGAAGTGTTGCTGTTGTGTCCATGTCCTCCATCTGCAAAGTGCCAGGCTGCGACCTGTCAAGGCATACCTCATGCCTCCCTTATTGGGGGGGCTTTCACACCTGTACTGACCTCATGCCTCCCTTATTGGGGGGGGGGGCTTTCACACCTGTACTGAGTACTTAAAAACTGTATTTATCGGCAGATGAAAGAAAACTGAAGTAAAAACAAACAAACAAACAAACAAACAAACAAAAACTAAGCAAACAGCAACTGCAACATGAACTATTTCAAACATATTTATTCAAATGTACACTTTGTATTATTGACTGTGGATGAGTGAACCAGGTGGAAATGGGGATGTTTATTCAGGTGACTGAAATCTAAAGAAAATAACAATATAAACCGCACTTGGTAAGCAACTCCCAAGTTACACTCTGCACTATTAGCTCTGAATGTCTTTATTTATAGACAGACAGCCACACTGGCCATTGTGGCCAAGAGAGCAGCAGGGTGCACAGCGAGCAGCCTTGCTGGGTTTTCCACTAGGCGACGGACAGACAAAAATTCAAAATCGATAAATCATATCTCAAATTGTTGTCTGAGACGAGCTAATTGGAACCCCACATGTTTTGGTGTCAACGTATGTCGCATAAGGTGACAATGCGCTCTTGAAGTACGCTGTTGTGGAGAGCTGTCTGACCCAGCCAAGCGATCAGCGGCTAAGATGGCCACTGACTGTGTGACGTCATTTCGGTTTGGCACACAGTAATAAGAGACACTTTTCTGGGAAATGTTTTAAATGTAATTCTGCTTTTTTTTATTTTGAGCAGGACGCTGAGTTGTGTTGTTATTGTCTTTCCTGTAGATAGATATTAGTTTTAAGAAATTTGTCGCCGTTATATTTAAGGAAAATTTTAAAAAAAAGTGTCCCTTATTACCCCGCCGTCCCTTATAGCCCCGTTTTACGGTACCAGAGGAGCATGCTGTGAGTGTTTTTGAATTTCCCGTCCCTGGGAAAATCAGAACGGCATGGGTGAAATTCGTTCAGAAAACGCAAAAAAAAAATGGACTTATGTCGGTAAAACACCAAAAATGTGCAGTAGAGATTTCGTTGACAGCGATTTCGAGAATAAGATGCAATTTGTGTCACGACTCGCCGCTCCTCAGCGGCTTCAGCTGCGCGCACACCTGCCCCTCGTCAGCACATCCGCATAAATCCATTCACACACACCTGCTTGTTGAATAAAGCTGTTAAATCTATCCTGAGCCTGCGTGCGTGTTTCCTGGGCCAGACATTATGTCAATTTGAAATGAAATTTGCAAAACGATTGCTGATAAAGAAAACGGCTATTCCAACTATATATGCCTCGATTGAAAGTGTGACTCTGAGAACGGGGTCAGTGACAGTGGCGATCAACTGTCAGAACACAAGAAGTAAACAGGGTAAGTTTTTTTATTTTTAATATTCACTGCAAATGAATTCCAAGCCATGGTTTGCATTGCCTTACCAACTTATCAAATATTAGCATATTAGGGTGTTCATACTCATCAAATATGAAATACTCAGTGCTGTATAGGGAGGTGGTTGTGCCTGTTTGATCAATTTATATTTCTATGTATGTAATCCAATTTGAGACCTCTGGGATAAAATTATGATCTACTTTTTTTGCAGATTTTATCAACTGTCACTCAATGTTGATGTTTCTGACCAAGCAGAGGAAGCTGATGAACAGGACTTTTATGTAAATCCAAATTTATACCATAAAATGGTAGAAAAATTATTGAAATGTATATGACATGCGACTTTGATGAATGCTGAACTATGAGAATTATAACATTGACATGAACATTAAGAAACTCAACATATGATTTTACAAAACTTTATTTAAATAACATTGTTCACAAATCTAATCTTGGTAGGCAAAATCCCTTGTAGTGATGAGATGGGAATGTTTCTCTGATGAGGCTCACAGCACAGGCAGGCAACATAACCCTCACTTCTTCTCCAAAAAAATCCCCAACACTATGAATCTGTATCGCCTGAAAAATATGGGGTTGGCATTGATTATTCCGTTTGCATTGATTATTGAATGTATTGAATGATTTCTTCATAATTCATCTGGGAAATTAAATCAAATGAATAAATATTGTTTATAAACTCACTTGTGTGGACGATGACGGCCGTCATCTGTCTCATCAGCTCCAGCTGCGCACAGACCAGCAGGTGCTAATCAGCGGCTGTCAAAAGTATTGACAAGATGATGATTAACATGTCATCAGGCAGCGAGTGACCAATGGGTAGTTTTAGTTTGAAAATTAAGTGTGTGACCATACATGTCGCCAAAGAAAAATATTTCTAAGAATCTTTTACCAAGAAAAATGTTCCAGCCGATCGTAAACGTGTTCTGTTCTCCGTCTGTGTTGCGTCTTCCTCCTCTCCCTCTGCCTCGAACAAATAAGGCTGACAGGCCACACACCACCCAAAACGTCTTCATTGTCAATGTCATCATTTATATTGAGGTCGTCAAACTCTAGAAAATAATCGCTGTCCGAATCACTTTGCTCTCGTTCTGCAATTTTTTTTCATACCGAATTGACGTGAAGGCTGCACGCACCTATCAGGAGATGGCGGTACTGCAGCCTCACTGAGTGAAAGATGAGCTATGACCAAATAATTTCATTTATGGAGGATGGTGACACATATTAAATCAGGGGAATGGAAAGAATGGAATATTTTCATACAATCAGTTGATTGGTTCAATAAAAAAAAAGGCACTGTCCGTCGCCTGTACAGGAAAAAAACCTGGAAGAGCAACATCTGCTGGTCAAAGCCAGAATCGATATAAAGGCTGTTTATTTTAAGAGAAGTGAGCATTTTGATGTTTTTTCAAGTGACCGTTAGATGCATTTCAGGGTGACCTAGAGGTAGCGCATCTGTCCCACAACCAGGAGGTCATGAATTCAAGTCCTGGCTGGGTCATACCAAAGATCATATAAAAATGGTACTTCCTGCCTTCTAGCATGGTGCTCAGCAAAAATAGAATGGAGGAAGGAAAGTTGGTTACCCAGCCATAAGGGGTGCACAAGCCCGTGTACCCTTTGTGCCGGTCCCAAGCCTGGATAAATGTGCAGGGCTGCATCAGGAAGGGCATCCAGTGTAAAAATCCTTGCCAAATCAACATATGAATCATCGGGATAAAAGGTGTGCTAATATGCTGTGG
Organism: Pholidichthys leucotaenia; assembly: GCA_020510985.1. NCBI lineage: Eukaryota > Metazoa > Chordata > Actinopteri > Cichliformes > Pholidichthyidae > Pholidichthys > Pholidichthys leucotaenia. Next base: position 428,935,555 of record CM035836.1, on the reverse strand, counting down.
TGACCCCAAAAGGGAGCTGACAAAAAAAAACAAAGATGCATTTCAGAAGGTTTAAACCTACAAAAACACAATTTTTCAGTGAATGGAACCTTTAATAAACCGATTCAAAATAAATTAAAGGCAAGGAACATGGCACACACAAATGTTCAATGACCATGAAGTTTGAGGATGGTCAAATATTATTTAAAAAAATGACAATAAAGACTATAGATTACTTCATTGGGTAACAAACTGTCTTGTCAAATGTGCTAGCCTTTGCTTATATATCACTTTGAGGATAGATAGATAGATAGATAGATAGATAGATAGATAGATAGATAGATAGATAGATAGATAGATAGATAGATAGACCCGTGGACAAAATTGTTGGTACCCCTCTGTTAATGAAAGTAAAACCCACAATGGTCACAGAAATAACTTGAATCTGACAAAAGTGGTAATAAATAAAAATTCTATGAAAATTAACCAGTGAAAATCAGACAATGCTTTTGAATTGTGGTTCAACAGAATTATTTTAAAAAACAAACTCATGAAACAGGCCTGGACAAAAATGATAGTTCCCCTAGAAAAGATTGAAAATAATGTGACCATAGGGGCATGTTCAACCAAGATGTGTCCTCTAATTAACATCACAGGTGTCTACAAACTTGTAATCAGTCAGTCGGCCCATTTAAAGGGTGACAAGTAGTCACTGTGCTGTTTGTTGACATGGTGTGTACCACACTAAACATGGACCAGAGGAAGCAAAGGAGAGAGTTGTCTCAGGAGATTAGAAAGAAAATTATAGACAAGCATGTTAAAGGTAAAGGCTATAAGACCATCTCCAATCAGCTTGATGTTCCTGTAACTACAGCTGCACATATTATTCAGAATAAGATCCACGGGACTGTAGCCAACCTCCCTGGACGTGGCCACAGGAGGAAACTTGATGAAAAATGGAAGAGACGGATAATACGAATGGTAACAAAAGAGCCCAGAACAACCTCTAAACACATTCATGGTGAACTCCAAGGTCAAGGTACATCAGTGTCAGATCGCACCATCCGTTGTTGTTTGAGCCAAAGTGGACTTCATGGGAGATGACCAAGGAGGACACCACTGTTGAAAAAAATCATAAAAAAGCCAGACTGGAATTTGCCAAACTGCATGTTGACAAGCCACAATGCTTCTGGGAGAATGTCCTATGGACAGACGAGACAAAACTGGAACTTTTTGGCAAGGCACATCAGTACTGTGTTCACAGATGCAAAAATGAAGCATACCAAGAAAAGAACATTGTCCCTACTGTGAAACATGAAGGAGGTTCTGTTATGTTCTGGGGCTGCTTTGCTGCATCTGGCACAGGGTGTCTTGAATCTGTGCAGGGTACAATGAAATCTCAAGACTATCAAGGTATTCTAGAGAGAAATGTGCTGCCCAGTGTCAGACAGCTTGGTCTCAGTCGCAGGTCATGGGTCTTGCAACAGGATAATGACCCAAAACACACAGCTAAAAACACCCAAGAATGGCTAAGAGCGAAACACTGGACTATTCTGAAGTGGCCTTCTAGGAGCCCTGATCGAAATCCTATTGAACATCTGTGGAAGGAGCTGAAACATGCCGTCTGGAGAAGGCACCCTTCAAACCTGAGACAACTGGAGCAGTTTGCTCATGAGGAGTGGGCCAAAATACCTGCTGAGAGATGAAGAAGTCTCATTGACAGTTACAGAAATCGTTTGATTGCAGTGATTGCCTCAAAAGGTTGTGCAACAAAACATTAAGTTAAGGGTACCATCATTTTTGTCCAGGCCTGTTTCATGAGTTTGTTTTTTAAAATAATTCTGTTGAACCACAATTCAAAAGCATTGTCTGATTTTCATTGGTTAATTTTCATAGAATTTTTATTTATTACCACTTTTGTCAGATTCAAGTTATTTCTGTGACCATTGTGGGTTTTTCTTTCATTAACAGAGGGGTACCAACAATTCTGTCCACGGCTGTAGATAGATAGATAGATAGATAGAGTGGATATAAAAAGTCTACACACACCTGTTTAAATGCCAGGTTTTTGTGATGTAAAAAAATGAGAACAAAAATCATCATTTCAAAACTTTTTCCACTATTAATGTGACCTATGACCTGAACAACCCAATTGAAAAACAAACTGAAACTTTTAAGAGGAAAAATAAAAACTTAAAATAACCTGGTTGCATAAATATGCACACCCTTAAACTAATACTTTGTTGCAGCACTTTTGGCTTTTATTACAGCACTCAGTCTTTTTGGGTAGGAGTCTGTCAGCGTAACACATCTTGATGTGGCAATATTTGCCCACTCTTCTTTGCAAAAATGCTCCAAATCTGTCAGATTGCAAGGGTGTCTCCTGTGCACAGCCCTCTTCAGATCACTCCACAGATGTTCAATCAGATTCAGGTCTGAACTCTGGCTGGGCTATTCCAAAACCTTAATCTTCTTCTGGTGAAACCATTCTTTTGCTGATTTGAATGTGTGCTTTGGGTCATTGTCATGCTGAAAGTTAAAGTTCCTCTTCATCTTCAGTTTTCTAGCAGAAGCCTGAAGGTTTTGTGCCAACACTGACTGGTATTTGGAACTGTTCATAATTCCCTCCACCTTGACTAAGACTTCAGTTCCAGCTGAAGAAAAACAGCCCCAAAGCATGATGCTGTCCCCACCATGCTTCACTGTAGGTATGGTGTTCTTTTGGTGATGAGCAGTGTTGTGTTTGCGCCAAATACACCTTTTGGAATTATGGCCAAAAAGTTCAACCTTGGTTTCATCGGACCATAACACATTTTCCCACATGCGTTTGTGACATTTCAAATGTGTTTTTGCAAAATGTAGCCAGGTCTGGATATTTTTCTTCCTAAGATAAATCTTCCATCTTGCCACCCTAGACAGGAGATTGTTGTCACATGTGCTAAGCAGCCAATACTTGCCAGAAATTCCTGCAGCTCCTTCAATATTGCTGTCGGCCTCTTGGCAGCCTCCCTGACCAGTTTTCTTCTCGTCTTTTCATCAATTTTGGAGGGACGTCCAGTTCTTGGTAATGTCACTGTTGTGCTATATTTTCTCCAGTTGATGATGACTGTCTTCACTGTGTTCCATGGTATATTTAATGCCTTGGAAATTCTTTTGTACCCTTCTCCTGACTGATACCTTTGAACAATGAAATCCCTCTCATGCTTTGGAAGCTCTCTGTAGACCATGGCTTGTGCTGTAAGATGTGACTACAAAAATGTCAGGAAAAGCCTACTAGAACAGCTGAACTTTATTTGGGGTTAATCGGCGTTACTTTAAATGGAAGCAGGTGTGTGCTGACTCCCATTTAACATGAGTTTGAGTGTGACTGGTTAATTCTGAACACAGTCACATCCCCAGTTATAACAGGGTGTGCATATTTATGCAAACAGGTTATTAGGGACTGAGCCACTGACAACGTCAGTCGGCGAAAGCCCTATTGTATCCGCTCGCGTTTCTTTATTATTAGGGCCTGAGCCACTGACAACGTCAGTCGGCGAAAGCCCTATTGTATCCGCTCGCGTTTATTTATTATTATTATTATTAGGGCCTGAGCCACTGACAACGTCAGTCGGCGAAAGCCCTATTGTATCCGCTCACGTTTCTTTATTTATTTTTTTTTTTTTTATTATTATTCTGCCTAAATGATCGCATTTTTCACCCTCTGAACGTTAACCAAAACGCGATTTTTTTTGGCAAACCCCTCTGACCGGGCCAAAAATTCGATAAACTGGAAAATATATGTGCCCCCCCACCCCTCATTTTTGTGGGTGGGGTCAAACGTACAAGGTCTGAGCCACTGACAACGTCAGTCGGCGAAAGCCCTATTGTATCCGCTCACGTTTCTTTTTTTTTTTTTTTTTTATTATTATTCTGCCTAAATGATCGCATTTTTCACCCTCTGAACGTTAACCAAAACGCGATTTTTTTTGGCAAACCCCTCTGACCGGGCCAAAAATTCGATAAACTGGAAAATATATGTGCCCCCCCACCCCTCATTTTTGTGGGTGGGGTCAAACGTACAAGGTCTATGGAGACAGAAGACCATAAACTTTGCCGTAGACACATCAAATTTGGGTAAGGTGTGAATCACCTCAAGACATGCAAAAAACATCATTGTGCCCCATACCCACCGCCAACAGGAAGGCCGCCATCTTGCCTCAAAGTCACCCCACCTCCTATTCGGGAAAAAGTCACACCTCGCATTTGAACGCACTTGTCCTAGGGACCTGCTCCAATTGAGCTCATTTTTGCATGGCGGCATCTATAGGCATTGGCCATTAAAAGTTATATAAATTAGGTCAAAATCTCAAAAGGCGTGGCCAGGGCGCCATGGAGAAGATTGACTCCTCCCCTTACAAATTCAACCAGCTGTAACTCCCGCAAAACTTGTCCGATGTCCACAAAACTTTCCATCAAGGAAAATAGTGACACCCCGGATACAATGACATCAAAATACCGGACAATAGATATAGCGCCACATAGTGGCTAACGAAAGAATTGCTGAAAACTGTTTTATTTATTACTCACGCACGGCTGGCCAGAATGACGTGAAATTTTCAGAGATTCATCAGAACACAGACATGATCATAACTGAACATCAACGTTAGTATGACGTCATACATGTTACCATGGACACGCCCTTCTCGCCATTCAACCCATGAGCTTATGGGGCGGGGTGGGAAGGTCCTGGAGGTCTAAATTTTTCAACATATTGTAACGTGCTGCTCGACATGGCGACGTCCCACCGGGAGATTCGAACTCACGCCTCCCGCTCCGGAGTCCCGCACCCTACCTGTGTCGCCAATAGGGTCAACCCACTTGGCAAGCCAAGTAGGGTGCTCATATTGAGTTCGCTACACTACTCCCCTCTGGTTCTTGACATCGTCCCGATGTCAGCGCCCCATTACTGCTTTGGACAGGAGATCCCACTTCTGACACCAGTGTAACGTGCTGCTCGACATGGCGACGTCCCACCGGGAGATTCGAACTCACGCCTCCCACTCCGGAGTCCCGCACCCTACCTGTGTCGCCAATAGGGTCAACCCACTTGGCAAGCCAAGTAGGGTGCTCATATTGAGTTCGCTACACTATGTTGAGGTCACTGTCATATGCAGTCCAATATGGGTGGACAACACATAACTTACAGGGAAGTGTTGCCATGGCAACATGGCGACAGTTGACTACACGCCATGAAATTTCGGACAGATGTATCTTGGACAACCTTCTTCTGATGTCCACAAAACTTCCCATCAAGGAAAATAGTGCCACCCCGGATACAATGACATCAAAATACCGGACAATAGATATAGCGCCACATAGTGGCTAACGAAAGAATTGCTGAAAACTGTTTTATTTATTACTCACGCACGGCTGGCCAGAATGACGTGAAATTTTCAGAGATTCATCAGAACACAGACATGATCATAACTGAACATCAACGTTAGTATGACGTCATACATGTTACCATGAATGAATGAATGAATGAATTTATTTATTTCGGATAGTACATTACAGGTTAAAAGAAACTGTATAATATAACAAGGTCAAATTAGACAAAGACTCCTTCTACTATACAATTCCACGTGAGTTATCCGAAATGGGTGATGGCTGAAGCCGCAGCTTATATTGCCCACCCATATTCCATCCAAGAATTCAAAGGAGAAAAAAGAGAAAACAAGACAAGAGCGATTACCATGGACACGCCCTTCTCGCCATTCAACCCATGAGCTTATGGGGCGGGGTGGGAAGGTCTTGGAGGTCTAAATTTTTCAACATATGTTGAGGTCACTGTCATATGCAGTCCAATATGGGTGGACAACACATAACTTACAGGGAAGTGTTGCCATGGCAACATGGCGACGGTTGACTACACGCAATGAAATTACGGAAAGTTGTATCTTGGACAAACTTTTTCTGATGTCCACAAAACTTCCCATCAAGGAAAATAGTGCCACCCCGGATACAATGACATCAAAATACCGGACAATAAATATAGCGCCACATAGTGGCTAACGAAAGAATTGCTGAAAACTGTTTTATTTATTACTCACAAGCGGCTGGGCAGAATGATGTGAAATTTTCTGAGATTCATCAGAACACAGCCATGATAATAACTGAACATCAACAATAGTATAACATCAAACGTGTTAACATAGACACGCCCTCCTCGCCATTCAAACCGTGAGCTTATGGGGAGGGGTGGGAAGGTCTTGGAGGTCTCAATTTTTCAACATATGTTGAGGTCAGTGTCATATGTAGTCCAATATTGGTGGACAACAAATAACTTACAGGGAAGTGTTGCCCTGGCAACATGGTGACGGTTGACTATACGCCATGAAATTTCGGAAAGTTGTATCTTGGCAAAGTTTACAGTCTCCATAGACCTTGAAAATTTGTGTACGTTTGGGGGGGGACATATCTTTTCCTGTTTATCGAATTTTTTGCCGGGTCTGAGCGGTCTTGGGATTTATAAATTTTTGAACATATGTACCTAACAGCCACACATTTGAGGCAAAAATTGCACACCCACTAGTGCCTAAGCAGCTCTCTGTATTTCAACAATTGCAGATAAAAAAATGGACCTAAAACCTCAAAGCCCCCCCAACAAGAAAAAAATGTATGATTTTCTCTCATGTAGAAGTTAATAATTTTAAAATTAACTTTTAAACTCTGAATTGTTTACTAAATGGCTCTCTGTACTTGCACAATTGCAGATAAAAAATGGACCTAATGTACCTAACAGCAACACATTTGAGGCAAAAATTGCACACCCACCGGTGCCGAAGCAGCTCTCTGTAGCTGAACAATTGCAGATAAAAAAATGGACCTAAAACCTCGAAGCCCCCCCAACAACAAAAATTGTATGATGTTCTCATGTAGAAGTTAATAATTTTAAAATTAACTTTTAAACTCTGAATATTTTAAGCTCTAGAAATTGAGAATATTTATTTCCGATGAATTCCCGATATAGGGCAGCACGGTGGCGCAGTGGTTAGCACAGTGGCAGCACAGCAAGAAGGTCATGGGATCGATTCCACCCTTGACCATCGTGGGTTCGATCCCACCCCCAGACCATCGGTGACCCTTCTGTGTGGAGTTTGCATGTTCTCCCCGTGTCTGCGTGGGTTTACTCCGGGCACTCCAGTTTCCTCCCACATGCCAAAAACATGCAAGTTAGGTTAATTGGCATCAAAACTGGGGATTCTAAATTGTCCTTAGGTATGGATGTGAGAGTGAATGGTTGTCTGTCTCTCTGTGTTGGCCCTGTGATGGACTGGCGATCTGTCCAGGGTGTACCCTGCCTCTCGCCCAAAGATGCTGGGATAGGCTCCAGCCCCCCCGCGACCCGAAAGGATTAAGCGGTAGAAGATGGATGGATGGATGGATGAATTCCCGATATATATTTCCAATGTCCCATGGCGAGGAGTCAACCTTCTCCATGGTAACACTTACCTAATCAGTGATGTGCAGATCCAAAGAGACCAACAGCTGCTCTGAGTCTGAGAGTGTATTAAAGATCTTTGTCTCTTTAAAATGGAGTCCTCTAACAACTCCTTCAAAATGGGAGAAAACAGGCCACTGTCTCATTTACAAACAGCAGAATCGTTACCTACGATGCAGCAAAGTTCAGACTCCTCAGCCTCACAGCAACCCCATTTTAATGACCAAGCACCTCCCACTGGACATATCATTCATTCAGAAACAGTTCAATAAATATTTCTACAAAAACAGTTCACAGTTCACCATCTTCCAATATACAATATCTCACAAAAGTGAGTACACCCCTCACATTTTTATAAATATTTTATTATATCTTTTCATGGGACAACACTGAAGATATGACACTTTGATGTAATGTAGTCAATGTACAGCTTGTACAACAGTGGAAATCTGTTGTCCTCTTAAAATTACTCATGACTTCAATCTTGAAGGTTCTCCAAAATTTACAACAATTTTCTAATCATTTTATACTTTTCTTTGTCAATCTATCTACATTTGAAACCATTTCCCTCAAATTTGTAATTTCCTCTTGTAAAATTGACTTTTCCTGTACATTTGAGACTGGTCCGACTGAAAGACAGACTGACAGCATTCAACAGGGCGTGGGACTCGAGAAGGTGTGTTCACATTTTGGTGGTTAACAAATGGCAGAAATTGATAGAAGAGGGGAAAAATGAGCCAAACGGCACAGGTGAGGGGAGAGGAGGCAGCAGAGGAGTGTGTTCTGAATACAGCAGAGAGGCCGTGAGATTTTCAGCACCTCAGGTTAGTGACGTGACTCTCAGAATAAATTCTATAATATTTAGCTGCCATCAAGTAGTTCACAATTCTCTGTCTCCAAAGTATTTTTTCTCATAAACTGAAAAAATAATTAATTCCTCAATAACGAAGATTTTTCAATAAAGTTCTGAATTTCCAAGAAAAAATTAGCTACATGAATAGAATAGAAAACACCTGATTGTCCCCTTGGGGAAATTTGTTGTGGACTCACAGTTCTGACACAAACCTGTTTCCCTTTGAATCACAAGACATCACATCACAACATGACATCTGCTCACATAGAGTATATTGCACGCTATACCCCCATTACACATATTAAAAAAAAAAAAAAAAAAAACAGTCTAAAACATAAACAAAGAGAACATGTAATCCAAGTTAGGATCACCATGCTGTTGTACAATCCTAGGAGCAATTTAGGAGCCTAATAGAAGCAGGTACAAATAAACTTTTTTTTAAACAGTTTAACCTGCATTTTGGTATTCTGTATCTTCTACCAGAAGGCAGTTTGGTGAAAAAGCCTCTTTCCACAGTAGATGTTGCTGAATGAAGAAAAAAAAGAAAACCCTTGCTTGTTCTCAGGTGATTCATTATTTGTTAACAAGGAGGATGGTAGTGGTGGTGGACTCACAAATTTATTCTAAGGTAAAGCCTATAAATGTAAATTGAGTACAAATTAGCAGGTTCCAAGGTTGTCATAGCCAGGAGCGGCACTGGGGTTAAGCTCCCAGTGCTCATAAAATGCTCCTTACGGCGTGCGTCTCGAAAAGCCTCTGACAACTAAGTCCAACTCCTAGCCTGCCCGTGTGGTTTAGTCTCTAAGCCCGGCGGAACTGCTTTTACTAATAGGAGAAGGGGCGAGGGCGGATCTCTGGCGCCTTAAAACCAGATGCTTCGGGTAGATGGTGGCTCGTCAACCTGGGAAGGTAGCCCATCTAGGGGAAGGTAAACCCTGATTTCAAACCTCCGCTGCCTTGCGGCACACCCGGTCACGGGAAAGGCTTCGGGAGTCAACCCTGAGGAAAAATCCGGAGTCGGAGCCCCTAAGGCAGTTCTCTGTTGTGCTCAACATCGTTCTGGCAGCTCCTGCGACGGCACTGGTGCCAAACTATAGCAGCCCTGCTGTTCCTTTGGATCCATCAGTGACGTGGAGAGGGGGGACATGCTGCATGGGTAACATCTTGTCCTCCATATCTTCCTGCCCAGGCTTGAATCCTACCAACGCCCAACGCTGGAAGGTAGAACACCGGTGCGCATCGGCCTGATCAGCCACAGGCGGTGCTGTTCCAGCAGAGTAGACGTTTAGGATTCTCTTCCATGGTCATCATAGACCGACGGAGGCCAACGACAACGATTATAAATTTGTGGATCATTTTATGAATGATTTTTCTTTATATTTTAATAAAATTACTGTTTCAATATAAATTTTAAACACATTGTTTAAGGGGAAAAAGCCAAAATATTATCACAATTTACACTTTTGACCATAATTTTGCAGAGCAACAGCCAAACAAAAACTAATGACTGCAATGGTCATGTGCCCGTAGCAAGCAGCGCCTCTTTGTGTTGGTCATATCATGTGACTTCTCCCATGGAAAAAGCACATACATCGCATCAGGAATCACAGTATTGAAGCGGAGAGGACATGGAGGGAGAAGAAGTGCCTGTATTAAAAAAAAAAAAAAAAAAAAAAAAAAAAAAGTACATATTCAATAAAAACATTAAAAAAATATTTCAATTATTCATTGGATTCGTCTGCAAGCCAAAGACCATCTCTGGTTAAAATTTCAGCAAAATCCATCCAGTAGTTTCTACATAATCCTAGTAAATCACCGCAAGAAGTTTGAGCCTTGGTAGAGGTATGCAGTCATGGATCACCCTCAAAATGTAATGGTTTGTGTGTAGGCCAAGAACCACTTCTGGTGAACATTTCATCCAAATTCATCCAGTAGTTTTGGAGTATTGTTGGAAAAGTGTGTGAGGATATAAGAGCCTTGGTGGAGGTATGCATTCCACAGGAAGTTTACAGTTTCAAATTTAGCAATGTTTTCTCACACACCTTATAACAAAATAAACGTAGCACTTATATCTAACGGTTAACAAGCAAAATGTTAAGTTTAAACCAACTTACAGCTGTCCTTGCCTCAGATCAAACATGCTAATGCTAACGGGCTAGCCGCGAACGTTAGCTAAAACGCTAATCTCAAGGGAAACAAATTTAGCAATGTTTTCTCACACAACTTATAACAAAATAAACGGAGCACTTATATCTAACGGTTAACATGCAAAATGTTACGTTTAAACCAACTTACAGGCTGTTTGGGTGAGGAATGACGTACGTCGTCTTCTTCTGAGGTTTTATGGTGGTTGGCAAACGCCTTGTAGGAGCATTACCGCCACCTTCTGGAACGGACTGTGATTTGAAATGGCATTACTGTCCTATATCCTTGAAATTAGTCCTGTTGCCCTAATAAACCTAAAAACTGCATGATAGACCGCATCTCCTGAACTTCTCTGCAAAATCTCTTTCATACTGAGCTGATTTTGTCCTGCGATAAGCACAGTTGCCATGGAAACCCACTCATTGCATTTCAATAACGGACATTTATACATGGGGCAAACTTGCAACAATTTGCACTAAATTTTCGACGATTGATATTAGTCCTGCACCAAACAAGTCTACATAAAAATAACAAACAAAAGTTTTAGCGCCCCTATTTTTAAAAGGAAGAATTGCTGAAAAAATTGTTCTCTCTTTTTCTCTCACTAGCAGAAAAAAAAATGCATGAAGGAATCACTAGGGCTGATTGACAGTACAAGTAGATAGTACAGAACTGTTTCCATGGCGACCAGCGTGCTTCAACACACACAGTGCAGAGCATTGTAGCTAGATGGAATAATATGTAGATATATAAACACCCAGTGCAGAGCATTGTAGCTAGATGGAATAAATATGTAAATATATATACACACAGTGCAGAGCATTGTTGCTAGATGGGATGAAACAGCACAACCGTCTACTTAGTTATCCTATATGGTATGATTATGTACCCATACATATTCTCACCCTCCATAGCGACCGCTATTTTCCTAATTGTATGCTGGAGGGGACCATTGTATGTCTTTTGCATTCAAAACTATTAGGTTGTCACATCTTTAGGCTATCTCTAAGAGCAGCCCTACTTAGGTTGTACAGTCTGACAGCCGTTGGGAGGAAGGACCTGCGAAACCTCTCGGTTGTGCACCTAGGATGATGTAGTCTGCTGCTAAATGAACTCCACCGTGCGTTCAGTATGTCCTGCATAGGGTGGAACTCGGACTCCAGCAGAGATGACAGTTTAGCCACCGTCCTTCTCTCTCCTATCTCGTCCACTGGGACAACGCGCTACCCCAGGACAGAGCTAGCTTTCTTGATCTGTTTGTTCAGTCTCTTCCTATCGGCTGCCATAATGCCACTGCCGCAGCAGACCACCGTGTCATACAATGTCTTCAGCAGCGCCCCTTGTACACCAAAAGACCTGAGTCTCCTCAGTAGGAACAGCCTGCGCTGTCCCTTCTTGTAGAGTGCGTCAGTATAGTGTGACCAGTCTAGTTCATTGTTCAGATGAACACCCAGGTACTTATAGGATGTCACCATCTCAATGTCTGTTCCCTGTATATTTACTGGTGATGTGAGGTGTTGTCCTGAAATGAGAGTGGAGGAACTTCAGCAGAGGGACATGAGTGACGGTTTGGAGACATTGTTTTTGGGCACAATGACTACGGCACCTCCACCTAATGCTGCGTGGAAGAAGTCGATTGGAGTAAATGGCCAGCCGGTACTGTTCAAAGCGAGGGAGGACGGGCGGCGGGTTCCGCGGTCGCGCGGGGGGGGCGAAGGTCCGTTTACACCTGCCCGCAGGTTTAATTATTATTATTATTATTATTATTATGCCTAAATGATCGCATTTTTCACCCTCTGAACGTTAACCAAAACGCGATTTTTTTTGGCAAACCCCTCTGACCGGGCAAAAAATTCGATAAACTGGAAAAGATATGTTCCCCCCCACCCCTCATTTTTGTGGGTGGGGCCAAACGTACACAAATTTTCAAGGTCTATGGAGACTGGAGACCATAAACTTTGCCGTAGACACATCAAATTTGGGTGAGGTGTGAATCACCTCAAGACATGCAAAAAACATCATTGTGGCCCATACCCACCGCCAACAGGAAGGCCGCCATCTTGCCTCAAAGTCGCCCCACCTCCAATTTGGAAAAAAGTCACACCTTGCATTTTAACGCACTTGTCCTAGGGACCAGATCCAATTGAGCTCATTTTTGCATGGGAGCATCTACAGGCATTGGCCATTAAAAGTTATATAAATTAGGTCAAAATCTCAAAAGGCGTGGCCAGGGCGCCATGGCCAAGTTTGACTCCTCCCCTTACAGCTTCAACCACCTGTAACTCGGCTAAAAATGGTCCCATGTTCACAAAACTTTCCATGAAGGAAAATAGTCCCACCCCGAATGCAATGACATCAAAACACCTGACAACCGATATAGCGCCACATAGTGGATAATGAAAGAATTGCTGAAAAATGTTTCATTTATTACTCACAAGCGGCTGGGCACAATGATGTGAAATTTTCTTAGATTCATCAGAACACAGCCATGATCATAACTGAGCATCAACAATAGCATAACATCAAACGTGTTAACATGGACACGCCCTCCTCGCCATTGAATCCGTGACCTTATGGGGAGGGGTGAGAACGTCCTGGAGTCATGAAATTTGGAACATAGGTTTAGGTTACTGACACATATAGTACAATATGGGTGGACAACACATAACTGACAAGGAAGTGTTGCCATGGCGCCATGGCAAAGTTTGACTCCTCCCCTTACAACTTCAACCACCTGTAACTCGGCCAAAAATGGTCCCATGTCCACAAAACTTTCCATGAAGGAAAATAGTCCCACCCCGAACGCAATGACATCAAAACACCTGATAACCGATATAGCGCCACATAGTGGTTAATGAAAGAAATGCTGAAAACTGTTTCATTTATTACTCACAAGCGGCTGGGCAGAATGATGTGAAATTTGCTGAGATTCATCAGAACACAGCCATGATCATAACTGAACATCAACATTAGTATGACATCTAACGTATTACTATGGACAGGCCCACCTCGCCATTCAATCCGTTAGCTTATGGGGAGGGTTGGGAACGTCCTGGAGTCATGAAAATTGGAACATAGGTTTAGGTGACTGTCACATATAGTCCAATAGGGGTGGACAACACATAACTGACAAGGAAGTGTTGCCATGGCGCCATGGCGAATTGCTAAATTATTGCAGCAGCACTGTAGTCAGTCCTCCTCTACAGTAATGCTTAACACAGGCTGTCCACAGGGCTGTGTGTTGAGCCCCACTTTGTATTCATTGTACACATATCACTGCATACCTGTTCATCCCACAAACATTATAGAGAAGTTTGCAGATGACACAACAATAGTGGGCCTCATTTCAGGAGGAGATGAGTCCCACTGGTGAGATGGTGCTCAGATAATAATATGCTACTGAATACATAATAAAAAACAGAACTCATTATTAATATTAGGAAGCATAGCAGTAAGCCACCTCCTCTATACATCGTCAAGGAGTGTGTGGAGAGGGTAGAGGCTTTTAAGTTTCTGGTTGTTCAGATTTCTCACAACCTTACCTGGGTAGTACGGCCCCAAACATGTCAGCTAAATTATTGCAGCAGCACTGTAGTCAGTCCTCCTCTACAGTAATGCTTAACACAGGCTGTCCACAGGGCTGTGTGTTGAGCCCCACTTTGTATTCATTGTACACATATCACTGCATACCTGTGTAACGGATGCCAACTAGTACTGTTCGGCGTAGAACGTTAGTAAACCTCCCTCCCAAAGCCTCATACAGTATCGGTAGCGCTGAGCTATCGGTCGGACCTTTAGCTCAGCACGATCGTGCTGTGTGTGTCTCTGACCAGTTAACTGTGAGGTCGCGGGTTCGTGTCCTGTGTAGGGCGAACTGCGCTGATGACCTCAGTTACAAAGTGGTGCTGTGAGCCCCAGATGGTAGCGCTGAGCTACCGGTCGGACCTTTAGCTCAGCGCGATCGTGCTGTGTCTCCCATGCTCGAACTGTGTAGTTGACTGAGAGGTCGCGGGTTCGTGTCCCGTGTGGGGCGAACTGCGCAGGATGATCTCTGTCACAATGGTGCCGTGACCCGGATGGGAGTGAGGTTTAAGGGGGAGAGTGTAACGGATGCCAACTAGTACTGTTCGGCGTAGAACGTTAGTAAACCTCCCTCCCAAAGCCTCATACAGTATCGGTAGCGCTGAGCTATCGGTCGGACCTTTAGCTCAGCACGATCGTGCTGTGTGTGTCTCTGACCAGTTAACTGTGAGGTCGCGGGTTCGAGTCCTGTGTAGGGCGAACTGCGCTGATGACCTCAGTTACAAAGTGGTGCTGTGAGCCCCAGATGGTAGCGCTGAGCTACCGGTCGGACCTTTAGCTCAGCGCGATCGTGCTGTGTCTCCCATGCTCGAACTGTGTAGTTGACTGAGAGGTCGCGGGTTCGTGTCCCGTGTGGGGCGAACTGCGCAGGATGATCTCTGTCACACCTGTTCATCCCACAAACATTATAGAGAAGTTTGCAGATGACACAACAATAGTGGGCCTCATTTCAGGAGGAGATGAGTCCCACTGGTGAGATGGTGCTCAGATAATAATATGCTACTGAATACATAATAAAAAACAGAACTCATTATTAATATTAGGAAGCATAGCAGTAAGCCACCTCCTCTATAGTGTAGCGAACTCAATATGAGCACCCTACTTGGCTTGCCAAGTGGGTTGACCCTATTGGCGACACAGGTAGGGTGCGGGACTCCGGAGCGGGAGGCGTGAGTTCGAATCTCCCGGTGGGACGTCGCCATGTCGAGCAGCACGTTACATTGGTGTCAGAAGTGGGATTTACTGGTTCCCAAGCTGTGGTGCGGCGCTGACATCGGGACGATGTCGAGAACCAGAGGGGAGTAGTGTAGCGAACTCAATATGAGCACCCTACTTGGCTTGCCAAGTGGGTTGACCCTATTGGCGACACAGGTAGAGTGCGGGACTCCGGAGCGGGAGGCGTGAGTTCGAATCTCCCGGTGGGACGTCGCCATGTCGAGCAGCACGTTACATTGGTGTCGGAAGTGGGATTCCTGTCCAAAGCAGTAATGGGGCGGCGCTGACATCGGGACGATGTCGAGAACCAGAGGGGAGTAGTGTAGCGAACTCAATATGAGCACCCTACTTGGCTTGCCAAGTGGGTTGACCCTATTGGCGACACAGGTAGAGTGCGGGACTCCGGAGCGGGAGGCGTGAGTTCGAATCTCCCGGTGGGACGTCGTCAGTTGGGTGCGCACGTTACATTGGTGTCAGAAGTGGGATTTACTGGTTCCCAAGCTGTGGTGCGGCGCTGACATCGGGACGATGTCGAGAACCAGAGGGGAGTAGTGTAGCGAACTCAATATGAGCACCCTACTTGGCTTGCCAAGTGGGTTGACCCTTTTGGCGACACAGGTAGAGTGCGGGACTCCGGAGCGGGAGGCGTGAGTTCGAATCTCCCGGTGGGACGTCGTCAGTTGGGTGCGCACGTTACATTGGTGTCAGAAGTGGGATTTACTGGTTCCCAAGCTGTGGTGCGGCGCTGACATCGGGACGATGTCGAGAACCAGAGGGGAGTAGTGTAGCGAACTCAATATGAGCACCCTACTTGGCTTGCCAAGTGGGTTGACCCTATTGGCGACACAGGTAGGGTGCGGGACTCCGGAGCGGGAGGCGTGAGTTCGAATCTCCCGGTGGGACGTCGCCATGTCGAGCAGCACGTTACATTGGTGTCAGAAGTGGGATTTACTGGTTCCCAAGCTGTGGTGCGGCGCTGACATCGGGACGATGTCGAGAACCAGAGGGGAGTAGTGTAGCGAACTCAATATGAGCACCCTACTTGGCTTGCCAAGTGGGTTGACCCTATTGGCGACACAGGTAGAGTGCGGGACTCCGGAGCGGGAGGCGTGAGTTCGAATCTCCCGGTGGGACGTCGCCATGTCGAGCAGCACGTTACAATACATAGTCAAGGAGTGTGTGGAGAGTTAAGACAGGCAACCACTAGAGGGAGGCAAAGTACAAGAAGAGAAGAGAAGCAGTCTACAGGGGATGCATTACAACATAACTTTTGGAAGTTATAGCTAAATTATTGCAGCAGCACTGTAGTCAGTCCTCCTCTACAGTAATGCTTAACACAGGCTGTCCACAGGGCTGTGTGTTGAGCCCCACTTTGTATTCATTGTACACATATCACTGCATACCTGTTCATCCCACAAACATTATAGAGAAGTTTGCAGATGACACAACAATAGTGGGCCTCATTTCAGGAGGAGATGAGTCCCACTGGTGAGATGGTGCTCAGATAATAATATGCTACTGAATACATAATAAAAAACAGAACTCATTATTAATATTAGGAAGCATAGCAGTAAGCCACCTGGGTAGTACGGCCCCAAACATGTCTACATAAACATAACAAACAAAAGTTTTAGCGCACCTGTTGTTAAAAGGAAGAATTGCTGAAATTTTTATTTTCTAGTCCTGTTGCCCTAATAAACCTAAAAACTGCATGATAGACCGCATCTCCTGAACTTCTCTGCAAAATCTCTTTCATACTGAGCTGGTTTTGTCCTACGATAAGCACAGTTGCCATGGAAACCCACTCATTGCATTTCAATAACGGACATTTATACATGGGGCAAACTTGAACAATTTGCACTAAATTTTCGACGATTGATATTAGTCCTGCACAAAACAAGTCTACATAAAAATAACAAACAAAAGTTTTAGCGCCCCTATTTTTAAAAGGAAGAATTGCTGAAAATTTTTTTCTCTCTTTTTCTCTCACTAGCAGAAAAAAAAAAATGCATGAAGGAATCACTAGGGCTGATTGACAGTACATGTAGATAGTAAAGAACTGTTTCCATGGCGACCAGCGTGCTTCAACACACACAGTGCAGAGCATTGTAGCTAGATGGAATAATATGTAGATATATAAACACCCAGTGCGGAGCATTGTAGCTAGATGGAATAAATATGTAAATAGAATATATATACACACACAGTGCAGAGCATTGTTGCTAGATGGAATAATATGTAGATATATAAACACCCAGTGCAGAGCATTGTAGCTAGATGGAATAAATATGTAAATATATATACACACACAGTGCAGAGGATTGTTGCTAGATGGGATGAAACAGCACAACCGTCTACTTAGTTATCCTATATGGTATGATTATGTACCCATACGTATTCTCACCCTCCATAGCGACCGGTATTTTCCTAATTGTATGCTGGAGGGGACCATTGTATGTCTTTTGCATTCAAAACTATGAGGTTGTCACGTCTTTAGGCTATCTCTAAGAGCAGCCCTACTTAGGTTGTACAGTCTGACAGCCGTTGGGAGGAAGGACCTGCGAAACCTCTCGGTTGTGCACCTAGGATGATGTAGTCTGCTGCTAAATGAACTCCACCGTGCGTTCTGTATGTCCTGCATAGGGTGGAACTCGGACTCCAGCAGAGATGACAGTTTAGCCACCGTCCTTCTCTCTCCTATCTCCTCCACTGGGACAACGCGCTACCCCAGGACAGAGCTAGCTTTCTTGATCTGTGTGTTCAGTCTCTTCCTATCGGCTGCCATAATGCCACTGCCGCAGCAGACCACCGTGTCATACAATGTCTTCAGCTGCGCCCCTTGTACACCAAAAGACCTGAGTCTCCTCAGTAGGAACAGCCTGCGCTGTCCCTTCTTGTAGAGTGCGTCAGTATAGTGTGACCAGTCTAGTTTATTGTTCACATGAACACCCAGGTACTTATAGGATGTCACCATCTCAATGTCTGTTCCCTGTATATTTACTGGTGATGTGAGGTGTTGTCCTGAAATGAGAGTGGAGCAACTTCAGCAGAGGGACATGACTGAAAGTTTGGAGACATTGTTTTTGGGCACAATGACTACGGCACCTCCACCTAATGCTGCGTGGAAGAAGTCGATTGGAGTAAATGGCCAGCAGGTACTGTTCAAAGCGAGGGAGGACGGGCGGCGGGTTCCGCGGTCGCGTGGGGGGGCGAAGGCCCGTTTACACCTGCCCGCAGGTTTAATTATTTGCTATTTTTCTGCCTAAATGATCGCATTTTTCACCCTCTGAACGTTAACCAAAACGCGATTTTTTTTGGCAAACCCCTCTGACCGGGCAAAAAATTTGATAAACTGGAAAAAATATGTGCCCCCCCAACCCTCATTTTTGTGGGTGGGGTCAAACGTACAAGGTCTATGGAGACTGGAGACCATAAACTTTGCCGTAGACACATCAAATTTGGGTGAGGTGTGAATCACCTCAAGACATGCAAAAAACATCATTGTGGCCCATACCCACCGCCAACAGGAAGGCCGCCATTTTGCCTCAAAGTCGCCCCACCTCCAATTTGGAAAAAAGTCACACCTTGCATTTTAACGCACTTGTCCTAGGGACCAGATCCAATTGAGCTCATTTTTACATGGGGGCATCTACAGGCATTGGCCATTAAAAGTTATATAAATTAAGTCAAAATCTCAAAAGGCGTGGCAAGGGCGCCATGGCGAAGTTTGACTCCTCCCCTTACAACTTCAACCACCTGTAACTCGGCTAAAAATGGTCCCATGTCCACAAAACTTTACATGAAGGAAAATAGTGTGACCCCGGACGCAATGACATCAAAACACCTGACAACCGATATAGCGCCACATAGTGGTTAATGAAAGAATTGCTGAAAACTGTTTCATTTATTACTCACAAGCGGCTGGGCAGAATGATGTGAAATTTTCTGAGATTCATCAGAACACAGCAATGATCATAACTGAACATCAACAATAGCATAACATCAAATGTGTTAACACGGACACGCCCTCCTCCCCATTGAATCCGTGAGCTTATGGGGAGGGGTGAGAACGTCCTGGAGTCATGAAATTTGGAACAAAGGTTTAGGTTACTGTAACATATAGTACAATATGGGTGGACAACACAAAACTGACAAGGAAGTGTTGCCATGGCGCCATTGCGAAGTTTGACTCCTCCCCTTACACCTTCAACCACCTCTAACTCGGCCAAAAATGGTTCCATGTCCACAACACTTTCCATGAAGGAAAATAGTGCAACCCCGGACGCAATGACATCAAAACACCTGACAACCGATATAGCGCCACATAGTGGGAAATGAAAGAATTGCTGAAAACTGTTTCATTTATTACTCACATGCGGCTGGGCAGAATTATATGAAATTTCCGGAGATTCATCAGAACACAGCCATGATCATAACTGAACATCATCAATAGTATTACATCAAACATGTTAACATGGACACGCCCTCCTCGCCATTGAATCCGTGAGCTTATGGGGAGGGGTGAGAACGTCCTGGAGTCATGAAATTTGGAACATAGGTTTAGGTTACTGACATATATAGTACAATATGGGTGGACAACACATAACTGACAAGGAAGTATTGCCATGGCACCATGGCGAAGTTTGGCTCCTCCCCTTACAACTTCAACCACCTGCAACTCGGTCGAAAATGGTCCCATGTCCACAAAATTTTCCATGAAGGAAAATAGTGCCACCCCGGACGCAATGACATCAAAACACCTGACAACCGATATAGCGCCACATAGTGGTTAACAAAAGAATTGCTGAAAACTGTTTTATTTATTACTCACACGCAGCTTGGCAGAATGATGTGAAATTTTCTGAGATTCATCAGAACACAGCCATGATCATAACTGAACATCAACATTAGTATGACATCTAACGTGTTACCATGGACACGCCCTCCTCGCCATTCAATCCGTGAGCTTATGGGGAGGGGTGGGAATGTCCTGGAGTCATGAAATTTGGAACATAGGTTTAGGTTACTGTCACATATAGTCCAATATGGGTGGACAACACATAACTGTCATATAATGTGATAATTGTGTGTGCTGTGTCTTTAAGACTGTGGTGACGTCACAGGTCAGAGTTGACCTTCACCGAGTGAGATATGTATGAAAATGGCGATGTGTTGATGTTGCCGCCTGTTGATGTTTCCCGCTCCTAGTTTTAAAAGAGAACTTTGTTGAAACCACTATTCGTGTGGACCTCAGTTCTTTACATGGTGTCAGAAGTGCTTGACGGACGCTCTGCTTCAGTAAGATGGCCAAGTTTAATCCCCCGGAAAGTTTTCCTTTTCATCGTCCGAATGAATGGGCGGGCTGGAAAGAGCGCTTTCTGCGTTTCCGGACGGCTACAAAACTGAGTAAAGAGGACGGCGAAATTCAGGTCAGTTCACTGATTTACGCCATGGGCCCCGAAGCTGAAAACATCTTCAAATCATTCTCATTTACTGAGGAAGCGGATCAAAAGAAGTTTGACGTTGTGTTAGGAAAATACGATGAGTACTTCTGTCCCAAACGGAACGTGATCCATGAGCGCACTTGTTTTCACCAGAGGCTGCAGCGGCCCGGTGAGAAAGTGGAAATGTTTATCAGAGCCCTTTTTGAGATGTCAGAACACTGTGACTTTGGTGTAAAGAGAGATGAACATATCCGTGACCGAATTGTTGTGGGCATCCTTGATAAAGAGCTGTCACGTAAACTGCAGATGATGGCTGATGTAACGCTTGCCCAAACTATTCAAACCGTTCGCCAGTCCGAGGAGGTTGTCCTCCAGGTTCACCAGCAGGGGGAGGCACACGCCACGGTGCAGGAGATCCAGGGAAAAGCTGCAGGCAGAGGAAGATCTCCATTTAAACCAAAGAAAAGAAAAAGTGGAGAGCAAAAAGACTCATGGTGTGGAAGATGTGGAAAATTCAAACACAGAGATCCTGAAAAGTGCCCAGCCATGAAGTCAACATGCAACAAGTGTAAAAAGGTGGGTCACTGGGAAAAGAAATGTCACAGTAAATCAGTCAGAGAAGTCACTGAAGAGACAGTTTCCCAGACACCATATTTTTTGAGCGCAGTCACAAAAACAAATAGAAATGATGACCCATGAACCATACAGCTTACAACTGGAACAACACCAGTCAATTTTAAAATTGATACGGGTGCAGATGCAAACATTATGGGACAAAAGACATTTAACGAACTAGTTCCTAAGAAGGAATTAGAGCCATCTAATGTCACACTGTGCAGCCCGGGTGGTCAGTTGGACTGTATAGGGAAATTTCAAGCCTTCATAGAATACAAAGAAAACCCATATACTTTTCCTGTGTATGTCATCAGTGGCAATAATGCAAACGATTTGCTGGGCAGAGATACAGCAATGTCGATGGGGCTTGTGAAGCGTGTTGAAGAAGTACACAAAGCATTTGATGAGCATGGAACACTTAAAACAGAACCAGTTAAAATCCTGTTAAAAGAGAATGCTCAGCCATACACAGTGCACACTGCCCGTCGTGTCCCTTTGCCACTTTTGCAGAAGGTTAAAGAGGAATTGCAGCGTATGGAGGAGAATAATGTGATTGAAGCTGTGATTGATCCTACAGATTGGTGCGCGCCAATGGTGCCAGTCCCAAGGAAAAATGGAAAAGTGCGGATCTGTGTCGATTTAAAGAGGTTAAATGAAGCTGTACGAAGAGAGAGGTATGTTCTTCCTACTGCAGAGGAAATCACTGCAAAACTTAGTGGAGCAACCACATTCACATCATTGGATGCTGCCTCCGGGTTTTGGCAGATTCCTCTCCATCCAGAAAGCAGTAAATTAACAACCTTTATCGCACCCTTTGGGAGATATGCATTCAAACGTCTTCCATTTGGGATCTCAAGCGCTCCTGAAATTTTTCAGCGCAAAATGACAGAAACCCTCAACAGCCTGGAAGGCGTGGCTATCTACATGGATGACATACTGGTGTACGGCGACACTCCTGAACAGCACGACCAGCGTCTCAGCAAGGTACTGGAAAGGATCGAGTCAGCCGGACTCGATCCTCGATCTGTTAGGTTAATTGGTTGTTCTAAATTGTCCCTAGATATCTGTTTCCTATAGGCCCTTAGAATAGAGGGTTAGTATTAGTGAAAGCGCTTTGAGTGGTCTTTGTGACTAGAAAAGCGCTATATAAGATAAGATAAGATAAGATAAGATAAGCCTTTATTAGTCCCACAACGGGGAAATTCCAGGATTGCAACAGCACAGGGATAGCAACACTCAGAGCAACAATCAGAAGGCAAGAAAAAAAAAAAACAAGCAAGCAAGAGCAGCTAATAAACATATGTACGTATTACTATAAAATATATATATATACACACACACACAGACACACAGTGCAGAGCATTGTAGCTGGATGGAATAAATATATGAATATATGAACACACAGTGCAGAGCATTGTAGCTAGATGGAATAAATATGTAAATATATAAACACCCACAGTACGGAGCATTGCAGCTAGGTGGAATAAATATGCAAGTATATAAACACACACAGTGCGGAGCAATGTAGCTAGATGGAATAATATGTAGATATATAAATATATAAACACCCACAGTACGGAGCATTGTAGCTAGATGGAATAAATATGCAAATATATAAACACACACAGTGCAGAGCATTGTTGCTAGATGGAATGAAACAGCATAACCGTCTACTTAGTTATCCTACATGGTATGATTATGTGCCCATACATATTCTCACCCTCCATAGCGACCGGTTATGTTCCTAGTTGTATGCCGGAGAGGACCATTGTGTAAGTCTATTGCATCTTTTGCATTCAAAAAACTATTAGTTTGTTACGTCTTTTTGCTATCTCTGCGAGCAGCCCTGCTTAGGTTGTACAGTCTGACAGCCGTTGGTAGGAAGGACCTACGAAACCTCTCGGTTGTGCACCTGGGATGATGTAGTCTGCTGCTAAATGAGCTCCTCAGTGCATTCAGTATGTCCTGCATAGGGTGGAACTCGGACTCCAGCAGAGATGACAGTTTAGCCACCGTCCTTCTCTCTCCTATCTCCTCCATCGGATCAAGGCGCTGCCCCAGGACAGAGCTAGCTTTCTTAATCAGTTTGTTCAGTCTCTTCCTATCGGCTGCAGTAATGCCACTGCCCCAGCAGACCACTCCAAAAGTGATGGCTGATGCCACCACCGTGTCATAGAATGACTTCAGCAGCGCCCCTTGTACACCAAAAGACCTGAGTCTCCTCAGCAGGAACAGCCTGCGCTGTCCCTTCTTGTAGAGTGCATCAGTATTGTGTGACCAGTCTAGTTTATTGTTCAGATGAATACCCAGGTACTTATAGGATGTCACCATCTCGATGTCTGTTCCCTGTATATTTACTGGTACTGTGAGGGGCTAGTTAGTTAGTTAAACTGAACAGAGAAAAATGTAAGTTTAGACAAAACAAGCTTCACTTCTTGGGCCAAGAAATTGACAAATCAAGCGTGAGACCCGACCCTGATAAAGTCAAGGCAATCCGCGAGCTCCCTTCACCACAGAACGTGCATGACCTTAAGCGTGTCCTAGGCATGTTTAACTACCTAGGGAAATATATCCCAAATCTGTCAACAGTGGGCCAGCCACTATATGAACTGTTGAAATCCAAGTCAGTGTGGATGTGGGACCATTCTCAGCAGGAGGCATTTCAACGCATCAAAGACATTCTGTCTACTTCTCCAGTTCTGAAATTCTATGATGTGAATCGACCTACTGCCGTATCAGCCGATGCCAGCAGCTGTGGTATAGGTGGAGTATTACTGCAACTGCACGATGGAAACTGGAAACCTGTGGCATACTGCTCACATCGTCTGTCAGAGGCTGAGACTAGATATGCACAGATAGAGAAGGAGTGTTTGGCGAGTGTCTGGGCATGTGAGAGATTCGAGAAGTACCTCTGTGGTCTGGAAGATTTTAAGTTGGTTACAGATCACAAACCCTTGGTGCCTCTCATGAACAAAAAGGACCTGGACAATGTGCCAATACGGTGCCAAAGGCTACTTATGAGACTTATGAGATTCAAACCGACAGCCGAATATGCTCCGGGAAAGACCTTGGTAGTAGCTGATACACTCTCAAGAAGTCCACTACAGTGCGTAGAAAACGAGACTGATACTCACTCTGATGTAGCGTGTTACATAGCAGCAGTTATTGATAACTTGCCAGCTACTACACATAAAATAGACACTATAAAGACCTCTACACCAGCTGACTGTAACCTACAGTTGGTGTTGTGGTACATCAAGTCAGGATGGCCAGAATACATACGCAATGTCCCAGCAATTATCAGAGACTATTTTCCCATTAAAAATGAACTGTCTGAATGCGATGGAATTATCACCAGAGGAAGCCGCATGCTGATTCCGGATGTGCTCAGAGCAGACATCTTGGATCGAATACATGATGGACATCAAGGTCTGACAAAATGCAGAGAGCGGGCCTGCACATCTGTGTGGTGGCCTGGCATCTCATCTGAAATCAAACGCAAAGTCCAGTCCTGTCAGGTGTGTCGTGAGATGAGACCAGCTCAGCGAAAAGAGCCTCTCTTGTCAACCCCTCTACCTGATCGACCCTGGAAGAGACTTGCTGTTGACCTGTGTGAGCATAACAAGCACACCTACCTTGTTGTGTCAGACTATTTCTCTCGGTTCCTCGAGATACTTCATCTGCCAGTAACCACTGCTTCTCAGATGATCTTAAAGCTGAAGGCAGTGTTTGCGAGGTTTGGTTGTCCAGATGTGGTTGTATCTGACAATGGGCCTCAATTCTCATGCCAAGAATTTAAAAAGTTTGCAAGGGAGTTTGACTTTTTGCACATCACCTCAAGTCCACATAACCCCCAAGGAAACGGACATGCAGAGAGGGGAGTTCAAACAGCAAAAAGAATCTTAAAGCAGCAAGATCCTTTGCTCGCCCTCATGTGCTTTCGATCAACGCCCTGCACCACCACAGGCGTGAGTCCTGCAGAGCTACTTATGGGTCGAAAGATCAAAACAACTCTTCCTACACTCGAAGTGAATCTTCAGCCCCGATGGCCAGATCTGGAAGTCGTCAGGAATAAGGATGCAATGGAGAAACAGAAACAAGCATTCTACTTCAATCAGCGCCATGGAGCTAAACCCCTATCTTCGTTGAAGCCAGGAGATTCAGTCCTCACAAAGCTGGACCATCAGAAATCCTGGAAAACACCCGCTGTTGTCACAGGAGAAAGCAGCACACCTCGCTCCTTTTTTATTGAAACACCCCAGGGAGCAACTTTGCGACGCAACCGCTGTCACTTGCAACATGATCCTGAATCAGCCAGAGAGATACCCTCTTCAGCTCCAAATGACCTGCAGCCAGAGATTGTCGATCAGCAGCCTGAAACTGCAGCTGCCGCTGACACTATTTTACCAGAATCCAGTGTCAAACCGCCAGACCCAAAGCAAGGACTGTTGTTTACCCGGTCTGGTAGAATGATTAAACCTGTGCAAAGACTAGATTTGTAGAAAAAAAAAATGAATGAAAAAAGAGAGAAATTCACGTGTTCACTGTGATAAGTGTGGTTATATTTGGTTCAATGATTAAGCCATGGGCTGTGGGGAAGGGTGAAATGGAAATGAAAAATGTTTGAATTGAAAAATTGTTTTGTTCTGAAAAAAAAAAAAAACTAAAAAGGGGGAGATGTCATATAATGTGATAATTGTGTGTGCTGTGTCTTTAAGACTGTGGTGACGTCACAGGTCAGAGTTGACCTTCACCGAGTGAGATATGTATGAAAATGGCGATGTGTTGATGTTGCCGCCTGTTGATGTTTCCCGCTCCTAGTTTTAAAAGAGAACTTTGTTGAAACCACTATTCGTGTGGACCTCAGTTCTTTACAATAACTGACAAGGAAGTGTTGCCATGGCGCCATGGCGAAGTTTTGACTCCTCCCCTTACAACTTCAAACACCTGTAACTCGGGCAAAAATTGGCCGATGTCCACAAAACTTTCCATGAAGGAAAATAGTCCCACCCCGAACGCAATGACATCAAAATACCTGACAACCAATATAGCGCCACATAGTGGTTAACAAAACAATTGCTGAAAACTGTTTTATTTATTACTCATGCACAGCTGGCCAGAATGACGTGAAATTTTCTGAAATTCATCAGAACACAACCATGATCATAACTGAACATCAATGTCAGTATGACATCATACGTGTTACCATGGACACGCCCTCCTCGCCATTCAATCCATGAGCTTATGGGGAGGGGTGGGAAGGTCTTGGAGGTCTAAATTTTTCAACATATGTTGAGGTCACTGTCACATGTAGTACAATATGGGTGGACAACACATAACTAACAGGGAAGTGGCATGGCAACGGTTGACTACTCGCCATGAAATTTCGGACAGTTGTATCTTGGACAAACTTTGTCTGATTTTCATCAAATTTTCGACAATGGATAATAGTCCCACCCTGAACACTGCTATATAAAACAACAAAAGTTTTAGTGCCTCCTAGTGGTAACAACATTACACCCTTGTAAAATGGCCAAACTTTGTACGATTTGCAACAAATTTTATACGATCAATATTCTCCCTTCCCCGAAGTCGTCTATATACAAATAATAAACAAAATGCATAGTGCCCCCTAATGATTAAAGGAACAATTACTGACGACTGTTTTTTTTAATATTTCTCTCACCAGCTTAACAAAATTGCATGAAGGAATGACTTGGGCTCATTGATAGTACATGTACATAGTAGAGAACTGTTTCCAGGGTGACTGGTGTGCTTCAGTGGCTTTCTCGCCAAATAAAACATGACAGTTACAGTTCAGACAATTCAGATGTTTTCCACAGCTGTGATAACCTCCCCAGCTACAGGCTCAGGTTGAATATGTACTCCACAATCCCACACAGCTGGTCTGCACAGGACTTGAGGAGCTTTGCGCTGATGCCGTCCGGTCCCGACGCCTTACTCACTTTGATCTTCCTCAGCTCCGTCCTCACCTGGGTCTTAGTGAGGGTCAGGTTGGGGGCTGTGGTGTTGGGAGTGGGAGTTGGGAGATCTGCGCCAAATGGTTTTCTTTAATATTTATGCAGCCCTTGCAGTGATGACGGCACATTTTCCCAGCCACCAAGGGACAACGGGCAGCGGGTTCCGCGGGCGCGTGGGGGGGGGGGGGCGAAGGCCCGTTTACACCTGCTTGCAGGTTTAATTGTTTGTTGTTTTTTTTCCCCCTTAAAAGATTTCAGTTTGTTTTTTAATTGAGTTGTACAGGTTATAGGTCCCATTAATGTTGGAAAAAGTTTTGAAATGATTTATCTTGGTCTCATTTTTTAACATCACAAAAACCTAACATTTGAACAGAGGTGTTTAGACTTTTTATATCCACGATAGATAGATAGATAGATAGTTAGATAGATATGCTATTTGTACAGTATATAGCATCTTATGACTAGTTTGAAATAGTGAATTCGGGTTGCAGCAGTTCTAAATATGATAGAGAAGATGTGATAAAAGTGGTCATATGTTGTTGTTTTGTCATAGTTACCATAGCCCCTAATTTAGGCATGCTATGAAATGTTTTAATGACTATTACGTTAACCATAAATGCATAATGAAGGCTGTCAGTTTTGTAAACAAAATGGCTTTTCTTTATTTCTATTCTTCCCACTAAAAAACAAAAAGTGAATTTCAAGACTTATTAAACTCACTGTGAAATTAAATGTGTGTAGAAATAATGATTTCTTTTAAAAATTATATGTAATTAATATATATTAATAATAATTATAATAATATATGCATATATATATAATTAATATATTAATATATATAATTAATATATAATATTATTATAATATTATTATAATTATAATTAATATATATGTAATTATAATTACATAGACTTTATATAAGGTAATGATTTTATTGGCTTGATAACAATGTGTAAAATTTTCTGGTCCGGTTTGCAGAAAGCATAATTGCAGCGCAGAGGATAAACAGACGTATCAACAATGGATTAAAACCATGGAGCCAATATACAAAAACATATATAGCTTTAGAAAGGTGAGTTTTGATTTTAATTGATATACTGTATATACTTAGCACCAAAACACAGCTTACCGCTTAATTCTTATGTTTGTTTTTTTGTTTTGTTTTCAGAGAAATTCTGTCACTTCAGACTCACAGGTAATTTGTTCCCTCTTTAAATTGCACTGCCTCTTACTAGTCAAAGTCGTGCCTATTCTGCTGAACTTTCTTCTCCTCCCACAGCCTCTAACAGATGCTGGTGCCGCACTGCTCTACACTATGAAGCACTGCAACAGGAAATCCATCTTGCTGAAGAATAAACACAAGGACTAACAGCTGTCACCCTCCATCTTTTGACTAGCTGGAAGCAACTAAGGCCACAGATGACGAGAAAATTTACTGCAACTGGACTTTGATTGAATGAACAAACATCCTTCAGATATTTTTGCAGAACGAATTTGCACAACTCAAAGGAAAACTGTTATTTCCAGTGTTGCATATGAAAGAAGAGCCGACAGCATGGGGATGTGCCTGACACAGTGTGAATTGGGTTTTTTGGGGGTTTTTTTGCGTTTGACCAAAACACACACGCACGCACGCACGTGTGCGCGCACACACACACACACACACACACACACACACCATCCTGCAGCTCACACCCAGATCCCTTTATGTCAGTTAAAATATGTCACACAACCCTTTAAAACATTAGATGTAATACAGTACAGTCCAAAAATGATTTCTGTATTTTTATTATGTACATTTATGCTTATATGAATGTTTTAACACACACAAGATAAAAATTAATTACACAAAATTACACAAAATCAGCACTGCAATATATATTACATATAAAGGACACAGAATATATGCTGTGCAGAGGTGGGTAGAATATCTGGAAACTGGACTCAAGTAAAAGTAGTATTACCTTATGATTTTAATCATGTGGACTTGAAAAAGGTGCTCCTCAAGTTCCATCAGCATGTTAATTGTGCTACTAGGGGAGCAAATACACTTGATAAACTGTATTCCAACATCAAGCCAGTTCGCTTATAGAACCAACAGATCCACTGAGGATGCTGTAGCCACGGCCCTCCATGCTGCCCTGTTTCACCTGGAGCAGCCGGAGAGCTATGTGCGAATGCTATTTGTGGACTATAGCTCCGCCTTTTACACCATCCTCCCCGGCAGACTGGTGTCCAAACTCAGGGAATTAGGACTTCCATATTCCATTTGTACTTGGATCCAAAGTTTCCTCTCAGATCGCAGCCAGAGGGTTAAAGTGGGACCTCACATGTCCACCACCATTAGTCTCAGTACTGGCTCCCCACAAGTCTGTATGCTGAGCCCCCTACTATACAGCCTTTACACCTATGACTGCACCCCCATACACCACAGCAACGGCATCATCAAGTTTGCCGACGACACCACAGTGGTGGGGCTCATCTCCGGGGGAGATGAGACCGGTTTTAGGGGTGAGGTGCAGCAGTTGACAGAGTGGTGTGGGGACAACAACCTTCTTTTAAATGTCACAAAAACAAAGGAGGTCATCATAGACTTCAGAAGAAATAAAACAGACATTCAACCTCTGACTATTAGTGGTACGGGTGTGGAGAGGGTCGAGGTTTTCCGCTTCCTGGGGGTCCATATTCAGGAGGACATGACATGGGGGGTGAACACAACTGAGATGCTGAAAAAAGCCCAGCAGAGACTACATTTCCTCAGGGTGTTGAGAGGAAACAACATCTGTCAGAGACTGCTGTTGTCTTTTTATCGTTGCTCTATTGAGAGCATTTTAACTTATTGTATTTGTATTTGGTTCAGCAGCTGCACGGTAGCTCAGAAGAAAGCTCTTCAGACTGTCATCAACACAGCCCAAAAAATTGTTGGTTGCCCTCTCCTCAGCCTTGAAGATCTGCACCACGCCCACTGCCTTAAAAAGGCACAAAAAATCTTGAAGGTCCCCTTTCATCCCGGTCACGCTGTTTTCCAACTACTACCATCAGGAAGGCGGTTTAGAGCAATTAAAACAAGGACAAACAGATTCAAAAACAGTTTTTATCCGACCGCAATTACCTTTCTGAACTCTAGCAGAACATGAGGTTTGAAACTATGAAACTGAGTGTGTGTGATATTTAAAATTAGTAATGCATATAATCTTTTTAAGCTTCTTTTTACTTTTAATTCACTGACTGGTTTGCATTTTAATTTCGTTGTACTTGTTATAATGACAAATAAAATCTATTCTATTCTATTCTATGATATTAATGTAGAATAAGTAAGAGTAGTTACCAAATAATTAGTTGAATAAGACTAATAAAGTAAAAAGTTTACTTGTAATTTATGATATTTTTCCATTAATTTCCAACTCTTTTTCTCAAGAATTTGACTTTTTTGTAAATGTAACTTTCTTCTTGCACTTTTGGAACTTTATTCTCATAAATTAGTAACGATTTGTTCATAATTTGAGCCATATTTTTAATTAATGTACTTTTTTTGGCTTATCTGTAATTTTTGTAATAAATTGGTGATATTTAAAGTTGTATTTTCATGTAAAATTATATTTTATTTTTTTAAAAGTCACTTTTTATCATTCCTTTGCTGAGTTTATTTGTATCTTTTAACCTTTCTTTTAACTTTGCAACTTTACTAGGGATGCACGATATGGGGGGGGGGGGGGTGCCAATAAAAAAATTGGTGGGGTTTTCCCCTACAGTTTGACAGTGTTATGAGATAACTGTTGTTGTGAAATGGTGCAGTATGAATAAAGCTGAACTGAATTCAATAACCCATATGCCGATATTTTGAAAACAGTTCTGCCGATGTACAGTATGCACACATTTTTCTCCACCTATTGACATCTTATTTGTCTTACAGTGATGATTAACTGGCATATACTGTACGTAACAACACATTCCCAGAGAAAATAAGACAATTACCTGAGCTTAATATGAAAATGTATGATTATTTTTTACATGTTCAACAGAACTGTAAACTTCCTCCTTTTTATAGGGTTGGAGTAAACTGCTCCTGTATCAACTGATGTCAAAAATAATGTTTGCCAATGGGCAACTTATTACTGATTGTTTCAGTATCAGCTGATTGTTTTGGTATAGACTAAGAAATATGCATTTTTTAAAAAATGAACTGAAATACTATAAAATGGTGCAGTTGTGGCAGTTCGGTTAACCCCCACAACAGATAAAGACACTCAGCCCTCTTGTCTCTGTTTTTCCCGCTGCACTACTGAGATGCAATGTGCCGTTCATGTATTTGTGATGCAAACATGCATGTATTATGATGTAATGCGCCATTCTGTATAGTGTTCATGCGTCTTGTCCTTACTGTGCTTTTTCTGAGCATCTTACATATGTAGATGTGCTTTGAGGTAAATCTCCACAAAAAGACTGGTCAAACACAGCGCTCGGCTAGAGCAAATAGCAGAACAGTGTAATGTGTATTAATGTCTACAGGCAGACGCATTTCGTCTGGCGCACCTCTGTGATGTTAATGATTGCCTTTCATCCATTGTACTCATGTGTCCTGTCCTCACTGTGACCTAGGGACTGAGATCAATATGTCTCTCAAATGCAAATGTCTTATGCCTGTTCTGTTATCTCTTTGATCATACTAACTGCTGGGGTATGTTACTTTGATGTATTGCTATTGTCAAGTATATAAGCTGCAACTCTGTAACGCAAACTCTCTCTCTCAATCTGACTTCAACCCTGCTGCAGGACACAGCTTGTGTCCCTTCTCTGAGAGCCGTGGGCTCGCTCTCGGCGCTCATGCACGGCGCCGGGAACGGAGCTCATGACGGCGGTATGATTAATAAAACCTGCTTAAAACCACAGCATCGCTGCTTATTTTTTCATGCCGCCGCACTGGTGACCCCTCGAACACGCACACGTTTTGTGCGAAAGCAACCTTCTGAGCTGGACAGCCGCACAGCTGCGTTGGTGACCCGTTTTTCAGGATGAGATCTGCACGTCTGAGATCTGCTCATCCACGCTGGACCGGCCGCACTCGCAGTTCCTCCACACCGTGAGAGCATGCACCTCGTCCCTTCTCCACGACGGCGTCCTCCAGGGCCGGCGGAGAACGCAACGCGTGGACCTGAAAGCACCACGCCCGAGCCTGAGGAACAAAAGATCGTCTATTCCCTCCCGCCGCTCCAACGCATCTGCACGAGCCTGAGGGACAAAAGATCGTCTATTTCCTCTCACCGCTCCAACGCACCATGGTCAATCTACAGCCACAGCTCAACCTGGATTTTTATCGGCGCCGTCTGCGCCGATCTCCACCAAGTTTCTGCACCCTGGTTCTCCTCTCTCCAGCGGCCCACCCACGCACGGAATCCCCGCGCACGCATCGGGGAGTTACGAGGACGGCGCATCACGCACGGGACAAGTAACGGCTCCAGAGACCGCCATCGTCCTCCGCCGCTGCTCACAGGACCTTCAGGGCTGCTCGTTCACCTGAAGCAAGCACGCAGCTCGCCACTGGATTTTTTTAACGGTCTCAGCCACGGCACAAAGGGATTTCAGCCATCAGCTGTTCCCGGGGGGTTTTGGGGTTGCTTCTGCACCTAAAACCAACACGCCAGTCCCTCTGCTTTTGTTTAATTTTTTCTTACAGCCACTCCTGCTTTTCTTCATGGCCACGAGAGGAGCCAGAGACTAATTTTTCTTCTTCTGATCTCTGCATGTTCAGACGGGACATCGCGGAGCAGCAAACACTTTTGGTGCGACTACCCCCCCCCCCTCCTCCTGCACAGAGCTTTTCCCTGCTCGCTGCCCAGACTGCAACATCGAGGTCTCGGCCCCCTGCCGTGCCCTCTGGGGGGGAGCGTGTGGCAGTTCGGTTAACCCCCACAACAGATAAAGACACTCAGCCCTTTTGTCTCTGTTTTTCCCGCTGCACTACTGAGATGCAATGTGCCATTCATGTATTTGTGATGCAAACATGCATGTATTATGATGTAATGCGCCATTCTGTATAGTGTTCATGTGTCTTGTCCTTACTGTGCTTTTTCTGAGCATCTTACATATGTAGATGTGCTTTGAGATAAATCTCCACAAAAAGACTGGTCAAACACAGCGCTCGGCTAGAGCAAATAGCAGAACAGTGTAATGTGTATTAATGTCTACAGGCAGACGCATTTCGTCTGGCGCACCTCTGTGATGTTAATGATTGCCTTTCATCCATTGTACTCATGTGTCCTGTCCTCACTGTGACCTAGGGACTGAGATCAATATGTCTCTCAAATGCAAATGTCTTATGCCTGTTCTGTTATCTCTTTGATCATACTAACTGCTGGGGTATGTTCCTTTGATGTATTGCTATGGTCAAGTATATAAGCTGCAACTCTGTAACGCAAACTCTCTCTCTCAATCTGACTTCAACCCTGCTGCAGGACACAGCTTGTGTCCCTTCTCTGAGAGCCGTGGGCTCGCTCTCGGCGCTCATGCACGGCGCCGGGAACGGAGCTCGTGACGGCGGTATGATTAATAAAACCTGCTTAAAACCACAGCATCGCTGCTTATTTTTTCATGCCGCCGCACAGTACCAGATGTTTTCTGATTTTGCAGCTGTAGTCTACTGTTATCTGTCTATCTGGTTCAGGCTAAAATCAATGCTACACAACTGGGACAGACCAGAAAAATAAGGTAAATATCTGCTGATATCGATGTTAGGCCGATATATTGATGCATCCCTAAAATTTACTCTCACCAATTAGGGAAACTTTTCTCTTATCCACCCATCCATCCATCCATCCATCCATCCATCCATCCACCGCTTATCTGGGGATCCGGGTTGTGGGGGCATCAGTGCAGGCAGAGTAGCCCAGACTTCTGCCCAGTTCACATAACACCATGATCCCTCCTGGAGGTGGTGACCCCACTGGACGGCGGACCCATGTGCCTCCATTGGGTACACTGACTCCTTGGTGTAATGTTTTTCATGAAGGTCCACTGGACTGCTCTTAGCCTGGCCCTTCACCCAGGACCAGTTTGCCTTGGGAGACCCAACCAGGAGCAAGTCGCCCCCGACAACATACCTCCTGGGATCCTTTGTGCACTCAAACCCCTCCACCACAATAAGGTGGCCATCCACAGAGGGGATTTTTCTCTTATAATAATAAGAAACTTATTTATTAGGATGAGCCCCTAGAGATGTAACATCTCATTTTCAAGGGGGTCCCAACATACAACACTTAACAAAAATTATTAGATTTTTTGTTTTTCTTATTAAAGACAAGGATAAAGAGATGTTTTTACCTTTACATGCTTCAACTGTCCACTGCATTCTTCCTCAGTTGAAACATGTAAAGGTAAAAACATCTCATTTTTATCCTTGTCTTTAATAAGAAAAAAAAAAAAAAAAAGAAGACAAAGTGAACCTACTTGAGGGGGGAAAGAAAAAGGAGAGGAACAGGCAAAGAAACAAACTAACAACTGAAACAAACAGACGACAGACTGTTTCTTCCACTGAAGAGGTCTCACCACGAGTCTGGTATCTGCGCCTGTTAAAGGAGAGACATATGTGTGTGTGCATACATGTGTATGAGAGCGCACAAAGAGGATGGCCAGTCACAGCAACTTCCACCCTGACCGGAAACCCTGAGCAAGCAGGACAATGCCACCAATCCCTACAGAGCACAAATGTTCCGAGACCAATAAGCTCCAGGACAGCCAGGCATCTGCCCCAGGAGGGACGGCCGAGGGAGGCCAGGTCACCAAGCGGCCGGCACAGCGGGCCCACACCCCTAGACTGGGAGACTCCTGACCCCCCCCCCCCCCCAGCGGGGCCAACACCAGCCCCCAGGCGCCGGGAGGCCAGCGTCCCCATCCCCCGGGCTGAGCTCCCCAAGACACAACCGCTCACCTTTTTCAGTAAGACCCTGCGCGACAGCGAACGAAAATACAGCGCATTCGACAGGGAGCTGTTAGCTCTCCACTTGGCCATTCGCCACTTCCAGTTCTGGCTGGAAGGATGCCGTTTCACCGCGTTTGTTGACCGCAAGCCGCTGACTTTCGCGATGGCCAAGATTTCAGAATCTTGGTCGGGCCGGCAGCAGAGACAGCTGGCTGCGATATCGGAGTTTACTACCAATATCCAGCATGTGGCGGGTAAACTTAATGTAGTGGCGGACTGCCTCTCGCGCGCTGTGGGGGCTCCAGCCCGCGCGGAGGTAGATCCTGCAGCCATGGCCGCGGAGCAGGTTAGCGACGCGGAAGTGCGCGCGGCCCCGGTCCGCGTGGGGATAGATTACACAGCCATGGCCACAGAGAAGGTTAGCGACGCGGATGTGCGCGCGCTCCAGTCTGGACCAACAGGGTTAAGGCTGGAGAACAGGGTGCTGCAAGACGGTATGCCCCCCCTAATCTGCGACGTCTCCACTGGGCGGCCGCGTCTGGTGGTTCCAGCCACGTGGCGCCGCCGCGTTTTTGACTCGATCCATTCTCTGGCGCACCCGGGAGTGCGCGCGTCGGTAAAAATGGTAGGAGAGAAATTTGTATGGCCGAGCCTGCGCAAACAAGTTAGAGAGTGGGCGGCAGCCTGCACGGCCTGCCAGCGGGCCAAGGTTCATAGACACACGAGAGCTCCCTTTGAGCCGTTTCACATCCCGGCTAAAAGGTTTGATCATGTCCACATGAACCTCGTAGGCCCCCTCCCGCCCTCACAGGGGTGTACACATCTTCTGACAATGGGTGACCGCACCACGCGCTGGCCAGAAGTGGTCCCGCTGTCATCAACCACAGCCGAGGAGGTGGCGCGCGCGTTTTTAACTGCATGAGTAGCGCGTTTTGGAGTCCCGTCGGACATTACGTCCGACAGAGGCCCGCAGCCTGGGGGCAACGATCCACCGCACGACTGCGTACAACCCGCAGGCTAACGGGTTATGCGAACGTTTTCACAGGTCATTGAAGGCGGCTCTCAGAGCGTCGCTTACGGATCCAAATTGGGTGGACAAGCTACCATGGGTTTTATTGGGGTTGCGTTCTGCACCTAAAGAGGATTTAGAAGCCTCCGCAGCTGAGCTAGTTTTCGCACAGCCACTTCGGCTGCCCGGGGAATTTCTCCCAGATAATCCAGCGCCAGAGTGCTCCCCGGCTCAGCGGTTACAGAATAGCACGGGCCCGAGCACACTACCTGGCCCCGTTCACCACAGTTTTCCGCGTGTTTTTGTGCCTAAGGCTTTAAAAAATGCAGAGTTTGTTTTTGTCAGACATGATGCCCATCGTCCGCCTTTACGCCCACCTTATGACGGACCATATAGAGTGCTGGAAACAGGGGATAAGCATTTTTTGCTAGATTTGGGGGGCAGAAAAGAAAGGATTGGCATTAACAGGCTCAAACCCGCTTTTGTGGTAGCTGACGAAGTTGTGCAGTTGTCGAAGGCTCCTCGGCGCAGCAGACCCCCTAGAGAGCATTCCCCAGAACACCCACAGAGGTTGACTAACAGTTCTCATCCCCAGGCAGCAGATCCACAGCTGGAAGACTCCGTGGAGGTGGTACAGCCTGCTTACAGCAGATACGGGAGAAGGTTGAGACCTAACCGGCACTTGGACTGATATGTAGTGATTTTAGTATGACATGCAATCTGTGGTTATGTTGTTGCATCTTAGACATTTGGGGGGGGTCATGTGGTGCACATATGTGGGTTCCATATGCTTCACATGCTTATTACTGTATGCTTATTGTTTACTGCACGTCTCAGAGGAACAAAAGGTCTGAACCTCCTAGGGGTAGCAGGAGGATGCGAAGTCTGGCCTTTTGTATGCAGAGAGATGGCCGTGAGGGATTTCCTGACCACCAGGACTTCAGGTGCAGAGAGACAGAAGACCTGAAGGGGGGTGCATTGTGATTTGGGATGTAAAGACAATGTGACTGTGTGCTTTGATGTCCTGGGTATAAAAGGGACAGAGGTGGGAGCATGCCTTCCTCTTTCCTCTTTCCTGTTTTGGATGTTGGAGAATGTGGTGGTGAATAAAACTGATCTTGAGAAATAAAATCAGCCTCGTCTTTCCACACAATCTCCACACTCTAAATGTAAGAAGCACCATCAGTATTCCACAATTAAGCAGTGAAGTTTTGAAACATTTACCGAGCAACAACATGACCATTTGGTCACAGTTTAATGAGTAGACCACAATATGTTAGAGAAAACAATCTCCCTTATTAAATCAACTACATGCTGTTTGGATATACTCCCAACACAATTTTTTTTAAGTATTTTTTGTTCTATAAAAACTAATGTTCTGCAAATAGTGAATGCTTCATTGTCATCAAGTATATATCCAAAGTCCCTGAAAATGGCTGCTATTAGACCGCTTCTGAAAAAAAAACCTTGATCCTACTGTGATTAGCATTTATAGACCCGTGTCAAATCTTCCTTTTTTACCAAAAATTATAGAGTGAATTGTTTTTAATCAACTTACCAATTATGTTAATGCTAACTCTTACCTAGACAAGTTTCAGTCAGGATTTCGACCCTATCATAGCACGGAAACAACACTGATTAAAGTGTTAAATGATATCCGATTAAACATGGATTCTGGCAAAGTATCAGTTTTAGTATAATTGGATCTTAAGTGCCGCATTTGACGCGGTAGATCACAATATACTGCTAGATAGGCTGGAAAACTGGGTTGGACTGACTAGAACTGTATTAAATTGGTTTAGCTCATACTTAGATGGTAGGGAATATTTTATAGATATAGAAAGTTATAGGTCCAACCAAGTACCAATGACTTTCAATTCAATTCAATTCAACTTTATTTATATAGCGCCATTTCACAACAACAGTCATCTCATAGCACTATCAACTGTAGGGGGGACCCCCACAGTTGCAGAAAGACCCCAGCAATCAACTTGTAGAGTCCCACAGGGATCCCACAGGGATCCATCCTTGGTCCTCTTCTTTTTAATATTT
This sequence comes from Pholidichthys leucotaenia, assembly GCA_020510985.1. Classification (NCBI taxonomy): domain Eukaryota; kingdom Metazoa; phylum Chordata; class Actinopteri; order Cichliformes; family Pholidichthyidae; genus Pholidichthys; species Pholidichthys leucotaenia. The sequence goes on along the minus strand of CM035836.1, from coordinate 428,897,282 downwards.
ATTTGCTGCCACTTAGTCAAATTATTAAAGGCTATAACATTAACTACCATACATATGCAGATGACACCCAGATACAGACGTGGACAAAATTGTTGGTACCCCTCTGCCAATGAAAGAAAAACCCACAATGGCCACAGAAACAACCCGAATCTGACAAAAGCGGTACCAAACAAAAATTCTATGAAAACTAACCAATGAAAATCAGACAATGCTTCTGAACTGTGGCCCAACAGAACCATTCTAAAAAAAACAAACTCACGAAACAGGCCTGGACAAAAATGATGGTACCCCTAGAAAAGATTGAAAATAATGTGACCATAGAGACATGTTCAACCAAGATGTGTCCTCTAATTAACATCACAGGTGTCTACAAACTTGTAATCAGTCAGTCGGCCTATTTAAAGGGTGACAAGTAGTCACTGTGCTGTTTGTTGACATGGTGTGTACCACACTAAACATGGACCAGAGGAAGCAAAGGAGAGAGTTGTCTCAGGAGATTAGAAAGAAAATTATAGACAAGCATGTTAAAGGTAAAGGCTATAAGACCATCTCCAAGCAGCTTGATGTTCCTGTGACTACAGTTGCACATATTATTCAGAAATTTAAGATCCACGGGACTGTAGCCAACCTCCCTGGACGTGGCCGCAGGAGGAAACTTTATGAAAAATGGAAGCGACAGATAATACGAATGGTAACAAAAGAGCCCAGAAAAACCTCTAAACACATTCATGGTGAACTCCAAGGTCAAGGTACTGTACATCAGTGTCAGATTGCACAATTCATCATTGTTTGAGCCAAAGTGGACTTCATGGGAGACAACCAAGGAGGACACCACTGTCGAAAACAAATCATAAAAAAGCCAGACTGGAATTTGCCAAACTGCATGTTGACAGCTTCTGGGAGAATGTCCTATGGACAGACAAGACAAAACTGGAACTTTTTGGCAAGGCACATCAGCTCTATGTTCAGATGCAAAAATGAAGCATACCAAGAAAAGAACACTGTCCCTACTGTGAAACATGGAGGAGGTTCTGTTATGTTCTGGGGCTGTTTTGCTGCATCTGGCACAGGGTGTCTTGAATCTGTGCAGGGTACAATGAAATATCAAGACTATCAAGGTATTCTAGAGAAAAATGTGCTGCCCAGTGTCAGACAGCTTGGTCTCAGTCGCAGGTCATGGGTCTTGCAACAGGATAATGACCCAAAACACACAGCTAAAAACACCCAAGAATGGCTAAGAGCGAATCAATGGACTATTCTAAAGTGGCCTTCTATGAGCCCTGATCTAAATCCTATTGAACATCTGTGGAAGGAGCTGAAACATGCCATCTGGAGAAGGCACCCTTCAAACCAGAGACAACTGGAGCAGTTTGCTCATGAGGAGTGGGCCAAAATACCTGCTGAGAGGTGCAGAAGCCTCACTGACAGTTACAGAAATTGTTTGATTACAGTGATTGCCTCAAAAGGTTGTGCAACAAAATATTAAGTTAAGGGTACCATCATTTTTGTCCAGGCCTGTTTCATGAGTTTGTTCTCCAAAACAACTCTGTTGAACCACAACTCAAAAGCACTGCCTGACTTTCACTGGCCAACCTTCATAGAACTTTCATCTATCACCACCCCTGTCAGATTCGAGCCACTTCCGTGACCATTGTGGGCCTCCCCCTCATCAACAGAGGGGCACCAACAACCCTGTCCACGTCTGTATATCTGGCTCTATCACCAGACCAACTCAGTCTAGTTGACAAACTACATCAGTGTTTAGCCCACATATATACAGTATACACACACACACACATACATACATACATACATACATACAGTACATATAAATAAATGGATGAATCTCAATTTTCTCCAGCTGAACAAAGACAAAAGTGAGAATATTATTTTTGGAAATGAAGAGCAAAGAGCTCAAATTTGCATATACTTGAATTCCCTTAACTAAAGCAACAAAAATATGTTAGAAACTTGGGTGTTATATTAGATGAAGATCTTACCTTTACTAGTCATATAAAAGCAATTACCAAATCAGCTTGTTTTAATTTAAAAAACATTCCTAGAATAAAGGACTACATCTCTGTCAATGATAAAGAGAAACTTGTACATGCTTTTATAACTAGTAGATTGGATTATTGCAATCTATTGCAATAATTATTGCAATTGCAATTTTAACTGGACTAACCAAAAAAAACTATTAAACAGCTGCAGTCTATACAAAATACAGCTGCAAGACTTTTAACAGGATCTAAAAGAATGGAACCGATTACCCGTTTTAAAAGCTCTGCACTAGCTTCCAGTTTCCTACAGAATAGATTTTAAAATTTTATTATTAGTTTATAGGTCACTACATGGGTTACACCCAGCATATACTTCTGAAATGATGAAAAAAATATGAGCCTACTAGAGTACTCAGATCTACTGTGGAGAGTGCAAATAAAGGAACCAGACTTACACGACAGACAAACTTTATTTCTCACTCTCACTTCAATCATACACAGAAAAAGCATCCCTCAATACACCAGGGTCTCTCCTTTTATACCACTCCATTCTTTACCCCTGTTGCCTAAAATCTTGCATTACAATACGTTCACACCCCTTACTGCTGCATTACCATCTTTTCCCATTACAATACGTACTGTCCTTCTCCGTTAAATCCCCCACGCTCTTCCGGCAGAGGGAATATTCCCCTCCCCTCTGCTTCCAGTCTGAGATGAATATCCCAGCGTGGGTTCCCTACCCCCCCCCCCCCCCACACACACACACACACACACGCACAGTCTCAGACTGAGTTTCAACCCTCACGTCCTTTTGGCTTCAGTCTCCTCCCATATCTGCTGTAACGAGGGACCTTCGACTCTGCGTGTAACCCAGTGCTAAAAACGTAAATAAAATTATAAATATCAATACCGCTTTAAAAAAAAAAGGGGGGGGGGGAATGTGGAGAGCATGAAATGAAGAGGCTGAATTTATTTCTCAATTCAGGTTTATTAATAATCACGTGTCTCCAACATCTTCTCAAACAGAAAAAGAGGACTAACTTCCCACATCTCCCCTTTTTATACCCGGGACATCAGAGTACAGAATCACATTGTCATTCACTCCCCAGAGACAATACATCATCCCCCAGGTCCTCTCTTCTCCACCTAAACCCTGGTGGTCAGGAAGTCTTCTCAGAGCCATTTCTAAAGACACATTTCACACCCTCCTGTCATCCCCAGGAGGTCCAGACTTATTGTTCCTTCTAAGACATGAGGTCACAGCGATATACATATGCAGCCTAAGCATCTCAAAAGTAATATACATATGCAGCTTAAGCATCTCAAATATGTGTGCCACATAACCCCCCCCCCCCCCAAACGTCGAAGATGAAACAATACAACATAGTCTAGACAACATGATAAAATCACAACATCAGTCCATATGCTGTCTGGGCTTCAACCTTCTTCCAAACTTGCTGTAGGTGGGCTTCGCCGCTCCCGTGGCGCCATCCTGCAGTGAATCTGCTATCTGAGGATGAGAACTGTTAGTCAATCCCTGAGAGGGCTCTGAGGCCTGCTCCCTGGGGGGTCTGCCGCGTCGAGGAGCCCTCGCCACTTGCACCGTTTCACCAGCCATCACAAAAGCAGGTTTAAGTCTGTCTATAGCAATTGTTTCCCTCCTGTCCCCTAAATCTAGCAAAAAATGCTTATCACCTGTTTCCAGCACTCTATAGGCCCTTTTCCACTAGCACGCTTTAGTGCGACACGGGACGGCTCAGCACGCTTTGTACGCTTTTCCACTAGCCCCAACACGGTTTAACAGCCGCGATTCTCAGCCCCGCTCAAGGGCAGGGTACAGCAGTGCTGAGCTGGGCCGTGTTGTGACGTTAACAGACTGGTCGCCGCTGATTGGTCAGGTTGTAACCGCCCCTCTCCTCCTCCTCTTCTGCCGAATCTTCACGACCTTCTCAATAAAGTTTTTGAAAAAAAAAAAAAAAAAAGAATCTTCACGACCGCCATTACTCAGCGCGCAACCACTGTTGGCGGTTTATTTTCAGTGTATTGCTGTGCTATTTTCATTTATTCTCTATCAAAAATGGCTTCGCGTAATAAGGGTGTTCCATGGACCAATGAGGAGGTGCAGTGTCTGCTCACTGCATTGTCAGACAAACGCATCCAGCGCGAGTTAGACGGAGCCACCCGGAATGAAAAAATATACCGGGAGGTCTCGACATCGGAGTCCTTTAACGGTGAGTTTTAATTTTTTTTTATTGTGCGTTTTTTCGCAAATATATTCAGTAAGACGCTCAGTTTATTTATGCAATAAAAAAGCTGTTCATTTGTGGATGATGATCACTCTGCAGCAGCACACTGCGGACTCACGCTTTTCTTTTAATTATTCATGTGAACAATACGCTGAAATAAGCTTATGTAATCTTGTTAAAAACTATTGTCTTTTCTGTATATCTTGCTTGTGTGCATTTTCCTTGTAGAATCATCCCACGCGTCCGCCGAGCCAGCCCGCCCGGATTCTCCAATGTGAATCTGTCCCGCCACCAGGCGCAAAATGTATTCAATGATAAATATTTGCAACATTTAAATGAGGTTGCAGAAAACGCGAGGGTATCCCAGGAGCTGGCAGAGACGGCTTCATTCAACCGAGCCTTCCTGACCCAGAGCTGGCAGAGACGGCTTCATTCAACCGAGCCTTCCTGACCCAGAGCTGGCAGAGACGGCTTCATTCAACCGAGCCTTCCTGACCCAGTTTGGGAAACTGGTGTAGAGGCACTCAGTGGTCGGCGTGTATAAAATGTCGATTAACCTTCATGTTGTGTTGCAAAGTTTTTTTTTATTTTAATATTTTGTATATAATAAAATGGAATTGTTTTTGAAAGTGTGGTTTGTCTGTTATGAAACTGAATTATAAAACAGTGTAATTACATAGAAATTCCATTGCCTAGTCTGATGAAAATGATGCTGATCATCCTGTCAGGGGTCAACCATTGTAAAGGTAATGTAATTTTTAACTAGACCAAAAAACAAATGTTTTTGTAAGCTTTCTGTTCTTTTTATTGAAATATAAAAAATTAGCACCACATGATCCAGTTCTAAACTTTGGGTAAATTTTTTATGTTAACTTATAAGAAGTTGCACAGTTGGACTATAAAATGCAGCAGGAGAGACTGATCAAGCTTACAAGTCAAAGTAGGTAAAAAAGTAAGTATATGTAAATTGAATGTTCTATCGGCATTCCAAATTCAGAGAATTACAATACTTTAGAAGGAGTGTAACATCATCTAAACGGAAAATACTAATACTGTTGTTCCAAACGACCTGAAGGTGAAAAACATGAATTTTTTTTATTCAGTACATCCAAAATGCCCTAGGATGTAAAAAATAATACAATTTGGTGTTGGCCAGTTTGCCACTGTCTCATTATTTAATACAAATAAAAACAAGTTTCAGCTCATTATTTCTAGGTCATTAGGCAGTTAATTCAAACCAAAAGTGACTTGTGTTGTTGCAGCTTTTTTATCAGAGAGTTTCTCCAGTTTTGGAGCATATAATCATCTGTCCCTTAACTGTTAAACATTAAATAACAGCAGACAGATTGGCAAAGGATACACAATTGTGTTGCTGTTGCCCAAAACCGCTGTGACCCACTGCTTGTGGTGCTACCTTTCATGTGTGTGCTTTTTATGAATATTCACACGTTTTTGTAAGTACAAGTGGGATAGTATTAAATTGAAATATAACATATTTCTAACAATGTTTGCTTTTTGCAAATATTTACACTTATTTTGAAAGTAAAAGTTGGATAGGATTAAATTGACATATAACATGTTTCTCAATAGTGACAGTACTAGTATATGGAGGAATTCTGGGTCATCTGCTCTTCATCATAATGGGTTTGGGCGGGGGGGGGGGGGGGTATCTAATCATGTGCCATGGAGGACCAAGACCCTGCAGGCTTTACCTCCAACCAGTGTCTTCAACAGCAGATTCCACTGAACGTTTTCCACTGACTGATCAGTGACAACACCTGCTGAAGAGACTGGGTAGAAGAGAGAACCTGCAGAGTCTTGGCCCCCCATGACACATGATTGGAAGCCCCCGGATTAGGTTTAATTGGATTTAACATTTTAACACAAACTGCTTTATGGTTCATAATTCCGCACTGTGTTTTTATATATCTATATATTTATTCCATCTAGCTACAATGCTCCGCACTGTGTGTGTTTATATACTTACATATTTATTCCACCTAGCTGCAATGCTCCGTACTGTGGGTGTTTATATATTTACATATTTATTCCATCTAGCTACAATGCTCTGCACTGTGTTTATATATTCATATATTTATTCCATCCAGCTACAATGCTCTGCACTGTGTGTCTGTGTGTGTGTATATATACTGTATATTTTATAGTAATATGTACATATGTATATTAGCTGCTCTTGCTTGCTTGTTTTTTTTTTCTTGCCTTCTGATTGTTGCTCTGAGTGTTGCTATCCCTGTGCTGTTGCAATCCTGGAATTTCCCCGTTGTGGGACTAATAAAGGCCTATCTTATCTTATCTTATCTTAATTCTATTGACAGACTTACACCAAACCAAAAGTGATTTCTCAAACTGCTGGATTATTCTTAGCTTTTCCAATCTTTCAGTATTTAATTTATGCCACATGGTGGTAACCTTCACATATAAAAAAAGAGACATCTGCAAAAACTTCATAGGTTTATTGTCAGCGCAAATCCCAGTGCAATACAACATGAATGCATATCTAGTACATTGTTGATGCAGAGAATATATATTTCTACAGTACATGTTTCCATGTAAACTTGTGACTGCATTATAATTGCTTTTAATCCTAGATCAAGTTTGTTTTGGCCTAAAATGCATGATAACTGTCAAATATATCTTATTATACCTAACTCAGTAAAGTTTACTTTTTGAATATATATTTTGTGGCTAATATTAACCTGGCGATCAAGTTGTGTCAGCTGATCGTTTTTTTCTGTGATACCATCTCAGAATCTGCTGCAGAAGCAGGTAAGTCCATGATGTCTCAACAGTCTCTCCATGATTTTCAAGCAGATCAGAGCAATTTGTTGTACAGGAAATAAAACGTTTCTACAGACATTCTTAAGCTCAATACTGCTCGTTTGTGAAGCTGTGTTGACATCAGTGACAGGCTGATCACATCCGTGACAGGCATGCCCAGAGCGAATGAAGCAGTAATTTCCCCACAACAGAGCCATCTGAAACACACACAGCGTACATATTTTAGTACCTAACAGCGATAACTTGCAGACATTAAAGTGTAGCACGACGTACTTATAGCAAACTAGCATTAGCAACCATTAGCTTACCGTCATATACGACCTAGTTTGTATCCTCACACCTTTGGCTCTCCCAGAAGCTGCAGAACTATTCCAGAGTGTTTTCATCTCGCTGCCTGTACCCTTGTCTGGCGGTCCTTTTTGGCGTTTACGGTGAAAAAAGCCACAGACCGAGGAGTGGCCTTGTACAGCTATGTGTTATGTTTTGCTTGGGTCTTCTCAATAAAGTTTTGGAAAAAAAAATGTTTTGCTTGGGTCGCGTGCGTTACGTCACGGGAGTGTGGCATCGCCTCGCTGTTATAAACCCACCCACCCTAGCACAACACCCATGCCTAACACCGTGCTAATGGAGACAGAAGCATTCCAAGCCGTACTGAAGTGAATCGAGCCGTACCGAGGTGTGCTGGGCTAGTGGAAAAGAGGCTTAATATGGGCCGTCATAAGGTGGTCGCAGGGTTGGGCGCTGAGCCTCGTGCCTGACAAAAACAAACTCGGCGTTTTTTAAAGATTTAGGTACAAAAACACGCGGGAAAGTGTGATGAACGGGGCCCGGAAACATGTCCGCTCCCGTGTCGTTCAGTGACCGCTGAGCAGGGGGACGTTCTGGCACCAGGTTATCGGTAAGAAATTCCCCTGGCAGACGGAGTGGTTGTGCAAACACCAACTCAGCAGGGGAGGCTTTTAAGTCCTCTTTAGGTGCAGAACGCAACCCTAATAAAACCCATGGTAGTCTGTTTACCCAATTTGCATCCGTCAGCGACGCTCTGAGGGCTGCTTTCAATGACCTATGAAAACGCTCGCATAAACCATTAGCCTGGGGGTGGTACGCGGTAGTGCGGTGGATTGTTATCCCCAGGCTGTGGGCCATCGCTGACCAAAGCTCAGAAACAAATTGAGGCCCCCTGTCGGACGTAATATCCGACGGGACCCCAAAACGCGCGACCCAAGCCGTTAAAAATGCGCGGGCCACCTCTGCGGCTGTGGTTGATGCCAGTGGGACCACTTCAGGCCAACGCGTGGTGCGGTCCACCATTGTCAAAAGATGCGTGCACCCCTGCGACGAGGGTAGGGGGCCTACGAGGTCGACATGCACATGATTGAACCTCTTGGCCGGGATGTGAAACGGCTCTAAGGGGGCTTTTGTGTGTTTGTGTATTTTGGCCCGCTGGCAAGCTATGCAGGCTCTTGCCCACTCCTTAACGTGCTTGCGCAGGCTCGGCCAAACAAACTTCTCTCCTACCATTTTTACCGACGCGCGCACCCCCGGGTGTGCCAGAGAGTGAATCGAGTCAAAAACACTGCAGCGCCACGCGGCCGGCACTACCGGACGCGGTCGTCCTGTAGAGATATCGCAGATTAGGGGGGGCATACCATGTTGCAGCCTCCTGCTCTCCAGCCTTAACCCTGTTGGTCCAGACTGGAGCGCGCACACGTCCGCGTCGCTACCTTGATCCGCAGTCATGGCTGCGTAATCTATCCCCACGTGGACTGGGGCCGCGTACGCTTCCGCGCTGCTATTTTGCTCTGCGGCCGCGGTAGTATAATCTACCTCTGCGCGGACTGGAGCGGTTACAGCGTGAGAGAGGCAGTCTGCCACCACATTAAGTTTACCCGCTACGTGTTGAATATCAGTAGTAAATTCTGAAATTGCAGCCAGTTGCCTCTGCTGCCGGCCCGACCATGGTTCCGAAACTTTGGCCATCGCAAAAGTGAGCGGTTTGTGGTCGACAAACACGGTGAAACGCCGACCTTCCAGCCAGAACTGGAAGTGACGAATGGCTAAGTGGAGCGCTAACAACTCCCTGTCGAACGCGCTGTATTTTCACTCGGCCTCGCGCAAGGTCCTGCTGAAAAAGGCCAGCGGCTGCCAAGCCCCGGCAACCTGTTGCTCTACTACCGCCTCTATGGCCACGTCTGACGCATCAGTGGTGAGCGCTATGCGGGCCGTTGGATCTGGGTGATCCAACAACGCAGCGTCCGCAAGGGCTTTTTTTACCTCCGAGAATGCGTGCTCCCGCTCCGGGGACCATTCGATTGCATTTGAGGGGTTTTGTTTTTTAAGCGCGGCATACAATGGTTGCATGAGCTGCGCTGCGCGGGGGAGGAAACGGTTATAAAAATTCACCATTCCCAAAAACTCCTGTAGTGCTCTGACCGTTTGTGGCTGGGGAAAATCTGCTACTGCGCGCACTTTGTCCGGCAGCGGAACTGCTCCCTCTGGGGAGACGCGGTGCCCCAAAAAATCAATCTGCGCCATCCCGAACTGAATTAAGATCGCTTAATGAAAGTTCTTAATTGCCTAAAAGAGTACGGGCTTAAACTCTCCCCTGAGAAATGCAGATTTTTTCAAACTTCTGTCAGATACCTCGGTCACATTGTGTCCAGTAAAGGAGTTGAGACCGACTCAGAAAAAGTGAAAGCCCTAAGTACCTGGCCTGTGCCCCGTGATCTCAAACAGCTCCGCTCGTTCTTAGGCTTTTCAGGGTACTATAGGCGGTTCATTAAGAACTATTCCAGCATCGTTAAGCCCCTCACTGACTTAACGTCAGGCTATCCTCCTTTGCGGAAAAGCACAAAGCCCAAAGCTAAGCCTGCCCAGTACCACGACTCAAAGACACCGTTTGGCGAGCGATGGACTTCTTCCTGTGATCTTGCATTCAAAACCATCATTGAAAAGCTGAGTACTGTGCCTGTCCTGGGTTTCGCTGACCCTCAGTTGCCATCTACACTCCATACTGATGCCAGCACTACTGGGCTTGGCGCCGCCCTCTATCAAGAGCAGGAGAGCCAGACTAGGGTCATAGCTTATGCAAGCCGGGGGTTGTCTAGAAGTGAGTCCCGTTACCCCGCCCATAAATTAGAATTTTTAGCTCTAAAGTGGGCAGTAACGGAGAAGTTCACAGACTATTTATATGGCAATCATTTTACTGTCGTGACAGATAGTAACCCCCTGACGTATATTTTAACTACTGCTAAGATGGATGCCATGAGTTATAGGTGGCTAGCTGCTCTGTCGACATTTAACTTTAAGCTCCAATACAGAGCAGGCAAGCTTAACTCAGATGCAGACGGCCTCTCTAGACGGCCACATGGCGAGTTACTTAATGACGCAGTGTCCCAAAAGGAGTTTGACCGCATACAGCAGTTCACTCAAACTCACTTGCCTCTTCCTGAAAGCAGTTTGAATTCCGAGGTAGTGTCTGCTATATGTGAAAAACACCTTGTCTGTAGCTCTCCAGACAACACCTTCCCTTTGGTTCACTCGTTAGCCCTCTCTGTAGCCGCCATTCCAGATGGCTATGCCGATGAAGATAACTGTGGTGGTCTTCCAGTTGTACCCCACATGACTCCTGAACAGATTAAAAACGAACAAAGTACTTACCCCTGTTTAAGAGAAGTAATTGCACAAATTGAAACTGGGCTAAAAGTTCCACCAACTGTACGAACTGAACTTCCTGACATCAACTTGTTACTCCGAGAGCTCAGTCGACTTGAAATGTGCAATAATATCCTCTACCCTACTCGCCAAGATGGAGGAAATGGTACTTACCAGCTGAACAACTCCGTGATTCAGTTTTTCAAAGCCTCCACTGTGACATCGGCCATTTAGGCACAGAGCGTACTTTGGATCTCGCCAGAACAAGGTTCTATTGGCCTCGCATGGCGGCAGATATTGAAAAGAAGATCAAGACATGTAATCGCTGCCGGTGGGGGGCTCCTGGGGGTGTGTCTGTCTGCGGGTGGGCAATGGCTGGGGCGGGGGAGACCTTCGACTTGCCGGTGTGGCTGCTCTGATGAATCGTTTATCTGGGGAGTTCTCCATGGGGGTCTTCCACGCCAAGGGGCCCGAGCCAACATCACTTGCTCATCCACCACCACAAAGGCGGGCTTAAGTCTGTCTATACATAGTTTCTCCCGACGACCCCCCAAATCTAACAAAAAAATGTTTGTCCCCTGGTTCCAGCACTCTGAACGGGCCACCGTAGGGTGGGCGCAATGGGGGGCGGTGGGCATCGTGCCTGACAAACACGAACGCCGCGTTCTTTAACGTTTTTGGCACAAAAGCACATGGAAAACAGTGGTGGGCCGGGCCCAATGGCATGTTTTGGCCCATGCCAAAACATGGAGAGTATGGCTGTGTTGTTAGACATGTATATGTTGGACACTGCATATGTGATTTAACCGCACGATGAAGGAGAGCCACAGAGCTGCAGTCCCCTGCGGTGCGGAGCCGCAGAGCCTGGACCCCCTGCGGAGGACAGGGGACAGAAGACTTCCTGACCGCTGAGGCTCGAGAGGAGAGAAGGGGGAGTTATGTAAATAAAAAGTTAATGAATGTGAATAAAGGGATTTTGGTAGAGATGTGTGATTTCCCCTGCGAGGGAAATGGTTTGATGTGAGAATGTTTAAAAGGGAGAACTTTGGTGTGTTCACCCTCTTTGTTCGCTGCTCAGGAATGAGAGCAGACAGTGGGATGATTACTTGAAATAAACTGGAATTAAATGCAATTCGGTTTCGTTATTCAAGTCTCCCCACATTGGTGACTGACGACATTGAGAATGAACGAAGAAGTTCTCAGGGTCCCGGACTCACAGCGCTCAGAGCTGGAGAGCGCAGTGGCCGTTAAGCTGCCTGATTTCTGGCAGGATAACCCACGGTCGTGGTTTCTTCAAGCAGAGTCGCAGTTCGCGCTCGCAGGAGTAACGGTGGATGACACTAAGTTCCACCATGTCATCGCTAAACTGGACAACAGCACAGCTCGGTGCGTGCAGAGCTTGGTGGAGCAGCCACCCGCGACCGACAGGTACGGCAAGCTGAAATCCACCCTCATCAAGTTTTTCACCCCCTCGGCCGAAGTGAGGGCGAGGAGGATCCTGTCTTTGCTAGACCAAGGAGGACACAGGCCGAGCGCCCTGATGGAGGAGATGATACAGCTGAGAGGGTTGGACAACGATGATTTCATTTTTCAGTTCATCTTCCTCTCCAACCTCCCGACGCATGCGAGAAGCACGCTGGCCGGCAAAAAGTGTCACACCCTGGAGGAGTTCCGGGAGCTGGCCCAGGAAGCAGATGGGATCCTGGACGCCTGCGGCGGGCAAGCAACCACAGCGGCGACCCGAGACAGCGGGGAGCCAGAGGCGGCAGACCCAGACTGGCCGACGAAGGCGGCAGCACGGCCGCGACGAGGTGGAGCCAATGGTCCGGCGGCAGAGGCGCAGACATGACACAGCGGAGGAGAAGATCTCTGCTTTTACCATCGGAGGTTCGCAGAGAAGGCACGCAGGTGTGTGCCGCCCTGCAACTTCAGGAGTTCGGGAAACGGCAAGACCGGGGGTCACTAGCAGCTTCGGCCCTCGGAGAACGCAGCAAGCTGCTCTACATCACGGATGCGCGCTCCGGACGAGAGTTCCTCATCGACACCGGAGCACAAGTGAGCTTCATCACACCAACATACGCGGACCGGGTGGCTGGACCCCACGGTAGCGGAGCTACGGCGGCAAATGGCTCGAACATCAACACCTACGGGAGAAGGACCTTGCCTTTGTGCTTACATGGCCGCACATATGAATGGACTTTTGTAATAGCGGCGGTGAGTTTCAACATGTTGGGCGCGGATTTTTTGTGTTCACACAATCTGTTAGTTGATCTTGCTAATAGACGGCTGGTAAATGCACTCTCTTTTTACTCTCTCCCCTGTTCAGCTCGAGTGTCCCCGCCACCAGTACAGACCCACGTCGCTACAGCAGGTGGTAAGTTTCACACACTCCTCACCCAATTTCCAGCGCTCACTGTGCCCACTTTTTCAGCGACGGTCGCGAAGCACGGGGTGAAACACTTTATCCCCACATCTGGTCCTCCCGTGTTTGCAAAAGCTCGGCGCTTGGATGCAGTTAAGCTCGCCATTGCGCGCGAGGAGTTCGTCAGCCTGGAGAGGCTAGGCATCGTTCGTAGGTCGAAGAGCCCGTGGGCTTCGCCGCTGCACATGGTACCGAAAGCCGATGGCTCCTGGAGACCGTGCGGGGATTACCGCAGGCTAAACAACGCTACGGCGCACGATCGTTATCCCATCCCGCACATTCAGGATTTTTCGGTGCACCTGGCGGGGGCGCGCATTTTTTCAAAGATTGATCTGGTTCGCGGCTATCACCAAGTCCCAGTCCAACCGGAGGACATTCCTAAAACAGCGGTAATAACCCCGTTCGGACTTTTCGAATTTTTAAGCATGCCGTTTGGTCTCAAAGGGGCGGCGCAAACATTTCAGCGGATGATGGATGCCGTGTTACGCGATCTCCCTTTCGTGTTTGTGTACCTCGACGACATTTTGGTTGCGAGTACTTCAGAGGACGAACACGAAACGCACCTCACAGCAGTTTTTAGGAGGCTGGGAGAGCACGGCTTAATAGTTAACCCAGCCAAGCGCCAGTTCGGCGTCGAGCGGATCGATTTTTTGGGTCACCACGTCTCCCCGGAGGGAGCGGTTCCGTTACCAGATAAAGTACGCGCGGTAGCGGATTTTCCCCATCCACAAACGGTCAAATCAGTACAGGAATTCTTGGGGATGGTGAATTTTTATAACCGATTCCTGCCCCACGCAGCTCAAATCATGCAACCGTTATATGCCGCGCTCAAAAAACAAAAACCGACCCAGGCGGTCGAATGGTCCCCGGAGCGGGAGCGCGCGTTCACAGAGGTTAAAAAAGCCTGGGCTGACGCTGCGCTCCTGGCCCACCCAGACCCTGCAGCACGTATCGCGCTGACGACAGACGCTTCAGATTTAGCCATAGGGGCCGTTATTGAGCAACAGGTAGCCGGAGTTTGGCAGCCTTTGGCTTTCTTTAGCAAATCTTTAAGCGCGGCTGAACGAAAATACAGCGCGTTCGACAGAGAACTGTTGGCGCTGCATTTGGCTATCCGTCATTTCCAGTTCTGGCTGGAAGGACGGTGCTTCACCGCTTATGTGGACCACAAGCCGCTCACATACGCCATGGCCAAAATTTCAGACCCGTGGTCCGGCAGGCAGCAGAGGCAGCTGGCCGCTATCTCGGAATTTACCACTGACATTAGGCACGTTGCGGGCAAATTCAATGTAGTGGCAGATTGTCTCTCGCGCGCGTTCACGACTCCAACACGCGCAGAGGCAGAACAGGCCACCGTGACCGCGCCGCAGGAGAGCGGCACGGTGGCGCGCGCAGCCCCGGTGCACGTGGGTATAGATTACGCAGCCATGGCAGCGGACCAGGGGGTGGACGCAGACGTGCGCGCGCTCCAGTCTGGACCAACAGGGTTAAGGCTGGAGAGCAAGTGTTTACAAACCGGTATGCCCCCCCTGATCTGCGACATGTCGACGGGGCGCCCGCGTCCGGTGGTTCCGGCCACGTGGCGCCGCCGTGTTTTTGACTCGGTCCACTCACTGGCGCACCCGGGGGTGCGCGCGTCAGTGAAACTAGTGGCGGAAAAGTTTGTTTGGCCGTGCCTGCGCAAGCACGTGAAGGAATGGGCAAAAACCTGCATTTCCTGTCAACGGGCCAAAATTCACAAGCACACAAGAGCCCCGTTAGAACCGTTCCGCATTCCGGCCAGAAGGTTCGACCATGTGCACGTCGACCTTGTGGGCCCCCTACCGGCATCGCAGGGGTTCACGCATCTTTTGACAATGGTGGACCGCACCACACGTTGGCCGGAAGTGGTCCCACTTGAGACGACCACGGCCGCGGAGGTGGCTCGCGTTTTTTTAACGGCTTGGGTGGCGCGCTTCGGGGTTCCGTCGGACATTATGTCCGATAGAGGACCGCAATTCATCTCTGAGCTGTGGTCAGCGATGGCCAACGGCTTAGGAGCCAAAATTCACCGCACTACGGCTTACCACCCTCAGGCTAATGGTTTATGCAAGCGTTTTCATAGGTCTTTGAAGGCAGCACTCAGAGCGTCGCTCACGGATGCAGATTGGGTAAATAAACTGCCATGGGTCTTATTAGGGTTGCGTTCTGCGCCTAAAGAGGACTTAGACGCCTCCCCAGCGGAGCTGGTATTCGCACAAACTCTGAGGCTGCCAGGCGAGTTTTTACCAGAGCACCCAGAGCCCCCACCTCTCTCTGCTCTGGGACCGTTAGTTGGCACAGGAGCAGACACGCTCCCGGGTCCGGTTCATCACGCTTTTCCACGAGTTTTCGTCCCCAAGGCTTTGAAAAATGCCGACTTCGTTTTTGTCAGGCGCGAAGCCCTAAAAGCAACGCTCAAACCACCTTACGAAGGGCCATTTCGAGTGCTGGAGGCAGGTGATAAGCAATTTGTGCTAGATTTTGGAGACAGAAAAGAGACAGTCAGTATTGACAGACTAAAACCTGCTTTTGTCATGAAGGACGTGTCTGTACCGGTTGCAGTGGCGCCTCGACGAGGCAGGCCCCTGCAAAAGGCAAATAATCACTCTCTTCCTCAGTCAACAGAGCCGAAGCAGAAAGGCGCCGCAGGCAAGGCGGGGCCAACTCACAGCAGATTCGGCAGACGGCTGAAGCCCAAGCGGCGCACAGACTGAATGTTGGTGTTGATTATTCAGTAGTGAGTAAGGTGTTATTAAATTTTAGGAAATAGTCTGTTCTTCATCGTTTGGGGGGGGGTTATATGGCTGTGTTGTTAGACATGTATATATTGGACACTGCATATGTGATTTAACCGCACGATGAAGGAGAGCCACAGAGCTGCAGTCCCCTGCGGTGCGGAGCCGCAGAGCCTGGACCCCCTGCGGAGGACAGGGGACAGAAGACTTCCTGACCGCTGAGGCTCGAGAGGAGAGAAGGGGGAGTTATGTAAATAAAAAGTTAATGAATGTGAATAAAGGGATTTTGGTAGAGATGTGTGAATTCCCCTGCGAGGGAAATGGTTTGATGTGAGAATGTTTAAAAGGGAGAACTTTGGTGTGTTCACCCTCTTTGTTCGCTGCTCAGGAATGAGAGCAGACAGTGGGATGATTACTTGAAATAAACTGGAATTAAATGCAATTCGGTTTCGTTATTCAAGTCTCCCCACAGAGAGCAGAGTATGCCGTCCTGCGGCGAATCTGTGGAATGAGGGGGAGAAAGGTTATTTGTCCCCTGCGGGGGCTCCAGGGGCCATTCCCTGGGGGGTCTGCCGCGTCGAGGCGCCCTCGCCGGTCGTACAGACTCGTCATGCCACACAAAGGCAGGCTTTAATCTATCAATACTGATTGTTTCTTTCCTGCCCCCCAAATCTAGCACAAAATATTCATCCCCGGTTTCCAGCACTCGAAATGGACCGTCATAGGGTGGGCGGAGACTGTGTCGCTGAGCGTCGTGCCTGACAAAAACAAATTCAGCGTTTTGTAAAGCCTTGGGAACAAAAACACGCGGAAAAGTGTGATGAGCGGGGCCCAGGAGCATTTCTGCAACCGTGCCAATCAGAGGTCCCCGCGCCGGGGGGGGCCCTGGTGCCGCATGGGCTGATAGGAACTCGCCGGGCAGTCTGAGAGGTTGTACAAAAACTAATTCCGCGGGTGAGGCATCTAAGTCCTCTTTGGGCGCCGAACGCAACCCCAGTAAAACCCATGGCAGTTTGTTTACCCAATCTGCATCCGTGAGCGACGCTCTGAGGGCTGCCTTCAAAGACCTGTGAAAACGCTTGCATAAACCGTTGGCCTGGGGGTGATAAGCGGTAGTGCAGTGGACTGCCGCTCCTAAGCTGCTGGCCATTGCTGACCACAGTTCCGACACAAATTGAGGTCCCCTATCGGACGTAATATCCGACGGAACCCCGAACCACGCTACCCAGGCTGTCAAAAAAGCACGAGCCACCTCTGCCGCTGTGGTCGATGTTAACAGGACCACCTCCGGCCAACGTGTGGTTCGGTCCACCATTGTCAAGAGATGTGTGAACCCTTGTGACGGCGGTAGGGGGCCTATTAGGTCTACGTGCACATGATCGAACCTCTTAGCCGGAATGTGGAACGGTTCTAAGGGGGCTTTCGTGTGCCTGTGGACTTTGGCCCGCTGGCAAGCCATGCAGGCTTTCGCCCACTCTTTCACGTGCTTGTGCAGGCTCGGCCAAACCAACTTCTCCGCTACCATTTTCACAGAAGCGCGTACTCCCGGGTGCGCCAGGGAGTGCACCGCGTCAAAAACGCGACGGCGCCATGTGGCCGGTACCACCGGGCGCGGCCGCCCGGTGGACACGTCACAGATTGGGGGGGGCGAACCAGTTTGTAAACTCCTGCTTTCCAGCCTTAACCCTGTTGGTCCAGACAGGAGCGCGCGCACGTCTGCATCTCCGCTCTGCTCTGCCGCCATGGCTGCATAATCTATCCCCACGTGAACAGGGGCCGCGTGCGCGTCCGCACTGTTACTCCGCCCCGCGGCTGCGGTAGTACAATCCGCATCCGCGCGGACAGGCGCTGTTACCGCGCGTGAGAGGCAGTCCGCTACCACATTGAGCTTACCGGCTACGTGCTGAATATCAGTGGTAAATTCCGAAATTGCAGCCAGCTGTCTCTGCTGCCGTCCTGACCACGGTTCTGAAATTTTGGACATTGCAAAAGTGAGCGGTTTGTGGTCGACAAACGCGGTGAAACGCCGCCCTTCCAGCCAGAACTGGAAATGGCGAATGGCCAGGTGGAGCGCTAGCAGCTCCCTGTCAAACGCGCTGTATTTCCGCTCAGCATCGCGCAAGGATCTGCTGAAAAAAGCGAGCGGCTGCCAAACCCCAGCGACCTGCTGCTCTACAACGGCCCCTATGGCCACATCTGACGCGTCGGTGGTTAGCGCTATGCGGGCTGATGGGTCTGGGTGAGCCAGCAGTGCTGCGTCTGCAAGTGCTTTTTTAACCTCCGTGAATGCACGCTCCCGCTCCGGGGACCACTCGATCACATTGGAGGGCTTCTGCATTTTCAGCGCGGCGTATAACGGTTGCATAAGCTGCGCTGTGTGGGGTATGAAACGGTTATAAAAATTTACCATTCCTAAAAATTCTTGCAACGCTTTGACCGTTTGTGGCTGGGGAAACTCTGCCGCTGCGCGTACTTTGGCCGGTAGAGGGACTGCTCCCTCTGGGGAGACGCGGTGTCCCAAAAAATCGATTTGCGCTATGCCAAAATGGCACTTGGCCGGGTTAATTTTCAACCCGTGCGCTCCCAACCTCTGAAAAACCGTCGTGAGGTGTTTTTCGTGTTCCTCCTCGGAGGCACTGGCGACTAAAATGTCATCCAAGTAGACAAAAACAAAAGGGAGGTCGCACAACACGGCATCCATCATTCATTGGAAGGTTTGCGCGGTGCCTTTAAGGCCAAAAGGCATGCGTAAGAATTCAAAAAGTCCGAACGGGGTTATTACCGCTGTTTTGGGAATGTCCTCTGGTCGGACCGGGACCTGATGATAACCACGGACCAGGTCTATTTTAGAAAAAATGCTCGCTTTCGCTAAATGCACCGAAAAATCCTGGATGTGCGGAATTGGGTAGCGGTCCTGCGCTGTGGCATTGTTTAACCTGCGGTAATCACCACAAGGTCTCCACAAGCCGTCAGCCTTAGGAACCATATGTAGTGGTGATGCCCATGGGCTCTTCGAGCGGCGAATTATGCCCAACCTTTCCAGGTTGGCGAACTCCTCGCGCGCAATGGAGAGCTTAGTTGCATCCAAGCACCGAGCTTTCGCAAAAAATGGTGGGCCAACTGTGGTGATAAAGTGCTCCACCCCGTGCTTCACAACCTTAGCTGAAAACGTGGGGACTGTGAGTGCTGGGAACTGGGTTAGAAGAGTGTGAAACTTACCACCTGCTGTGGCGACGTTGGTCTGTACTGGCGGTGGGGACACTCGAGCTGCACAAGGGATAGAGCAAAAAGAGAGTGCATTAACTAGGCGTCTATTAACCAGATCCACTAACAAGCCATGTGAGCACAAAAAGTCAGCGCCTAACATGTTGAAACTCACCGCCGCTACTATGAAAGTCCATTCATAGGTGCGGCCGTGCAAGGACAGGCGCAGAGTCCTTTCCCCGAAAGTTTTGATAGACGAGCCGTTCGCCGCCATTGCCCCGTCTCCGCGGGGCCCAGTCACACGGTCCGCATAGGTCGCGGTGATGAAACTCCTCTGGGCTCCGGTGTCCACGAGGAATTGCCGCCCGGAGCCCGCATCTGTCAGATAAAGCAGCTTGTTCTGTTCACCGAGAGTCGAAGCTGCTAACGACTCCCGGCCCGGACGTTTCCCTGTTTCTTGAAACTGCACGGCGGGATGCATCTGTACGCCTTCTCAGCGAAGCGTCGATGGTAAGAACAGAGGCCGTCCCCTCCTCTGCTTCGGGACCGCGCCGCTGCCGTCGTCGCTGGGGTTGCTGCTGCTGCCTCCGGCTCCTCACGGCCCCCGGCCGCCTCGCCAAGGTCTGCTGCTGCCACGGAAGGCTCCTGCTCGTCGCAGGCGTCGAGGAGCCGCTGCGCTTCCTTGGCCAGCGCGCAGAAGTCTTGCTGGGTCACACACCTCATGCCGGACAGGGTACCCCTCATGTGTGCTGGGAGGGTCCTCAAGAAGATGTGTTTGAACAGAAACGCATCGTTGTCTGCCCCGATCAGCTGCAGCATGTCCTCCATGAGGTCGGTCGGCCTGCGACCTCCTCTGTTGCGCAGGTCCAGAAGCCGCCTGGCCCTCACCTCGGCCGATGGCACGAAACTCTCGATGAGGGCGGCTTTCAGCACGTCGTACTTGCCAGCAGCGGGCAGCTGCTGGCAAGTACGCCGTACGCCATATTCTTCAGCATTTGATGCTCTGTGAATGTTACCACAAGTGCCCAGATCTCCTGACCTTTGATCTTGACCACAACCTGAATGCAAACCCACCCAAGGATCATTGTGAACGAGTTTGGTGACCATTGGGTTGAGGGGTGAGAATCGCAAAGGACCTCATACAATACGCATTGTGATACTTGGGTTACAATGCAATACTATCACAATACTATGATTCCTTAAGGTGACACTATCTTTCAACTTGAGAGCTTTTAGTTTAAGAAAACGTGGGTTTGTTGGTTCCCTGTAAGCAGCTTTGTTTATTATTCTAATAGCTCTCTTCTGAAGCATAAAGACTGGATATATGTTTGTTTTATATGTATTTCCCCATACTTCAGTACAATATGTCATGTATGGGAGTATTAATGAATGATACAAAGTATATAGTGTGGGTTGATTCAGCAAATATTTCACTCTGTGTAGTATTGCAATTGATTTAGATATTTTACCTTTAATATAATTAATATGTGACTTTCAGTCATTATCCTGGGCCACCATGCATACAACTAGGCATGTTCTTCAAACGCTAAGTCTTTTTAATCACAGTATTTATTCTGTTTAATATAGCACTAGCCACTATTAGTCTTGTGGTATGTGGGTGGGCCTAGCTATAGAACCTGGCGTTTGAAGGCGGAAGAAAAATGAAAAGATTTTGACATGAAACTGTAAGAAAATGGAAGGGGTTTTTTTGTACAAAAAAGGGCATAAGATACTATTTTAGACAATGTAGATTTGTTTTTATAGGGGATTTATATCCACCGGAGTGTGTCTTTAAGTATTGCGATATTGAAGCAATATTACATGAGAGGGGGTGTGGTATCAATGAAATGTGGTAATCTGTTCTGGGAAGTGGAGGGCCGAAGACATCATCACAGTTACTATATTCATGATATCACACAACCTCAAGTGTAACAATGCCTTTATACAACAGTTTCACAAGCACAGTTTATTAAATAACAGCAATACAGGACAAAATATGATTTGTTTGTTTAACCAGTTATTTCAGCAACAGTTAACTAGGTACATTTAGAAGGGACAGAAAAAAGTATATACTAAGAAATTCAATTATTTTCTAATTCATAAAAATGGTAATTAAAACATTAAATTAAAAGTCATTGCCTAAAATTTAAACGGAAATAGCAAAAGAGTATAACCAAATATACTAACTAACTAACCTGCACTTATATAGCGCTTTTCTAGTCACAAAGACCACTCAAAGCGCTTTCACTAGTACTAACCCTCTATTCTAAGGGCCTATAGGAAACAGATATCTAGGGACAATTTAGAACAACCAATTAACCTAACATGCATGTCTTTGGATTGTGGGAGGAAACCGGAGCCCCCGGAGTAAACCCACGCAGCACAGGGAGAACATGCAAACTCCGCACAGAAAGGTTCCAACCCCTGCCAGCCTGGGGATTCGAACCAGGAACCTTCTAGCTGTAAGGCAACAGTGCTAGCCACTGCACCAAAGTCCTTTTCTCCTTCATAAATGTGCTCAAGTAAAAGTTTTGTTACAAAAAAATACTTTGCACAATACAATTTTGAGAAAAAAATACTTGAGTGCATGTGAGTAAATGTAACTTGTTACTTACCCACCTCTAATTCTGTGGTTGCATTTTTATAGATGCATCTGTGTTTGCTAATTCACTTCACTTCAGTGTGGTATATAAATTAGAACATTACAATGAGGAAAAATATTTAAACTGAAAAGTTGCACAGGTAATGTGTGATTGAGTAAGAACAAAATAAGACTGAGCAAATGATAATCATGGCTGAAATAGAAGACAAAGTGCTTCTCCGTGGCGTCCCTCATATACAAAGTTTAACTCTGAGCAGAGGTTGGTGGGGCAACTGTGTGGATCGCTGTTCAGTGCTGGCAGGTTCCAAGACAATAGGACATACAAAAACCAGGTTTCAACCACAGTGCGCAGAGCGATGCTGAGCAGGTATAGTAGCCCCAGAGCAGATCTGTTTTTGTGGAGATATACAATCTCCTTGTTCTTGGATGCACCTTTTTGGAGACACTGAGCGCAGGTGAGAGGTCAGCAGTTCCATGAGAAAGACCGAAAGGATGACCAGGACAAAGATGAAGTCCCAGGCCATCACCAAGGGCTTGTGGAAGTGTCTGTTAAAGCAGTCCATGGTACAGACACTGCCTTTGGTGCCGTTGTAGGTGAAGTCGGCATCCAGTTTCAACACTGGGTTCCCCAGCCCTCCAGTTTGGTGAAGGGCAGTTGGGTGAGGAAGATGATGAGCCTGATGCACAGAAAGCCAAACCGCCAAGAGCGGCACATATAGAGGGTATGCACATGATGTCAGAACAGAACTCATGGTCGTTACAAAACACTGAGTGGCAAAAATTAGTGGGAGCATTATAGGGTGTATGCAGTAAAACACAAAAAACACACACAGTATTCAGTTACAGCAGTACACACAGTGCCTGCTTGCATTGCAGACAGCTGATCTTATCATTCCATTGTGGCGGTTCGGTTAACCCCCACAACAGATTAAGGACAGTCAGCTCGCTTCTCGTGGTTTTTTCTGCTGCACTACTGAGATGTAATGTGCCATTCATGCTTTGTGATGTTAATGTGCCATTCATGTATAGTGTTCATGCGTCCTGTCCTTACTGTGACCTAGAGACTGAGATCAATATGTAGATGTGCCTTGTAACCTCTTTGTCCTGCAAGCTGGAGCAGAGGCCAGCAATCTGCCTATTGTCATGTATGTCTCTTAAATGCAAATGTCTCAACTGCTGTGAATACCCTTTGATGTATTGTCTGAGTTGGGTATAAGTACTGGACTGAAATCCATGTTCTCTCTCTCATTCACTCACTCTTCAGCTGCTGCTGCAGACACACACTTTGTGTCTCCTCCTCTGAGAGCCTGAGGATCCCGCTCCGGTCTGCTCACACTTGCACCGGAGCGGGGATCCTGTGAAGGCAGTATGATTTAATAAACCTGCTTAAAACCTTCACAACGCTGCTTTATTTCATGCCGCTTCACTGGTGACCCCGAACATGCACACGTTTTGTGCAAAGCAACCTTCTGATCTGGACAGCTGCACTGGTGACCCGTTCTTCATGATGAGATCTGCACGTCTGAGATCTGCTCATCCATGCTGGACCGGCCGCGCTCGCAGCTCCTCCACACGAGAGCGCAGGCACCTCGTCCCCTCTCCACGACGGCGACCCCCAGGGCCGGCGGAGAACGCAACGCGTGGACCTGAACGCACCACGGCCGAGCGGTGACAAAGATCGTCTATTCCCTCTCACCGCTCCAACGCATCTGCACGAGCCCGAGGGACGAAGATCGTCTATTCCCTCTCACCGCTCCAACGCACCATGGCCAATCTGCAGCCACAGCTCAACGTGGATATTATCGGCGCCGTCTGCGCTGATCTCCACCAAGATTCTGCACCCTGACTCATCCCTCCAGCGGCCCACCCACGCACGGAACCCCTGCACACGCACCGGGGAGATACGAGGACGGCGCACCACGCACGGGACGCATACGGCTCCATAGACCGCCAGCATCCTTCGCTGCTGCACACAGAACCTTCAGGGCTGCTCGTCACCTGAAGCAAGCACGCACGCAGCTCGCCCACAGGATTTTCTAATGGTCTCAGCCACGGCACATAAGGGAATTCAGCCATCAGCTTTCCCCGAAGGCTTTAGGGCTGCGCCTGCACCTAAAGCCAACAAGCCAGGTCCCTCTGCTTCTATTTTTTTTCTTACAGCCGCTACGCAGCCTCGCTGCTCCTGTTTTCTTCATGGCCATGAGAGGAGTCAGAGACAAATTTTTCTTCTTGTGATCTCCACACGTGCAATGGGACAGCCCCTCGACGCGCGGAGCAGCAAGCAATTTTTGCACGGCTCGGACGATTTCACCGTCACTTACTACACCCCTCCTCCCTCCCCCTCCGCCTGCAGCGAGCTTCTCCCACAGCTCGCTCCCATAGATGGCTATCGAGGTCTCGGCCCCCTGCCGTGCCCTCTGGGGGGGAGCGTGTGGCGGTTCGGTTAACTCCCACAACAGATTAAGGACAGTCAGCTCGCTTCTCTTGGTTTTTTCCGCTGCACTACTGAGATGTAATGTGCCATTCATGCTTTGTGATGTTAATGCGCCATTCATGTATAGTGTTCATGTGTCCTGTCCTTACTGTGACCTAGAGACTGAGATCAATATGTAGATGTGCCTTGTAACCTCTTTGTCCTGCAAGCTGGAGCAGAGGCCAGCAATCTGCCTATTGTCATGTATGTCTCTTAAATGCAAATGGCTCAACTGCTGTGAATACCCTATGATGTATTGTCTGAGTTGGGTATAAGTACTGCACTGAAATCCATGTTCTCTCTCTCATTCACTCACTCTTCAGCTGCTGCTGCAGACACACACTTTGTGTCTCCTCCTCTGAGAGCCTGAGGGTCCTGCTCCGGTCTGCTCACACTTGCACCAGAGCGGGGATCCTGTGAAGGCGGTATGATTTAATAAACCTACTTAAAACCTTCACAACGCTGCTTTATTTCATGCCGCTTCACCATCTTGTATTAACTGACAAAATACAGCCGTGGACAAAATTGTTAGTAACCCTCTGTTAATGAAAGAAAAATCCACAATGGTCACAGAAATAACTTGAATCTGACAAAACTGGTAATAAATAAAAATTCTATGAAAATTAACCAATGAAAATCAGACAATGCTTTTGAATTGTGGTTCAACAGAATTATTTTAAAAAACAAACTCGTGAAACAGGCCTGGACAAAAATGATGGTACCCTTAACTTAATATTTTGTTGCACAACCTTTTGAGGCAATCACTGCAATCAAACGATTTCTGTAACTATCAATGAGACTTCTGCACCTCTCAGCAGGTATTTTGGCCCACTCCTCATGAGCAAACTTCTCCAGTTGTCTCAGGTTTGAAGGGTGCCTTCTCCAGACAGCATGTTTCAGCTCCTTCCACAGATGTTCAATAGGATTTAGATCAGGGCTCATAGAAGGCCACTTTAGAATAGTCCAATGTTTTGCTCTTAGCCATTCTTGGGTGTTTTTAGCAGTGTTTTGGGTCATTATCCTGTTGCAAGACCCATGACCTGCAACTGAGACCAAGCTGTCTGACACTGGGCAGCACATTTCTCTCTAGAATACCTTGATAGTCTTGAGATTTCATTGTACCCTGCACAGATTCAAGACACCCTGTGCCAGATGCAGCAAAACAGCCCCAGAACATAACAGAACCTCCTCCATGTTTCACAGTAGGGACAGTGTTCTTTTCTTGGTATGCTTCATTTTTGCGTCTGTGAATATAGAGCTGATGTGCCTTGCCAAAAAGTTCCAGTTTTGTCTCGTCTGTCCATAGGACATTCTCCCAGAAGCTTTGTGGCTTGTCAACATGCAGTTTGGCAAATTCCAGTCTGGCTTTTTTAAAATTTGTTTTCAACAGTGGTGTCCTCCTTGGTCGTCTCCCATGAAGTCCACTTTGGCTCAAACGACGACGGATGGTGTGATCTGACACTGATGTACCTTGACCTTGGAGTTCACCATGAATGTGTTTAGAGGTTGTTCTGGGCTCTTTTGTTACCATTTGTATTATCTGTCTCCTCCTGCGGCCACGTCCAGGGAGGTTGGCTACAGTCCCGTGGATCTTAAATTTCTGAATAATAAGTGCAACTGTAGTCACAGGAACATCAAGCTGCTTGGAGATGGTCTTATAGCCTTTACCTTTAACATGCTTGTCTATAATTTTCTTTCTAATCTCCTGAGACAACTCTCTCCTTTGCTTCCTCTGGTCCATGTTTAGTGTGGTAAAACCATGTCACAAAACAGCACAGTGACTACTTGTCACCCTTTAAATAGGCCGAGTGACTGATTACAAGTTTGTAGACACCTGTGATGTTTATTAGAGGACACATCTTGGTTGAACATGTCCCTATGGTCACATTATTTTCAATCTTTTCTAGGGGTACCATCATTTTTGTCCAGGCCTGTTTCATGAGTTTGTTTTTTAAAATAATTCTGTTGAACCACAATTCAAAAGCATTGTCTGATTTTCATTGGTTAATTTTCATAGAATTTTTATTTATTACCACTTTTGTCAGATTCAAGTTATTTCTGTGACCATTGTGGGTTTTTCTTTCATTAACAGAGGGGTACCAACAATTTTGTCCACGTGTGTATGTACATACAAACACACTAAAAGGCCATATTTGCTGTACTAAACAATAGCATTTCACTTTTAAAGGCAGACACAAAAAAAACTATGGTAATCTTGCCAAGAGAGCCTGTATAACATGCAACAGATGCATTATAGAGCATTAAACATAGCAACTGTCCACTTATACATTCAGAAACGCCACAGCAACACACACAACTCTGTTTGTATGTAGCAGGGAACTTAACACCTTCATTAGTAGGAGTCAAGTATAACACATATGAAAGCTTACCTTTAGCAGCTGTTGCCGACTAATGGATCACAATCACTCCCACTTAGCATTCAGGGCCTCATGAAATGCCACGGCCATCAATATACGTGTTACAGTTTCTCAGCAAATGATGTGCTGACATGGCCTGATGGCTGCATCTCCCTCCTCAGTATTAAAATTGCTCACTGCAGAGACCCAAACACACTACTACATATTTTTATATTAGCTTTTTATTGGCATAAAACATAATTCTTCTCACTGAATATTATGTAATGCCATTGTTTTGTTTAACAATAATTACACATTAAGCCAGTCACAAATGTATAGAATAAAAAATGGAAAACAAAATGAAGACATGTTGCAATAAAATATATATATATACATATATTAAATAAACAGGTTTACCATACATCATATTTACTGATTATTAATTTTTTACTGTTTGGAACACTATACATATTTAATAAAATGTTACAGATGAGACAAATTTGATAAGAGAGTACTTATAATATAGAATACTGTGAATGCTTGAGTCAATACAATAACCAGTAATAATAGTCCACCATTTACATAATTGCACTGTGATGTTTTTGAAGCTTGTTATAAGCAAAAGAAAGCAACAGGTTTTTTTATTTTTTTAAAATTCATCCTGTCATCTTAAAAAAAGACTTAAGGCTACAGGGAAAATGTCTGTGGAATAAAAATGAAAAACATGTAAAAGCCTAAAGTCCCTCTTCTTTGACCAAGTACTCTGGAAGTGTCTGAAATGCAGTGACAGGTACAGTCACAGGAACTGTTAGAGACACAGTGCTGGGTTCAGCAGAAGAGGGGGAAACCTCACTGGGGGGTGGAGAAGGGAGAGGGTCTGTGTAAATGATGTTTAGCTCACGTAGCTGCTGGGCAGGTGGTGCAGCGCCTGAATGTGTCCGTAAATGCTTGCGAAGGTAAGCGGCAAAGAGAAAGGCTTTGCCACAGTGGGGACAGCTGTGGGGCTTGCTGGTGGAGTGGATCTTTTGGTGTTTGCGCAGTCCTGATTTGTTTAGAAAGCCTTTTCCGCAGCTGTTGCAGACATGCGGCCTTGGCTTGGGATGCTGCTTCTCGTGCTCCTGCAATTCTACTAAGTGTGCAAACTCTGCATGGCAGGTTTCACAGGTATGTGAAGCCAGTGGCACAATTTTTGTAACAGATGGTGCAGTGGAGTCAATGGTGTAAAAATTTTCATGGGCCTGGACTTCTTCCCATGTACCAAATGTAGCATCACAATGAGTACAGGAGAACTGAGGAAGAGTTGCGTGGGCAGAAAACCCTGAGGCTGACCCAGCATCGGTCTCCTGTGGTGGTTGTTGCTGCTGCTGCTGCTGCTGCTGCTGCTGCTGTTGTTGTTGCTGCTGCTGTTGCCGCTGCTGCTCAGAGTGCTCAGCAAGGTGGGTTCTTTCATGTTTACGCAGGCTTGAGGACACCACAAATGACTTCAGACACTCCTCGCACTTGAAAGGCCTCTCTCCTGAGTGCACACGTCGGTGCTTGTTGAGGCTGGAGCGCTCAGCAAAAGACTTGTCACACTCGGTGCATGAGAAGGGACGCAGACCTGTGTGGACAAGCATGTGACGCCGCAGATCCCAGGATGCCACAAAGGCCTTGTCACAACTTTGACATTTGTAAGGCCGTTCTCCAGAGTGAACACGCTCATGCACGGCCAGATCGGCCGGCTGCCTGAACCTCTTAGAACACTTATCACAGGGATAGGGCTTGAAACCCAAGTGGGCTCTCTGATGGCGACGGAAACTAGAGGGGTCCGAAAACATCTTGCCACACTGTGGACACAGGAACGGCTTCTCCCCGGAGTGAGTGCGCAGATGAGACTGGTAGGAAGAAAGCTGAGTAAAGCCTTTACCACATTGCTCGCACTGATAGGGTTTATTCTGGGAGTGAATGCGTTGATGGCAAGCCAGGGAGGAGGAGCGGGAGAAGGCCTTGCCACAGTCCGAGCACAGGTATGGTTTTTCTCCTGTGTGTGAGCGCTCATGGTTTTTTAGGTCCTTCAGCTCGGTGTACGTTTTTCCACATTCATCACAAGCATAAGGTCGATGGCCCTGGTGGTTCCTCCTGTGCTTTCGGAACACAGAGGGGTCAGCAAAACTCTTTCCACATTCTGCACAAAAATAAGGTTTCTCTCCAGTGTGTGCACGCATGTGCACCTTTAGTTTAGAAAGGGTGGGGTAACTCTTAGAGCACTGTCGGCAGGCATAAGGACGCTCACCACTGTGCTGTGTCATATGGATCCTTAGGCATATAGCTTGCATGAAGGCCTTACCGCAGTCAGGGCACACAAAGGGTTTCTCCCCAGTATGAGAGCGGCTGTGGTTGCGTAGCTCTGTGGGCGTCTTATAAGCCTTGTGACAGTCAGGACACTGAAAGGGGCGCTGAGCTGAGTGAGTGCGCTCATGCTTTGAAAGTTGGGCCTTGCTTGAGAACGTTTTAGCACACTCAGAACATTGGTGGTGCTGCTGCTGCCTTTCCTGTGCATGTGCTGAAAGCTTGTGGCTCCGCAGTGCTGACAGACTCTTAAAAGTCTCTGTGCATGCAGAGCATATGAATACGGGTTTGGCTTTTGGGGGCCTGCCTCTGCCACGTTTTTTTACAGGTTGATCCTTCTCTGCCTCTTCCTCTTTTTGGGCCTCTTCATCTTGCTCCGGAGGGGTGTACTGGACTGTGAGAGGAGAGCTGCCTGGCTGAGGGGAAGTCATCTTTATGTCTGGAAACATATTTGGACACTTAATTAACTATATAAGAACTCATCATATAAAATACACAAATGCAAAATCACTAAGAATTACGGTTCTATATAGTAGCTCTTCAGTAATATGAGCTGATCACGAACCACAAAAAAAAAAATAAAAAAAAATCTGTGCAGTCTGGTCACGTAATAAAGGAATAATGCATGTGGGTGAGCATTAAATCATAAGATGGCTGGCATTAGGACCTAAGGGACAATAAGCTAGCTGCTTTGATACCAGGGGAAGTTGTGAAGCAAAGTCACACGTTACAGTGTGTGAGCCGCTCACATGTGTCTGACCGGGGGAGAAAATGTCCATCATCATCACAGGAGGTTCGATGAAAAACGACTCCGCGAGTATGTATACACGTCTGCTAGCTAGCCTGTTCGCTAACCCTTTTTTTTACCAACTCAAAATGGCTGGCTTTAGGACCACTGCAGTACCGTCATTATCAACATCATCCTCACTGCTAAGCTAATATAACACGCTCTGACAGCATCTGATAACGGTTACAGGGAGTACGACAGAAAAAAAAGTAATTCTTACCGGACATTAACCGTGGTTTGTAAACGACTGTGCTGTTTGCTGTGAGACTGCTGTTGACTGACTGTGGGAGGGCGGTAGGACTCGAACACCGCGATGACGACAGCGTGCAACGATTTATTTTGCTTGATTATAAACTGACAGTGAATTTCATGCTTATTCAGTGGTTATAAATGCATTGTAATCTACAGCAAAATGCATCAGACAGGAAACCCCTGGCAAAGGGAATCTCTTAATATTTTATTATTAAAATTGTTGGTTGCTAACGTTAGCACAGCTTAACTAATACACATTATTTCCTTTGCTCGTAATATATTTAGGTTTGTGACCGGAATGATTTTTGCTGACTTCTGTTTTTATAGACATCTTCAACATCGAGCTTCGTTTATTCTTTTTAAGTGGGACACATTTCTCTGTTACACATTTCCTGTTTCCTAGCAACAAGAGCAATGTGGAAATTGTGATGGAAGAAAAAAGCAACTGGAAAATAGGGCTTGTCCTTTAAATATTAATAAATTGAAGGTTTTTGTTTTGTCAGCCAATAATGATATATATCCGAGGTTTGCCCTGAATAACAACTACTGCAGGTATTGCATTTTTTGTGTTTGACGACGTTACGTTTCTGCATTTAAAACGCTTTGCGGTGCAGTGTTTGTTTAGCTAGCACCAGTGTTGTTGACCCGTTAGCTAACGTTAGCTTAGTGTTTTACACCATTCACACTTAAGTTTCACGCTTTTTCTTAATACTCAGAAACGGTACACATGTTCACGAAATTGTTTTATTAATGAAGGGCAAAATATACACGTGCAGGGACATGTATATTCTGGTACACTGAAAATGGAAGGCTTGTTTCTCCGATTTGTTGACACAGCTAGTACAGTTATTCTGCAGTTGCAGACATGTGGCACATCTAGTTACTGTTTTTGTCCCATGAGGCCATAGTCTTGATTTAAACGTGCTTGACTGCTTGCCTAAAGCAGGTTTCAGTATAATGTGAGACGTGTTTACCATTGGTTGAGAACTGAAGTTTATTAGTTTAGAAGTAGTTTGACAAATTATCCAATTAATCTGTCTAAACTTGTTTAATGGATGGTTTAATATCTAGAATAATATGTTTTTATGATTAACTTTTTATTTGCATTTTCTTTTAGCAAACAATTGTCCAGTGCCTACAAATACTTTGAGACAATTGTGCAGGTGTAGCTCTGATCAGTAAAGAAACCAGAAAATTTAAAAAAAAAAATTGAGTATCCAATACAGTGATAATTATAATAGTTGGAATATATAAGAATAAGAAAATAATAACAAACAATTACAAATAAATTTAAAAAAGGCTGTTATTCTTAATGGATAAAAGTGTTTTTCACTCAGCGAGACCAAACACAGCCACTGGGTTCCCAGGGCCGATTCCCTTCAAATGCTTAAGCTAGACCATTGATTCTGGAAAGATAAGGATCCCACTTCAGGTGAAAATTCTCTACTTTATTCAGTAGCCTGTATGAAAGGCCTTCCAATGCAGCCAGTCTTCCTAGTTGATTATACCAGACAGTAACAGATGGGGTAGAGGAGTCCTTCCACTGTGAAATAATCCGTTTACGCCCCAGCATCAGGGTATTCTGTACTCATTCTGCGGTATGGGGTGGAAGGTGTTTAAGGGGCGATGTCCCCCAGCGTGAATAATCTTGGTAAAATGGGGATATCTTGCCCTGTGACTAATTTGGCAAATTCATATATCTCGGTCCAGAAATCTTGGATTTTTGGACAGCTCCAGATCATATGGGTTAGTGTACCCTCTTCACTCTGACATATCCAACATTCAGGGGCCTGTATAAGCTTTGCTCTGAACGACCGGTATGGTGACCAATAGATTCTGTGTAATAATCTAAACTGAGTTAATCTTATTCTAAGTTCCCTGGACATTTTTTTTGTGTTTTGTAGAATTTTCAACCATTCTTGGTCTGTAAGGTTCAATGGAAGGACTAGCTGTTATAACCCCTGCTGTTTGCACCACTTTTGAGTTTGTAGGGAGTTCTTGAGAGATTACTAACTAACTAACTAACCTGCACTTATATAGCGCTTTTCTAGTCACAAAGACCACTCAAAGCGCTTTCATTAATACTAACCCTCTATTCTAAGGGCCTATAGGAAACAGATATCTAGGGACAATTTAGAACAGCCAATTAACCTAACATGCATGTTTTTGGCATGTGGGAGGAAACCGGAGAAATCCCGGAGTAAACCCATGCAACACGGGGAGAACATGCAAACTCCACACAGATCACTGTTGGTCGGGGGCTGGGATCGAACCCACGATCCCACGATCCCCACAATCCCCCGGCCAAGGGTAAACTGTGCTGCCGCAGTGCTAACCACTGCGCCACCGTGCAGCAAGATAGATGGCTGCTATAAGGCTTCACCGCCGGGACACACCATCAGTTGTGTGTGTACCTCAGCATCACAGGGTGTTTCAGCTATTTATCACAAGAAACCCTCCACTAAGGGAGGCCCACCACAGGATGATCAAGCCTGGGTGTGTGTCCCAGGGTTTAGCTGTTTGCCTTAGAAGCGAAGATGGTATCTCTTCTTTTCATTCCCAGCCAACAACTGGTCCTCTCGGCGGTATCAACCAGCTCTTCTTCTTCTTTTAGATTTGATTGGTGGTTGGCAACCAGCTTACAGGTGCATTACCGCCACTGACTTGATTATCATCACTCTATATCTTTTTATAAGGAGTTCTGAACAACTCGTGTGAAAAAATTATTCATCCTTGGACTGTGTCCGAGGTGCGGCCGAGATGAATTAATCCTACTTCTTCTTCTTCGTCTTCTTCTTCTCTTAGATTTGATTGGCAGTTGGCAACCAGTTTACAGGTGCATTACCGCCACATACTTCACTCTGTATCATCACTCTATCTGGTCAGGAGCTGTAGTCCTTCTATCAGCATTGCTGTGTCCAATCGAACCTCGACTCTACATCTTCAGAAGAAGCCTGACAGGCTCCCAGTCCAAGACACAGTCCAAGGACGGATCATTTTTTTCGCACATAAGGAGTTGTTCGAAACTCCTTATAGGAACTCCATATACAAAGATATAGAGTGATGATAATCAAGTTAGTGGCGGTAATGCACCTGTAAGCTGATCGCCAATCAAATCTTAAAGAAGAAGAACTCTATCTTCAGACATCACTCTTCTTTGTCTCCTCGTACTTCACTCTATATCATCACTCTATCTGGTCAGGAGCTGCAGTTCTATCATCATTGCTGTGTCCAATCGAACCTCAACTCTATCTTCAGACATTACTCTTCTTTGTCTCCTCGTATTTTACTCTATATCATCACTCTACACATCTTGGCCATGATGTCGGCCACCCAGGCCGGTCTACTACTTCTTCTTCTTCTTCTTCTTCTTCTTCTTTTAGATTTGACTAGTACAGGGGTGTCCAACCATGTGCCATGGAGAGCCAAGACCCTGCAGGTTTTCTCTTCTACCCAGTCTCTTCAGCAGGTGTTTTCACTTATCAGCAATCAGTGGGAAGAAGTTCACTGAAATCTGCTGTTGAAGACACTGGTTGGAGGTAAAACCTGCAGGGTCTTGGCTCTCCATGGCACATGGTTGGACACCCCTGGACTAGTACATACCCGTGTATACCCATCCATGCCCGTAGAAACCAAGTATAAGCAAGTATTTGTGCATGCCCGTGGCTGAAGGGTCACCTCCTGTCTCAGACGGCTGTGTTGTTCAGTCATGCCTGCGGCGTACTGTTGGAACCTGAGGTGTTTCATGTTCACGGCATCTTTTCTGACATGCAGCAGTTCTTCTCATTCTATTGCTTTCCATCTGGTGGGTCTTCTTCTTCTTCGTTCAGACCACTGGTTGAGGGATAGGTGCATCGTAATTCCAGCGTTGGCGGCCAGCCGACTATTCCACATCTCCTCGGTCTCAGCTTCTCTGTGCATTGCCTGGCGTGCAGCGTTGGCAGCCAGCCAACTATTCCGCATCTCCTCAATCTCAGCTTCTCTGTGCCTTGCATGGAATTCACTGTCCCTGGCCAGCCGACTATTCCACATCTCCTCGGTCTCAGCTTGTCTGTGCCTTGCCTGGCATGCAGCGTTGCTCGCTTTGCGGGCATTTCGGGCTTCAAGTGACTCAGCACGTGCATGGCGTACTGCCACATGTTTCCTGTCTGTTTGTGCATCCCTTGTCTGTCATACCCTATGCTGGTGAAGGGTCTCCTCCTCCTGTCTCAGATGGGTGCGAGGTACTGCTGGAACCTCAGGTGTTTCATCTTCATGGCATCTTTTCTGACGTGCAGCAGTTCTCATTCTATTGCTGTCCATCTGGTGGGTTGTCGTCTTCTTCTTCTTCTTGTTCGTTGAGACCACTGGTTGAGGGATTGGTGTGTCGTAATTCCAGTTCATGGACAGGATCATGAAAATAAATCTGAGCAAAAAGAGGCTTTCAGGCATGGACTCACTGTATATGACATCATAAAGACATGAGAGTCCTATATGACATCATAAAGATACATTTGTCTATGTGCCATCATGTAGGCATCGCGAGTCCTATGATGCCTGAGTTCATAGGATGTCCAATGATGTTCAGGCAGAGATCATAGGCCATCCTATAGAGTGAAGTGATTGGCAGTTGGCAACCTGCTAAATTAATCCTATAGATCATAGGAAATGGTGATGTCCTATGAAGACTATATGATGTTATAAACATCCCATATGATGTCATAGACAAACTATCAAATGCCAGAATCCTTTGATGTTCTGATGATGCAGCACCCCCCTCCGAGGCAGACCCACCACAGGTTGATCAAGCCTAGGTCTGTGACTGGTTGGACTTCAGGCTGGAGACTGCAGGAGGGTCCATGCAAAGCTGAGCCTCATCCGAGGTGCTGATACCCTGAGAACTGTGGGGGTTCTCCTGCCTCTGGGCTTCACTCAACTGACTTGGCCTACTTCCAAAGAAGTATTGGTCAATGCAAGGCCTCTTGCTGAGCTCGCCGAGGTATTTTCCTGCCCTGGTGGATTTTAGGGCCCTTCTCTGTTGTTAACTTCGACCAGCCACATACACAGCTCTGCAGCTTTGTCCTGCCAGTGTTAACGGTTCATCAGTTGCGGTGCTGGTTGTTGTCAGTTCCATTCCATGGTCTGTTACCGTAAGATCCATCCATGATGGGTCATCTTGTGTCCCCGCTCTTGCAGACCATGGGGGGGTAAAAGAAGTATTAAGGTCAGTTTATCAGGCTGATCGTAAAATAGGAAGCCCCTTGTCCGTGTTTTTAAAAAGCTTTGAATAATAGGTAGAGGCTTCATGAACTCAGCCAAAGACCTTCCTAATGTAAGTGAAATAGCCTATAGTTGGAGGAAGTGAGGAGGGAGGTCCAAAAGTCTGGACTAATAGATGTCAAAGCTGTAGGTACCTCCAAAACTGACTCTTGAGACAACTGAAAACGGGCCTTAAGTTCATTAAAGGATTTGAGGACTTTCCTTTCGTAAAGATCCCCAAGAACAAGAATACCCTGACGGACCCACAGCTCCCAGAAAATGGAGATTTGTCGATGCAAAGTTTAGGGTTGAGCCATATGGAGGCCTTGATGTGGAGATGAGAATTAAAACTTAACAGCAGCGCTACCTTCTTCCAAACTTCCTGCATAAATGAGAGAATAGGATGAGTTGGGCCTCTGGTGAGAGTTTAATGGTGATAAGATGCATGGGAGGGAGTGGTGCAGAATATGTTTTAACCACCACAGAAAATCAAATTGTTTTGCACACAGTTCTAACACAACTTTTTTTGTCCGCAACAGCTCAATTTCCCTGCTGTTTCCAAGCTCAAGTCTCTCCTCTTCTTGTGGGAATGGCTCTCATCATCACATGTGGCGTTACCTCACAGGACATTCTCTGGACCTTATTGTAATAAAACCTTTCTGCTTCTACACAAACAAGAGAAGGAGCTAATGCATTTCTGGTGTGCAACTTTACACACGTTGCGTCAGGTACACTTAATTCCATTGTTACCTTGTAATGGCAGTACAAGATCCTGGAAGCACAACAGATTTTCCTTGCAAACAGTGTGGGATACTATGTCCCAGTATGCCCAACCTGCTGGAACACATGGACACTCATTATCAGCAAGAGGAAGAACGCAGATATAAATGTGATGAATGTGGGCGTGGTTATAGGCATGCTGGTAGCCTAACTAACCATAAAAAGACCCATGAAGTGGGTTGTTTTGAATGTAGTGTATGTGGTAAAGAAAATTCAAACGCTTCTGCATTAAAGAGTCATCTACGCAGCCACACTTCGCAAAAGAAGTATTCCTGTGCAGATTGTGGGAAGACTTTTCGTCTTGCAACACAGCTAGCTACACATGAGAGAGTTCATCTCGCTAGGCAAGTTAAGGAGCGGACTTATCAAAATGTGGACACTGAATACCCCTCACATGAAAATGGACATGAAATTGAAAATGATCTTGATGAGTACCCTGGAAGTGTTGGGATTCCTACAGTAAATAGTTCATCTAAGGACGCATCAGAGCTTGTTTATAAAGTTCAGTCTGAAACCTCAGGTGATGCGGTGGATCGCCCCTTTAAATGTGATTTATGTGACAAATCCTACATCCATCACAGAAGCCTAACCAATCATAAAAAGACTCACCAAGTGGGAACATTTGAGTGCACAGTATGTTTTAAACTGTTCAATAATATGGCTGCCCTTTACAGCCACCAGAGAACTCACAAGGTAAGAAGTGGGACCTCAAACATCAGTTCAACAGGAGGATCATATGCAGGCACACCACTGGACCAGTATTCACCCCAGAACCAGGATGCTCCGGTAAATTTTTGCCATTTGTGTCAGGTACTTTTCCCAAACAATGAGGAGTTCCAGGAACACATCCAAATGCACAACTCTTCATCTCTGTCATTTGACCTTCAAGAGAACCATAATGTATTATGTGACAGCAGTATTACCTCAACTGAGCCTAATTTTTATGCCTCTCATGTTAACAAGAGCCCCCCGGTTTCGTCAACAGAAAATCACAGAGACTTAAATTTATCACAAGAGAAGATGAATAATGGTCTTATATACTCAGACTGCTCCAGTAATGAAATTCCATCTTCAAATAACACTCAGGGAGACCCCACAGCCATGGACATGAACATGCCCAGTCCTGGCCTAGCTCCCACACAAAACAGGGGCAGTTTGTCTTTAATTGAGACTTCAACTGTAGATTCAGATGAGCGTCCTTTTAAGTGTCAGATTTGTGGTAAAAGCTACCGGCACTCTGGGAGCCTCATCAACCACAAAAGGTCACATCAGGTTGGAGTGTACAAGTGCTCTGTTTGCAGAAAGAATTATCCCCACCTGGCCGCCCTCAAAAGTCATCTCCGTCTGCACAAAGCTCATTCTTCATCTTTTAGTCTTGGCACTGAGGGAGACTGGCTCTCACCAGAGCCTCTGACCATGGATAACCAGCACGGCTGCTTCTCCTTCCAGGATGAGGAGAACAGTACCAATGCCATGCTGTGTATGGATCAGGGTAATGGAGTAGACCACAGTGATGGTGCATTGTACCATGACCAATTTAATCAGGTCTTTTCACAGGATATGACTGTGCATCTACCTCAGAATGAACACCTGATGCAGAGACACATGTGTGCAGATTGTGGTGAGACTTTTGCAGATATTGCAGGAATTAAGTCTCACAGTTGCCCCCTGCTACAGCAGCAGCATGATTCTACTAGTGATGAGTATGGCAGTTGTTTAGACCTCCAAGCCAACAATGCCCCCTGTGCTGTTGAAAATCCAGGTAATATAGAGATTCATTGTAATAATGGCGGAAACCAAAATTACTTTGAACAGAGTTTCCAAGAAAATGTAAGCACTGAGCATCTAAATGGTGGAGAGCATAACTCTGACGAGGAAGATGATGGAGATTTTTTTCAGTGTTCCATATGTGGCAATAGCTACACCAGTATGAATGCTCTCAGGAGCCACCTCAGAGGGCACACACAGTCTCATGATACCCCT
Organism: Pholidichthys leucotaenia; assembly: GCA_020510985.1. Classification (NCBI taxonomy): domain Eukaryota; kingdom Metazoa; phylum Chordata; class Actinopteri; order Cichliformes; family Pholidichthyidae; genus Pholidichthys; species Pholidichthys leucotaenia. Next base: position 428,859,401 of record CM035836.1, on the reverse strand, counting down.
GTCAGCTCAGGATCTTCGTCCATGTCCTCCCATGAAGAGATGAAAGACGATGAGTCGGGTGAAATGATGATCTGTAGTACATGTGGGGAAAGTTTTGCCAACAGGCAGGACTTAATTAAGCATCAGCTTCTACACAGCAAGGACCACTTAGACCATGCTAACCATTTACACATGGACAGTGATGTGTCTCCGAGTAAAGAGGAAGTTCAGAAGATTATCTGTGGCAGCTGTGGGATCTTCTGCTCCAGCTACCATCATCTGGAGAACCATGGCTGCATGGCTGAGAGAAAAGATCAGCTGGTGGACAGTAAAACAGAAGTGAAAGTAAGTGATACTTCCCTGCATGAAGAACCAAGTATCGTTAAAGAAACTGCAGATGCTGAGAATCGTCAGTACAAGTGTGAACAGTGTGGTCGTTCATACAGGCACGCTGGTTCCCTCCTTAACCATAAAAAGTCTCATAAAACAGGTGTGTTTAGATGCCTGGTTTGCCAGAAACGCTTCTACAACCTTTTGGCTCTCAAAAACCATCAGAGATCCCACTTTGATGTCAAGAGGTTAGTTTTGTTCAAAATCCACATCATGAATACTCCATGTTCTTAAACATTTGACTTTAGTGTTGCAAATTGTCAGTGCTTGTTGGAATTTAGAAATAATGGTTAAACAAAAAGCTTTTGTCTATAGACTTTGTGTCACAGTTGTGTGTTGTTAGCATGGTTTTACTCCTGTATACTGTCTTCTGTTTTGTAAACATGCTTAAATGTATCCGTTGTCTCATCCCCCAGGCATAGTTGTCACGAGTGTGGGAAAGCTTTCAAAATTCAGAAGCAGCTACTGAACCATCTAAGACGGCATAAAGAAAACCAAGCTAAAATCCAGGAGCTCAACAGCCAGATCCAGGCCCTCATGCAGATGAATGGGAACACATCAGATGGAGAAATGCAGCTGTTAACTTCAAATGCCAATCAGACTTCTAACTCTGCTTGGCTCCGCAAGCATTCACCTGAAGAGAAAGCAGAGCAAACAAAGTTGGAGACCTCTGTGAAATTAGAGGACACAGGCGACCAGAGACCTTTTGCCTGTGACCAGTGTGGGCGTACATATCGCCATGCAGGAAGTTTAGTTAACCACAGAAACTCCCATAAAACAGGTGAATATTGCTGTTCTATTTGTAACAATACTTACTCTAATAAGCTAGCAATGAAGAACCACATGCGCACCCACTTTGCATATAAAAAGCACTTTTGCCAAAACTGCAGAAAAGGCTTCAGAGGAAAGAGGCAACTATTAGCTCACGTCTGTGCAGACATCAGAAAGGATGGGGGCAGGGGGGGCCGACGATCCAGAGCGTTCAAATGTAAGGAATGTAAGCAGGGCTTTTTCTTTGCTGACCAACTAGCAGCCCACACATGTGAAGGGCCTACAGGCAGCAGGGATGCACAAGCAAGCACCTCTCCAATTAAAGAGGAGCGACCTTTCAGATGCAATATATGTAATCGTAGCTATCGCCATGCAGGATCGTTGCTGAACCACAAAAATACTCACAAAACAGGACACTACTGTTGCACCTTTTGCTCTAAGCCCTTCACTAACCCCATGGCTTTACGAAATCACACACGTATCCACACGCAGAAGAAGAAGTATGTTTGTCTCACATGTGGAAAGGCCTTCCGTCTCGCCAGTATCCTACACAATCACCAGAGGGTTCACAATCGAGCTGCGACTCACCTGAGCTGTCCTGAGTGTGGAAAGAGTTTCCAAGGCAGGTCTGGCTTGAAGAGGCACCGCTGCTACAGAGGTCAGGAGAACTCAGGAGTCCAGCAGCCTGAGAGACCAGACAAGTGCTTCACGTGAGCTATTCTTTTTGTCTTTTCATTAAAATATATATATTTTTTTTTTTTTTTTTTGTGGTTTAACAAAATCAAGCAACAGTCTATAGTACCAGTCAAAAGTTTGGATGCATCTTCTAATTCAGAAGCCATGTCCAAACTTTTTGGAACTGTACTTTTAATGATTTGGTTTAGTCTTCTCTGAATCCTATGAGATAAACTGATTACACCGGTGTATTGTCCCCATTCTTATGTTTCAAATGTATACATTGCTGGATTGATATTAGCATTTAAATAGCCAGAAACTGTGGTACAGAAATGTCAAACATATTTATGTTAACTGTAGTGGTGGGCGATACGCCAACAAAAGTTATCATGATATTTCTGTGAATTTTCAGGATAATGATATTCTTGATGATATCGCAAAATATTTTTCTTTTTCACTTATAAAGGACAATTTCACAGTCTAGTGCTTGCTTTCAATCTGTCCAGTAAAAATATTTCTCCAGTAGAAGTGGGTAAATTATCCACAATAACACATTGTTTTGTTGTTTTGTTTTGTTTTAACATTGCAGCAGTCTGAAACAGCCTTAACAGCTAAATATTTATACACAACTAGATCCGGTTTCAGGTAACTAACAACGGAGCGGCTGCTGTCTTCCTGCACCATTTTTGCGGTGTAACCATAGAAATGTGTAGCTTACATTAACAGCATAATGGCATGACATCCTTAAGCGGCCAACTTAGAATACCACGATATTAACTTTTACCCTGGGATCAAATTTTATACCGGTATTATCATGAATGATATGATATTGCACACTCCAAGTAAACAGTATCGCACTGTTACAGTCATGGCCACAAATACTGACACTCCTGTATTTCTGTCAGATAAATCATGGCTTCTTCCCAACATTTGTTGCTGTTATTAATACCTTGATATTCTCACATTTATTTTTTATTCACATATGAACAACACAAATGAGCTTAATCTAAAATATTCCAAACAGAACTCTAAAAATGGGCCAAACAAAATTATTGCCACCCTCAGATTAATATTTAGTTGCACACCCTTTGGAATAAAAAAGACATCAATCACTTCTCTAACAATCAGTGCATTTCTTATACCTCTCTACTAGAAGTTTAGACCACTCTTCTTTTGTCCGCTACTCCAGAGCTTTGTTTGAAATGTTCACTCATTCCCTAGTGCCCTATAGAGGGAATCTTGCCATTTTGTAATGCTCAACAAAGTAGATTTGAGGTTGATTTGCTGCTTCAGACACTGGATGTCATGACTGTGTGCATGGTACTACAGGTGCATCTCAGTAAATTAGAAGATCATTGAAAGTTAATTTATTTCAGTAATTCAATTCAAAAAGGATTTTTTTCTTATACTCTGTGTGTAACTTCATTATACACAGTGATATACGTATTTCAAGCATTTATTTCTTTTAATTTTGATTATGCTTACAGCTAATGAAAACCCAAGGCTGGAAAAACAACAGCAGCAGTTTATGTACAATAATGCTACCCGTAGTGCAAATAGCGACAAAAGATAAAACCTAGACAAACGATAAAACCCAGCAATCCTATATACAGAAAAAGTAGAGCAGTAATACTCGTAGTTGCAAGTTCGATGTGGTAGTGTAGGTGCAGATAGTGACAGATTGTTTAGTTTAATGTTTATTTGAAAAGGACATTACATACTAATGAACATTAATACAAATGTAACTATGCCAGATTTAGCAATACTGCTAATTTACATCTGTTGTCCCCTGGTGGGTCACAAAAACACAAACAATCATACACGAGAAGAACATCTACACTAAAACTGTACAAAGTGGATATGCTGAAGTGCAAGAGTTAAGGTGCTACAGAACAAAACATTCAAATGTCACACGAGTGAAGTGCTGTGTATGCGTACACAAACACATGCACCCAAGCACCTCACAGCAACAAAAGCAACAGCAAACAAGAGGTAGGGCATATGTGTGTGATGCATGGGCATATATACGTATATGCACATGCCGCTGAGCAACCACTAGTTATGGGTGCAGTTTTGGTTGTTTAAAAGCCAGTTTTTACAGTGAGTCTTAAAATTGTTTAGTGTGGTATGTTCTCTTGAGTACAGATGATATATTATTCCAGATCTTGGTGCCCCTCACTGATAGCACAGATTGAGGAAATGTGGTGCATCTGTGGGGGACCTTACAGTCTCCTCTAGTGATTACGCTGGTGATTGTGCCGGTGACAGTCCTCAGTTTAACATATTCTCTCTCCGGGGGGGGGGGGGGGGAGTGCATACCCATTTAATATTTTATAGCTTGAACAGGCAAATTGTATTTCTTGTAAATGTGACAACAATGATATGTGGGATCTTTCTTATCAAAGACTTTATAGTGTTTTTGTATAAGGATTCAGTGGGTTTGATTATGGTTATACCAGTGAGTGACCAGTTGTTAAAACAGTAATCAATGTATGAGAAGATCATTGCATGCAGGAACATTTTGGCTGCACTAACTGTCAGCGATGGTCTAATTTGTTTAAAATTACTTAGATTGAATTTGATTATGTTTGAGGGTTTTTTTATGTTTTTTGAAGGTTAATGAGGAATCTAAAATCACACCAAGGTACTTAAATTCCTCAACTAGTTGCAGCTCCTCCCCTTTTAAGAAAATGTTTGAGTTTGTAATATTTGATCATTGTTTGATAAACATCATGCAAACAGTTTTTTTTAGTGTTTAGTAGAAGACATGAATTATTGAGCCAGTCATGGATTTGGGTCATCGCTGTTGTAAGAATGCATGTGGCTTCTTGTTTGTCTTTTGCAGGTGTGAATATTACCATGTCATCTGCATACATTTGTACGTGAATGTTTTTGCATGCATTTGGTAAATCATTTATCTATAAGGAGAATAATATTGGTCCAAGTATGGAGCCTTGTGGGACACCCACATGGACTGCACATGATCAGTATTGCAATAACAGACAGCAGCAGATGTGGCATTTGTGCAAATGGTTGCAGTAAGGTGCAGAGACATACAGCAGCAGATGTATTACTGTTGGTGTGCCAGTCTTTCTGTGCCAACAGCTGAGGTATTGTGCAGGTGAGTGCGTTATGGCTGCGCTGACTTTGGGCTTGATAAAACACAGAGGACCAGCACCAGCAGATGACATGGGTCCCCAAATCGGGTGCCAAGTCCTGCCATGTGGAAATCACGGATGCAGAGTCTGGAGCAAGAGTAGAGAGGCACGGAATCCAAGTTGCTTGAGGTCCAGTGTGAAGTTTCCACAGTCAGTGATGATTTGTCATCTGGTGTTGGGCCACTGTGTTTTATCAAGTCCAAGGTCAATGTGGTGGCTGGGGAGAGGGAAGTCTGGGCTTCTCTGCTTGAACTGCTGCCTCCGCGACCCGGACCTCCGGAAAAGCGGTAGAAGATGGATGGATGGATGGATGGAAGGTCAATGTAGCCATCTACCAGGAAATTTTAGAGCACTTCATGCTTCCCTCTGCTGACAAGCTTTATGGCAATGCTGATTTCATTTTCAGCAGGACTTGGCACCTGCCCACTCTGCCAAAAGTACCAATACCTGGTTTAATGACCATGGTTTCACTGTGCTTGATTGGCCAGCAAACTCTCCTGACCTAGACTCCAATAGAGAATCTATGGAGTATTGTCAAGAGGAAGATAAGAGACACCAGACCCAACAATGCAGATGAGCTGAAGGCCACTATCAAAGCAACTTGGGCTTCCACCTCAGCAGTGCCACAGACTGATCACCTCCATGCCACGCCACATTGATCCCATAATTCATGCAAAAAAAAGCCCTGACCAAGTATTGAGTGTGTACATGGACATACTTTTAAGTCGGCTAATATTTCTATTAAAAATATTTTTTTAATTGATCTTATGTAATATTCTAATTTTTTGAGAAACTGAATTTTGGGTTTTCATTAGCTGTAAGACATAATCATCAAAATTGAAAGAAATAAACACTTGAAATATATCACTCTGTGTGTAATGCATCTATATAATAAATGATTTTTAGTTTTTTAATTAAATTACTGAAATAAATTAACTTTCAGTGATATTCTAAATTATTGAGATGTATGAAATCCGAAGACTGCCAAATTATCCTAGTGCATAGTGTAGGGCCCACTGTCCAAAAGCTGGGTCTCCATCAGAATTCACGGGTCTTGTATAGGGCTGTGCGATATGACCAAAATTTCATATCACAATACAAGTAATCTTATAAGATTACTTATATCTTATAAGAAATAAGATTTGACAATAACGATATCACGATATACATTTCTATAAATTCTATAGTTTATACAGTATATGATAACCAATAAAAAGGACCATCTCTTTCTACATTTTAAATTACATACTGAAAAAAATCAATTGTACAAATTCATCTGTCATTAATTTTATGCACTTTTTTCCCCTCTTAATTTTGCAGTGTTGTTGTAAAATTGTTGTGCATTTGAGATGACCAGCTTTGTTCTTTATCACTACTGAACTAATTAAAAATTGTTAGAAATCAGGTTACATTAAGAGCCAGCTTGTTCCTCCAACACGTTTTAATTTATTACTTATTTAGTGTGTATGCAGCCGCTGTCATGCCCTTTTGCAGCTTTAGTAATGTTTTTTCAGACAAAATAAAGAAACTGCAGTGGTTTAAACTAGGGCTGCAACGATTACTCGAATAATTTGGTTACAAAAAATTCTCAATTCAAAATTTACATGTCGATGTGTCATTTAATGTAGCACTTCCGGTCTACATGGCCTTCTTCCGGTGCAACCTTCTTCCGGTCACGCTACCTAAACAAAACGCAGATCTGTTTAACGGCGCCATGTCAGAGTGGCATAGTGATGGACCAGCAAAGATAAAGAAAATTTTAAAAAATGACAAAAGTATCTCAAGTCTGGAATGATTTCAAGCTCAAATTGAAGGAAAACATTGTGCAGTGTGAATATGGTAAAGCCAAGCGGCGAGCTAGCATGCTATAACATCAGATGATACAGTGTCTCAGCAGAAAGCATCCCACATCATGCACAGCCAGTGCCCCCGAGACAAGGTGCATGATTGAGATTTAAAATTAAGATGAATAGAATATAGTCAGCTACACTAATTATGCTTGTATGACCAAAGAACATATAGCCACCACTGTTAGCATCTGGATGCTAATGGCTAACGAAAGGAACTTTATGGGGTAACGTAGTTTTTAAACTTACGTTCTATGCAGTAAACATTGCAGTAAGCATTGCAATAAATGTATACCTGTTGTATCGAGTGTTTGGTACAATTACTACTGCTCTTTAGGAAAGAAAGTTCCACAAATGTTGGTTAATGCAAGTTTCTTTTTAAACAAAAGTATCAGATTACTTGAGTAATCTTCGATTAGAATGGGTGACTACCCGAGTCATAAAATAGTCATTAGCTGCAGTCCTAATTTAAACCAGAACAGTGGTCTGATACACTACAATGTTTCCTATTAGTGACAAGTTAGCATCATTATTTAACATTTGCCATCTTATATTTAGAGAGAGATGGTGTTAACGTGACTTACCTCCAGTTAAAACAAGGTTAGAGGACTATCCGGTTTGATGCAGCACGGTGGGAAAAAGTCCAACATCCCTGGCTGGCAGAGAAATAGCAGCTCCACAGAAGTAGTGGCAAAACATTAGCTTGCAGTTAGCTGCTGTGGCACACCTGGTGCACAGCGGGGGAGAGGCAGGGCGGTGACAAGTAGAAATAGGTATGTCTCTTAGATCCCGATATAAACAATACAGTTTTATATGAAACGGTAAACGTTTTTTATTGTGTCACCAATTATATCGTCATATCGTACAGCCCTAGTCTTACAGCAGAACAATGACTCAAAACACACTTCAAAACGCACCCAGAATGGGACTTCTGGTCTGGACACCATGGTGATAGCAGCTTAACGCTGAAGCTCCCAGACCCGATCCAGGAAAATACCTTGAAAATCAGATTTAACGGATTTTTGGAAGAGTGAAAATCAAGAGACAAAGTCATCATGCCTAAAGGAAAACAGAAGAAATCGGCATTTACCAGGCCAGTACACGCATCGGCTGGAGAATCTGATCTGGATGATTTCCATTCAGAAGACGAGGAGCTGAATGAAGCTAGCAACAAGGTTAGCTTAAAAATGGTACTTAAAGAATTAAGACGATTTCACCGAGAGTGTTGGGCCGAATTTTGTGAAATTAAAGACGAAATAAAAAGGACAAACAGCAGAGTGGACCAGGCCGAGGACCGAATCATGGAACCAGAAGAAAGAATAAAAGGGCTGGAAGATACCGTGCTGGATCTACACAAAAGACAGGCAAGACTGGAGGCTAAGCTAACCGACCAAGAAGGAAGACTAAGAAGAGACAACATAAGAATTCATGGTCTGAAAGAAGGAGTCGAGGACGATTTCACCACAATGGCGGCATGCGTGGAATCCTTACTGAGAGAGAAGTTGGATATTCCCCAAACCACCGACTTGAAGATAGTAAGGGCGCACCGTACATTAGCCCCTAGGCCGGCGGCGGAAGCGCCACCAAGATCGGTGGTGGTGAAGTTCTCCAACTCCAAAATAAAAGAAGAGGTTGTAAGACTGGCTTGGCAGAAAAAAGGATTTATGCACCAAGAGAGAAAAGTTTTTGTGGAACACGATTACGCCCCGGAGGTCCTTAAAAAGTGTCGGGAATACAACGACGCTAAAAAGATACTACGAGAGAAGAAACTGCGCTTTCAGACTCCATTTCCAGCGAAGCTGCGGGTTTTTTATGGGGATGAGACGTGTCTCTACAACTCGGCAGAAGAAGCAACCACGGATATGGCGAGAAGAGGACTCCCGGTAACGGTGTATAAACCCGCAGCAGACCCGATCGAAAGAATCAAGGCTCAATCATGGTCCACACAGAGACCCTCAAAATCCACGGGCCAGCAGTGGGAAACCCAGCGCCAGAGCTATAAGGAAAAACTGGCCGTTTACAGGAGGGAATAACGATATTTTTAGTCAATCTGCGCATCCAACCCTCCTCCTACAAGGTAACAAACATTAAAGGAGATGCAGAATCAGCAAGTGGTAAAGCATTTTATGGAACAGACATAATATTAGAAACAAATAAGTCTTAAAAAAAAAAAACTTGTTAAAATAGAAATGTGACAATGAACCAACAAATACTGTATTAACGTGTCTGTTTGCTGTGATGGTGGTGGGAGGTTGCGCACAATTTCATAGGGTTTAGGCATTAAAAAAAAAAAAAATCCATTACAAGTTCGGATTGGGATCTGAAATTCACTTTAGAAACATGGGGCAACTTACAGGGGTAAGAGAGGGCCCTCAGCACGTAACGGATTCTGAGGAAAAGGGATCCTGAATCCAGTTAAAAGATCCAAGATTCTAGGCAAAATGAAAAAAGACAAAGCAGGAATAATATTTTTACAGGAAACCCACCTAACAGACATGGAGCACACTAAACTCAATAGACAAGGGTTTAAAATGATCTCTTCATCTTCATATAAGTCAGGGAGGAGGAGGGGGTAGCGACATTGATCTCAACCAAAATTATATTTGAAAAAAAAATCAGAACACAAAGATAAAGAAAGGAGATACAGTATGGTACTTGGGCAGCTAGAGGGAGAAGATATCACCCTGCTGAATGTATATGCACCTCCAGGGGCCAACTGAAAATTTTATAAAAATGTATTTGACCTAAAGATAACTAAAGCCCAAGGTTTAGTGATATGTGGTGGAGACTTCAATCTAAGACTGAATCCATACTGGGATGCATCAGGTAATTCTCCACATCAAAATAACACTCAAAGTAGAAAAACTCGGATACTACTAAAAGAAATGGGAATCTGTGACGTGTGGAGGGAATTCAACCCCAGTGTAAAAGATTATACATTTTACTCAGCACCACATTCATCATACTCAAGGATTGACTATTTTTTATGTTTAATAGAGACATTGGAAGAGTAAAAACATGTAAAATAGGACTGATGGATCTCTCTGACCACAGTCTGATCTATATGGACTTAAGTATCCAAAAATACACAAATACACATTTTCTTGGAGGTTAAATTCAAATGTGCTGAAAGGACCACTGAAAGATGAATTGGAATCAGATATTCTCAGATATTTGGAAGAAAATGATAATGGAGAAGTATCCCCTTTAATACTGTGGGATGTATGCAAAGCTGTAATAAGGGGAAAGATTATCGCAAAACTGGCAATCCAAAAGAAACTGAGACAAGAAAAAATAATCGCATTAGAGTCAGAACTTAAGAACCTAGAAAAAGAGCACAAAGATAACACTCATTCTAATGACTCGCTCAAAATTAAGGAAATTAAAAAACAAATAAATGAGATCTACACAATAGAAATCCAGAAGAAACTTACATTTCTGAAACAAAAATACTATGAAACAGGCAGCAAATCGGCAAAATTACTAGCCTATAAATTGAGGAAACAACAAACGGAGAGAGCAATCTACAAAATCAGAGACCCAGTATCAAAGGAAATAAAATTTAGAATTCAGGATATTCTTAAAAGCTTCGAGAACTACTATAAGAACTTGTACTCCCTCAAAAAACATAAAAACGCATCCGAAGCATTCCTAAACACATTAAACCTTCCCCAACTTACTGAGTCACAAAATAAAACACTACTGTCAGAAATACAACCTAAAGAATTAAAAAAGCAATTATGAAACTTAAAGCTAACAAATCCCCAGGAGCAGATGGCTATACAGCAGAGTGGTACAAAACCTTTAAACAGCAACTATCTCCTCTCCTCCTGAAAACATTTAACTATGTCCTCCACACAGGGGAAATCCCCCCCTCCTGGAGAGAAGGGGTCATTGCAGTCATACCTAAACCTGAAAAGGATAAACTAGACTGCTCCAACTACAGACCAATCAGTGTGTTAAATGAGGACTATAAGCTTTTTACCACTATCCTTGCCAAAAGGTTAGAAAATATACTGACAGACCTAATTCATTTAGACCAAACAGGTTTTATAAGACAAAGACAGACACAAGACAACATTAGACGCACTTTACACATAATTCATCATATAAAAAAATATAACTTAAATGCAGCCATATTGGGATTAGAAGCTGAAAAAGCATTTGATTCGGTTGACTGGTCTTTCCTATATAGAATCTTATCCAGTTTCAATTTTCATAACAACTTCATTAGAACTATCCACTTAATCCTCTTCGCCCCAGCTGGGGCATAAGGCGCCAACGAGTCTCCTCCAGCCATCTCGGTCCTGGGCGAGCCAGCTGACTTCGTTCCAGGTCTTGTCCTTCGCTTTCATTTCCTCTTCCACTGTCCTCCTCCAGGTGCCCTGGGGTCTGCTTCTCCTCCTCTTCCCCGGCAGTGCCCATCTGAGTGCTGTGTGTGGATGTCTGGCTTTGTTCATGCGCAGAACGTGGCCCAGCCACCTCCAGCGTCTCTGCTTCACCTCGTCCACGATGTTGTTGATGCCTGTGCATCTGCTGACTTCCTTGTTGGTGACGCGCTGCTCCCAGTGGATTCTGAGGATTCGACGTAGACACCGTCCTTCGAAACCTCTGAGGTGGCTTTCAATTTTCTTGTTTGTTCTCCAAGTCTCTGAGGCATATAGGAGGACTGAGCGAACGTTTGATTTGTAGATCTTCAGTTTGGTACTGTTCTGCAGGACTGACGATTTCCATATATTTCGCAGTCTGTTGAAAGCCTGTGCCGCAAGACCAATTCTTGTGGAGATCTCTCTCTCGATGTTGCTATCAGCTGAGATGTAGCTTCCCAGGTATTTGAAGTCCTGTACTTCCTCAAGATCTTCGCTCTGTACCTTTGTTTTCTGTGTGCTCTTGTTTTTCAGTTTCATCACTTTCGTTTTGTTGGGGTGAATCTTCAGGCCAATAGTTCTTGCTGTCTGGTCAACTCTGTCTGTCTTTTCCTGGATGTGTCTCTGTGTATGTGATAGCAGAGCGATGTCGTCTGCAAAGTCACAGTCTTCCAGTCTGGCCGTTAGTCCCCAGACAAGTCCCCTAGGTCGGTCTCCTGTGGCTCTCCTCATCACCCAGTCAATGACGACCAGGAAGAGGATCGGTGAGATCACACAGCCTTGTCTGACCCCGGTCGTCACATGGAACCACTCGCTCTCCTGGCCATTGTGGCATACGCAGCACTGATTGTCAGCATACATGTCCTTCAGGATGTTGACTACTTTTGTTGGAAATCCATAAGCTGTCAGAATCTTCCAGAGGGATGGGTGGTGGATACTGTCAAAGGCCTTTTCAAAGTCAATGTAGTTTATGTACAGTGAGGAGTTCCATTCCAGTGATTGTTCGACTATGGTACGCAGGACGAAGATTTGGTCTATGCAGCCCCTACCGCTTCTGAATCCTCCCTGTTCCTCCCTCAGGACCCTCTCTATGGTTTGCCTCACCCGCATCAACAGAACTCTGCAGAAGATTTTCCCAGGCACAGACAGAAGGTTGACGCCTCTCCAGTTCCTGCATGCTGACAGGTCGCCTTTCTTTGGCAGCTTGACTATGATGCCTTTCTTCCAGGTAACAGGGACTTTTTCTTCTTCCCACACTTTGTTGAAAAGTTCTGTCAGAGCTTTTGCACTTGCCTTTGGATCTGCTTTTAGCATGTCTGCAGTAATCCTGTCTTCACCAGGTGCCCTGTTTCCTTTTGTCTGCTTAATGGCCTCTTCTATCTCCTGTTGGGTGATGCGCCCCCGCTTCATTTCTATATGAAAGCCTGTGTCTTCTATCACTGCTTCTTCCTCAGGGTCTGGTCTATTCAGAGTCTCTCTGAAGTGCTCTGCCCATCTACTGAGCTGGTCCTCTTCCTTCATGAGAACTTTTCCATCTTTGTCCTTAACCACCGTTGACTTGCTGGTGAAACCTCCTGTGAGGGTTTTGGTGATTTTGTAGACCATTCTTGTGTCTCCCCTTTCTGCTGCTGACTGTGCCTCCTGAGCCAGGCTGTTCTCATACTCTCTCTTGTCTTTGCGGACACTCTTCTTGACATCGTTGTTCTTCTGTCTGTATGCTTCAGCAGCTGCTTCCCTCTCTTCCATGCTTCCCCCTAGCATGCGCTGTTTTGTTGCCCTTCTCTCCTCGATGAGTTGCCAGGTGTTTTCAGAGATCCATTCTTTCCCCTCTCTTTTCCTGTGGCCCAGCACCTCTTTGCTTGTGTCAAGGAACAACTTCTGGACAGTGTTGCTCAAGGTGTTGATGTCGTCTGCTGGTGTGTCTTCCAGGACCTGGAATCTGTTGGACAGCTCGAGTACAAACTGAGTCTTCACTATAGGATCCTTCAGTCTGCTTGAGTCAAAGAGCTGTTCACTAGTCTTTTTGTTGGTCCTCTTCAGCTTCAGCTGTAGCTTGCACAGAACAAGGTGGTGGTCACTGCCGGCGTCTGCCCCTCTTAGTACTCTGACATCAGTCGCAGACCCTCTCCACTTCTGGTTGATGGCTATGTGGTCTATTTGGTTCCTGGTTCTCCCATCCGGTGACACCCACGTCAGTTTGTGAATTGTCTTGTGTGAGAATATGGTGCCTCCTATCACTAGCCCATTCTCCAGGCACATGTCCGCAAATCTCTGACTGTTGTCGTTTCTCACACCTGTTCCTTGGGTTCCCATGTATGATTCATATCCCACATTTCCTGCACCAACCTGGGCATTAAAGTCCACCATCACAATGAGGATGGCATGCCGTGGTGTCTTGTCTATTTGCTCGTGGAGGTTTGTATAGAAAAGGTCTTCCTCTTCATTTGCTGATGGTTCTGTTGGTGCATAGCACTGGATGATGGTGGTCTTCACGTACTTTGAGAAAAACCTCGCCCTAATGAGCCGAGCATTGACCGGCTCCCAGCCCAGGAATCTCTTCTTGGCATTCTTGTCTAAAATGATGCCCACTCCTTCCTGGTGTTGGCCGTCTGTTCTTCCCGAGTAGTACACTGTCTCTCCTGTGTTCAGGGTCATGGTTCCCGAGTCTGTCCATCTCATTTCACTGATTCCAAGAATGTTGATGTTGTATCTCTTCATCTCTTTCACAACCTGTGCTGTTTTTCCAGTTTCGTACATCGTTCAAACATTCCATGCTCCCACTCTCACTCGTTGTTTGGGTTTCACCAAGGACTCCATCAGAACAGAAACTTCCTTTCGGCTTTCATCCCTGCTCTTCATATAAGACATTGCTGCCTCAGTCCTCAGCTCGTCGCCCAAGGTTTGATGACTTTTTGTTGATCTTGTTGGCGTTCTGTAGCAAGCGTTTTTTACATGCTGGGCTGCTAACCCAACGCACAGCCCTCCTCCTTTCGCATCCTAGGCTTGGGACCAGGCAATGGCGGAGTTAGAACTATCCAGGCATTATATATAAAAAAAAAAACAAAAAAACTTTTAGAACTATCCAGGCATTATATAAAAAACCAACAGCTAAAATAAGGATTAACGGTAAATTATCGTCATCTTTTGAACTGGAAAGAGGATGTCGTCAGGGCTGCCCCTTGTCTCCACTGCTCTTTGCAATCTTTATAGAACCTCTGAGCCAATGGATAAGACAGAATCAAAAAATTCGAGGTATTACACTTGGTCAGAAGGAACACAAAATAGCACTCTTTGCTGATGACATTTTAATATACCTGGGGCAGCCGGACACCTCTTTTCCAGAACTAATCTCAGTTTTTTCAGAGTATGGAGATTTATCGGGGTACGAATTAAACATGCATAAAACCCAAGTTTTAACATTCAACTATGACCCAAATCAATATTTACTAAGCAAACTCAAAACTAACTGGGAGATGGAATCTATGAAATATCTGGGGGTCAATATCCCGAAACAACTCAACAAAATTATATCACTAAACTATGACCCACTGATGGCAAAAATAAAATCTGATCTAGCAAGATGGAATATGATACCATTCTTAGGTACTGCACAAAGAATTGAAGCAGTCAAAATGAATATACTTCCACGTCTTCTATACCTTTTCCAAACAATACCGGTAGAACCTCCCAAAAAAACATGGCAGGAGCTGGACAGAAGGATCTCAAGATTCATATGGCAGGGCAAGAGACCTAGAATCAGATATAGAACCCTACAGCTAAACAAAGACAAAGGTGGGCTCGCACTGCCAAATATCAGGGACTATTTTAAAGCCGCACAAATTAAAACTTTAGTAGAGATATGTAACCCAGTCTACACTGCACAATGGAAGGAGATGGAATGCCAAATAACAAGTGACATCCCCCTACAGGCCATAATAGGGAACAATGCCTTACCTAAACTTTTGAATAACACTAACCCGTGGATAGAGACCCCGCTAAAAATTTGGTTTAAGATAGTCAGAGAGAATCAAACTAAAGAACCCTATCGATTACCGCAATGGATTGCCTATGATCAAGACTTGACTCCTAATAAAACAGACACTAGATTTAAAAAATGGAAAGAGAACGGACTGATAAAATATTACGATTTTTTTTAAAGGGCAAATTTTAAGAAGTTTTGAAGATTTGAAAAAACAAGGCCTAGTAAATCAAGACCTTTACAGGTTCTTTCAGCTTAGACACCACATAAACAAAATACTTAAAAAGGAGGATTTGGAAAGGGCCCAGTCAGGTGTTCTGAAGGTTTTCTTAATGGTATATAAGGGGATCCCAGGGATCAGATACATTTCTAAAATATACCAAGGTCTTCAAGACTTAAAAGGACACAACACATCATATATAAAAGAGAGATGGGGAAAAGAGGGGAATTTCACTTTACAACTGGAAATATGGGAAAAGCTAAATAAACAACAATGGAAAAGTACCTCATCCCTGCACTGGAGAGAATTTGGATGGAAAAATTTGGCAAGATTTTTCAGAACACCTGCACAAAACAAATTTACCCATAAGGGGTTGAACTGTTGGCGCTTGTGTGGTGAAGAGACTGCAAATCATTTTCATGTGTTTTGGTCATGCCCAGTTATCCACCAATATTGGACCAATGTACAGGCAATATTGGGGAAAATATTCAAAATAACAGTCCCCTTTTCTTTTGTAACTTTGTATTTGGGTTTACTACCGGAATCACTGGAAAGACGAGGAGAAAAGTACTTATTCACTGTTTTAATATTGGCAAGTAAAAAAGCTCTAACTAAAAAAATGGATGTTGAAGGATTGTCCTACACCTGAAGATTGGATTAACGTGATTCAGGACATTTACTCGATGGAAAAGTTGACATTCGCACTGAGACAGGACATGGATGGGTTCTTGAACTTTTGGCAACCCAGGATCGCATATGTGTCTTCCATCAGATCTAATCTTTGACAAATACCATTTCAATAATGGCACCTCTCTTTGTCCCAAGGCTACTCAGATGCTCTTTTATTTTTATTTATTTTATTTTATTATTTTTTTTGTTCTTTTGTTTTGTTTTTGTTTTTGTTCTCTCTTTAATTCTCTTTTTCTTTCACTTAAAAAAAGGGTGTTGTAATAATTACTATTCTTCCAGTGTTGTCAAAAAAAAAAAAGGGAACGTGATGAAAATGTAAACAATGCAATGCTGTAATGACATGTATACCCTTTACAAAAACTTAAATAAAAAAAAAAAAAAGCACCCAGAATGATATCCACCTTATTCCTGGGGGTGCCTCTGTAGGAACAATTATGGGGGGGATTTCCAGTTTCGGCTGAGGTAGCGTTAAATCAGTCAGCAAGAGTGGAGTAGCAGGGGCATTTAAAATAGTGTTTTTAAAAGGTTTTCAAATTCATTTTAATGTATAGTCTTGTATCCCCCCCACCTTGCTGCCTCTATATTGGAGTTTTCCCCGGTGGATGAAAGGGTTGTTTCCCTGCGCCTTCGGGTTGGGGAACAGGTCCTGACCATCATTTGTGCCTATGCACCAAGTGATGGTTCAGAGTACCCACTCTTTTTGGAGTCTCTGACTGGGGTGCTGGAGAGTGCTCCTCTTGGAGATTCCATTGTCCTACTGGGGGACTTCAATGCACATGTGGGCAACGACAGTGAAACCTGGAAGGGGGTGATTGGGAGGAACGGCCTGCCCGATCTGAACCCGAGTGGTGTTCAGTTATTGGACTTATGTGCTAACCACAGTTTGTCCATAACGAACACCATGTTCAAGCATAAGGGCGTCCATATGTGCACCTGACACCAGGACACCCTAGGTCGCAGGTCGATGATTGATTTTGTTATCGTGTCATCAGACCTGCGACCATATGTCTTGGACACTCGGGTAAAGAGAGGTGCAGAGCTGTCAACTGATCATCACCTGGTGGTGAGTTGGATCCGATGGCAGGGGAGGATGCCATTCAGACCTGGTAGACCCAAATGTATAGTGAGGGTGTTCTGGGAACATCTGGCTGAGGCCCCTGTCCGGGAGGTCTTCAACTCCCACCTCCGGAAGAATTTCGACTGCATTCCGAGGGAGTCTGGAGACATGGAGTCTGAATGGGCCATGTTCTCCACCTCCATTGTTGAAGCAGCGGCCCAGAGCTGCGGCCACAAGGTCGTCGGGGCATCTCGTGGTGGAAACCCCCGAAGCAAGTGGTGGACACCACTGGTGAGGGGGGCCATTAATCTGAAGAAGGAGTCCTATCAGGCTTGGTTGGCTTGTGGGACTCCCAAAGCAGCTGAGGTGTACCGGCAGGCCAAGTGGAGTGCAGCTCGGGTGATTGCTGAAGCAAAAACTCGGGTATGGGAGGAGTTTGGTGAGGCCATGAAACAAGACTTTCGGTTGTCCTCGAAGAGATTCTGGCAAACTGTCCAGCAGCTCAGGAGGGGGAAGCAGCTCCCTGTCCACACTGTGTATGGTGCAGATGGGGTGCTGTTGACTTCGAATGGAGATATCGTCGGGCAGTGGAAGGAATACTTCAAGGATCTCCTCAATCCCACTGATACGCCTTCCACAGAGGAAGCAAGGCCTGTGGACGAGGGGGACGACTTGCCTGTCACAGTGGCTGAGGTCACCAAGGTGGTTAAAAATTTCTTTGGTGGCCGGGCTCCGGGGGTGGACGAGATTCGCCCTGAGTACCTCAAGGCCCTGTATGTTGTAGGGCTGTCATGGTTGACACGCCTCTGTAGCATTGCGTGGAGGTCGGGGGCAGTGCCTTTGGCATGGCAAACCGGGGTGGTGGTTCCTGTCTTCAAAAAAGGGGAAAAAGTGCTTTAGAGGGATCACATTCCTCAGCCTCCCTGGGAAGGTCTATGCCAAGGTACTGGAGAGGAGAGTCCGGCTGTTGGTCGAACCTCGGATTCAGGAGGAGCAATGTGGTTTTCGACCTGGCCGTGGCACATCGGACCAGCTCTTTACCCTATCGAGAATCCTTGAGAGTTCTTGGGAGTTTGCCCAACCAGTTTACATGTGTTTTGAGGACTTGGAGAAGGCATTCGACCGCGTCCCTCGTGGTTTTTTGTGGGATGTGCTTCGGGAGTATGGGGTATCGGGCTTGTTGTTACGAGCTATTCGGTTTCTGTACGACCGTTGTGAGAGTTTTGTTCGTATTGCCAACATTCGGTCAGACTCATTCCCAGTGAGAGCTGGACTCCGCCAGGGCTGCCCTTTGTCACCGATCCTGTTCATAATTTTTATGGACAGGATTTCTAGGTGCAGCCAGGGAACGGAGGGTGTCATGCTCGGTGACCACAGGATCTCATCTCTGTTGTTTGCAGATGATGTTGTCCTGCTGGCTTCGTCCAGCATTGACCTGCAGTTCTTACTGGGACGGTTTGCCGCTGAGTGTGAAGCGGCTGAGATAAGAATCAGTACCTCCAAGTCCGAGACCATGGTCCTCAGCCGGAAAAAGGTGGATTGTCCTCTCCGGGTTGGGGACAGGCTCCTGCCCCAAGTGGAGGAGTTTAAGTATCTTGGGGTCTTATTCACAAGTGAGGGGAGAATGGAGCAAGAGATTGACAGACGAATGGGAGCAGCATCTGCAGTGATGCAGACGTTGTACCGGTCTGTTTTGGTGAAGAGGGAGCTGAGCTCTAAGGCAAAGCTGTCGATTTACCACTCAATCTACGTTCCTACCTTCACCTATGGTCACGAGCTTTGGGTAATGACCGAAAGAACAAGATCGCGGATACAAGCGGCTGACTCACCCTCAGAGATAGGGTGAGGAGCTCAGTTATCCGGGAGAGGCTCAGAGTAGAACCGCTGCTCCTCCACAATGAAAGGAGCCAGTTGAGGTGGTATGGGCATCTGATCAGGATGCCTCCTGGACGCCTCCCACTTGAGGTGTTTCAGGCACATCCCACTGGGAGGAGACCCCGGGGCAGACCCAGGACTCGCTGGAGAGACTATGTCTCCCATCTGGTCTGGGAACGCCTTGGTATTTTCTCTGAAGAGCTGGAGCAAGTGGCTGGGGAGAGGGAAGTCTGGGCTTCTCTGCTTGAACTGCTGCCTTCGTGACCCAGACCTCCGGAAAAGCGGTAGAAGATGGATGGATGGGTGGATGGATGTATAGTCCACATATGTGTTTTGCACTCAAGTGGCAGCTAATTTCAGCACTTGTAGTTTTTGTATTTTTTGAACGTTTTGGCATTTCTGGTGTTTGTGGTTGTGCCATAGACTGTATAAATGGAGGCTTCTTTGTGGCTCTGACTAGATTCTACGTCTGCTCTGAGGTAAATCTGATTATGTCCAACATAGTTTAACAAAATGCAATCGACTTTATTGCGGTGGAGACATTGATATATATGACCCGTGCTGGCAAAATGAATCAGAATGCGCACCACGTCATTACGAGCTACAGGCACGAGAAGTTATAAATCATGACTCTTTCTTTGTTTGCTAGCGGCAAGTCCCAGGAAAACCCCCGTGAGTGCCTGGTATCATTGTAAAGCTTAGAAATCGTACTTTCTAAAAATACATATGTTTTGGTGGAAGATATATCTCCCGACCGATCAAACGTGAGTTTTAAATTTAGCCAAAATATAAACAAATCAGCTTTTTCTGGGTCTGTTTTTGCGCATTTCGTACAAATTAAATATCATTTTGAAGGTCTTTCAATACAGAATATGGAAAAAAAACGTTACCTCAGTTTTGATAATTTCCTCAAAGTGACTTATTTTGCCAGCACAGGTCACATATCTCAGAGCTTTTACAGTATTTGTTTACAGCGTTAGCATATTAGCAGCTGCGCTAACAAACGGAGCTATTGTCTGCCAGGCCCCTTTTTAAGGTCATCTTTCTATTTCTAGATAGTCGTGGGAAGTGGTATGATTATATTACTGTTTATGAGGCGCAAAAGGCCGTGTTCCCGCATTTCTGATGCCTAAGTCATTGTTTTTTTAAAAAGGAAAAGTGTCCCGTTTCAGTGACAACCATACGTTCTAAACTAGTACCGGAAGTTGCTACCATAATTCACGGAAGGCATCATGGGGCCTAGGAAGAAGGTGGATCATGATAATAATAATGGATTGCATTCATATAGTGCTTTTCAAGATACCCAAAGCGCTTTACAATGAGTCCATTATTCATTCACTCCACAGACAGACAATGGTAGTGGTAAGCTACTGCTGTAGCCACAGCTGCCCTGGGGCAGACTAACGGAAACACGGCTGCCATTCCACACCAACGGCCTCTCTGACCACTACCGAACATTTATACACATTCATACCCGTGTCATGGGCACTGGAGGCAAGGTGGGTAAAGTGTCTTGCCCAGGGACACAATGGCAGGATGGTTGGGGAGAGTGAGATTCAAACCACCAATGCTCTAGTTATTGGACCACCTGGTCTACCTCCTGAGCCACTGCTGCCCATATTTCCCTCCTCTGTTCCATTTTTGCTGAACACCAAGCTGGACGGCAGGAAGTTCCACTTTTATATGGTCTTTGGCATGACCTGGCCAGGACTTGAACCCCGACCTCCTGATTGGAGGGCGGACGCTCTACCTCTAGGCCACCACTCTGGCCTAGAGGTGTAAGACAAAATGCTTTCGAGTTCTTAAGTGGCCCTTATTAAGGTGCCAGTGTTTTTTGCCCATGACTGGGTCAAGGACATAATTGCATACATCTAGATATAATACATTCAAAATGTGATGGCTTGAGTCTGGACAAAAACCGCAGATATCCCTTGATTTCCTAGTGAAGGCATAAAACTATAAAACCATAGTTGTACTGAATTCTGAAATTTGCTGAACAGTATAAACTTCAACAAAATGTTTCTTGTCACTTAGAATTAGTCTTCATTACCTGGCAGTGTCTGGTTATGGGTTTAATATACAGTATATGTATCCTTGTTGCAGATGTGACCTGTGTGGACGCTCCTACCACCACGCTGGCTCCCTCCTCAACCACAAAAAAACCCACTCTAAGAACCTTCACCACTGTACCCTGTGCCTCCAGACATTTCCTGACCCTGTCACTCTGCAGATACATTCACAAATGAGGCGTCATTGCTGCCCTAAATGTGGCAAGACCTTCTGTCTGGTTGCGCACCTGCAGAGTCACATGGAGGTGCACTCAAAGGAGCAGGCTGTGGTCTGTAGCCTCTGCCAGCAGAGCTTTTCAAACTCAGCCAGCTATCAGGAGCACTATAACATGCATCACATGGCTCAGGGTCCATATCATCAAGAACCTGTAGACGACAGCCTCTGCTGGGACTCAGGAATAAATCAGTCCACGGAGATGACACACAACCAAGTTCCACCACCTTTGTCCCACATTTCAGGAAATGTTGCTGGCTCCCAGAAGAGTGACAGATCTGTCACTGAAGAGAAGAGCCATGTCTGCGAGCACTGTGGGCGCACTTACCGCCATGCTGGTTCGCTACTCAACCACAAGAACAGCCACAAGACAGGTTCTTTTTTCTGCTCTGTTTGCCAGAAAAAGTTCACCAACCTGATGGCACTCAAGAACCACCGACGCATTCATACTGAGCCCAAGCGCTACCAGTGCCTGGAGTGTGGAAAAGCGTTCCGTGTGTCCACTCAGCTCATTTGTCACCGAAGGATACACACCAAAGAGAAGCCTTTCACCTGCCTGCTGTGCAACAAGAGCTTTTCTAGTAAGTCTAACTTGCGACACCATCAGAAGATGCACCAGAGCAACCAGACATTTGACTCATCTTTTAGTATAGATGCTAACACTTTCGTGGACTTTGACATGGGGTCTTTTCTTTAAAGTGGTACCACTGGAAAATTAGATAGCTGGTTAAATCATGCATTAGGGGTGGAAATGACCAGAGGCCTCACAGTACAATAATATACCAATACTTGAGCCAATATTGAGTATTGTGATATCATATATTGCAATTTCCCATCCCAATCTCTGTCTTGTTCAACTCCCAGCAAGATTTCATGAGTCACTACTTTGTTATACTGACCTAACCAGACAGTAAGCATTTAGCCCCATCTAGTGGATTGAAAAGCCAGTTAGTTTTTATTACAGTGGTACCCCAAAAACTGAATTTGTATTTGCAATATTTACAAATATTTTTACAGTGCTTTGAAAAGGTTTGTGCCCCCTTTCCTTATTTCTTAAGGTGTGTTCAGATCAAATGCGAAGCAAATTTTTTTGCAACACACAGATACATGCAAAGTTAATGTAAACATGTGGAAGACACACGATTACGCACATTTGCGTCCAAGGGATAGCACTTGCTAGTAATGGTGTTGAGATTTTGCCGTCACTGGAGTAAAAATATCAACATTGGAGAGTCAACTAGTTTGAAAATGAGACTGCCCCTCACCTGCTGATAGATGGACCGGGAGCTCTGCAGCTGAAATGGAATGTCAGAGTTAATTACCGACAGACTCCTGTCACGAACGTGCTAACAAGGCTAGCAGACTAGCAATGTAAACAACCATCATCCAGGTGAAATTTTGGAGGCAGAGACAATTTTCTCAGGTGAGA
This sequence comes from Pholidichthys leucotaenia, assembly GCA_020510985.1. NCBI lineage: Eukaryota > Metazoa > Chordata > Actinopteri > Cichliformes > Pholidichthyidae > Pholidichthys > Pholidichthys leucotaenia. Next base: position 428,836,681 of record CM035836.1, on the reverse strand, counting down.
CCCCCATCGGATAATGTGAATCTAAGCATGACAGTGTTTTGGGGATTTCCACAGTAGGTAGGTTGAACACAGCCGCAGAAGTTATAATGGCAACTCCGCCCATCTGCAACTCACTCAGACGGTGAATTCACATCTATTTGCATGTTTACATTGAGTTAAAATGTATTTGTGCCACACGAAAAATTCACCTGTTTGCTTTTGGTCTGAATGCACCTTTATATTTTTGCATATTTGGGGGACTTTTTTTCTCAGCCAATTTATGTTGATCAGTTCTCCTTAGGGGCCACTGATATGCAGATACGTGTGGTATGTGAGCTTGCTCACTAAGGTTCTTTCATATCTTATATTTTTGCATGTTTGTCATGCTTAAATGTTCCAGATCATCAAACAAATTTTAATGTTAGACAATGATAACCCAAGTAAATACAAAATGCAGTTTTTAAATGATGAAAGCTATATAAACCTACATTGCCCTATGTGGGAAAAGTAATTGCCCCACCTTCATCATGAATGAATTGTGATTAACCACATTTTTTGAAAGCTGAGTTCCATTTCACTATTCACACCCAGGCCTGATTACTGCCAGATCTGTTGAATGAAGAAATCACTTAAATAAAACCTGTCTGACAAAGTGAAGTACGCTGAAAGATCTCAAAAAGCAACACATCATGCCATGATCTAAAGAAATTCAAGAACAGATGAGAAACAAAAACCCAGAACAGCATCTAAAGAACTGCAGGCCTCACTTGCCTCAGTTTGGATACTGGTCCATGATTCAGCAGTAAGAACAGGGATGAGAATCCTCTGCGGATCCGCGGAATTCCTCGGATTTGATCATGTCTAGGGTCATTCTCGTGAATCGTCTAAATTCGAGGAGAAAATTTTAGGGGGGGGGGGGGTGAGGTCTGTTATGAGTGGCGAGTCGTATTTTCGATCGGCTACTAAAATCCACCGTGCAGAACGCGCTACCCAGCGAGATCAGTAATGTAATGTAACAAGGCCACTGATTGGCTGATACTTATTGAAGCAACCAATTGGCGATTTTGTTATTCCTTTGTCATATCCAACAGACGGAGCGAAATGCAAATGGCGGACAGTTCAATCAACTGAGTTTTCCCGATTTCGTGAAAATGGTGAACCTAAAACTCACGAAAGACAACAAAGCAAGAATTTTAGAAATCGACAAAGGGATAAGGAACAAGTTTCGTTGGGAATGGCTCGAAAAAACTGCATTAATGACTGTAAAGATCGGTAAAAATACCGAAGTTGTGGTTGAAAAAATGGCCGACTTCATAGCGAAATGCGAAGTACCAGGGAAAGCCCAGTGTGTTTATTGCAACGATTTCTTGAGTTATGGATCTCGTGGCTGTGTTGCCTTAGTTGAGCACTGTTCAAAACAGAAACATCTCAAAATTGTGGCTACAAGGAGATCGAACTACTCGCTCGTTCTGCATTCAAAACGATCGATGGACACGGTCAAATTCAGATGCCAGTCAATCAAAGTTCATCACAATCGGCCCCGATTACAGCAATTAGTGATCGGAAGACACATTCCGAGGTAAGATTTTTTTCTCGTTATAAGTAATGGACTTGAGAATTTTCGCGTAATGAATTTGTTATGAAATAGCATGTGTAAGTTGTGACGTCATGCCTGTTTTGAAACACTAATTGCATTTGAATGCTGATTATCGATTGTTAATAGATAAAAGTTATTACATATTTTCTCACAATTTGAAATGCAATCTAAGAATTTTGAATATAATTTATCATTTTTTGTTTCACTAGGAGGAGTTACATAATGCATGTGTAAGTTTTTTTGTCATGGGTGGTGATGGGTTGCCTTTCCTAAGATATATTTGCTTTTATTAGTAAACATAATTTCTTTATGGTCATTGCATAAAAATATTAAACATCTTTTAGGTTTTACTTACTTTCTTAGATTATCTTTCAAATATTAAAATATACTAATATGCAACTTTTTTATATTCCTAGTAACACTAACAAATGCACACATTAATAAATCAAAATGTTTGCAGAATGTCAGTATATTTTAATAAATGGGTGATGGACTTGGTGATGGAATTTTGTTAATATTTATAATTTATTTTACTTGGTTAAATTATTTTGTCTGTTCTAGAACTACGTAAATGTAATTCTGTGTCAGTTCTAAACATATTAAATAGTAGTAAAATATAATTTAGTATTATTACATCAACATACCATTCAGATACCATAAATTTACACATGTAATGCAGCAGCAGATTAAAAAGGTAAACGATAAATGCATTTGTACTTACTTCTAACTTTAAATATAAGACCACATTTGAGCACTCTAAAACACCAGATTTCGTTCTGCGTCCCCCAAGACCCCCAGCTTAGTTTCCTCTTTTTTTCCCAAACCCCATTTTCATCCCTGTAAGAAAGAACCTGGGCAAAAATGTCATTCACTGGAGAGTTCCAAGGTGCAAACCACTGCTGACCAAAAAGAACACAAAGGCTCATCTCGCATTTGAAGAAAAAAAAAAGTGACGATCTCCTAGACCAGGGGTGTCAAACTCACTCCATGGAGGGCCAAGACCCTGCAGGTTTTACCTCCACCCAGTGGCTTCAACAGGTGATTTCACTGAATTTCTTTCCACTGATTGCTGGTCAGTGAAAACACCTGCTGAAGACACTGGGTGGAAGTAAAACATGCGGGGTCTTGGCCCTCCATGGAATGAGTTTGACACCCCTGTCCTAGACTTTTGGGAAAATATTCTGTGGACTGGTGAGACAAAAGTTGAACTTTTTGGCAAGCATGTGTTCGTTACATCTGGCATAAAACTAAAGCAGCATTTCATAAAAAGAACATCATACCAACAGTCAAACATGGTGGTGGTAGTGTGATGGTCTGGGGCTGCTTTGCTGCTTTAGAAACTGGATGACTTGCCCTAACTGATGGAACTATGAATTCTATTCTCTACCAGAAGATCCTGATGGAGAATGTCCGGCCATCAGTTCGTGACCTCAAGCTCAAGCCAAATGTGGCTGAATTAAAATAATTCTGCAATGAAGACTGGGCCAGCATTCCTCAATAGTGATGTAAAAGACTCATTGCCATTTATCACAAATGCTTGATTTTAATTGTTACCACCAAGGGTGGCACAACCAGTTATTAGGTTTAGGGGGCAATTACTTTTTCACGTAGGGCCAGGTATGTTTGGATGGCTTTTTTTTCCTTAATTAATGAAATCATCATTTAAAAGCTGCATTTTGTATTTACATAGGTTATCCTTGTCTGATATTAAAGTTTGATGATCTGAAACATTTAAGTGTGAAAAATATGCAAAAATATAAGAAATCAGGAAGGGGGCAAATACATTTTTACAGCACTGTATATAAATATCACAGTACTGGTTTCTCAGAATCGATACAGTATCGTCAGCACAAAGTGTCACGATGCTACACTGTATCGACCCCCCCCCCCCCCAATAATGCTTTATCTAACTCTATCAGTATTTGTAAAATGATACAGTATTGTTTTCAAGTCTTCATCGTGCAGACAGAAACTCCTTTAAATGAGATACATTTCATTACTGACTTTCAGTGTTACCTGAAACAGATGGCAGCACCACCGCAGAGTCGCCGTGGAGATTAACAGTCAGCTTTTAATAAGGTCTGAAAGTTTCCCATGAATACACAAAATTCCCCCAAAACAGTCGATGCTCATTCCTCAGTGTGAAACCAGCCAACCAAAGTGAGGAGAGAAGGGCAGCCCAGGTACATGAAGGAATATTGATGCTTTATGTAAAACAGTACTGTTATAACTCGCTATGTATGACCTTGTTCAGTGCCTCTGTAACTTCTTAGGAAGCTATTATACAAACTGTATATACTGTAACTGAATCTTTTCATTTGCTTTGACCTAGGTGTTGAAGGACTACACTGTCCTTTGAGATTTCATATAGAGTAGAGCAAGGCAGTTTTTTTTTAATTAAAATACCTCTGAGTGTGTACGAATGTCAGTGGCAATTTACTAAAATCATGTTATCAAGTAATGTACCACTAATAATTAACTTACACTCTGAATGACATTGTATGCTAAAATATATGTATTTATTAATTTAATAATGTTATTTTATTAGGAAAACGGTTTATGAATGTAGTATAAGCCATCTTCTAAAACTCATGTAGCCTTTAAGGGTTGTGTGTTTATTGCTCATTAAATCTCAGTTACAAGAGGCAGGAACAAACGAGCCACGGATGGAGTAATGCTGGCAGCACTCAGGGGGAACCTTAAAAAGGAACATACCTGATGCGTAAAGCCACATAGACCGCATTATTTCCGCTGTCGGACTCACTCCCAACATTTAGTTGCGGCTTCACTTGCATCGCCTGCTGTCGACCATGTTGTGAAGCATCAGCTCCATTGACGTGCCAGTGCCTGAGATGTAAGTTGATTGTAGCAGTTTTAATGTGAACACATCTCACATCCCAATCTTGTTACACTGCAAACCCACATTGTTGGTTTGTGTTTTTTAATTTTTTTTGTTTCATCCAGCTTATGTCTGCATTTGTGCTTTTTTCAGTTTTAGACAGTGAAAGTGTCTCATGGAAGTTGATTTAAAAACTGCTCCTGTTTACTTTTTTCTTGCAGCAAGTATTTCAAGCAAAAACATCAATAGACCACTGACGAATCAAAGGAAAAAAATCTACCAATAGTGTTAGTAGGTCACTACTCCTAGGCATTTGCTTGATGGTCATCAAACTCACTGTGATCCTCAGGTGGGTCTGCATCCATGTTCTGCTCAAGGTCAAACATCAGGAGATCAGTGCACTTGTGTGATTTTAGAAAAATCACTGCTACTCCTAGGCAGTTGCCGTGATGCTTACCAAACAGTTTGGTTTGCATCATGGGGGTGGCTGTGGTGCAGGTATAGTGTGGTCAGCCTCTGATCGGAGGGTCAGTGGTTCGATCCTCAGTCTCTCTGCAGTTTACATGTTGAAGTGTCCTTGAGCAAGATACTGAACCCCAAGTTGCTCCTGGTGAGTCAAGCCAGTGCCTTGCATGGCAGCACCACTGCTATCTGTGTGAATGGGGTAGCAGGATCTGTAAAGCGCTTTGGTCATCCAGAGATGAAGAAAAAGTGCTCTATAAGTGAACACCATTTACAGTCATCCTCAGGTGGGTCTGCATCCAGGTTCTGCTCAAGGTCAGAGGTCAGGAGATCTAGGTACTTAGGTGATTTCAGATAAAATGCTACTCCTCCTAGGCAATTGCTGTAATTCTCACCAAATTCATGTCAATGATGATCAGGTGGGTCTGCATCAAGGTTGTGCTCAAGGTCTGGGTCAAAAATCAAGAGATCTCAGCGCTTATATATTTTATTTATGAAAACTGTTACTCCTAGGCATTTGCCCGAATTCTCAACAAGCTCACAAGGATTCTCAGGTTTGTCTGTGTCCAGGTTGTGCTCAAGGTCAAGGCCGTTGTCAATGGTCAGGAGATCTCAGCACTTTTGGGGTGATTTTGTCACACCGGAATAAGCTACTCTGTCATTGACGGTCCTGTTGGAAGAAATGATTCATCTCTCTAAATTAGTTTGTGCTGATTTAAGGTGAATCTTCTCTCTAAGGGTGTAGGGGGTACAAGAGTCTGGGATTTAGTTTTTTTTTTTTTAATTCATTGGTCAAGGTGCCTCAGTTCTATTTTTAGCACAAGTATTAATATGAACTTTCAGAGTTTTATTTACAAAGATGGACCAGTTTTTATATTCACTTTCCAAGGTACTGTACCATTTAATGTTTGTCAAAAATGTGCAATTAATGTTTTTATATTTTGTCTATTTTATTATGTACGTATGTATTTTTTTGCCAACTTGTCTTACACGCCTGTTTTTCTTTCAGTGGTTAAGACATCTTTTAGAAGTGACCACAAAACCTTTTTTATTGTATTTTGTACTGTATTGTTTCTGCCAATGTACAAGGCATAAACGACAATTTGTTTCTGCCTTATACATTGCAGTACATGTGTGAATAAATTTGGCACTGGCCAGAAGTATAAAATACCTCGAAAGCCCTGCGTACCTAACAACTGTTAAACGCCTCATGCAGCTTAGTTATTAAATAAATCCATTGCAGTCATTTAAACTCAGTTATAAGATGCACCAAATGGATGAAACATCACTTTTTACTTTTGTAGAGACAGTTTCCTCCTCATAGGTCTCTCTCATTTTAACTTTCATATTTGCACGTGTAGATGACACTTGTAGCGTAAGAAAGACAAAGTCTTAATTCAGTCTGTTAATGAACAACAGGCTAGCTGCTTGATAAGTCACCTCAACTGGTTTGCAGGTTATAATATTTTAAGCAATATGCTCAAAGTATCATTTTACTGCTTTTACTAGTACATCTTTAATTTTTGCTGTATTGATTTGTAAACCCATCACATATGCCATTTTGTTAGATTATTTAAATTTAGTGTAATGTAATAATTTAAATGACCTCACATTTTTTTATACCATGGTAGCCTTTAAATGTTAAAGGACACATGCACATTTAGGTTAAAAATGTAAGCTGACTTATTTTTGTACAATGTTCTCTGTCTTATGCCCTTAAACTGTCACACTTCTGTCTCTGAGTGCTGTAAATATCAAAATGAGATGTTGGTTGGATTTCTGTATATTTGCCACAAGATTTTGTGTAGCAGAAAAAAACTGCTAGATTAGCTGTTGTGTAATAAAGTATATACAACTGCCAAGTGTTTGATTCATATTTATGCAAACTCTTTTATGCCTGAAAAGTTGCCACAGTGATTTTCGACCTTTGTGTCTGATGTGCCATGAAAAGTTGTCTGGTGAAGCCCACATTTGGGCTCCCTAGCAACCCTGGTTGAAATTCACTAGAGGGCACTCAGAGAGTGCATAATTCTCCCAAGGCCCTATGTCTCAGAATGTAGGTTTGTCTGTCTGTTAGCATGATTACACAAAAACAACTGGATAAATTTGATGAAATTTTCACAAGAGATGGTCCTTGGGCTACGGATGAACCCAGTTGATTTCTGAGGTGAGCTTGGTCATGATGTGGATTCTGGATCAGTTTTTATTTTCTTTGACATTGCAAATAGAGCCTTGGTGGAGGTATGCGCGCATGGATTACCTCCAAAATGTAATGGGTTCATCCATAGCCCAAGGGCCACCTCTGGTAAAAATTTCATCAAAATCTGTCTAGTAGTTTTTATCCCCTGCCAGCCAAAGAGCAAAGGGGTTGACCAAAGGCTATATATACGTATATACAGTGGGGCAAAAAAGTATTTAGTCAGCCACCAATTGTGCAAGTTCTCCCACTTACAAGTTGAGAGAGGTCTCCAATTTTCGTCATGGGTATACCTCAACTATGAGAGACAAAATGAGAAAAAAAAAATCCAGAAACTCACATTGTCTGATTTTTAAAGAATTTGCAAATAAATTCTTTAAAAATCAGACAATGTGATTTTCTGGATTTTTTTTTTCTCATTTTGTCTCTCATAGTTGAGGTATACCTATGATGAGAATTGGAGACCTCTCTCATCTTGTAAGTGGGAGAACTTGCACAATTGGTGGCTGACTAAATACTTTTTTGCCCCACTGGATATATATATATACACATACAGTATATCTAAACTTTTCAGCCCCCCCCCCCCCCGCTCATGTATATGTATGTATGTATATGTACTACTCACAAAAAATTAGGGATATTTGGCTTTCAAGTGAAATTTATGAAAAATGTAAAACGTTCATGCTACAGTGATATGAAAATAGGGCATTTAAATAGAAGTATGCAGTGGTGATTTCCTCATCTTAACCTCTTGCACTCTGGGATACCACGGGCGATCACATCTCTGCGTCCTAGGGCGCACTGAAAAAAAAAAAAGCTGCAGACACAGCCGCGAACAGAAAGCCAAAGGAGTGCTTTGATTGGTTTAGATTTGATTGACCTCTCATTCGACTAATAAGAGCCTTGAATTGGGTTTCTGAAACCTTGAAGAACCAATGACTGAAAACCTAGCAAGAAGGACCCGCCTACCAACGGCTGCAAATGCAGCGAGCCAATTGAAGCAGAGAACTTCGACAATTGAAAGCGTACGTCCCATGCGTAAAATCTGTTTTGTGTAAGCCGCTGGGTGACACACATATGTTTGCCAGTCTTTTTTTCTTACTACTGTTCTTATTTGTTTTGAAAAATCGTTTGCCAAAACCGCAATCATGGAAGCGCAAAACCGCAATAATGGAATTATGGTTTGACCGGGTCGCGTGACCAGAACCACGAGTCCGTAACAAGCGGACCAGCGTCATGTTCGTCTGACAATGAGAAAGAAGTTCGCTGGCGACACTGCTGTTGTGGACAGGTAAGTGTTATAAGCTAAATTATTCTTTATCCCTGAAAATTGTAATCAAAATGGCTTTTGACCGATCGGTAAATTACAACTGTGCGTCATCGCAACATGAAGACCGCGGCGCACGAACTGGACACGGTCCGTGCGCCGCGTCCGGACTGTGAACGCCCCCCCCCCCCGCTACTCTTCTGTAGCGGATTGCAGATATTATTGCAGATATTTTAGTACAACTGTGCGTAGTAGGCCACGGCGCACCATCCCCGCGGTCTGTCATGTAGCGATGGGCGATGTCCGTCCTCTGTAGCAGGGGTGGGAGGAGTTGTTATCTTCTACATTACAGATATTTTAGTATAATTTTTAGTGCACTGTAGGTTATTTTTTCTTGTAAAAAAAAAAAAAAAAAAGCCACACATTTTTTACGTGGCATGCTTCTTTGTGTGTGGGGGCTTGTTTGTTTATTCATTCATTCATGAAGGAATAAACAACCCCACACACACACACACACAGCCCTTCACCTTTCATAAGAGCCCAAGATGAAGCTTCTATATTGAATCATTCAAAAGTTACAGACGTTTTTCCAAACTCTGCCATTTGGCACAGTTCAAAAACGCCTGGGAACTACCTGAGGAAAAAGCTGTGTAATATATTCATTTTTTGTGGTATTGTTACAAAATTTTGACCTCAGCTGGATAACACTTAGTTCTACATTTCTGTTGCATTTTCCAGCCCGGATCTGACAGCTGTGTGTTATTTGCAAGCATTTGTATCCAAAAAAACACCCAGGCGAAATTTATTTTCTTCAAGTTCAGTATGTTTAGATGACTGTTACTCAGTGGCAGGAGCACTTAGAGAGATTATGACTGTTTTGCCAAAAAAATCAAAGTGTTTTCTTTTAAATGAGACCAACCCCATGAAGATGCTGCAAAGGGTTGAAGAACAGCTTTTGATTTACTTTGGGTACGTTATTTTTAGGTGTTTTTAGGGAAATTGACCAGAGTGCAAGGGGTTAAACAATTTATTGAAACAAAAGGCAACTACAGTAGTGGGTATACCACAACAACAAATGTCAGTGTCTCAATGACTTATGTGCCCTTGAGCATCAATTACAGCTTGACAACATATGCTGTTCACAAGTGGACTTATTGTCTGCTGAGGCATGGCATTCCACTTTTCTTGAAAGGCGGCCCTCAGGTCATTGAGGTTGTGGGGTGCAGGGTTATGAGCCTCTACACGGTGACTCAGATGATCCCATAGGTTTTCTCTGGGATTCAGGTCTGGATAAAGTGCAGGCCACTCCATTTGAGGTACCCCAACCTGCAGCAGCCATTCTCAAATGATGCAACCTCGATGAGCTGGAGTATTGTCAGCTAGGCACAGGGGCACAATGACTGGATTAATGATGTTATTCAGGTAATATTGGCTTAACACTGTACCATTCACAAGGTGTATGGCAGTTCTGTATCGACTAGACACACCTGCCCAGACTGTAACATGGTGACAACAGTGACTGATGCATAGCGCTCTCCTTGACGTCTCCAACATCATTGGCGGCCATCATTTCTGTTCAGCGTGAATCGACTTTCATCAGAGAACAGCACTGAAGCCCACTGGTCCCTTGTCGAGTGTAAATGCTCCCTGGCCCATGCAAACAATGACGCCTGTGCCTGATGGTGTGGTCAGGTACCCTTGCAGGATGTCTAGCACGCAGACCACGCTGATGTAAATGGTTTCAAATGGTCTGACGTGACACTTGGGTGCCTCTCACCTCCCTTAAATGTGCCTGGAGTTGAGTGGCATTCATCATCCAGTTCTGCAGGGTGCTGTTCACAGTGAAGCGGTCATCAGCATGGGATGTGGCCAAAGGATGTCCACGTCTATGCCTTTCTGTGACTCTTGCAGTCTCTCTTTATCTCTTGTAACCTGCTGATGACACTCTTGTGACACTCTAAGCTCATGACCACTTCCCTCTGAGAACATCCTGTTTGAAGCCTTGCAATGGCGAGGTACTATTGATCAATTGTGAGGTGTCTTGGTCTCATGTTGTCAAAATGTGAACAGCGTGATAAAGAGGACTGTTAAAATACCAATTCTAATTGAACCAGAAAATTTATTGGTCAATTCATGGATCAAGCACCTGTTGTGAATTTTGCTGTTAAGCACCTTGTTAGAGAACAGCAAGTTATGCAAAAAGTAGTGAAACATTGAATAATTGGACATGTGCATTCAAAAGGTTAGAGAAGGTCAAATTAAGTTCACATGTAAAGGTTATAGTGCATTTTAGGTGCATCCTGAAATTTCACCCGAAATATGCATCAGTCACTGTTGTCACCATGTTACAGTCTGGACAGGTGTGTCTAGTCGATACAGAACTGCCCTACACCTTGTGAATGGTATAGTGACAAACCAATACTACCTGAATAACATTATAAATCCTTGTACAGTAGGTGGCGGTATGCACCTTTCAGTTGTTTGCTATCCGCCAGTAACCGAGAGAGGAAGAAGAAGAAGAAGAAGAAGAAGAAGATTATTAATCCAGTCATTGTGCCCCTGTATGAACCTAGGCCCTTTTCCACTATTCCCCACTCAGCCCTACATGGCTTTACACAGCCCGGCTCACTTTTGTTTCCATTACAGCTGAGTACCACTTGGAGTGGGTGGGATTTTTTTACAACAAGGCGGCGCCACACTCCTGTGGCGTAAAACATGCGACACAAGCAAAACACAACATGGCGGCTTACGAGCTGACGGCATTCTCTGATGAAAGTCAATTCACGTTGAACAGAAATGATGGCCGCCAACGATGTTGAAGACGTCAAGGAGAGCGCTATGCATCAGCCACTGTTGTCACCATATTACAGTCTGGGCAGGTGTGTCTAGTCCATACAGAACTGCCCTACACCTTGTGAATGGTACAGTTTCAAGCCAATACTACCTGAATAACATCATTAATCCAGTCATTGTGCCCCTGCATAGTGTCACATGCTAGTGGCGGAGCGCCAAAGACCAGTACTCCCGCCATTAGTCCCTTAATATGTGATCAGCTGCTCCTGAAGATACTGAAATCAAAGAGGAAGCTCGGCGGGGACGGAGCATTTTCTGTTGCTGCTCCTAAATTGTGGCATAATCTGCCTTTGTCCATCAGACAGGCCCCTTCACTGTCCAGTTTTAAAACTCATCTTAAAACCCATTTTTATTCTCTGGGTTTTAACTCAGTTTGAGACATTGAATTTATTTGTTCTTATTGTCTCTATTGTATGACTACTGTTTTATATGTGCTGTTTTGCACTTTTTTAGCTGTATTTTATTGTTTTTATATTTTATTTATCGTTGATGTACAGCACTTTGTGTCAGCTGTCATTGTTTTTAAAGTGCTTTATAAATAAAGTTGGATTGGATTAGATAGTCAAGGCGTGGCGACGTCATCCGTGTCTGCGTCACCACGTCTGTAACATGCATGGTGGTGCATCAATATGCCACACTGTTGCTCCCCTACCCCTTGGCCCTTGAAACCACCTCCTTGATGGAGGTAAAGATGAAACATTTGGAGATTAAAAAAATAAGACTTGCAGTAGTACTGAGTTGTCATTTTTATTGTGAAAATACATTTGCTACACAAAACATTTTGATAAAGATTGCAAGTAAGGCCAGTGCATTTACATTATATACAGTAAGAAAGGGAAGGGAAGAGGAAAAAGTAGAAAATGTTAGACACGGTTCAGTAACATCAATAGCTGGCCTGATGGAAGTTAATCTTCACTGGAGTCCCTTTAAAAATGTGCTTTATGCATTACAACACCGCAAGACACCTAAAATAAATACTATAAACATCTAAAAGTATCTGTATGTCAAACAATTCCCTAATTTTGTTGTCAGAGGGTAAGCACCTCACCCATGAGCAGACAGATCCAAAAAAATGACCTGAAACATTGTCGGTGACAGAATGTCACAGGAAGGAAAGAAAAGAACCACGAGCTGAAAGATAGTTTGGGGAAAAAAAAAGTGAAAAACATCAAATCTGTCTTCTGTAGTTTTCACTGGAAGCAAAATTACAGACTTCACAATTACAACCATCTTTTTTCTTTCTTTTTTTTTGCCTCAGATCTGAAAAGATCAGAGTTTGTGAACACTGTGATTGTGAAGCTCCATTTCAACTGCACAGCACATTCCTCACTACATTCACAGATGTTAGCAGTTTGAGATTGTATGTCTAGTGTTTCAAGCAAATCGTCCTTCAAGCACAGGGACAGAGATGTGAATCCCGGAGTTGTTAATAGGCAAAACTACATCTAGACTAATGTAGTCATAGTAAGACAGATGATTTGAATGAATGAATGGACCTGTGACGGTCTCAGGAGACCCAGTAACAGTGCATGAGTGTATCACTTCCTTACTCAAAAGGGTTGTATCAGGCAATTAAAAGAAAGGCACGACGGTATTGGCAGGGACAAAGGCTGGGATGTATTTCACCTAAACATAGCTACATTCAAAAGGCCTTGATGTGCCCAATAATATGTCCTACTCACATGTAATTCATCTTATAGAGGCTGTTGTGGTGAGTGACCAGAAGATAGACCCCGTCTAACCTCAGTAGACAGCAGGGGGTCTAGCTGCAGCTGTGTTACATTCACTTCAGTCCTGGTGGAAAACAGGACAGTAAAATACAGGCACAAGGACTGGATTTATTATAATTCTGAATGGAACATCTGTAAACCATCAAAGGTCTTCCAGATCTGAATGTCAATGAAGTGGAATATAAAGGCACACAATTTCTAAAGTATAATGCTGTTACTATGCCTACAGAGGTGAGACATTTACTCTTCAGCAAGCCCCGGGGTCATTGCTGAGTCCACACTGAGCATGAGAACTGAGCACATCTCTTCACCAGTGTCTAATAAGTTAAAATGGTCCAATTCTGGCCAAGTTGCACCCCACAGTGAAGGTTTGACACGTCATCATCCAAAGGATCCTTGGTTCTGTCACATCTGTTTCCAGAGATACGTAGATGAGGCTGTCGGGGACACGACAGAGATGTAGCTGTATTACATCACACACAGTTAAAACAATAGGTGCAATCAAACCTTTACAATCTTTTAATACCAGATTTGATATGAAACAGGAAATAAATGCAGCTCCATTTGATTTAACTTTGTAGAATATCAATGAATGTGACACTTTAGGTCAAAAATTCTAATTTATGTCTCCATAAAATTGCAGTAGCATTTTGCCAACACGCTTATTGTGTGTCAGTGATGGATTAGCAGACTCGCCATCTGCACCACTAATAGTTCAGACCAATAACTCATACATTTCTAAACACAAAGAAAAAAAGATACCTACTGAGTGGTTTAAGCTTGATAAAGTGGCCCCGCAGTTTCCTCAATGGGTTCTGTAATAAATCAGAAACATACAAATGAGCCGTAGGCAATACCACCACGACTTGCATCTAAATTTTAAAAAGTCATGAGTCAGTTAACTGTTGATGCATTTTCTATTGTTAAAGAGGCTTTTGTGTATAAAGACATGGTGTCTCCTCAAATAAGTGAAGAGAATCTAAAAAGTATTTTCTGAGCCAGTTCTAATGTTTTGCAACTCTGCTGCAGTCTTCATACCAAAACAGCAAGCTGCACACAGTGTTCTCATGTTTACTCAGAAATACTTTACACCAGAGACGTCAAGCACTTTTCAGTGGATGACTTAGTTCCAGTAGTCTTTGTCATGGAACTCATTTCTGAATCCAACACAAATAATGTTTTAACTACATGTTCTCCCAGTAATCACATTCACATTGACACCTTACTAACTGCTGCTGGCCAATGAATTAAAGGGGTCATTGACTGAAAAATTGTGTTTTTGTAGGTTTTAACCTTCTGAAATGTGTCTGTTGGTCATGTGATTATCAAAAAAAACCTATCAAAATACTCTCATCTGTTAAACACACACACACACACACACACACACACACACACACACACACACACACACACACACACACACACACACACAGAGGCTTAATCTCATTTTCTCTCCAAGAAAGCCGTTTTGACTCTTCCAGATAGGGTTGCCACCCGTCCTGGTCACAGGTTGGACAGAGCAAGCTACAGTACTATATTTACAATTTCACACTGAACAACCAAATCAAGTCATTCTTAAAGCATGTAAACTGTTTCAATCAACATTAAGACATTTAATCGAATTTTGGCAGGTGGAATAGAGTTATTGTCCTTTGAGACTATTTCACAAGTGTGACAGAGCAAGTTACAGTACTATATTCACAATTTAACCCTAAAGAACTAAATCAAGTCAATTTTAAAGCATGTAAACTATTTTAATCAACAATAAGACTCGTAATCAATTTTTGGCAGGTGAAATACAGAGTTATTGCCCTTTGAGACTATTTCACAGGTTGGACAGAGCAAGTTACAGTGCTATAATTGCAATTTCACACTGAACAATCAAATCAAGTATTTTTTTTCGGCAGATAAAATGTTTCAATCCAAATTGGGAGCCTTAATGAATTTTTGGCAGATGAAGCATATACTGTAGATTCTACTTAAGTAACAATATACAGTGGTGTGAAAAGGTGTTTGCCCCCTTCCTGATTTCTCATTTTTTTTGTATGTTTGTCACACTTGAATGTTTCAAATCATCAAACAAATTTAAATATTGGACAAAGAAAACACAAGGAAACACAAAATGCAGTTTTTAAATGAAGGTGTTTATTATTAAGACCCCCCCCCCCCCCCCCCCGGGTAAAACATAAATTGTCAGGAACCGAGCCGGCCCGGTCCTGGCCTCTCTGTGGGTCCGTGCCACATTGTATGTATGTTAATGTATTTCTGTGTACTCTGCTGTACCCATAGCCACTGCTGTCTGGCTGGCAGCGGTGAGGCAGCCTCTTGAGCTCACGCTGGAGTGAGCGCTGTCTAACTGTCTGTCGGTCGGACCACGCCCCCTCTATTACTGCCAGCTGTTCCCACTCCTGTGTGCCATCTCCCTGCTCCTCGCCCAGGTGTGATCAGTTTGTGGATCCAGCAATGCATGTACTTAAGGAGCTTTTTTCCAGTCATGCATTGCTTGGTCATTGCACTTCATAGACAGTCTTCGCTCACCGTATGAAGTCACGTCAGAGGACTGTGTTCACCTAGTGCTTATTCGGAGTTACTCGGACAGCTCCAGTCTCGTGAGTATTATTCTGTGTGTGTTCCTTCCCCGGTATTCTCACCCAGACTGTGGAGCGTCCTTGAGGACTCCTTTTAGCCAATGTGAATTGTATGCACCGGAATTATTTATTGGTGTGGTGTTCAATAAATGTGTGTGTGGTGTGACCCAGCATATAAATCCTCGTCCTTTTTCCCCTCCTCCGTGCGCTGTGGAAAAGCGCACGAGGAGTTCATTACATAAATGTGGTTTATCATATCTTTGGAAAGCTGAGTTCAATTTTCCAGCCACACCCAGGCCTGATTACTGCTACACCTGTTCTCAATCAAGAAATCACTTAAATAGGACCTGCCTGACAAAGTGAAGTAGACCAAAAGATCCTCAAAAGCTAGACATCATGCTGCGATCCAAAGAAATTCAGGAACAAATGAGAAACAAAGTAATTGAGATCTATCAGTCTGGAAAAAGTTATAAAGCCATTTCTAAAGCTTTGGGACACACTGAAAGCCATTATCCACAAATAGCGAAAACATGGAACAGTAGTGAACCTTCCCAGGAGTGGCCGGCTGACCAAAATTACCTCAAGAGTGCAGCAACAACTCATCCAAGAGGTCACAAAAGACCCCACAACAACATCCAAAGAACTGCAGGCCTCACTCCAGACTTCATAAGAAAGAGACTGGGCAAAAATGGCCTGCATGGCAGAGTTCCAAGACAAAAACCACTGCTGAGCAAAAAGAACATAAAGGCTCGTCTCAGTTTTGCCAGAAAACATCTTGATGATCCCCAAGACTTTTGGAAAAATACTCTGTGGACTGACGAGACAAAAGTTGAACTTTTTGGAAGGTGTGTGTCCATTACATCTGGTGTAAAAGTAACACAGCATTTCAGAAAAGGAAAATCATACCAGTTTGGAACCTTGGGGAAGTCAGGTTATTTAGCACCTCAGACAGACACAGGGAATAAGCATAGGAGAACAATGCCCAGGAAGGACAGAGGGGGTTGAATGCAGTGTAGTGTAAATATCATGCTGTGTGAGGTGAAAGGCCATGAAACTTGTGAAGTATGACTTGGGATATAGAGAGGAGAGCTTGCCGTAACCATTCAGTCCATTCTGTGCTTGTGAGATGTGAGTGTGTAATAAATCGTCTGTCATGAATCTGCCTCTTCATTTACACACTCCACACCAGCAGTAAAATATGGTGGTGGTAGTGTGATGGTTTGGGGCTGTTTTGCTGCTTCAGGACCTGGAAGACTTGCTGTGGTAAATGGAACCATAAATTCTACTGTCTACCAAAAAATCCTAAAGGAGAATGTCCAGCCATCTGTTCGTGACCTCAAGCTGAAGCACACTTGGATTCTGCAGCAGGACAATGATCCAAAATACTCTGTGGACTGACAAGACAAAAACTGAACTTTTTGAAAGGGGTGTGTTCCATTACATTCAGCGTAAAAGAAACACGTGACCTCAAGCTGAAGCGCACTTGGGTTCTGCAGCAGGACAATGATCCAAAACACACCAGCAAGTCCATCTCTGAATGGCTTAAGAAAAACAAAATGAAGACTTTGGAGTGGCCTAGTCAAAGTCCTGACCTGAATCCGATTGAGATGCAGAGGCATGACCTTAAAAAGGCGGTTTATGCTCGAAAACCCTCCAATGTGGCTGAATTACAACAATTCTGCAAAGATGAGTGGGCCAAAATTCCTCCACAGCACTGTAAAAGACTCATTGTCAGTTATCACAAACGCTTGATTGCAGTTGTTGCTGCTAAGGGTGGCCCAACCAGTTATTAGGTTTAGGGGGCAATCACTTTTTCACACAGGGCCATGTAGGTTTGGATTTTTTCCCCTTAATAATAAACACCTTCATTTAAAAACTGCATTTTGTGTTTACTTGTGTTATCTTTGTCTAATATTTAAATTTGTTTGATGATCTGAAACATTTAAGTGGGACAAACATACAAAAAAATGAGAAATCAGGAAGGGGGCAAACACTTTTTCACATCACTGTATAATTATAGGAGGGAAATAATGCATGAACTCTATTCATGGGAAAGAATTGCTTTATTGACTTTACATTGTTATACACAGATTTTGTTAATTTCAGCACACTTTTCTTAACATATAAGGCAAAACATTTAAAGCCGCTACAGGGTAATATCTGATTATTCTAACACAAAAATCATGGGTCTAAAATTATGACTAATCCCTCACGGCATTAAATATTCACAGACATACCTTCGCTAATTGCATGGACAAAAAGTTACGTCTGCTTTGCCCAAAAGCAGCCATCTTTATTTTTCTGCATTGAAGGTGGCAACCCTACTTCCGGCTATCTGCCTGTATGTCAAGAAATAGGAAACATCACTAAAAGGGAAACTTCACTAGCCTTGATACCTACCTGCTGTTCAACTGTTGGTTAGCCTAGCTGTCTGCCATGTAGATGAGCAGGAAGCCAAAGGCATTAGCTTAAGAGCTACAGTGATACTAGGAAGCTTGCATTTACAGCGGAGAAAATAAGTATTGAACACTTCAACATTTTTCTCATTAAACATTTCTGATGGAGCCATTGACCTGAGATTTTCACCAGATACTGTATCAGTAACAACCCAAGTAATGCATACATACAAAGAAATGAAGGCAACTGTGTTCACAAAACAAGTTATATTTAATAAAGTGGAATCACACAGGGAATAAGTATTGAACATGCTTATTGAAATTCATTTAATATTTAGTAGAAAAGCCTTTGTTGGTAGTAACAGCTTCCATACACCACCTGTATGGAGAAACTAGGCACAGGCATTGCTCAGGAGTGATTTTAGCCTGTTCTTCCACACAAACTGTCAAATCTTGAAGTATCTGTGGGTGTCTTCTATGAACTCTGATCTTCAGTTTGTTCCATAGGATTTCAATTGGATTCAGGTGAGATGACTGACTGGGCCATTCTAGCAGCTTTATTTTCCTTCTGTACCTCCTCCAGATCCCCCCATTTCCCCGGTCCTGGATAAAAAACATTCTCACCAACCGCCCACAAACAGTCAGACTTGGCCCCCACCACTCCTCCATACTGTCTCTCAGCACTGGCTCCCCCCAGGGCTGTGTGCTAAGCCCACTTCTGTACTCCCTGTACACATTTTGACTGTATTCCTACCCACCCTACCACCGTCATTGTGAAGTACACGAACGATACCACATTGGTTGGGCTCATCACCGATGACGATGAGAAGGCATACAGGGTGGAAGTAGAGAATCTGCTGCTGTGGTGCCAAGCAAACAACTTGAAACTGAATGTCCAAAAAACCAAAGAACTCATACTGGAATTCAGGAAGAACAGATAGGACCACCCCGCTCCTCATAAATGGCGACCGCATGGAAACCGTCCCCACCTTCAGGTTCCTGGGCACCCACATCTCCTCTGACCTCTCCTGGACTGTCAACACCAAGGACCTATGAAGAAAGCCCAGGAGCGGCTGTACTTCCTCCGTGTACTGAGGAAGAACAACCTGGACCAGAAGCTGCTGCTGGCCTTCTACCCCTGCTCAGTGGAGAGCGTGCTCACCTACCGAGTGTGTGGTACGTTGGCTCCACGGCCAAAAACAGGAAGGCTGTGCAGAGGGTCATCAACACCGCCCAAAAGAATCATTGGCGGCCCACTCCGCCCCCCCCGGAGAACATCTCCAGATCCTCCTGTCTCAGAAAGATCAAGGCCATCACAGGAGACCCCTGACATCCTGCCCACCACCTGTTTGACCTGCTTTCCTCTGGACGACGATTCAGATCAACCAAGTCCCACACCTCCAAACTACAAACAGTTTCTTCCCCTGGGCCATCCGAACTGCAAACAGTCAGAGGCCCCACCTCCCTCCCTCTGAACGCTCTCATGCTCAGTACTGAGGACCTTTTTAATTATCATAATAATAATAATATAATAATAATGGTTTTCATTTCTGCAATGCCTTTCAAGAAACCCAAAGCACTTTACAATGTAAATCCATTATTCATTCATTCCACAGACAGACAATGGTAGCGGTAAGCTACTACTGTAGCCACAGCTGTCCTGGGGCAGACTGAAGGAAATGTGGCTACCAATGCCCACCAACGGCCTCTCTGACCACATCTCGGACACATCTGTCTTTGCACTCTGCACTTTCATGTACATTGACCCATCCGTAAACCACTACCGTTCCTGCGTATATTTTCCATAATCCATGGGCCATTTTATTCAATCGTGTGTTCTGCACTCCGCACTCTTATGTACATAGTTCCATCCATAAAGCCACTACCATACCTGTGTATATACCTGTGGGCTATTTTTATTTTTAATTCAGTTGTATGCTTAATCGTGTATTCTGTAACTGTGTTTTATCAAATCCTTCTCTCTTACTTTATTGTGCAGGAGCCTGGTGGAGCACCCACAATTTCGTTGTACTGTCCAACTGTACAATGACAATAAAGCCTATTCTATTCTATTGTATTCTATTCTTCTCTGGAGCCAGTTGAGAGTTTCCTTGGCTGTGTGTTTGGCATCATTGTCTTGCTGAAATGTCCACCCTTGTTTCATCTTCAGCATCTTGACAGATGGTAACAGGTTCTTATCAAGGATGTCCCTGTACATTTGTCCATTCATCTTTCCTTCAATTATATGAAGTCTGCCTGTACCATGTGCTCAAAAACACCCCCACACCATGATGGGATGTGCAGTGCCATTTCTCCTCCAAACATGCTGTGTTTTGTGGCATCCAAAAAAGTTCAATTTTGGTCTCATCTGACCAGACTATATTCTCCTAGTATTTTACTGACTTGTCCAAATGCTGTGCAGCAAACTTTAAACGAGCTTCAACATGCTTTTTCTTCAGCAATTTCTTGCAAGGTGAGCGGGCATAGAGCCCATGTCGGTTGAGTGCATTACTTGTTTTCTTTGAAACAGCAGTACCTGCTAACTCCAGGTCTTTCTGGAGCTCTCCATGAGTGGGCTGTGGCTGTTGGATAACTCTTCTGATAATACTTTTGACTCTTCTGTCAGAAATCTTGTGAGAAGCTCCTGGTCGTGGGCGGTTTATGGTAAAATGATGTTCTTTCCACTTCTGAATGATGGCTCCAACAGTGCTCACTGAAACATTCAGCAGTTTAGAAATGTGCCTGTAACAAATGCCATCATTGTATTTTGCAACAATAAGGTTGTGAAGGTCTAGACTAGACCTTCTCTCTACAGCTCTCTCTAGACTCTAGAGAGAGCTCTTGGCTTCTACACATCATGAGTTCTTTGTGGTGTGACAATCTGATATCCACAGACCTTTTTAAAGGCTATTACTAAGGACTTAACCAGCTGAAATTAATTTGCACTGATGGGGGATGGGATGGCTTCTTAAATTCTGATGGATTTCACCTGGTTTCTTGGCTTTCTATGCCTTTTTGCACCTCTTTTTCTTCATGTGCTCAATACTTATTCTCTGTGTCATTTCACTTTATTAACTCTAACTTGTTTTGTGAACACAGTTGCCTTGACTCCTTTCTATGTATGGATTACTTTGGTTGTTACTGATATCTAGTGAAAATCTCAGGTCAGTGGCTTCATCAAGAATATGTTTAATGAGAAAAATGTTGATGTGTTCAATACTTATTTTATCCACTTATATTGTTCTTTTCTGTTTGCACCAGGTTCACTAATCCACAATTGGTAATATATCTCACATCATTTAGGCTTATTTTGTTATATTGTTGCCATGATGCTACATTGTTAGTACCATCAAGGCGGATAGCTGAAGCTAGCAGTTTCTCCACTAGTCTTGGCTCATTCATGAATGTTTCTGTGCTTATTCTAACACAGGGACCGGTCATATCCTATTGACCATTGACCCCACAAACCCCTGCCCACCAGTGATGCATTATTTCATTCATTCTTTGACACAAATTTACATTAGTTAGCTCCGAGCTAAGCAGCTAATGTCAGCAATAATGACGTCAGAGGGAGGCTGGAGTTGAATGTGATCTGAGAGATTTAAAGAGACATGCACTGAAACCAGCCGTTCCCAGAATGTCTGCAAAAATATAACCCCAATTCCAATGAAGTTGGGACACTGTGCAAAACCTAAACAAAAACTAAATACAATGATTTAAAAATCCTTTTCAACCTATATTCAATTGAATAAATTACAAAGACAAGATATTTAATGTTCAAATTGATAAACTTTGTTTTTTTGCAAATATTCACTCATTTTGAATTTGATTCCTGTACCACATTCCAAACAAGAGCACTCTGAGATGAGTGCAATATCCCCCGCCTCCGTTTTCTTTGAAAATCCCAATACTTACTGATGGAGAGCAGTTTTCAACTTTTCAATATAATTGCTGTGGCAGAACCAAATTATGATAAGCCCATCATCCACAAATATACAACAACGTATACAACCCATAGTTGTAGATCAGGATCCCAAGGTGAACCTGTGTAGCAAGTATGGTGACCCTAGAGAGCTATACGTTCTATAGTAAGAGATCATAGGGAGTGCCAACCTTGACCTTTGATCTTTTGACCCCAAACCCATAGTCAGAGTTCAGTATCCCAAGGTGAACCTGTATACCCGGTTTGGTGGCCCTAGCTTTACTCATTTTATAGTTATAGTAAATGTAGCATTTACCATAGTGCAACTGCAATGTTAACTATGACCCTTTGACCCCTTGACCCCAAACCCATAGTTAGGTGAAGGTGTAAGTTGTCCAAGATGTGTATTAGATACAACCAGTGTTGGGCAAGTTACTAAAAAATAGTAACTAGTTACAGTTACTAGTTACTTCTTTTCAAAAGTAACTGAGTTACTTACCAGTTATTGCATGATTAAAGTAACTAGTTACTTGGAAAAGTAACTTTCACGTTACTTTTAAATGCATACTTAAATCATCTTGCACACATAGCAAGATCAAGGGCCCCGTGTTCTCGTCAGAAAAAAGAAGAAAAAGAAAACTGATGAGAAAAAAGTCATCTTACAAAGAAAAAATGTCTCAGATTTACACAAACTATTGTAATCGGTAGAAAGTCAGAAATTTACTACAGATAAAGCTGTAAATTCACCGAGAATATTTTGGACCCCCTGGTGGGCCGTTTTTGGCCCACGAGCTATATGTTTGACACCCCTGGACCAGCATTTAAAAATGCATATTTAGAGGATTTACTTCCATGAAATAGTTGCATATCACAACAGCATGTAAATGAATAAGATAAAACAGAAAGTACAGATACATGAAAGTTCATCTTAAAAGAAGCTGTTCTTTACCGCAGCAAATCACAGTCACTTTTTCTCTGTGCAGCAAGAAAACTTACACAATTACACAACTTACACATTTACACAACTGCTGACATTAAGAGCTTCTTGCTCTAAAAACACTCATGTTTAACCACAGAGGTAGGAGCTGCTGGGGGCTACTCAACGCTCGTACAACAGGTGATCAGGGCTCGATATGAGAAGTTGCCACCACCACGGCATTTCTTCCCACCAGGTTACGTGTGAGCAGGACAGGAAACCAACCCACTGAGAAGACTGACGGCTGTGCCAGCTACAGTAGGATCAGCTTATATTTATTTGCACTAAAAATATCTATCCATATTAATAAAACGAGTAACGTGAGTAACACATCTGATCAAATTTCAGTAACTGTAACACATTACTGAATTTTTAAACAGTAATTTTGTTACACAGCACGTTACTGCAAAAGTAGTGGCATTACAGTAACGTGTTACAAAGTAACATGTTACTCCCAACACTGGATACTACTGTATCGATTTGAAAAGCCTACATCATTTCTTTCAGTAGTTACTGTGTTTAGAAGATTTAGGGAAAAATCTGACCTGACCTTTGACCTCAAGGTTATTCGATGAGAGTGAAATTGCAGTATATGCATCATCAGAGTATATCAAACCATGGTACCAAGTTTCAAAACAATAGGAACAAAACTGTAGGAGGAATTGATTTCACAAGACAATTACTGTCTATGAAGTGAGGTGAAACAGGAGGTCATAGGTCAGGGGCTACAATTCCCGCAAAAATCATCCGATCACAACTAAATTGCAATATGTGTATCTTCAGTATATATCAAACCGTGGTACCAAGTTTCAAAACAATTGGACCAAAACTGTAGGAGAAGTTGACTTCACAAAAGTGGGACTGACGTACGGATGGACTGACCCATAACATAATCCCCCTTCGGTCTTCGCCCAAAGGGCTGTTCGACCCCTTTGGGTTTTAACTGGCGGGGGATAAAAAGCCAAGACAAGGGCAAGAAAAGACTGGGAAAACTGAGTAATGTTCAAAAAAACACCTTTTTGGAACATTCCACGGGTGAACAGGGTTAATTGGAAACAGGTGAGTGTCATTACTGGGTATAAAAGGAGCATCAACAAAAGGCTCAGTCATTCACAAGCAAGGATAGGGTGAGGTTCACCACTTTGTTAACAACTGCATGGGCAAATAGTCTCTGACAGTTTCAGAACAATGTTTCTCAATGTAGAATAGCAAGGAATTTAGAGATTTCATCATCTACAGTCCATAATATCATCAAAAGGGTCAGAGAATTTGGAGAAATTTCTGCACGTAAGTGGCAAGGCTGAAAACCAACATTGAATGCCTGTGACCAATCCCTCAAGCGGCAATGCTTTAAACATCAACATCATTCTGTAAAAGATATTACTATATGGACTCAAGAGCACTTCAGAAAACCAGTGTCGGTTAACACAGTTGCTACATCTACAAGTGCAAGTTACAACTCTACTATGCAAAGCGAAAACCATATATAAACAACACCCAGAAACGCAGCCAGTTGTTCTCAGCCCAAGCTCATCTGAGATGGACTGACGCAAAATCGGAAAGTGTTCTGTGGTCTCATGAGCCCACAAATTGTTTTTGGAAATCACAGATGTCATGTCCTCTGGGCTAAAGAGGAAAAGGACGATCCAGATTGTTTAACCCGTGACATTTGGTGATGTTTGTGGGTGGTGAGGCACTGACTCTTTCAAAGTCAGATTTGCAATATATGAACACAATAGTATACATGTAAGCTTGAATTTAATTTCAATTGGAAGTTTGCATGTTTTATGATCTGCTATTTGTACATTATAAAATCCCATGATATAAATAATTAACAAAACAACTAAGGCATGTTACTGAATTGCCTCATGATAGAATGTGCAGTGAGTTTAAGTTCAGTTCTCCAGTGCATGTCTAGAGTTTTTATTGTGAAGGGAAGAAGTAGAAATAGTAGTACACTCCAGGTGCTTTTTGTTCTGCAGAAAGGCAGTTAAAGTTCTGCTGACTAACTCCATGCCTCCATGTTGTCATTTCATTCAACTCTCCTGAATATTAACAAAGTGCAAAGACCCTTGGCTACACAAATAAAATGTATTAAATAATTTTACAGACAAATTTGGGGGGCCCAAAATTGATTACAGACTACTTGTTTCAGGCCAAGGAATAACTAACATTATAGTGGCTCAGAGAGTGCATTTACTGTGCACCCTGTAGCTCCACAGTTCAATACAAATTCAGGTATATAAAACAAATATGCATGGTCTTACCTTTACTTGTAAATGAAATCCATCCACCTATCCCTCTGGACAAAAATCTCAATGACTTTGTTGTAAAAGCCCCCATTGTCTTCTTTTAAGTCTCTCTGTCTCAGTCGAGATTATTGCCAGTTTTGACTGAAAGTCCAGTTTTGAGAATTTTTTACATTTAGCTATAAATTCTTCCATTTTCAGCCTGTATAAAATAGAAGCACAAACAGAGTACTCAGTACTGTTGACTTTCTGATTTTAACTTTAGCTAATTTGGCGTTTAGCCTCAGCATAGAAGAAGAGCAACTGGAGCAAACTCCTGTGCCTACGGTGTTCAAGCACGCCCCCCCTCGTTGTAGCAACATTACTGCACAGCCTCTGACCATGATTTTTAACTAAAATTTTATGACAGATTAAGAAGACTAAATATGTTATACACACACACACACACACACACACACACACACACACACACACACACATTAAATACATTATATAGACTATGGAAAAGGATGGACACACAATAAAAGAAGAAGCCATCTCTGTCGTCATTCATGTACAGTAGAACAAAATTACGTTTCTCCTATCTACAGTGTTAGTCACATGCAGAATCAGAGGGGTTGCTGCTACAAACAACTTCTACTTCCCCCATTCTGTTACACTGAGCACCAAGCTAGAAGGCAGGAAGCACCATCTTTATATGGTTTTTTGTATGACGTGGCCGGGACTTGAATCCCCAACCTCCTGGTTGTGGGACGGATGCTCTATCAACTAGGCCATCACCCATGACATACACAGAGCTGTCACCAGGAACGTGCATCTTGCACGAGCGCTCTAACAGGGCTGTGGAGGATTGTGCAATCCTTTTGAGGCTGCGTCTGATGCTGCTTCACCTGGCCTCTCTCACTTATATTTGAACAGGAAATGTGCAGATTCGTCAATTTTAAATATATAAATATTGTTGAAATGATTGGAATCATTCAGAAATTACATTTCAACCTACAAGACAAATTAGTGGACAAATAATAATATATTTGTAAGTCTTTATTTTTTTATTTTTTCATGATACCCTCACCTGCCTTCCCTGACCGCACGCCACTGGATTGTTACCAGCATTAAGTTCAAAAGCTAGCATCTGGGATGGTAAGGGGGCATTAGTGCCCATAGCATGGGTAACTTGCACATCTGTGAAGGCACCATTAAGGCTGAACAGTACATTCAGGTTTTGGAGCAACACATGCTGCCATCCAAGTAATGTCTTTTTCAGGGACATTCCTGCTTATTTCAGCAAGACAGTGCCAAGCCACATCCTGCACATGTTACAACAGCATGGCTTCATAGTAAAAGAGTGTGAGTACTAGACTGCCCTGCCTGCGGTCCAAACCTGTCGCTCGTTCAAAATATGTGTTACATTATGAAGCGCAAAATGTGACAACGGAGACCCTGGACTGTTGAGCAACTGAAGTCGTACATCAAACAGGAATGAGAAAGAATTCCGCCTAAAAAGTTTCAACAATTAGTGTCCTCAGTTCCTAAATGCTTATGGAGTGTTGTTAAAAGGAAAGGTGATGTAACACAGTGGTAAGCACACCCCTGTCCAGGGGTGTAGCAGGCATTTCAAAAGTATGTGTGTGTGTGTGTGTGGGGGGGGGGGGGGGTGCTTAATACCCAACAGATTTTTACAAAAACCATGGTCTTCATCATTACTTATGTATTTACAGGACAAAGGGTCAATGATAAAGAAAAGAATAGGCAGCTTCCACTGAAAAATACATCTTTGTAAAAATCTGAAAAAAGGATTTTCTTTCAATAAATAAAATATTAAACCTCCATTTATACAAGTAAATCCTTTCAAAAAAATTAAAAAAGGCCATTACTTTTGCCAGCAAAATGAGCCAAAATCCTCCACTCTGTTAACCTGCCACCCTCATCCCCATAAAGACTGCAAGGAGAGTGTGTACAGGACAACTTAGTGGCAAACGTACAAGAAAAATCATGAAATTATGAGGAAAAGTTGCTGCAAATTCAATAGAAAAAAGTTGCAAATTTTATAGAAAAAGTTGCAAATTTATGATTACCGTATTTTTTGGACTATAAGGTGCACCGGATTATAAGGCGCATTAAAGCGAGGTAGTCGGAGCCGGGAAAAAAAAAATTTTGCGTGCATGGAAAGAAAATCCTCTCTATAGTCATTATAGACACATATAGCGCGATTGTCTGCGAGTGTTGAATGACCTGCTCCATGAGCAGGCGGAACGTTTTTAGTCCAGTGGCTGTTTACATCGCCATATTGGCCAGAATATCGCTCGGTACTCGATACGGCTCGCTCTCCGGCAGAGAACGAGCCGTATTTACAGCCGTATTTACTGCTCCAGTTTACAGCTAAACGGGAGCAGTTTCGATGTCGAAATTTCACATACAAATCCTAATATACGTGTTCTATACACCATCGGCTTTTGGGTATGGACTACCTCGCGAGGTAGTATCGAATCTGGGAATTTTTATTTTATTTTTGTGTGCTTGGAAAGAAAATCCTATCTGTAGTCATTATAGACACATATAGCGCGATTGTCTGCGAGTATGAATGACCTGCTCCATGAGGAGGCGGAACGTTTTTAGTCCGTGGCTGTTTACATCGCCATATTGGCCAGAATATCGCTCAGTACTCGATACCGAGTACGATACCGATACGGCTCGCTCTCAGCCGGAGAGCGAGCCGTATTTACAGCCGTAAATACGTATTTATAGCCGTATTTACTGCTCCCATTTACAGCTAAACTGGGGAGCAGTTTCGATGCCGAAATTTCACATACAAATCCTAATATACGTGTTCTATACACCATCGGCTTCTGGGTATTGACTATCGTATATTACTCTGCAAGGCTCCTGACTACCGTAATGCTCCGAAAATCCCTCAAGCGGTTCGGCTTCGTAACTTACCAAAGTCGTACTAAAACATTTTTGACATATTTTTGAGCGCCGTGTACCACATAAAATCAGTTCGAGGTCAGTAAGCACAACCAGAATTAATACATAAGGCGCACCGGATTATAAAGCGCACTGTCGATTTTTGAGAAAATTAAAGGATTTTAAGTGCGCCTTATAGTCTGAAAAATACGGTATATTGTTGTAAATCTGTGTGGGGGAAAGGTATCAATTTTATCACAAAACATGGCAAATTTACAGGAAAAAGTACTAAAGTTACTACAAAATATGCCATGAAAAAGTTGCTCATTTATATATAAAAAAAAAAGTTCAAGAAAAATGTGGGACAATTATGAGAGAAAAATGAAAAAAAAATGCTCTAGAAAATTGGCATTTTTTTCTTGTAAATGTGTAATTTTATTGTTGTAAAGTTATGAATTTTTCTTGGAAATGTGGGAGTTTTTTCAGCATTTGCAAGTTGTGTATTTTCTCACAAAAATGTAACTTTTCTAGTAAATTTGGGACTTTTGTAAATTATCATCTTTTATCACATTTTTGCACCTTTATTCTTGCAAATTTGTACTGAAATTATGTTTACACCGCACACTACATTTATGAACATCCCCTTGTTAAAAAAAAATAAATCACCAAATGCGTGTAAAATCTCTCCAGAAGGGCACTTCAGGGCGCAGAGGGGCAGTCCAAGAGCATCGCCTGGGCCCTAACTGTGCACGTGCCCGCGGGCTCACTGACGGCGAGCAACAGCCACCTCTGGGTTCTCTGCTCCTCCCATCTTCATCAGCTCCCGCACGCTGTTGTTCTTGTCTGCCTTTTCCTTCCTCTTCATCTCTGTCCTCACTACTGGCCACTTCCTCGCATTATGTGAGGCCTGTACGCGAGTCACATTCCCCCCAATCAAAACATTTAACATGAAATTGGGAATTTTATATTCACACACACACACACACCAGACACGAGTGCACCTTGGACGGAAATAAGCACCACCCATGACACACACACACGCACGTGGCCACTCTTCCTTCAATAGACCTCTTTCACAAACCGTAACTAAAAAAAAACAAACTGTATGTAGTTATTTTAGTCCTAAATTTATTTCACTGGTCACCTGTGAAGCTTTCAACTTCACTTACAGGAACGCAAATCAGGCGGTCGCACTCAAAGCCGGTCAAGGAACGGGAGAGGGAGGGGAGAGCAGTGCACGGAGAGGCCAGGAAAACTGAGCCGCGTCTGTGGAAAACTGGAAAAACTGGGGGTGTTCAACCCTGTCCCCTTGAAAACTGTGGGTGTTAAAACGCCCACATCTCCCACGGGTGCAACGCCCATGCCCCCCGTCCCAGCTTTGTTTGGAACATGTTGCAGGCATCAAAGTAAAAAAAAATGAGTGAATATTTGCAAAAAAAAAAAAAAATAATTATCAGTTTGAACATTAAATATCTTGTCCTTGTAATGTATTCATCTGACTATAGATTGAAAAGGATTTTTAAATCACTGTATTTTGCTTTTATTTATGTTTTACACAATGTCCCAACTTCATCAGAATTGGGGTTGTAAAAAACAAATCTGCTGCAATAATTAAATTAAAAAAATTGGCCAAAGTATGTCACAAACATTTCATTAAGACGTGAGCAGTTGAAATGTGGATAAAGGTGCAATCAATGACCCCTTTAAGCACAATCACAGGCACCATCTCTGTTCCGGCATCTTACCACGTAGAGGCCGTTTGTGTGATTTGCGTCGATGCACCATGACCCCAATGATCAAAGCAGCACCAATCAGCACGACAGCCAGCACTGAGAAACTCGTAATGGCCGCCAGTTTCCACACGTCAGACGTCTCCTCCACAGCTTTACCTGTGAAAGAATGCAGTATGCAACAGTTAAAGAGAAACTTTACAGCAACACTGAGGCCAAGGATTTGAGGACATTAAGCATTATGACATCTGATTCCTAGGGATAAGCATTTAAAAACACACCCTTATCAGAGTCGCCAACTTTTCAGAAAAGCTTGGAGTGGGATTCCACGGGGATTGTGAGAGGGGAAAACTGAGGGCTAGGAGTGGAGTGAGTGTACAATACACAGTTATTTTTTTCAACACATACACTTCTTTACCTCAGAAGAAGTTTTACAACATGCTCAGTCTACTTACCATGGCAAACAGCCTTGATCATACCTTGACAACACTGCCTTGATAGCTCTTATTGTGTAAAAAAAAAAATCTGAAGGAAGCCAACATGATATTGGCAGCATTATTTGAATAGAGAAATAGAATTTCAAAGAGTAAAAGAGTGAGACTCACTCCCAAAGAGTGAGAGTTGGTAACACTGCCCTTACTCTGGCAGTACTCAGAGATGCTTAAAACAATCTCTGATGTTGGGATGGGAAATTATTTTGTTTCATGTATTTCGCAGATCAAGTGGCCCCAAATTAAATGTGTGAATCTGTTTTGGATTAGGGCCTTTGGTTTAAAAAAAAGAAAATCCTTTCATAGCGGACACAATAGTTGTTTTAATTTTGTCATCAAAAAATTTAGAAAAAGGAATTCTTTTTTGGAAATCTTGCAAGTTTCATGCATGGTTCTATCTTATAAATCTAATTAAAAGTGCAAAAGAAAATGATAATTCAATTCAACTTAATTTATATAGAGTCATTTCACAACAACAGTCATCTCATAGCACTTTCAGCTGTAGGGAAGATGTAAAAACAGTTCATAACATACTTATATTAGAGACTCTCTAAAATTATCTGTAGTTATTAAACAGTAACTTACAGAACAGCACACAATCAACATAGACACCCACTGTTTAGTGGAGTTGAATTTTTGTAATCACACGCTAGTCCTTTCCTAAAGAATGCTTATCTTTGTAGCTCTTTTGTGACTAAATTATTGTAGCGAACTCAATATGAGCACCCTACTTGGCTTGCCAAGTGGGTTGACCCTATTGGCGACACAGGTAGAGTGCGGGACTCCGGAGCGGGAGGCGTGAGTTCGAATCTCCCGGTGGGACGTCGCCATGTCGAGCAGCACGTTACATTATCATAATGTACAAAACAAGCATTATGTTTGCTAAGATTTTGTGCTAGTTGCTAAGACCATAAACTAGGGTTGGGACAATTAAAGAATTAACTTTTGTGATTAATGTGGGCCAGTTAATGCATTTTAAAAAACTGACGCTGTCAGGTCACTCCCTGAGGTTCTGTCGACAGTGGTGACTGGTTTGTCTCAGCAGCTGGCTCAGCTTGAAACAAGAGTAGGTCTTGTTTTTCAATGTTTAAATTTACACCACCCTAAAATGATGCTCAGGGCGACCTTATCCTGAACACACACCCCACTTAAAGTGCACACACACATATGACCTAGTCATTGATTGGGTCTGCTTGCAGAAAAGTATGAAAACAAGGAGAGTTCCTGTCAGAGTGAGTGGAGAAAAACACACTCCAAAATAAAGTGAATAAACGCTTCTAACTCACCATTAATGTCAGGAGCTCTGGAAATCAATTAAGAATCGCTATGTTAGTACTTTTACAGGTTGAGATAATTAAGAAAGTTACATTAAGTAGAAGCACTGACTTCCTGTCTGACCATTTCAAAATAAAACAGGAAATGTGACAACAATATTAACAAGAGCACTCTGAGGCGAGTGCAATATCCCCCACCTCCGTTTCTTTGAAGATTCCAATACTTACTGACGAAGAGCAGTTTTCAACTTTTCAATATTATTACTGTGGCTGAACCAAATTATGATAAACCCATCATCCATGAATATACAACAAAGTATACAACCCATAGCTCTAAGGCAGGATCCCAATGTAGCAAGTTTGGTGACCCTAGAAAGCTTTACATGTTCTATAGCAAGAGGGCATAAGGAGTGTCAACCTTGATCTTTGACCGTTTGACCCCAATCCTATAGTCAGAGGTCCGGATCTCAAGGTGAACCTGTGATCCAGGTTTGGTGACCCTCGTCATTGAGATATAGTTTATAAGCCATTCTGATGTTGACCTTTGACCTTGCAATCTCAAAACCATAGTTACACTTCAGGGTCACAGAGTGAACCTTTGTACCAGGTTTGGTGACCCTAGCTTTTATTCATTGTACAGTAATAAGGCATAGGGAATGTTAACCTTGACCTTTTGACCCCTAACCCATAGTCAGAAGTCAGGATCCCAAGGTGAACCTGTATACCAGGTTTGGTGGCCCTACCTTTACTTGTTTTATAGTAATAGTAAATTTAGCATTTACCATAGTGCAAATGGAATGTTAACTGTGACCTTTGACCTTTTGACCTCAAACTCATAGTTAGGTCAGGGTGTAAGTCGTCCAAGATACATCTTAGATACAACTGCTGTATTGATTTGAAAAGCCTGCATCATTTCTTTCAGTAGTTATTGTGTTTAGAAGGTTTAGGGAAAATCTGACCTTTGACCTCAAGGTCATCCGATAAGAGTCAAATTGCAAAATGTGCATCATCAGTGTATATCAAACCCTGGTACCAAGTTTCAAAATAATCGGAACAAAACTGTAGGAGGAGTTGATTTCACAAAAGTGAGACAGACGGATGGATGGACGGACCCATAACATAATCCCCCTTTGGGCTTCAACCGGTGAGGGATAAAAATGGTAGTTTTGCAGAGAAATTGACTCCTTCTTTATAATAAACTGAAAGGAATATTATAAATTGCTATCATAAATTGTAAATTTTATTTAATTGAATATGCATTCATGATTATTGTTTTATGTTGCTCTAGCAGTATTTTGTTGAATATGAGAGTCACAAGTAAAGTTCAGCGATTTATCGCAATTAATTATAGAAAAATGTGCAATTAATGAATTATTTTCTTTAAATCAATGCACACCCCTTCCATAAACCATATAGAACCATAACCTCATTTCCTGAGGTTATGGTTCACAGCATCTTTGGGAGACTTTAAAATTGCTTTACTTGCCAAACTCTGAATTTCCTATTCTTTATGAATAATTTACAGATGGGATTCGTTGCAGCAAAAAACCCCCCCGCATTAATACATCGATGACTGATCATTCTAAGTGAAAGAGAGAAATCTTTTAAACACAAACTAAAGTAAAAGATGATAACTGTCTTACATGTGTTGCATGATGGGGTCTTCGGGTACTGCTTGCATGATGCACAGGGGACACAAGCATCTGCATCTGAGTTATAAAACTCTGAGCTGCTACACTGGCCTGCAGACAAAGCAAAAAAAAAAATGGCAGCTTAATTATACGAAGGATAAACAGACAGCAGTGGGAATTTTTTAATGTTTCGCGAAATGGTGCATGTATTTCAGAAGCCCATCTTGTAAAAGCTAATACCACAAAAACAAGATTGATCAAAACCACAACCAGGTGATGTTACAGTAAACAACATGAGCTCAGCGTTTACAGGGAAAGCGAGCTGAGAACGGAACAGAGCGCCAGATAAACCTTTTGGTCTGCTTCTAAACTGAAACTGGGAAATTCCTCTGGGTTAATCCGCAATTACGCCTCACCTGCAGCTACATGACAGACAATTACTCAATCCGTTTTAGGGCATGAACAGGTTGTGTGAAGAAGCGCAGGATGTGTTCACACAGAGCGTTTCCTCTGAACTGTTTTGTTGCTGCGTGCGTCTGCTTCTTCCAGAGAATGAATGAGTTTGCGGTGGTGGCGGTTTAGTGTGAGCAGAATCGTCTACCTCTGCGCACACAATGGAAAGCTTCATCTCTTTTCGTGGCTGACTGTCAGCTGAACAATTATAGCTGTGCACTTCCCAGATGATAAGGAAGGAAGTAGGTTGAAGAAGCGGGAGAGTTGACATTGACCGCCGCGGTCTTTTAATAACGTGTGGTTTTCTTGACCTGGTTCTGCTTAAGATACCCAAGAGCCTCGCATAAAATAGCTGATAATTTACATTCTTTTGAAAACAGTGTTACAGCACCAAGTCACCACAAAAAGACAAAGCAATACCCAGACCTAGCAGTGGCACAAGGAAGAGATCCCATCCATCCATCCATCCATCCATCTTCTACCGCTTTTCCGGAGGTCCGGGTCGCGGAGGCAGCAGTTCAAGCAGAGAAGCCCAGACTTCCCTCTCCCCAGCCACCTGCTCCAGCTCTTCAGAGGGGATACCAAGGCGTTCCCAGACTAGCTGGGAGACATAGTCTC
Source organism: Pholidichthys leucotaenia (assembly GCA_020510985.1). Classification (NCBI taxonomy): domain Eukaryota; kingdom Metazoa; phylum Chordata; class Actinopteri; order Cichliformes; family Pholidichthyidae; genus Pholidichthys; species Pholidichthys leucotaenia. Next base: position 428,802,525 of record CM035836.1, on the reverse strand, counting down.
TCCACCGAGTCCTAGGTCTGCCCCGGGGTCTCCTCCCAGTGGGACGTGCCTGAAACACCTCAAGTGGGAGGCGTCCAGGAGGCATCCTAATCAGATGCCCATACCACCTCAACTGACTCCTTTCAATGTGGAGGAGCAGCGGTTCTACTCTGAGCCTCTCCCGGATGACTGAGCTCCTCACCCTATCTCTGAGGGTGAGTCCAGCAATCCTACGGAGAAAGCTCATTTCAGCCGCTTGTATCCGCGATCTCGTTCTTTCGGTCATTACCCAAAGCTCGTGACCATAGGTGAGAGTAGGAACGTAGATTGACTGGTAAATCGACAGCTTTGCCTTAGAACTAAGCTCCCTCTTCACCACAACAGACCGGTACAACGTCCGCATCACTGCAGATGCTGCTCCAATCCGTCTGTCGATCTCTCGCTCCATTTTCCCCTCACTCGTGAACAAGACCCCAAGATACTTAAACTCCTCCACTTGGGGCAGGAGCCTGTCCCCAACCCGGAGAGGACAATCCACCTTTTTCCGGCTGAGGACCATGGACTCGGACTTGGAGGTGCTGATTCTCATCCCAGCCGCTTCACACTCAGCGGCAAACCGTCCCAGCAAGAGCTGTAGGTCATTGCTGGATGAAGCCAACAGGACAACATCATCTGCAAACAACAGAGATGAGATCCTGTGGTCACCAAGCATGACACCCTCCATTCCCTGGCTGCGCCTAGAAATCCTGTCCATAAAAATTATGAACAGGACCGGTGACAAAGGGCAGCCCTGGCGGAGTCCAACTCTCACTGGGAATGACTCCGACCGAGTGTTGGCAATGCGAACTAAACTCTCACAACGGTCGTACAGAGACCGAATAGCTCGTAACAACAAGCCCGATACCCCATACTCCCGAAGCACCCCCCACAAAAATCCACGAGGGACGCGGTCAAATGCCTTCTCCAAGTCCACAAAACACATGTAAACTGGTTGGGCAAACTCCCACGAACCCTCAAGAATTCTCGAGAGGGTAAAGAGCTGGTCCGATGTGCCACGGCCAGGACGAAAACCACATTGCTCCTCCTGAATCCGAGGTTCGACCAACGGCCGGACTCTCCTCTCCAGTACCTTGGCATAGACCTTCCCAGGGAGGCTGAGGAGTGTGATCCCTCTAAAGTTGGAGCACACCCTCCGGTCCCCTTTTTTGAAGAGAGGAACCACCACCCCGGTTTGCCATGCCAAAGGCACTGCCCCCGACCTCCACGCAATGTTGCAGAGGCGTGTCAACCATGACAACCCAACAACATCCAGGGCCTTGAGGTACTCGGGGCGAATCTCGTCCACCCCCGGGGCCCGGCCACCAAGGAGATTTTTAACCACCTTGGCGACCTCAGCCCCTGTGATAGGCGAGTCATCCCCCTCGTCCCCAAACCCTGCTTCCTCTGTGGAAGGCGTATCAGTGGGATTGAGGAGATCCTCGAAGTATTCCTTCCACCGCCCGACGATATCCCCAGTTGAAGTCAACAGTGTCCCATCCGCACCATACACAGTGTGGACGGGGAGCTGCTTTCCCCTCCTGAGCCGCCGAACAGTTTGCCAGAATCTCTTTCAAGCCGACCGAAAGTCTTGTTCCATGGCCTCACCGAACTCCTCCCATACCCGGGTTTTTGCTTCAGCAACCACCCGAGCTGCACTCCGCTTGGCCTGCCGGTACACCTCAGCTGCTTCGGGAGTCCCACAAGCCAACCAAGCTTGATAGGACTCCTTCTTCAGCTTAATGGCCCCCCTCACCACTGGTGTCCACCACTTGGTTCGGGGGTTGCCACCACGAGATGCACCGACCACCTTGCGGCCGCAGCTCTGGGCTGCCGCTTCAACAACAGAGGTGGAGAACATGGCCCATTCAGACTCCATGTCTCCAGACTCCCTCGGAATGTGGTTGAAGTTCTTCCGGAGGTGGGAGTTGAAGACCTCCCGGACAGGGGCCTCAGCCAGACGCTCCCAGCACACCCTCACTATACGTTTGGGTCTACCAGGTCTGAATGGCTTCCTCCCCTGCCATCGGATCCAACTCACCACCAGGTGGTGATCAGTTGACAGCTCTGCACCTCTCTTTACTCGGGTGTCCAAGACATACGGTCGCAGGTCTGATGATACGATAACAAAATCGATCATCGACCTGCGGCCTAGGGTGTCCTGGTGCCAGGTGCACATATGGACACCCTTATGCTTGAACATGGTGTTCGTTATAGACAGACTGTGGTTAGCACAGAAGTCCAATAACTGAACACCACTCGGGTTCAGATCGGGCAGGCCGTTCCTCCCAATCACCCCCCTCCAGGTTTCACTGTCGTTGCCCACGTGCGCATTGAAGTCCCCCAGTAGGACAATGGAGTCTCCAGGAGGAGCACCCTCCAGCACCCCAGTCACAGACTCCAAAAAGGGTGGGTACTCTGAAACATCATTTGGTGCATAGGCACAAATGATGGTCAGGACCCGTTTCCCAACCCGAAGGCGCAGGGAAGCAACCCTTTCGTCCACCGGGGAAAACTCCAATATAGAGGCAGCAAGGTGGGGCAATACAAGAATACCTACCCCTGCTCGTCGCCTCTCGCCCGGGGCAACTCCAGAAAAGGCCAAGCTCCAGCCCCTCTCCAGGAGACTGGTTCCGGAACCGGAGCTGTGTGTTGAGGTGAGGCCGACTATATCTAGCCGGTATCGCTCAATCTCGTACACCAGCTCAGGCTCCTTCCCCACCAGAGAGGTGACATTCCACGTACCAAAAGCCAGTTTAGAAAGCTTGGGATCAGTCCGCCAAGGTCTCCGCCTTTGACTGCCACCTAATCCACATAGCACCGGACTTCCATGATCCCTCCTGCAGGTGGTGAACCTACTGGAGGGCGGACCCATGTAACTCCTTCGGGCTGAGCCCGGCCGGGTCCCATGGGTGGAAACCCGGCCACCAGACGCTAGCCTTCGAGCCCCTCCCCCAGGCCTGGCTCCAGGGTGGGGCCCCGGTAACCCCATACCGGGCGGGGTACACTGAATCCTTGATATACAATTTATCATGAGAGTCTGTTGGATCGTTCTTCGTCTGGCCCTTCACCCAGGACCAGTTTGTCTTGGGAGACCCTATCAGAGGCAAATTGCCCCGGACAACATAGCTCCTGGGATCACTGGGGCACGCAAACCCCCCCACCACGATAAGGTGACGATCCATGAGGGGGAGGAAGAGATCCCTGACGAGAAAAATGTTTATCATTCTTCCTTCTCAGTGTCACCCCTGGATTTGCAGTTTAAAGGTGGCGTCACCCAAAGCTGAAACTGAATCATCAGTTCTGGTAACTTTCAAGTTCAAACTGCTCACCTCTGATCATCAGTGAAAGCAATACCTAAATTATCAGACAGGTCTGAGTCATACCAAAAGTGTCATGGCTGTGTGAGAAACTATAACAAGAACAACTAATAATGACTAATTTGCAGATCAACAAAGTGGAGGATTAAGGTGAAGCTACACCAGGCATGGCAGGGTTACAGATAAAGGAAAGTGTAAGTAATGTGAGGCTAGTTACCCTTAAAGGGGTCATTGACTGAAAAAATTGTGCTTGTAGGTTTTATCTGTCTGAAATGAGTCTACCAGTCACCTAATTATCCAAAAATTTTCAAAACAGTCAATTCTCTTAAAAAACCACAGTCTTTATCTCATTTTTCTCTCCCAGAAATGCCAGAAACATTTTTGACTTTTTTGTGGAATTCATGTAAGTCAAGTCTAGAAAAAGCCAACCCACCACTGTCCCACAGACCAGCCCACTGCTCTATTATTGGCCCGCCTAACTGTCTATCATGTATATGGAAGTGGTGCTAAAGGTAGCCTATTAGCCCCCAAGCTAACACTGGTAACAGGAAGCTCGAACCGAGCGCAGCTTATATTGTTATTTTCTTCAGCGCTTAGTTACCCTAATAACCATCCCTATTACCACCTGGTTCACCAGTCCACTGTCCCTAATGTGCCTTGCGTCGCTCCGGCCTGTCTCCTGGTGGTTCTACTGTGGTTCCGCGGTGGGTCACCGGCGCCAGCATGCCGGTCGCAGGGAGCTGAGAGCCAGCAGCTCCAGGCAGCATCCCCGGGTTGCGGCAGTTGCCTGTGCCGGCACCCTGAGTGCGGTGCAGGCAGTTGCGGTGAACCCGGGGATGCTGCCTGGAGCTGCTGGATCAGCTCCCCCACCATCTTTTGGACATATTCTCATGGGTAGTGTGGGGGAGCCACATCGTAATGGGGCAGATCCCCCCCCCATCCACCCCCGGCTGGCCGTGGGAGAGGAGTGGACTAATGCAGAGTGAGACATTGCCCATTGAGATCCCATGGCTCGGCAAACGGCCTCAAGTTGTGACAATCAGTAGATTACCCAGCGCTGGCAACTTGTTATAGCATCTTGGCAGGGTTGGTAGGGGGTGGGCCGGGATGATGCCACATGCACAAACGACTGTGCATCGGTGGACCAGCGCTGCTCATCCAAGCCAGAAGGAGGATAGAAGCTACTCAGCTAATGGCTAACTGATGTAACAGGGAGGGTGGAGTTGAACTGCTGAAGGATGTTTCTTAAAGGGACAGGTTTTAAATCAGAGCGTTTCAAGAAAGCCAAGAAAAATAAAAAAACAAATTTGCTTCAGTAACTAAAACATTAAAGAAAATGTGAACAAAATATGTCACAAGCACTTCATTAAGACGTGTGAGCTGTTAAAATGTGGAAAAAGTGCAGTCAATGACCACTTTAAAGTGACAACAAAAGTTATGTTTAGGAAAATTTTGTACAACCTTTTTATGTCTAATCATGATGGTCTGTTGCTTTGAAATTGTGTTTTTTGTAGGTTTTAACCTTCTGAAATGCACCCTAATAAACATCCCTGTTTCCACCTGGTTCACTAAGCCATTGTGGATAATATATCTCGCATCATTCTGGGTTATTTAGTTATATTTTTGCCATGATGCTACATCAATCCATTAGCATTAGCTTGGTTAGGTGGTCAACAGCTAGCTGAAGCTAGCAGTTTAGTCACTCATTCGCAAATGTTTATTGTACTCCAGGGACTGGTCTTACCCTATCAACCGCTGAAACCACACACCCCTGTCCACCAGTGACACATTATTTTATCCATTCTTTGAGGCAAATTTATGTTAGTTGGCTCAGGCTCACTAACCGAGCTAGGAGCTAGCCAGCTAAGATTAGCAGTAGTGATGTAAGAGGGAGGGTGGAGTTAAACATGGGTCTTAGGAACTGAAAGAAACATGCACTGAAACAAGCCATTCTGAGTAAGGCTGTAAAAGATGATTCACAATGACGCTGCAATAATTAAATGATTAAAGAAAATCTGATCAAAATATATCACAAACATTTCATTAAGACCTGTGGGAGCTGTCAAAATATAGGAAAAATGCAGTGAGTGGGACCTTTAAAACAGGGTTTAAACAGTGATACACTTAGAGGTCAGAGAGAACATTAATTTGTAAGGATACAAAGAAATATTGTCAAATATCACCACTTTTCACTGTTATTGGCATATCAAGTAAGCTGAGCAATATTTATTTGTTTATGTATTATAAAATCCATGCAAAAGAACAATAACATGGATAGCCAAGGACTTAAGTGCAGATTATAATAATTATCTGTGATATACTGGAAAGACACAGGTTACCTTGGAAATGAGCCACAAATACACAACAGTAATAGCAAATAAAATGAATTCCACATGTTATTTTAAACACAAACATCTATTAATTACTGCTGTTACACTGTAATTTCCCAGTTTGGGATCAATAAAGTACATCTATCTATTAATTTTCCTTCCTGATAAGGCAAACCATTCCACTACGATCAAGTGGCCAAGGTTTAATCTGTGTTAACATCAGTCAGCCCACTTTCAGAAGGACAACTTGTCCTGTTTACTTTTCAAAAAGGACAATCAAAGCGACTGACTAATGTCTGTGTCTCTGGAGGAGGACTTCAGAGGTGGAGAACGCAACTTCTGTGACATCAGAATGACATCAGTATGGTTGCTTAGCCACAAATATTTATTTTGACCCCTTTACAAAGTGGAAGATTCAAGTTTGAAACTGTGGTTAGTCATAGGTGTAGTGAGTCTGAAATAAAATTAAATTAAAAAATAACTCTCTTACAGCTCATTGGTTTGTAATAATTGCACCTTGGCATCACTGTTCAACTTTAAAGCTGGTGCTCAACAGAAAAAGTATTTTGATCAGCTTGAAATTTTCTATACAGAGGATGTTATACATCCACCCAGAGGACAGTACTTTGCACCCCGCCTGATATTTTTAGACTTTTGTCTTTTTCACTTTTTATTTTCAATCATTGTCTTGGCACCAAAACTACTACCAGCGTTCAGGGGAAAAGGTCACGGTCTGGGTACAAGTACACCATTTCACAATGTTAATGTTAGAGGGCAAACATTTCCCAGCTGCAACAAACGTCTCCTCTATTTTCTTCATTTCCATGGCGATGAGTCACCCAGCAGTGACCACATCAACAGGGAGCATTTGCCTACTGTCTCATGGCATCTATTTCAGATGTTGTGGGACCACACTGAAATCAGAAAAGAACAATGAAAGGGAGTGATCGTAAAGGTTTCTGGGATGCCCTCTTGACCATGGAAGCGCTCATTAAAGGAGGACGGTAACGTCACCATTATGTTTGGAAGGGACCATCTTATTTTTCTGAAACCTGGTCCAGAGTGGTCATAATGGTAGCATATTCCATTCACAATTTTGGCTTGTTGTGCTAAGCTAATGGAGTTTAATTTAGAGCTGTGCATCAATTAAAAATTGGAACCAATTAAGTACATATTTTTCTGTAATTAACTGTGATTAATTGCTAAACTTGTGAAAAAGAAGCATACTTTTGCAACATTTAATTGCATTTTTATTCGCTGAACATACTTGTGACTCTCATATTCAACAAAAATACAGCCAGAGCAACATAAAATAATCAGTGTATAATAAGTCATTTTACTAATTTATGGCATCAATTTGTAATTTTTTTTTCAGTTAGCTATAGAGTCAAATTATCTGCAAAACTACAATTTTTATTGCTGTCACATTTGTGCTTTTATTGTGAAACAGAGTGGAAGTACTCCAACTTTATGTAACTTTACTAATTATCTCAACTGGTAAAACTACAAACAGAACAATTCTTTACGATTAATGGTGAGCTGTAAACTTTCAGTCACTTTATATTTGAGTCTGTTTTCCTCCACTCACTCTTGACAAACCGCCTGTTTTCATACTTTTGAGCGAGCAGCCCCAATCAATGATGCTACATGAAATGTGCGTGTGTGCACGTGTGCGTGTGCTTGAAGTGTGGTGTGTGCACGGGGGGATGAGGTCGCCCTTGAGTACTGGAGGATCCATTTAGTGTTGCGTAAACTTTGCAAATTTAAACACTGAAAAACAAGACCCGTTTGGTATGGTTTTAAGCTGAGCTAGCTGCCGAGACAAACCAGTCACCGCTGCCAACACGGCCTCAGGGAGCGGCCCGACAGCATCAGTCATTGCATTAACTGGTCCGCATTAGTCTAAAAAGAATGCGTTAATTCTCCCAGCCCTTGTTTTGTTTTTATTTCCGCAAGCTGTAAACACACTTTTATGTCACTTCAAAAGTCATGTCACATTGCCAGCTAGCTATATTTGTACAATGACACTTTTATCATCCGATGAAGGATGATGCCCCCTGCTGTCAGTTAGAAATAACAGTTTTAAGGCACATCTGCATTGGGTTAAGAGGTCACATCCATCTTTTAGGTGCAGTTTGTGGTGCAGGTCCATGTGTGACTAATTTGGAACGAAATCACCCTCCAGTGCACAGGCTGATGGTGAATCATTGAGTTGCACTGATGCTGGAGTTTGATTTTATGTGGACGCCATCTCCACCTTTGATTAATGATGTGTGCTAAAGCAGTCCGATAATGACGACTGATGCTCCAGACAAAGATAATGGGATCAATATCATAACATAAAAAGAATCCTATGTGGGGAAAATGTCCAGATTCTCTTGTTTCGGCTCTGCAGTCACAGCCTGAATTTCTTAGAGAGTTAATGTGATTTAGTAGGAGCGTGCACTGCACAGGTCATTGTTAAACCAGCTGCAGCCAAAAGCCACCTGCTCATGCACTCATGTTCAAGGCATTTTGACCTCTGACTGACTGCTTTACTGCCTCATACTCAGCCCTCGGAGACTGCCTGTCCTCCACAGTCAGCCTCTCTGCAGGGGTGGGATGACTCGTTTTATAGCCGCTCGCAGTAAAAGAAAAAATGTGTCACAGTGCTTGTAAGCATTTGTCCCCATTACTGCAGCCCTGCATCATCCAGCTGGACTCACGGGCTCCAGGGTTCAAAAAGTAACTGGAAGGAAGTGAACCTTCACTGCTGAACGACTTCTGTCACCTGAAACTGCTGTTAAAACTAATGGGTTTCTTTATTTCTACACCTTCTTTCTTCCTTGGAGTTAATAACTAGAACAAATCTGGCGCTATATTCTGGGTCCATCCTGGGAAAGTCTGAGCAAATAGCCCGACTATGATTTGGGGTGTGGGGGTGTTGTTTTGTCATGAACTGGAAGGTGGTGGGTGGATCAGCAGCTGATGTCCAGATGTAGAAGAAGCTTCCCACACTTTAAAGAGCGACTTAAACTTTGATCTAGCTCTTTAAAATGAATTTGGCACAGCTTAATGCCAGGGGAAATCGCCGTAATTATTCAATAACTCGAGTGCATGGTGCAGTCGGACTCCAGAGCTTCCCTCCGGGATTAAGTCTCAAACTTCAGAGGGCCACAGTCAGAAGCGCTCGGAACGCTCTCTTCTAAAGCTTTATAAATGTGCCTTTGTGCAAAACGGACACAGGCGGTGCGCCCTTTCCATGTGGCCTGTCCTTCCACCCAGGGGCTCGGATGGATGAGGTGAAATAAGGCGATCGGAATGCGGAACCGGTGAGAAATGCAGCTGGAAAAAGGAAGCGGCTCTGTAAGCAAAGAGCCTCCGAGTGGCTCCACTATGGGGGGAACCAGACCACCAGGAGTGCAGAAAAATCACCGAAAACAACCCGACACATGCTGACGAATTAGCCTTAGGAAGAAGAATGTTTCCTTTCATTTCAGTCACTTTCTTTAAAAAAAAAACCCGATATTTATCAAAAGTTTTTTTTTTTTTTTTTACAAATAAAACTTATCTTACTTACTTTTCTGCGCGCTCACGCCGTGGATGGTGGTCACCGCCGCTAGGATGAGTCCGCAGAGCGCGCACAGAGCGTTTGAAGCCATCATGTCTGCGGGAGAAAAGCTGCTCGCTGTCGGCCACGCAATTCCCGAAAGTTCATCTGACTAACAATCGGCGCTGGTTTTCAGCATGGAAAAGCGAGCATCAGAGTGAGTCATGCGATGGAGCCTGCGCCTTGTTTTAATAGCGCGCACACACCCACGCTCCTATGACTCATTTCCTATGTACTGTACTGCTCCGCGCGCACTCCCCGACTCGCAGGAAACCCCACCACCATAAAGTGCGGTTTGTTTGTTTCAGCCCTTGTGAAAGTTTCATTTACAACCCCCCCCCCCCCCCAGGTAAGGCAGATTCAACATATATTTCATATTTTAGTATGTATGGCACACCCTGCGTGTTTTTTTCCTCCCACTTGTTGTTGCTGAGAGAACGCGTAGTCTGGATTTAATAGTGTTCTCATTGTTATTACCACGCCTGCAGACGTCACCCCCTCCCTTCTGCCAAAAAACACAACTCTGGCGTGAGTCTGGGTCTCACACACAGAAGAGGAACAGCAAGCGAGGCAAAAAAAAAAAAAAAAAACCCAAACACATGACACCAACTCCAAAAACTATCTGCATTTAAAAGAGTTTGGAAAAGCCTGAGGAAGGACAAAGCGAGATAAAAAAAAAACAAAAAACTGTCCACATGGATGCCCACGATGGGGGGGGGGGGGGGGAGCACAAAAATATGACTGAGATGGCTGTGGTGCTGGAAACTGACAGTCGAACAGAGAGGGTTCTTCTGCTGATGCAGGGTGCTGCTGTTAATGCCTGGGTGTGGGTGTAGCCTGCTGCTGGAGCACAAATATGCAGTAACAAAGCCAGCGGACACACACACACTTGGAGATTCATCAGCCTGTCATTGCTCCCAAATTGGCGAAGACCATCAGTTACCACAACATCTGCACGCCGTGGCATACAAACATACACAAACTGTGATCTCCTCATTCATCCAAGACACCCAAATGAACACAATGACCACTTATTGCCAGTCATTATTTTGAATACCAAAGCCAATTCTTGATTAGGGCTTGGGTAACTGCTCCCAAATGTCCAGTGTCTAAAAGTCTTGCACACATTCATTCTTTTCTGCAAGCCTGGAAGTTTTTATGTGTGGATTACATTGTGCAAACTGCCTTTCCCACCAGCACTAAAGTCAAACAGACCAACCTTCCCAGTAAATAGTTCACATCATCAAATAGGAGGGGGACTGGGGGTTTAAAAAAAAAAAAAAGTTTCATTGGCTCAATTATGTTCCAAACATGCTGATTCACAGATGTTTTTGCGCTCGACTGTCACGGCCAGCCTTTAGGAAAGCACTCTAAAAGGACCTGGAGCAGCACAGCCCACTAAGGACACCCATATGAGCCGACTTTCCACTGCAGTGATTTCATCAGTAATGAGGCACTATAAGCTGCAGATGTTGTGTCAAACTCTCCAACGGGAACCATGGTAACAGGATGAACACACACAGAGGACCTTGCCCAAGGTGATCCAAACACTGCTGTATGCACTGACTGCGTGCCAAACTAGCCGATGTCTCTCAGGCATTGTTAATACTATAGCATAACCAAAGACGTAAGACAGCCCTGGCTCTTGTACCTCATATATTAGAAACACATTTAGCTTTGGACATGCACTCCTCCAGGCTGTGAAAGATAACTTCTTGTAATTTGCAAGTTTAAATTTAAGTTTCACTGACTTTATGAGCTCTCTGAAACCAGCAGGACAAAAGAGTAAAAAACAAAAACAAAAAAAAACCCGTCATGCTCAACCACACATCACTCCAGTTCCAGCTTTTTATACAATACATTAAAGACAAAAGTTTAAAAGTGGGCCCAGTTTGTTAAAGGAGCATTTTAACAATAGCAAGGAACAGCAAAAGACAGGAGAGTTACAGAGCAGCTCGACATAAAAGAAAGTCACTGTGCACCAAAAAAAAAAAAATAACTACAACAAAATACTCTGAAACATGTGCATCACTAAACCATTTTTCAGTTTACCTGGTGGCACCATAATGTGCCAACATCACATCTCATCGAGCACCTTGGTCACTTTATTAAAATAACGGCATTTGATGGAACTGTATGCCACTGCACTAACGGATAAGCACACACAACATTACACATACACGTCTGCTTTTTGCATCTTAAGGAGTTGCTCTGCTCACAAGAAAAAATGCCTTAATAAAAAGCTAAGACATGCATATGTAACATTTATTCTCACCAGCTGCTTCTAATTTGCAATATGACAAACGATCCTGTATTCTGTGGTCCTGAATTCCTAAGAGGAATCTCACACTTCTGTGCCTTTGTGTGAAGTTTTGAGGACCACTGAGGCACAGACACGGAGACACTCTGAAATGTCTAAAAAGCAATGTTATATTTCATTCAAGTCAGTGTTTTTTTTTTTTGTGTGTGTGTGGGGTGTTGCCTAAATGAAGCCGCGGATGCTAAAAGTGACAGACTGCCTTCACTTTTATTTATCCTGCATCTCAGAGGTTATGTATTTGGTCACCAAATGTGTAATAATGTGACAAAGGTGTGGCAAAATGGGGACATACATTCATGACACCCCTAAAAATGTCTGCCTCTCTGCATAACTCTACAGTTCCTTTGTCTTCCCTCTATTCATTTCTCTCCTTTGGTTCTATGTTCTTCTATCACTTCAGTTTCTTCAACTTAGGTGATGTAGATGCGGTGGAAGTCGTTTGCTCCAAAGGCACAGTTGCACTTGGGGCACTTTCTCTGTCGGGTGTCGTAACGTGTCTTCAGACATTCGTAGCAGAAAACGTGGAAACACTTTGTAAGTACCGTCTCCTTGTCTCTTGTGTTGCAGCAGGGGCAACGCAGCTTGGCCTGAAACCAGATAAATAAGACAGATACTGACTTAATTACACTATTATTAAAAATATTTAAACCACCAGTTACAGTGGATGATAAATTTTCACAATAAAAGATTTTAACAACATCATGTATACCATTTCATGTCCCTGATATAATGATTATAATCCATGTACATCCTTTCAAGGCACACGGAACTTTTTTTATTTATCAACAATGGAATTGAAATGTGGAAAAATTTAGCTGTTCATATGCCCACAAGGTACAGTGGTGTGAAAAAGTGTTTGCCCCCTTCCTGATTTCTCTTTTTTTTTGTATGTTTGTCACACTTAAATGTTTCAGATCATCAAACAAATTTAAATATTAGACAAAGATAACCCAAGGAAAAACAAAATGCAGTTTTTAAATGAAGGTGTTTATTATTAAGGGAAAATAAAATCCAAACCTGCATGGCCCTGTGTGAAAAAGTGATTGCCCCCAAACCTAATAACTGGTTGGGCCACCCTTAGCAGCAACAACTACAATCAAGCATTTGCAATAACTGGCAATGAGTCTTTTACAGCACTGTGGAGGAATTTTGGCCCACTCATCTTTGCAGAATTGTTGTAATTCAGCCACATTGGAGGGTTTTCGAGCATAAACCGCCTTTTTAAGGTCATGCTTCTGCATCTCAATCAGATTCAGGTCAGGACTTTGACTACATCAACAGCAGCTGGTGCTCTGATGTAACTGTGATCTCCCAACACTGTTCTCCCGCTCTGGAATATCTATTCATTAACTGCAAGCCTTTTTATTCCCCGCGGGAGTTTGCTTCATTCATCCTCGCCGCTGTTTACGTCCCGCCCGACGCGGACGCGCGCGAGGCTCAGCGCGCGCTCGCGGATCACATTCAACTAACGGAGCAGACTTTCCCGGACTCTCTGGTTGTTGTGGTTGGCGACTTTAACCAGAGTAACCTGAGCCATGATCTCCCCCGTTACAAACAGTTTATTAAATGCCCCACCAGAGGAAAGAACACGCTGGATCACTGTTACACTACAGTGAAGGATGCGTATCGTGCTGTTCCCCGCGCTGCGCTCGGACTATCTGATCACGTGATGGTCCACTTGATTCCCACATACAGACAGAGACTGAAGCTCACTAAACCTGTTGTGAGCACTACGAGGAAATGGACCAGTGAAGCTGTGGAGAAGCTGAGCACGTGCATGGAAATAACTGACTGAGGCATGTTTAAAGGAGCCACGCATGATCTGGATGAGTACACGGACACTGTGAACTCATATATCCACTTTTGTGAGGAGAGCATTCTTCCATCGCGCACCAGGGTGAGGTACTCCAATGACAAGCCCTGGTTCACAGCTAAGCTCAGACAGATCAGGAAGGAGAAGGAAGCAGCGTTGAAAAGTGGAGACAGGGGCTGCTACAGGGAGGTTAAATATCGGTTTAACAGAGAGCTGAGGAGAGCTAAATCTGTGTATTCTGAGAGACTCCAGCAGCAGTTCACTGCTAACGACTCTGCTTCTGTGTGGAGAGGACTGAGGCAAATCACCAACTATCGGCCTCAGGCTTCTAAAGGTCATGATGACAAAGCCCTTTGTCAAAGACTGTCCCAACACTATGCCCGTTTTGACACCTTGTCAGCTGTGTCCATCTCCCCCCCTCCCCCCAGCGCCACTGCCTCCACGGTCCCCACTTCATCAAAGGCGGCCCCCCCTCCTCCCCACCTGCCCTTGTCATCAGTGAGCAGGACGTGCACAGACAGTTCTCCAGACTGAACCCGCGCAAGGCCCCCGGCCCAGACGGTGTGTCTCCCTCCACCCTGAGACACTGTGCGGAAGAGCTGGCTCCTGTCTTCACAGACATTTTTAACACCTCCCAGAAGTTATGCCACGTGCCGACCTGCCTCAAAACCTCTACCATCATCCCTGTCCCCAAGAAGCCACGGATCACTGGACTTAACGACTACAGACCTGTAGCGCTCACCTCTGTAGTCATGAAGTCTTTTGAGCGCCTGGTCCTGCCCCACCTCAAGACCATCACCACTCCCCTCCTGGACCCGCTGCAGTTTGCCTACCGAGCCAACAGGTCTGTGGATGACGCAGTCAACCTGGCCCTCCACTCCATCCTGCAGCACCTGGACTCCCCGGGAACCTACGCCAGGATCCTGTTTGTGGACTTCAGCTCTGCATTCAACACCATCCACCCCGCTCTGCTCCAGGACAAGCTGTCCCTGCTCAACGTGCCTGACTCCCTCTGCAGGTGGATCACCGACCTCCTGACGGACTGGAGGCAGCATGTGCGGCTGGGAAAGACTGTCTCAGACTCCGTCAGCATCAGCACCGGATCACCCCAGGGCTGTGTACTTTCCCCCCTACTCTTCTCCCTGTATACCAACTCCTGCACCTCCAGCCACCAGTCTGTCAAGCTGATCAAGTTTGCGGACGACACCACCCTCATCGGGCTCATCTCCAACGGCGACGAGTCCGTCTACAGGAGAGAGGTGGCCCAGCTGGCGTCCTGGTGCAGCCACATCAACCTGCAGCTGAACGCTCTGAAGACAGTGGAGATGATCGTGGACTTCAGGAAAGTCACAACCCCTCTGCCCCCCCTTACCCTCACAGGCTCTCCCATCACCACTGCAGATTCCTTCCGCTTCCTGGGCACCACCATCACCCGGGACCTCAAGTGGGAGCCGACCATCAGCTCCCTCATCAAAAAGGCCCAGCAGAGGATGTTCTACCTGCGGCAGCTGAGGAAGCTCAAGCTACCCACCAAGATGTTGGTGCAGTTCTACACAGCCACCATCGAGTCCATCCTCACCACCTCCATAACCGTGTGGTATGCAGGAGCCACTGCCAGGGACAGACTAAGGCTGCAGCGCGTCGTGCGCACTGCTGAGAAGGTGATCGGCTGCAAGCTCCCATCCCTCCAGGACCTGTACATCTCCAGGACCCGGAGGCGTGCAGGCCGGATCATAGCCGATCCTTCACACCCTGGTCACGTACTGTTTGCCCCCCTCCCCTCAGGTAGAAGACTTCGGTCCATTCAGACTAAAACCTCCCGTCACATGAACAGCTTCTTCCCCTCTGCCATCAGACTGCTGAACACTAAGTGACTTATTAGACTCTCGTGCACTATGTACAGCAGCTCAACCAGACTCATGTCAATTCACTGTTTTCTTTTTGCATTACCGACTGCACTATGTGGTACTCCACAATATCTGCTACTCGCTAATATATTTAAAATTGCTTTGACTAGTATTACTCATTCATATTCTACATTTTATTGCATGTATAGTTTTATTTCTATCTTTTATTTTTTCATGTTTAATGTTGCAGCATCGCACTGAGACAAATTCCTAGTTTGTGTACTACATGAACAATGGCAATAAATCTGATTCTGACTAGGCCACTCCAAAGTCTTCATTTAGTTTTTCTTAAGCCATTCAGAGGTGGACTTGCTGGTGTGTTTTGGATCATTGTCCTGCTGCAAAACCCAAGTGCGCTTCAGCTTGAGGTCACGAACAGATGGCCGGACATTCTCCTTCAGGATTTTTTGGTAGACGGCAGAATTCATGGTTCCATTTACCACAGCAGGTCTTCCACGTCCTGAAACAGCAAAACAGCCTCAGACCATAACACTACCACCACCATATTTTACTGTTGGTATAATCCTTTTCTGAAATGCTGTGTTACTTTTACGCCGGATGTAATGGGACACACACCTTCCAAAAAGTTCAGCTTTTGTCTCGTCAGTCCACAGAGTATTTTCCCAAAACTCGTGGGGATCATCAAGATGTGTTCTGGAAAAATTGAGACGAGCTTTTATGTTCTTTTTGCACAGCAGTGGTTTTCGTCTTGGAACTCTGCCATGCAGGCCATTTTTGCCCAGTATCTTTCTTATGGTGGAGTCATGAACACTGACCTTAACTGAGGCAAGTGAGGCGTGCAGTTCGTTGGATGTTGTTGTGGGGTCTTTTGTGACCTCTTGGATGAGTCGTCGCTGCGCTCTTGGGGTAATTTTGGTCGGCCGGCCACTCCTGGGAAGGTTCACCACTGTTCCATGTTTTTGCCATTTGTGGATAATGGCTTTCATTGGTTCGCTGGAGTCCCAAAGCTTTAGAAATGGCTTTATAACCTTTTCCAGACTGATAGATCTCAATTTCTATCTCAATTTCTTTGGATCGCAGCATGATGTCTAGCTTTTGAGGATCTTTTGGTCTGCTTCACTTTGTCAGGCAGGTCCTATTGAAGTGATTTCTTGATTGAGAACAGGTGTGGCAGTAATCAGGCCTGGGTGTGGCTAGAGAAACTGAACTCAGCTTTCCAAAGATATGATAAACCACACTTAATTTATGTTTTAACGGGAAGGGGGGGAACCACTTTTTCACACTGGGCCATGATGGTTTGGATTTTTTTCTTTTTACCCTTAATAATAAACACCTTCATTTAAAAACTGCGTTTTGTGTTTCCTTGTGTTATCTTTGTCTAATATTTTAATTGGTTTGATGATCTGAAACATTTAAGTGTGACAAACATACAAAAAAAAAAGAGAGAAATCAGGAAGGGGGCAAACACTTCACACCACTGTAGATGCAGCGATGTACCAGCAAACGTATTTGAACACCAAGAATCAATCAAGATGAGGAGAAAGAGCACAAAGATAGATCCTTTCAGTGTAATTGGTATATGATGAGTGCAAAAATGAACTTGATAAATCACCCCTCCCTCTCCCCCCCCCCCAAAAAAAAAAAAAAAAAAAAAAATCACCCAACTATCAATGTACAGCAAATGGCTTTGGGGTGTGTCCAACAAGCACTTCTGACACATGAAGTTGGTTTTTCGTTACTTAACCTCTTGCACTCCGGGATACCGCGGGTGATCACGTCTCTGCGTCCTAGTGCGCCCTCGACGCACCTTGAATTGGGTTTCTGAAACCTTGAAGAACCAATGACTGAAAACCTAGCAAGAAGGACCCGCCTACCAACGGCTGCGAATATAGCGAGCCAATTGAAGCAGAGAAGTTCGACGATTGAAAGCGTGCGTCCCGTGCGTAAAATCTGTTTTGTGTAAGCCACTGTGTGTAACGTTAGCGTTCGCCAGTCTTTCTTTATTACTACTGTTCTTATTTGTTTTGAAAAATCGTTCGCCAAAACCACAATCATGGAAGCGCAAAACTGAAATAATGGAATCATGGTTTGACCGGGTCGCGTGACCAGAACCATGAGTCGTAACAAGCGGACCAGCGTCATGTTCGTCTGACAATGAGGAAGAGATGTTCGCCAGCGACACTGCTGTTGTGGACAGGTAAGTGTTATAAGCTAAATTATTCTTTATCACTGAAAATAGTAATCAAAATGACTTTTAACCCATCAGTAAATTACAACTGTGCGTCATCGCCACATGACGGACTGCGGCGCACGCTACTCTGTAGCGGGGGTGGGGGTGGTGGTGGTTGTTATCCTCTACATTGCAGATATTTTAGTATAATTTTTATTGCACTGTAGGTTATTTTTTCTTGTAAAAAAAGACCACACATTTTTTACATGGCATGCTTCTTTGTGTGTGGGGGGCTTGTTTGTTCATTCATTCATTCATGTATGAATAAACAACCCCTCCACACACACACACACACACACACACACACACACACACACACACACACACACACACCCCTGAGTGTCACCTTTCATTAGAGCCCAAGATCAAGCTTCTATGTTGAATCATTCAAAAGTTACAGACGTTTTTCCAAACTGTGCCATTTGGCACAGTTCAAAAACGCCTGGGAACAACCTGAGGAAAAAGCTGTGTAATATATTCATTTTTTGTGGTATTGTTACAAAATTTTGACCTCAGCTGGATAACACTTGGTTCTACATTTCTGTTGCATTTTCCAGCCCGTATCTGACAGCTGTGTTATTTGCAAGCATTTGTATCCAAAAAAACACCCAGGCGAACTTTATTTTCTTCAAGTTCAGTATGTTTAGATGACTGTTACTCAGTGGCAGGAACACTTAGAGAGATTATGACTGTTTTGCCAAAAAATTCGAAGTGTTTTCTTTTAAATGAGACCAACCCCACGAAGATGCTGCAAAGGGTTGAAGAACAGCTTTTGATTTACTTTAGGTACGTTATTTTTAGGCGTTTTTAGGGAAATTGACCAGAGTGCAAGGGGTTAAGTCAGACAAGCCTGGGCATTACCAGCTTAAGAATTAAAAATGGCTACCCTCATGTGCTATGCATCAATAGTTGTGTAAAATTTACTACTTATTGTACTCCTGCTTTATGTTAAACACACAGTACTGCCCAACTTCTATCACGGAACATGTCACTACATTGTTTTTGTAAATTGCCACAAACTAACAGCTAAACGAGTAGAGCAGACTGATTCCCCCACCATGTACATTGAAACTATACCGTCAATGATGGAGTAGGTCATTCCAGCCTCATTAAACCACCCTGAGAGTGCTCAGATCTCCTGACTGCTGACCTTGACCTTAAACACAGCCTAGATGCAGACCCACATGAGGATCGTTGTGCATAAATTTGCCGAACACTGGAGATATTGCCTAGGAGGAGTAATGATTTTTGCAAAATCAATGCCTCAATCTTCTGACCTTGAGCTCAACCTGGATGCAGACCAGTCTGAGTACCCGTGACAGTAAGTTTGTTGAGCATCAAGACAATTGCCTAGGAGGAGAACTGATTTTTCTAAAATCAAGTAAGTCCTAGATCTCCTGACCTTTGACCTTGAGCACAACTTGGATGCAAACCTACCTTAGCTTGGTGAGCATCATGGAAATTGCCTAGGAGGAAGAGTGATTTTTCTGAAAACACCTAAGTGCCTAGATCAGGGATGGGCAACTATGTGCCATGGAGGGCCATTCCATGGCAGGTTTTCTATTCCACCCAGTCTCTTCAGCAGTTGCTTTCACTAATTAGCAATCCTTGAAGCTCATTAGTGCAAACACCTGCTGAAAAGACTGAGTGTAACAGAAAATCTGCAGTGGAATGGATCTCACTGCCCATTCCTGGCCTAGATCATCTGATCTTTCACTGTGACCTAGAGCACAAGCTGGATGCAGAGTCACCTGAGGATCCTTGTGAGTAAGTTTGTTGACTACAGGGGCAATTGCACTGGAGGAGGAGCGATTCCCGTGAAATGTGGATGGACGGACAGAGAGACGCTCGTCACTTCATTGCATTAGCTCCTTTCGGCTTTGCTGGACACAGCCAACAAAAAAAATTAATAAAAGTGCAAAATATAAATTACACATCAATGAGTTAAAATCATTTTTACACTGGGTTAGATCAGCCAAATGATAATGTATTTTGGTGAAATTTGCTTGAAAAGAACAGGGTTGTTTTTATGAAACACTTTAGCCTCAAATGTGGCATAATTTCTTCAACTTGTTTTCCAACTCAGACAGAAAGAACACACCTTAAACTTCTTTTTACCAACAGCTTAATTAGTGACATTTTTCTCTGCACACAAACAAAGCTCCCTCATTCCCACCTTATACTGATTGATCTCTTCCTGCAGGATCTCATCTGCATCAGAGTACATCTCCATCTTCTTCTGCTTCTCCAGCTTCCTCCTCAGCCTAGACAGATCTTCCTAAAAAGGCAAGAAGACATGTTTGAGAGCCTGCAGTAAAAACTTTTAAAGAAATGGAACAAGATCACCCAGTGAGAGTATGTACTAGGATTCGGCATACCTGTGCTCGTTTCAGGTTGTTGCTTTCCCTCTCCCGAGCTGTGCGGTTATCTGCCACAGAGACCTGGATCTCTTTCAGTTTGGCCTGTGTGTGTTCCAGCTGCACCTTCAAGTCCTCAGCCAACTGTGCAGCCTCCACTGCCTGCAGCAAGGAAGGAAGCAGGCACACTCAATAAAAACACCTAATGATGACAAGCCTGAGCTGTAATGCTGTGGTGGTACAGTAAGTTTTATGAGTCTAGTATTCATTCTTTACCTTTTCCTGTTTACCGATTACTGTTTACATTTTCCAACTTTGACGATGCAAGTTTTCCACATCCTTCCCTAAAAGTCTTTGTAACCTTATGGCAGTTAAATTACCGGTACCTGTTTATGTCAGCTGATATTTTAAATATTTTCAATTTCTTGTAGTGGTTTCCCTTTCTGGTTAGCAACAATAACAAAAGAAATCTATTAAGAATACTTCAAAGCTGGTATCAAAGATGGTATCATTAACTTTAACACTGTGTGGATATCGGGGAAAAAAAAACCTAAAGTCTAATTTATTGATGTCTGATTGATGCAATATTGTGCATCAGCAACTCTGGAAATGACCAGACCCAGTATCCATATGGATACTAGTTCCATCAACCCTGCCACAACAATTGGAACAAACCCCAGGCTGAAATCTACTGGTTGGCACAGCAACAGCTTGTTGTTCCTTCGTATTCCAAGTCCTGATGGTAATATTCCAGGGAGAAATGCTGTTTCCCACATGAGCAGGGACAACACTCGTCTCCAGTGTCACATGAATCAGCTTTGCCTTGAATATGTGACCATCAGTCTCTGTTCATCATTTCCCTTAATAAATAATGCATAATCTCAATGTTTATCCTGTAAGTTTACAATTAAAACTAAAAATAAAAATAAAAATAAAAGCTATTCAGTGTTTTATCATACTAAAATGGCAAATATTAAATCATGATGGAATTTATGGACAAAGAGAAAGACTAACACAGCTTCTGATATATATTTTATTAGGGGTGGGAATCATGAGGGATTTCACAATCAATCAATCAATCCATCAGATTTATATAGCGCTTTATCATAGACACTCAAAGACGCTTTACAGAAATTAAGGGTCATCCACCACCTGGATGGATGAAGCAGCCACAATACGGCGCCATCCCTTTTTAACCATTTACACACACATTCACACCAAGGGCCACTTTAGAGTCTCCAATTAACCTAACCTGCATGTTTTTGGCATGTGGGAGGAAACCGGAGAAATCCCGGGGTAAACCCACGCATACACGGGGAGAACATGCAAACTCCACACAGATCACTGTTGGCTGGGGGCAGGGATCGAATCCACGATCTCATGATCTCCGCGATCCCCCGGCCGAGGGTAAACTGTGCTGCCGCAGTGCTAACCACTGCGCCACCGTGCAGCCAAATGTGATTCGGATCGCGATACTTGGGTCACGATGCAATACTACCACAATCCATTGCAATACCATACATCCCCCTCCCATTTCAGCATCACATTTTGTCCCCAAAGTACAATGTCAATATCTGTTTCATATAAGTTTTCCCTCATTTCAATTCACCACAGCTGCTTTTGTTTCTACGGCTGAAGGCTCCCAGTCCTTCGTGGGATGCAGTGCTGTTGTCATTCTTTCTGCTGCCCATATTCTCATATTCCAGAGGGCTTCATTTTCTGTGTTGACATGTCTCTGTACACAGGGAGGGCAGTGAATTGTCTTGGTTACTTCGCCCACTCTGAGTTTGGAGGTGGCTTTGTTGCATAGGGAGGTGTCCAGAGTTGACAGTTCACTGACGTTGGCGTTGCTCGTGCTGGAGTAATTTTAGCTTAGCCGTTGCTAATGCTGTTGTTGCTGCATGGCTCCGAGAGGAGTGTGCCGGCTTGCATGTTCCAAGAGATTTGTTTTTTTTCTTGCAGTGCTCCTTGCGAGTTGTGTGTCATGTCAAGGTCTTTCGTTCCCTCTTAGTTATAAAATCCAAAAAAGGCACGACATTTGAGTTAACTTTTCGCTGTATCCTGTAATTTCCCCACTGTGGGACTAATAAAGGTTTATCTTATCCAACTGCTTCCTAACTTGTACACCTGGCTGCAAATCTCATGAGACAAGCTATGACTTCACCTGACTGGGTGCTTACTTTGCTCCATCTAATGGACTGAAAATGCATTTGGTTGATTAATACCCAAGAGTTGACAACATTTACATGAACATACAGTGAAGATCAAAATTAGAGAACAGTGTATTAATACTTGATTTATTCTTACATATGTTATTCTTCATTGTTCAGGATTTGACAGAATATCAGCTGTGGCTATACCACTGCTGTACTAACATGTTTTTTGAAATAATCAAGGCACTTCAACACAAACATTTATTTTGTAAAAAAACAAACAAACAAACAAACCCGCAAAATTAGAGAACAGTAACCACTATGTCAGGTCAGGCATTCGTTTGCTTGCTACCGGATAACCATGAAAACCGTTACTACTTGTCTCATGGATTGGGCCGTCGGCGACTCAACCGGCAACCCCGCCCTTCCGAGGGCGTGGAGGGTGAAACTGGGCATCCTGGCAGAACTAAAAACAATATCTGTCACAGGTCTGTGGTGGACCACTCCCAGTTACACGGGGTGAGACTGGACATCCTGGCAGATAAGCACATCTGTCGCAAGGTCTGTGGTGGACTTTTGCCAGTCAGTGCATCACGACATGCACTACACAAAGAGCAGAGATAAACAAATCTATCATCTGGTCAGTCACTGCAACAGATACTGGAGTCAGTTTGTCTTGGCCTGTCCTTGCCACTGATAATACCTCTATCTGCCAAGAATGTGCCACTAGTCCAGCAAAAGCTAGTGGTACTCAAATACTTTGAAAGCAGTTTCATGAAATGGTCGGTCAGAGGGCAGCTCATGCCGGCTCGGACGATGCCCGGGTTTGCAGGGTCGGGAGTTCCTGGCAGCGGAGGGCGGGGTACAGAGCTGCGTAGAGGAATCTGATCAGACCTAAATGAAACAGTCATTGTCACCCACGACAGACTGCTATGATGATGATGATGATGAATCACTATGTCAGAAAAGAAGACTTAAACAATGGTTTTTTTTTTGGCCTATAGAATTAAAAAATTTATAGGAAGTGTAAAGGCCCTTTGAATGACTTCAGCACATCTGCGCCCACAGAACATCACTAGTTTCTCACACTGCTCTGTTTTGGGGGACAGGATTATGCGAAGACTCTCAATGGGGAATCGGTTCAACACTGCAGCTGGAATTAATCGCCAGTTCACTGTTGAACAGGGCAAGGATCTGTCTCGGCACACAGTGTCTTGGCGTTTACGAGAATTTGGACTTAAAGCTCACCCTGCAGTGACTGAACCTCTCATCAGTAGAAAGAATAAAAAGGCTAGACTTGCCTTTGCTGAGCAGCATGTTGTGTGGATGGAGAAGAACTGGTCCAGAGTGCACTTCAGTGATGAGAGTAAGTTCAATTTATTTGGGTCTGATGGGAAACAATATGTTAACAATATGTTCGGTGTCAAACTGGAGAAAGACTGAACCCAAAGTGTGTAAAGAAGTCAGTTAAATTTGGAGGAGGAGGTGTCATAGTTTGGGGGATGTTTTCTGCAGCAGGAGTTGGGCCTCTTATACAGCTACATGGCAGAGTGAATGCAAATGTTGATGTGAACCTCCTTCAGCAACATGCAATTCCTTTGCTGCAATTGTCTTCCAATCAGGCAGCAATTTTCATGCAAGACAATGCCTCCTGTCAGACTGCAAACCGGTTTAACAGTTTTTTTGAATTTAACAACACTGAAACAATGAAATGGCCAGCCCAGAGTCCAGATCTAAAGCCCATAGAGAATCGCTGGAAAATCATTGGCGACAAAGTAATGGCTAAGAAACCAACTACAATTCCTGAACTGTGGAAGAAACTGCAAGAAGAATGGACCATGATCAAACCAGAGCAGTGTGACAAACTAGTGATGTCCTGTGGGCACAGATTCAAGAAGTCATTCAGAGCACACAGAAGTCATTCAGAGCAAGGGCCCTCTACACTTCCTTGAATCCTATAGCCCTAAAAAAAAAAAAACCCATTGTTTAAATCTTCTCTTCTGACACAGTGGTCACTGTCCTCTAATTACCTCCGCCAGGCCGCAGGCCGCAGGAGGTTGTGTTTTTGCCAGCGTTTGTCTGTCTGTCTGTTTGTCTGTCTGTTGGTTAGCAAGATAACTCAAAAAGTTTTGGATGGATTTCCATGAAACTTTCAGGCGTTGTTGGAAATGGTACAAGGAAGAACTGATTAAATTTTGGGGATGATCCGGATCACCGTCTGGATACAGGCATTTTTTAAAGGATTCTTTAACATTGTGAGATACAGCCATTTTCAACATGTGTGCAGGCGCAATGGAGGGCGCTGGTCGTTGTGTCTGACGAACACGAACTCCGCGTTCTTCAAAGTTTTAGGCACAAAAGCACGTGGAAAACAGTGGTGGGCCGGGCCCGGCAGCATGCCTGTGTTTGCGCTACGCTGCAAAAGCTGAGACGGGCAGCTGTCCGGCGCCGGATTATTTGGCAGAAATTCCCCGGGCAGCCATAGTGGCTGCGCAAAAACAAGGTCTCTGCCGGGGAAGCTTCCAAATCCTCTTTTGCCGTGGAGCGCAACCCCAATATAAAACCCACGGCAACCTGTCTACCCAATTTGCATCCGTCAGTGAAGCCCTTAGTGCTGCTTTCAGTGATCTATGAAAACGCTCGCATAACCCATTGGCCTGTGGGTTGTACGCGGTTGTGCGATGAATTGCAACGCCCGCAGCCTGGGAGTTTGCAGATGGAGGAGATGGACACAACACCAACACTTCAGTTTATTACCTCCGCTAAGGAGGTAATGCTTTTACTACTGAACCACTAATCCTATCATTGTGAATCCAATTGCTAGTCATATGTTTTCATGGTCAAGGAATCTGAAAACGTACACACAAACACTGTATGGGGGGGAACTGTGGCGCTTGGCGGAGGTCTGCGCTCTCCGAATGCTTTTCTAGTTTTGCTCACTGTTTATTTTACAAAATAAATGTTTGTGATGAAGTGCCTTGGTTATTTAAAGCAGACGGACAGTGACATTTTTTTATTGAACCAATCAACAGATTGTATGAAAATATTCTATTCTGTCTATTCCCGCGATTTAATGTGTCACCAGCTTCCATAAATGACCTTATTTGCTCATAGCTCAGCCTTCACTTAGTGAGGCTGCAGTACCGCCATTTCTCGATAGGTGCGGGCATTGGTGACGTCACAACAGCAATACATAGTAAATGGCAGAACGAGAGCAAAGTGATTCGGACAGCGATTATTTTCTCGAGTTTGACGACCTCAATATAAATGATGACATTGAAAATGAGGAATCGGATGATGAAGTAGTTTTGGGTGGTGCTGAGGGGGGTATTCAGCCTTATTTGTGGGAAAGAAGTGAGGGTTATGTTGCCTGCCTGTGCAGTGAGCCTCATCAGAGAAACATTCCCATCTGATCACTACAAGGGATTTTGCCTACCAAGATTAGATTTGTGAACAATGATATGTAAATAAAGTTTTGTAAAATCATATATTGAGTTTATTAATGTTCATGTCAATGTTATAATTCTCATAGTTCAGCATTCATCAAAGTCGCATGTCATATACATTTGAATAATTTGAACACTAAATTCTTCTCAGTTTGAAAAGAAATATTACATACTATACCACCTTTGTATGAACGTTTGAAAACACAGCAGAAATATACAAAGAAATACAAAAATCAATGGAGTATCACTACAGATTAAGAAAATAACTAGTTTCCAGATATAGCAATTATTATATTCCAATAAATAACATTTCACAGTTATAATGGGCACCATTCTATGGTAGAAAATTGGGGTTCCATTTTTAAAAGCACATTTCTCTTACAATCTTAGGCTTATATTTATTTTTCTTAGCAAATATGTTGCTTCCCTAAAAATTGAAAGCTGAACTGTCATTGGTAATTACCTCCGCCAGGCCGAAAAGGCCAGGAGAAGGTTATGTTTTTGCCGGGGTTTGTTTGTCTGTTTGTCAACTCCGCGTTCTTCAACGTTTTAGGCACAAAAGCACGCGCAAAACACTGGTGGCCTGGGCCCGCCAGTGTGCCTCTGTTTGCGCGACGCTGCAAAACCTGACACGGGCACCTGTCCGCCGCCGCCGCATTATTTCCCAGAAATAATTTGATTTTGAAAATCATCCATTGCTTGGAATTCATTTAAAATGTTTAGTAAACATTTGCAGTGAATATTAAAAATACAAAACTTACCCGGTTTACTTCTCATTTTCTGACAGCTGATTGCCTCGGTAGATCACCCTTGCTTTTCACGCCACTGTCACTGACACTTGTCTCAGAGTCAGACTTGGCAATCGCGGGATATATAGTTGGAATAGCCGTTTTCTTTATCACCAATCTTTTTGCAAATTTCATTTCAAATTGCATCTTATTCTCGAAATCGCTGTAAACCAGGGGTGTCAAACTCATTCCATGGAGGGCCAAGACCCTGCATGTTTTGCTTCTACCCAGTGTCATCAGCAGGTGTTTTCACTGATCAGCAATCAGTGTGAAGAAATTCAGTGAAATCACCTGTTGAAGACACTGGGTGGAGGTAAAACCTGCAGGGTCTTGGCCCTCCATGGAATGAGTTTGACACCTGTGCTGTAAACGAAATGTCTACTGCACATGTAGGGCGCTGATGAGGTGCAGGTGTGCACGCACCTGAGGCAGATGCCTGAGAGCGACGAGCCGTGACACCTGCAAAATATATGTGGACAAGAAAGACTGACAAACCTGGGTACTATTTCACTGGAGTCTGCTTTAATACAGAAGCTGAAGCAATAGGGAACACTGTATGTCTATGTAATTGAGAACTTTGCTTCTAAAAAACACAGGAGGATGGACTTCCAATATAAGTAACCGGTGAGTTAAACTGTCTTTCTTCAGCATGTTTTTTCCCCCTAACCGTTCTTATGATCATGAAAATATTTGGTAATTTCGAGAAATATCCGTAATCGCCGATTTTAAAACGTAAACATCAAGTGTTGCATGAAGCAAAACACAGCAGTGGCCGATGACCGTGTGTGTGTGTTTGGCTGAGCTGACGTCACACAGTCAGTGGCCATCTTAGCCGCTGATCGCTTGGCTCTCCAGGGCAGCATACTTTCAAGAGCACATTGTCACCATATGCGACATTTGTTGAGACCAAAACATGTGCAGTTCGCTTTAGCTCATCTCAGACAACAATTTCAGATATGAATTAGCAATACTGAATTTTCGTCTGTCCGTCTGCTTTAAGAAACATGCTAGAACAGCAGTGGTATAGCCACAGCTGACATTCTGTCAAATACTGAACAATAAAGAAAAACATATAGTGGTGTGAAAAAGTGTTTGCCCCCTTCCTGATTTCTCATTTTTTTGTATGTCACACTTAAAATGTTTCAGATCATCAAACAAATTTAAATATTAGACAAAGATAACACAAGTAAACACAAAATGCAGTTTTTAAATGAAGGTGTTTATTATTAAGGGTAAAAAAAAATCCAAACCTACATGGCCCTGTGTGAAAAGTGATTGCCCCCCATTAAAACATAAATTAACTGTGGTTTGTCACATCTTTGGAAAGCTGAGTTCAATTTCTCGAGCCACATCCAGGCCTGATTACTCCCACACCTGTTCTCAATCAAGAAATCACTTAAATAGTACCACCTGACAAAGTGAAGTAGACCAAAAGATCCTCAAAAGCTAGACATCATGTTGCCATCCAAAGAAATTCAGGAACAAATGAGAAAAAGTAATTGATATCTATCAGTCTGGAAAAGGTTATAAAGCCATTTCTAAAGCTTTGGGACTCCAGCAAACCACAGTGAGAGCCATTATCCACAAATGGCGAAAAAATGGAACAGTGGTGAACCTACCCAGGAGTGGCCAGCTGACCAAAATAACCCCAAGAGCACAGCGACAACTCATCCAAGAGGTCACAAAAGAACCCACAACAACATCCAGAGAACTGCAGGCCTCACTTGCCTCAGTTAAGGTCAGTGTTCATGACTCCACCATAAGAAAGAGACTGGGTAAAAAATGGCCTGCATGGCAGAATTCCAAGACGAAAACCACTCCTGAGCAAAAAGAACATAAAGGCTTGTCTCAGTTTTGCCAGAAAGCATCTTGATGATCCCCAAGACTTTTGGGAAAATACTCTGTGGACTGACAAGACAAAAACTGAACTTTTTGAAAGGGGTGTGTTCCATTACATTCAGCATAAAAGAAACACGTGACCTCAAGCTGAAGCGCACTTGGGTTCTGCAGCAGAACAATGATCCAAAACACACCAGCGAGTCCACCTTTGAATGGCTTAAGAAAAACAAAACAAAGACTTTGGAGTAGCCTAGTCAAAGTCCTGACCTGAATCTGATTGAGATGCTGTGGCATGACCTTAAAAAGGCGGTTTATGCTCAAAAACTCTCCAATGTGGCTGAATTACAACAATTCTGCAAAGATGAGTGGGCCGAAATTCCTCCACAGCGCTGTGAAAGACTCATTGCCAGTTATCGCAAATGCTTGATTGCAGCTGTTGCTGCTAAGGGTGGCCCAACCAGTTATTAGGTTTAGGGGGCAATCACTTTTTCCACACAGGGCCATGTAGGTTTGGATTTTTCTTCCCCTTAATAATAAACACCTTCATTTAAAAACTGCATTTTGTGTTTACTTGTGTTATCTTTGTCTAATATTTAAATTTGTTTGATGATCTGAAACCTTTAAGTGTGACAAACATGCAAAAAAATAAGAAATTAGGGAGGGGGCAAACACCTTTTCACACCGCTGTATGTTAGAATAAATCAAGCATTAATACATTGTTCTCTAATTTTGATCCCCATTACATATAATTAATAAAAGATTGGTGCATGCGTTTAGGGATCAGTTCATCATCACTAGTGCCAAGTATCATGATACATCACAGAATCAGTCTTTTGCCCCACCTCTATATTCCATATTCAAAATCACACCAGCTTTTTAAACTTCTTATAGTGATAAACAAGTAAACACAAAATAGTTGGCTTAACAGGAGGAGCTGAAAAATGAGAGAAGCTGACATGTGACACTTTGTGCTAAAGACAACCCTTGTCTAACGGTCATTCATGCTTGATGGCATTTCTCACCTTTCTCTTGTTGAGTTCGAGTGCTTGTGTTCTGACAGCCAGCTCCTTTTCCAGAGCAGCCAAAGTGCTCTGTAGGACTCCCTCTTTTTCTTCCAGCTTCTGCACAACCAGCAGCTGGGCATCAACCTGAAAGAGGCGGCAACAGAAACCAGACTGCTTTAAATGCATGACATAATTGAAACCAGTAAAGGAGTGTTTTCAGGTTTATGTTCTCCCTCACCTGAGTTTTAAATGTAAGAACTTGGTCTGCCAGTTCCTCCTTCTCTTCTTTCAGCAGCTTGTATATCTGGTTGGATTTAATTCGTTCACTCATCAGCTTGAAATTGGCATCATCCTTCTCCCGCAACTGTTGCAACAGCCGGCTGTTTTGCTCCTGCATGTCTTCAAAGGCTTGACCCGTTACGTCCATCTCACTCAGCAGGGCTTCCTCTTCCTCAAAAGACACACATGTGGCAGTGATTAAAAACAGTGAGAAGTCAGTGGCAGTCAGTTATGGCATTTTTGGATTCCAAGCTATAAAACAGGTGGGGCCTGATTTCAACACCATTTGTAGCCACTCAAATAAGAATGTGTTGGGAGATTTGTAGTTACAAAAGCCCCCTCTTTGAAAGAAAACATGTTTCTTTCTTGGTATTCACCACTAAGTGAAATGAATTTTAAAAAAACATATTTAATGTGTTATAAGCCTTTTTCCCCCAATTTCTATGAAAAATCAATGGCTTACTTTACTTTTGTCATTAGAAGAACAACAAACTCCAACACTTAATAAAATGTCCAGTGCTTCTGATTATGGCTTTGTGCCAGTGGAGGAAACTCCAGCTATCACACCACTTTCAGGGCAAGACAGTTAGCTCATTTTGAATTTGCTTCCTTCAAATTCAAGATAAGCTAATATTTTTTCATGAAAAAGTAAAATGTCTCACTACTAACTTTTAATATTTTTTCCATGTTCTACTGTCCCTCGTGGTTTTTTGTGGGGGGTGCTTCGGGAGTATGGAGTATCGGGCTTGTTGTTACGAGCTATTCGGTCTCTGTACGACCGTCGTGAGAGTTTGGTTCGTATTGCCAACACTCGGTCGGAGTCATTCCCAGTGAGAGTTGGACTCCGCCAGGGCTGCCCTTTGTCACCGATCCTGTTCATAATTTTTATGGACAGGATTTCTAGGCGCAGCCAGGGAATGGAGGGTGTCGTGCTTGGTGACCACAGGATCTCATCTCTGTTGTTTGCAAATGATGTTGTCCTGTTGGCTTCATCCAGCAATGACCTACAGCTCTTGCTGAGACAGTTTGCCGCTGAGTGTGAAGTGGCTGGGATGAGAATCAGCACCTCCAAGTCCAAGTCCATGGTCCTCAGCCAGAAAAAGGTGGATTGTCCTCTCTGGGTTGGGGACAGGCTCCTGCCCCAAGTGGAGGAGTTTAAGTATCTTGGGGTCTTGTTCATGAGTGAGGGGAAAATGGAGCGAGAGATTGACAGACGGATTGGAGCAGCATCTGCAGTGATGCGGACACTGTACCGGTCTGTTGTGGTGAAGAGGGAGCTTAGTTCTAAGGCAAAGCTGTCGATTTACCAGTCAATCTACGTTCCTACTCACCTATGGTCACGAGCTTTGGGTAATGACCGAAAGAACAAGATCGCGGATACAAGCAGCTGAAATGAGCTTTCTCCGTTGGATTGCTGGACTCACCCTCAGAGACAGGGTGAGGAGCTCAGTCATCCGGGAGAGGCTCAGAGTAGAACCGCTGCTCCTCCACATTGAAAGGAGTCAGTTGAGGTGGTATGGGCATCTGATTAGGATGCCTCCTGGACGCCTCCCACTTGAGGTGTTTCAGGCACGTCCCACTGGGAGGAGACCCCGGAGCACACCCAGGACTCGGTGGAGAGACTATGTCTCCCAGCTGGTCTGGGAACACCTTAGTATCCTCTCTGAAGAGCTGGAGCAGGTGGCTGGGGAGAGGGAAGTCTGGGCTTCTCTGCTTGAACTGCTGCCTCCGTGACCCGGACCTCCGGAAAAGCGGTAGAAGATGGATGGATGGATGGATGGATGTTCTACTGTGAATAAAATTGTGATTAATGAACTCTCTAAATTATTGCATCCTGTATTTAGATTTTACACAGTGTCCCAACCTTTTTGGAATTGGGGTTCTATCAGCAGATAATATGCACTTTTATGTAATGGAAATCCAATGAAGAGCCATTAAAGTGGAAATATGATGAAAATTTCACTTTCTCTGGGCTTTTGCACATCAATTTGGGTATCTGGAGTGGTTAGCAAAAGAAAAACTAAAAAACAACACTGTTACTTTGTTAGGGTCTGACTTGTCTCTCTCATACCTGTCTAATGAGAGGTTCTTATTTCTTAACAGTTATGGTGTGACAATCGGAGCTCATTGGAATGATGCCACCCTCTCAGCTTTATCTCTACCCTTGTTAATGACATTTACCAGTGAGTGACAGAATCCACATACTTACAGTGCCACTTGCGAGCTTTGCGCATGACTAACTTGTTCATTTATCCAATTGATTATACTGTGAAAAATATTTCCCCCTTCCTTATTTCTTATATCTATCTATATATAAAAGAGATTCTGCAGTATGTATGTCGCAGAAACTCTGTCCCCTTCCCCTACTAACTCAGACGGCACTTGACCACGGGCTCTCATCTCTTGCATGGCGATGACACAATACCTGAAGAGTGCTTCTGACATGGTTTCACTGACCACTTGACCATAAAAGAGGTCAAAAGTGACCTTTATTACCCGACCTTTACTGGGGAAGGTGCACGCCAGGAAAGGAATCAAGCGCACCTGACACAGTCAGTGGAGTTTAGGATCTGCGGGTCTCTCCACAATACAGGCATTGTGGACTGATGAGAAAATGGAGGTACAGGTTTCCACTGAAAGCTGGGACAGCAAAACTATATTTACACTGAAATATATTCACATTTATTTACTTTAATTCGCTAATATATATCCCCTGTTGAGGTGTACGCCAGTGACAGAATTGAGCACACCCTGACGGTTCCTGTCAGGTGATGGAGGCTGACCTACATCCGCTCATTTCTGTTGAATTCTGTTCATTATGTACACCCACCGCCGCTGCCGTCATGTAACAATAATGTAATTATTGGAATTAGGACAAGTTATACAAATGTTCTGTGTCTGCTAACTTCCTCAATATTCTTTTGAATTTGGACTATTATTTATTCCACTCGCTTTGGAATTGCGGGAAATGTGAAGGATACAACTGTCTGCTATTAAAAATAATGTATTAGCTAGCATACTGATATAAAGTGTGAAGCATTGTGGATTTAAAAAAAAAAAATTGTTAAAAAAACACCCAGGAAGATGTCTTTTTATAAAGATCCTTCCATCTATCCACCAAAACCTTTAAAATGGATTAAAAAAACCCATTAAAAAATAAAACTGGATCAGTGTCCACATCAGCAAAAAAAATTAAGACATTACAGAGAACACAATTTTCACCAGCATCCATAGGAACATTGTAAATTTACATAGAAATGTTGCTAATTTATGAGGACACAATTGGTAAGTTTGAGAAAGGTTTTAATTTACAAAAAAAAAGCTAATTTGGGGGAAAAATTGCAAGTTTATGTGAAAAGTTTCAACTCTTAAGAAAAGCTGCAAATTTACAAGAAAAACTCAAATTTGAGGGAAAAAGTTGCAAATTTATTGAAAGAACAAGTGGGAAAAGGTCACATTTTTGAGACAAAAGCCATTCATTTACAAGAAAGAAGTAAATTTCAGAAAATAAATTTTACTAAAGTGAAACAGTAGTAAAAATGAAAGGACATACAACAGTAAAACACTGTATCATAATAAATATAAATGCTGTGTTTAAAGCCTACATGCTATTATCAGCCTGTGATGCATTTTATTTTGTGCAATAAAAAACTAATATGAAAACATTAATACATGTTTAATAATTTACCCTTGAGAACATAGGAATATTGGCGCAATAATCCTCCTTGAATGCTACACAAAAACAATGCATTATCAACATTAGGAAACATCAGCTTTTTAAGTCATATTGCCAGCCTCAAGTTTCTATAAATACTGCACACAATGTTATTTAATGCTGACATTGACACACATAGGGTGCTGCCTGGGAAAGAGGCCAATTATGTGGAAGGCCATCCTATTCAAAACACTGCATACGTGTAGTTACATTTCTGGAGAGGTGCACATCAGGTCAACATAAGCTATATATTCATTGCAGCCCAGCTGAGCTCTGGGAGGAGGACCAGAGATTGGTCAGGAGGTTCTTGATATCACTGTGGTAGTATCATCAAGATTAAACACTACATGCTGTATTAACTGGGTATTGCTGCTAGTTTTTGCATATTTATCACAATTAAATCTTTCAGAGCATGATCAAACAAATTTTATTAATATTACACAAAGATAACATGAGTAAATACAAAATGCAGTTTTTAAATGATTTAATTTATTAAGGGAAAAATGCTATCCAAACCTATCCAACAATTATGGCTAGTCGTCCAGGTCCTGAAGCAGCAAAGAAGCCCCCACCATCACACTACCACCACGTTTGACTGTTTGTATGATGTTTTTTAATGAAATGCTGTGTTGGTTTTATGCTAGATGCAATGGGATGCACACTTTCCAGAAAGTTCAACTTTTGTCTCATCAGTCCACACAATATCTTCCCAAAAGTCTTAGGGATCATTCAGATGTTTTTTTGGCAAATGTGAAATGAGCCTTTGTTTTCTTTTTGGTCAGCAGCAATTCTTGACTAGTCTTACAGTTGAATCATGGAGTAGTGTCCAAACTGAGGCAAGTGACGTCTGCAGTTCTTTAGATGTTGTTCTGGGTTTTTGTTTCTCATCTGTTCTTGAATTTCTTTAGATTGTGGCATGATGTGTTGCTTTTTGAGATCTTTTAGCCTACGGTACTTACTTTGTTAGACAGGTTTTAATCAAGTGATTTCTTGATTCAACAGGTCTGTCAGTAATCAGGCCTGGGTGTGGGTAATGAAACTGAACTCAGCTTTCAAAAAAATGTGATTGATAGCTTTTTTTTTTTTCTTTAAATGAAATCATCATTTAAAAACTGCATTTTGTATTTTATCTCCGTGTAATATTAAAATTTGTTTGATGATCTGGAACATTTAAATGTGACAAATATGCAAAAATATAAGAAATGAAAGAACCTTAGTGAGCAAGTTCACATATCTTCCATATCTACTTCTTAGTGGCCCCTCAGGAGAACTGATCAACATAAAATGGTTGGGGGGGAAAAAAAAGTCCCCCTCCCCCCAAAATGGACCCCCTCACTAGATGTATAAATTTGAAGTGTATCCAAACTATAGTGGTGACAAAAGGAAATGACCCCTCCCCAAAATAAATGGAACCCCTCATTAGAGGTGTCTGAAAAATCAAATGCACCTAAGGTATAATGATTAAAGCTTCTGTATAAATTTAAAGTCAATCCGGCGAGAAATGTAGAAGCTAGAGTGGCGACAACATGTCAAAAAAATGAAGACATAGACAAGTCAAAAATATTATACCCTCCACAACTTTGCTGAGGAGGGGCATTTAGTCTGGGTAGACAATGGTGCTGTAATATTTAATATCCTGCTGTATTCTGACCAAAGTATGTCCCGGACATTTCATTAACACTCTGGGAACTGTGTCAACAAGTGGAAAAAGTGCATAATATGTCCTATTAACTGTTTTACTCTTCAGCGTAAACAGGACTTAAACACACACAAAACAGTAAGCCAGTGATGGGTTAACTTTAAAGGTATTTAAAACAAAAGACAAAACGAAGGGTGCCAACAACTGGGGGCTGAATGCATGAACTAGTCTTGACTCTGATGAGCTCATAAAAATCTATACTTATACAAACTTTTTTCTTTAACAAGGACAAACTAGGACACATTAGGAAAATACATTGTTTTATTTGAGCCTGGCTTTCAATGATAAATTTAGTTATAGGGCCCCTTTGTCGATCGCCACTTCATCGTTGCGTAGGAGTTTTAATGCCCTAATGATCCCAGGAGCTATGTTGTCGGGAGTAACTTGCCCCTGGTGGGGTCTTTCAAAAAATTTAAAAAATGGCCCTGGGTAAACTGCTAGACCAAGAGCGGTCCAGCAGATCTCCATTAAAAACAAGAGCACACTCTGAGGCGAATGCAATATCCCCCACCTCCGTTTTCTTTGAAGATCCCAATACTTTGTGACGGAGAGCAGTTTTCAACTTTGCAAAATAATTACTGTGCAGTGTTTCCCCTACCATTATATTGGGGGGCGGGGAGGGGGTGTCACATTAATTTTTTTTATCTATATAGCACCAGATCACAAGAGAAGTCATTTTAAGATGCATTCACTATAGAACAAGTCTTTAGCTTGTCCTTTTATTAAACAAACTAAATATCCTTATGTCATTTATCTTATTTACATGACAGCAACTCATTTCTGTCTCCTCCTCTCTGCACTCTGTATCCATGCAGCGGGGCGGAACTCAGCTGCGCGTAAACAGACACATGCGCGCTTTTTTTTCAGCTCAGCCAGAAGTGGAACGACGTAGGAAACAGTTCAAAGTAAGTTTTGTGCTTGAATTATGCAGCAGTTTGAACATGAAAACACCAATAATCCAGAAAAAAGCAACATCTGATTATTTGGACTTCCGGTTATGACGGCCACGTAGGAAGACGTGTTTCACACTGCTCTGCTCTTGAAAATAAAAAAAAATTACTAAAACTCTCTTAATTGGAACAAAAACCCATCCTAGCGTTTTGGCGCGGATATGGTAAAGACTAAGGCTGGAAAATTAGGTGGAGGAAAAGGCAACTCGACAAAACAACCCAAGCTAACAGACTTCCACGCTCGAGGCGAAACAGAGAAAATTCCAGAGACAATGGCGGAGGAGGGAGCCAGCGGCGGAGCGGGAACAGTTGAAGAGGGGACAAACGCAGTGCTCACTGCCGTCAACTCCATGAGAACAGAGTTTTCATCTAAATTTGACGGGATTATAACAGCGATAGAAGGTATGAGAAAAGAAATAAACGACTGCATGGAGCATGTGTCGCAGGCGGAGCTCCGAATTTCAAGCGCTGAAGATGACGTCACCAGCCTGCAAACTAATCTGCAAACACTGGAATTAAAATGCAAACGTCTGGAAGATAACGTCCTAGACTTGGAATCCTGCTCGCGACGGAATAATTTGAGGCTGGTGGGCCTCCCAGAGGGAGCGGAGGGACGGGACCCATGTTTCTTTTTGGAAAAGTGGATTCCAGAAGCGCTGAATAACGCGGATCTGCAGTCATCGGTCGTTTTAGAGAGAGCTCACCGAATCGGCCCACCGAGAGATAATAAGACACCACCGAGGACGCTGATTATGAAGTTCCTCAACTACAGAGACAAGATGATAGTCACCAATGCTGCGCGAGCTAAAGGGGAAATTAAATACCAGGACCAACAGGTGTGGTTCTATCCGGACTTGGCTGCAGGAATATAACAATTGAGAAAGCAGTTCGACCCCGCCCGCAAAGAGCTGCGCAACCTAGGGATTTGTCACGGAGTAATTCATCTGGCAAGACTGCTGGTCACATATAAGGGGAGAACCCACACCTTCAAGACCCCTCAAGAGGCGCAGGAGCTCATCAAGCAGATCCAAAAGAAGACTGGCGGGAGCTAAGCATGAACATGACAAAGGTAGAAGATTTAAGCATATGTACAGACATCTGATTGATCTGAAACATAAACATGTCTACAAAATACAGACTGTAATAAAAAAAAAAAGTTATAATGTACAACGTTGCTATAAAACTTTGAAGTTATGTTGAAAAAACTACAGAAGAGAGTTAATGTCATAAGAATAGTAGTAGAGTCAGGGTGATTGAGAGGAGAAAGAGAGAGTGGTTTGACTGATCCTCGCAGGTGTGGAACAGTCACTAGCTATAACGGGAGACGGAATTTTTTTGATTTTGGGGGGATAACCACGAATGTGGGGAAAGGGAATCTGTTTTTGTTTAGTTTGTAGGATGAATGTTCCATCATCCATGTTTTTGCTTCTCTGTAAGAGTATGTTCATATTGCAAGGTAATCTCAAACTCCTTATTGATCATAGATCAAAGCGGTAATCTTAATTTAACTCCATGGAATTGCAGAGGTCTACAAAATCTTAAAAAACTTAAACAAGTCATGAATAAAATAAAAGACAGATTCAAAAATTGTATTTTTACAAGAAACTCATCTATTAGAGGAGGATGTAAAAAGAATTAGGAGAAGATGGCAAGGTAACGTGTTCACCTCATCATTTTCATCCCGAGCTAGGGGAGTTATGATTCTCATACATAAAACAGTCCCATTTCAAACGAAAAATGTAATTATAGACAAATTTGGAAGATATCTAATTATCCAAGGATCTTTGTTATTAGAAAATATGAATCTGGTGAACTTACACGGTCCCAATATTGATGATCAAATCTTCTTTGTTAATTTATTCCTCACTTTATCATCACTTACAGGGCAACATATAATAGCAGGGGATTTTAATTGTACATTGAATCCCAGTATAGATAGATCAACAGGACTGGACTGTACGCACAATGGATGTAGGATGACCATTAATCATTTTATGAAAGAATTGAGATTGCTAGATATATGGAGAGAAATGAAACCACAAGTCAAAGCCTATTCTTGTTATTCTAATACCTATAAGACATTCTCACGTATAGACTACTTTCTGATCTCTACAGAATTAAGGTCCAAGATTCAAAACTGTTTCTATGATAACATTGTGATCTCTGATCATGCACCCTGCTGTCTAGTATATGTAGATAAGGAATTGACAAAGGGCCCAGTTAGGTGGCATTTTCAACATAAATGGCTTCAGGATGAGGAATTTGTTAAGTACATAGAAAAACAGATAGATGAGTTCTTTGATATCAATACTACACAAACAACGGCATGTATAAAGTGGGAGGCTTTCAAAGCTTTTATTAGGGGGCATATTATTAATTATACAGGTTCAAAATCTAAGAAGACCCGAGAGGAGGGAGTCCAATTGGAACGTAAAATAAAAATTCTTCAAGAAAAGGTGTATGCAGGAAGTAACCCACAGTTAGAGAACGAATTACTGATTCTGAGAGCCGAATATGACAAAAAAATCAGCGAATAGAGCTGCCTCGAGTCTTCTAAGATTGAAGCAAACTTTTTATGAACAAGGTGAAAAATCAGGAAAATTATTGGCATGGCAGATTAAACAATTAGAATCTAAAACACCAATTACCAGTATTATAAGTAAAGGACAGGTAGTTATAGATCCTTTAGAAATTAATAGTGCCTTTAGAGATTATTATGAAAAACTATATGATACAAAAAACGAAACTGACTTAACAAAACTAAATGGGTTTTTGGGTGGATTATCCATACCAGGTATTCCAAATGAAAACAGGGAGATACTGGAGTCTAAAAATAGTCAAGAAGAAGTTGGGCAAGCCATTGATAATATGAAATCAGGAAAAAGAGCAGGACCAGATGGTCTTCCAGTTGACCTCTATAAAAAATTTAACAATAAATTAATAAAACCACTTTTGGAAATGGTTTTAGAAGCATTTCAAAATGGTAATTTACCATCATACATGAATAATGCCTTAATTATACTGTTGCCAAAACCAGGTAAACCCTCTAATAAATGTGAAAACATGAGACCAATAAGCCTATTAAATGCTGACCTTAAAATAATTTGTAAAATTTTAGCAAAACGACTACAAGAAATATTACCAAATATTATTAACCGAGATCAGAATGGCTTTATAATGGGAAGACAAGGCTTCCATAATGTAAGAAGACTATTTAATATTTATTCTAATAAAGAAGCACCGGATACAGCTCTCCTATCATTGGACGCCGAAAAGGCCTTTGATAGGGTCGAATGGCCCTATCTTTTTTAAGTCCTACAAAGGTTTGGACTTGGAAATAATTTCATAAAATGGGTCCAGATAATATACAATAATGCTACAGCAGAAATCCTAACAAACAGCAATATCTCAATATCAATAAAAATCAATAGAGGATGTCGACAAGGCTGTCCACTTTCACCTTTATTGTTTACTACGGCAATTGAACCTTTAGCGATGGCAGTACATTTACATCCACAAATATATGGAATTAAAGTAGGACCAACAGAACATAAAATCTCCCTGTATGCTGATGACATAATTTTGTTTATGTCAAATTTTAAAAAATCAATTCTGACCTTGTTAAATTTAATAAAGAACTTTGGGGATATATCAGGATATAAAATAAACAAAATCTTCAATATTAATGTTAAATGAGACCCAGAGAAATCATCCATCTCCTGAGGTAAACCAATTCAATGTTGTAGATCAGTTTAAATATTTAGGAATTCAAATTTTGCCTAAGCTAGAATCAGTCGCCAATGCCAACTATGAAGCCTTAATGACAAATATTAATGAGTTGCTTCAGAGATGGATGTCACTACCAATGTCGATGATCGTGAGAATTAATATACTTAAAAGTAATATCTTACCAAAAATACTTTATTGATTTCAAAACATTCCTTTACCACCACCTTCAGATCTATTCTCAAGAATTAAAAAAAGTTAGTGGAATTTATATGGAACAATAGGAAGGCTAGATTACGTTTGTCCTTACTAAACTTACCATTTGATCGTGGAGGTCTGAAATGTCCAAACTTTATGTTGTATTACTGGTCAGCACAACTGAGGTCTATGACATATTATTTTTCATCAAATGATCCTCCTCACTGGACTGAAATGGAATCATACAATTTACCTTTACCTCTTCCCTTATTCATATATTCAGACTCGGCTAAAAAATTACAGAAACAAGTTAAAAATCCAATTGTAAAGCACATGATCAAAATATGGTGTGAAATTAAAAAATATTTAAAAGAACCACACTCACTGTCACAATTTAGCCCAATATGGGGTAATCAGTATTTTACACCAGGAAGAGCGGATATTGTATTTAAAGTATGGAATTTAAATTTAAAAGGGATTCAAAAGATTCAAGACTTATATTTGTCACGCTCAGATAACATAATGTCTTTTGAAGAACTGAGGATTAAATTCAATCTTAACAGAACACAGTTTTTTAAATATCTTCAGATTAGAAATTTTATTCGATCAAATCAAAATAATGCTCTCACCCGACCTACTTATTCATCCTTGGAAAAAATTTTGATGAAAGATAGTAAGAGAAAGGGTATTATTTCAGAGTTTTACAACTCATTGACACTATACTCAAGTGAAAACTCACAGAAAAGACTGAATGACTGGAAAGAAGACCTGCAAATTGACATTTCAGAGGAACAATGGGAAATGGCTTGTGCAGGAGCTCAAACCAAATCAATAAATGTACGTCTTAAACTGATACATTTTAAATGGTTAATGCGGATGTATGTTACACCAGTGGAATTAAATAGATATAGTAAAAACATACCAGATACATGCACAAAATGTATGGAAAGTAAAGGAACCCTATTTCACTGTTTATGGGAATGTAGAAAAATCAGAATGTTTTGGGAAGAGGTGAGGGTAACAATTGAAAAAGTAATTTCAAAACAAATCACACTGAACCCTAAACTGTTTTTGTTGGGTCTGTATCCAGAAAAACATAACTTTAATAACAGTGAAAGAGCATTCGTAGACCTCAGTTTGCTTAATGCCAAAAAATGTATTGCACTACTGTGGAAAAAGACTCATAGACCAGATGTGACTCAGTGGTTAAGACAGATGTTAACAAACCTTCCACTAAAAAGAATAACATATACAGTATACTGAAATCAAAGGAAAATGTGTTTGAGAATATATGGAGACCTTTCATTGATTATGTAAAGAAATTAAACATGACTTCTGAAGAAGGAGAATGATATGTGTGGACCTTGCAAATTCCAAGCTGGTGAATGTATATTATGTATTCTTATGTAATAAATTACCTAGACTAAACAGAGGAGCATTGTTGTTGACTTGTTTTTGTTAATGGCTGTTGTTGTTTTTTTTTATTTATCTTTTGTTCGTATAAAAGACAAAAAATAAAATAGAAAGGAGATGTCTTTACCTTCTTTACATGTTTCAACTGCACTGCAGCCTTCCTCAGAAGAGACTGTTGTTGTTTTTATGTTGTTTTTTTATTTTTAAGCTCATGCTTACGTGACATTTTTTTCTGATGTGCTGTATGCTTCAATTTACTTATTAATGTATGATGTACAGTGGTGTGAAAAAGTGTTTGTCCCTTCCTGATTTCCTTTTTTTTGGTATGTTTGTCACACTTAAATGTTTCAGCTCTTCAAAGAAATTTAAATATTAGACAAAGATAACACAAGTAAACACAAAATGCAGTTTTTAATTGAAGGTGTTTATTATTAAGAGTAAAAAAAAAAATCAAACCTACATGGCCCTGTGTGAAAAAGTGATTGCCCCCCTGTTAAAACATAAATTAACTGTGGTTTATCACATCTTTGAAAGCTGAGTTCAATTTAATAGCCATTTCTAAAGCTTTGGGACTCCAACCGACCACAGTGAGAGCCATTATCCACAAATGGCGAAAACATGAAACAGTGATGATCCTTCCCAGGAGTGGCCGGCCAACCAAAATTACCCCAACAGCACAGTGACAACTCATCCAAGAGGTCACAAAAGACCCCACAACAACATCCAGTGAACTGCAGGTTTCACTTGCCTCAGTTAAGGTCAGTGTTCATGACTCCACCATAAGAAAGAGACTGGGCAAAAATGGCCTACATGGCAGAGTTCCAAGACGAAAACCACTGCTGAGCAAAAAGAACAAAGGCTCATCTCAGTTTTGCCAAAAAAAACCCATCTTGATGATCCCCAAGACTTCTGAGAAAATACTCTGTGGACTGGTGAGACAAAAAACTTTTTGGAAGGTGTGTGTCCCATTACATCCGGCGTAAAAGTAATACAGCATTTCAGAAAAGGAACATCATACCAACAGTAAAATATGGTGGTGGTAGTGTGATGGTCTGGGGCTGTTTTGCTGCTTCAGGCCCTGGAAGACTTGCTGTGGTAAATGGAACCATGAATTCTGCCGTCTACCAAAAAAATCCTGAAGGAGAATGTCTGGCCATCTGTTTGTGACCTCAAGCTGAAGCGCACTTGGGTTCTGCAGCAGGACAATGATCCAAAACACAACAGCAAGTCCACCCCTGAATGGCTTAAGAAAAGCAAAATGAAGACTTTGGAGTGGCCTAATCAAAGTCCTGACCTGAATCTGATTGAGATGCTGTGGCATGACCTTAAAAAGGCAGTTCATGCTTGAAAACCCTCCAATGTGGCTGAATTACAACAATTCTGCAAAGATGAGTGGGCCGAAATTCCTCCACAGCGCTGTAAAAGACTCATTGCCAGTTATCGCAAATGCTTGATTGCAGTTGTTGCTGCTAAGGGTGGCCCAGCCAGTTATTAGATTTAGGGGGCAATCACTTTTTTACACAGGGCCATGTAGGTTTGGTTTTTTTCCCTTAATCATAAACACTTTCATTTAAAAACTGCATATTGTGTTTACTTGCGTTATCTTTGTCTGCCTCTCGCCCAAAGATACTGGGATAGGCTTCAGCCCCCCCGCAACCCGAGAAGGATTAAGCGGAAGAAGATGGATGGATGGACGGACGGATGGATGGATCTGAAAAATTTAAGTGTGACAAACATACAAAAAAAATGAGAAATCAGGAAGGGGGCAAACACTTTTTCACACCACTGTATGTATGATATGATGCTGAACTGTTTTTCTGAAGTCAAACCATTTATTCATTAATGTCAGTTTATTAACTAATGCCATTAATATAAAAAATACCACGAAGTGAGGTGGTTGAAATAACTTGCTTTAATTTTTTAAATTCTGCAGAGACATCGATAAGTTGATGCTATTTATCTATTTATTTGCTTATAAAAACTGATGTGGTGCTGTAAAAAAACACTCTTAAGGTTATTTTTAGAGAACACGATGCACTTTATGAAGCTGAGGACATATGTAATAATTTTATTATGCTGATCTTAAAAGTGTTCCATCACATCTGAAATGAGAATCCCATTTTTTCTGATTTTTTTTCTTTTTTCTAGGTCCACAGTGGTGAACCTGCAGGAACTGAGGGTCAGCTGTGGAGAGAACAGGTTAGGGCATTGTCGACCTTCACCCCCCCCCCCCCCCCCCCCCAGACTATAAACCTAGGAGACACACTGCTGTGGCAGAACCAAATTATATCAAACCCATCATCCATGAATATACAGCAAAGTACAGGGAGTGCCAACCTTGACCTGTAGTCAGAGGGCATGGTCTCAGAGTGAACCTGTGTACCAGGTTTGGTAACCGTAACTTTCTTTGTTGTTGAGATTGCGGGCACATTCACAAAGCCACTGTTTGGTTTGGACAAAAGGACAATCTGCCGATAGTTCGGTTCGTTTGGTGCCATCTGAACATGTGTTGGAACTCTGGTGCACACCAAACAAGCAAAGCCTGGTCCACCTGAAAACGGGGGTCTCAGTACACTTGCAAACAAAGTCTGGCGTGCTTCGCTTGGTAGTGTGAATGCAAATGGACTATCCAGCAGACCAAAGGGCGGAAGTGCCTCTCGGTGTTTGTGTAACCATAGCAACACGTAGCCTGAGAAGAGGAAGTGGCGTTTACCGTAGTGCATTTTGGGTAGAAAATAACAATAAAGACAACCGCGTGGATCCAAGAAATCCTTTTACCGGAGAAAGCCGACGAGAAAAGTTAAAAAATGTCTCGTTTGTGGCAGACAAACAACCCAGCTGAAGGGTACGGATTTCCACTTTCAGCCCTGGCCAATTGATGAGCCAGATTTTTCTTCTTTGCCGAGATTTTTTCTTCCTGGTCAGTGGTGGTTTCAGGTACAGCGCTCCAAACGAGCAGTTGTTGTAATTGCGTGACGCTGTCCAGGCAGTTTGGTCCGCTGCAGTGTGAATGCAAGCCAAACCAGATGAAGGTGCGAAAATTCTCAGCATTCCCCACCCAATCAAACGGAGACCCCCAGACTATCCTGGTCTGAATGCAGCCATAGTTTATGTCATTTTGATGTTGACCTTTGACCTTGCAATCCCAAATCACTCTTCAGGGTCACAGGGTGAACCTGTGTACCAAGTTTGGTGGCCCTAGCTTTACTCATTTTACAGTAATAAGGCATAAGGAATGTGGCATAACCGGAGTGGTGGCCTAGAGGTAGAGCATCCACCACACAACTGGGAGGTCAGGGTTCAAGTCCCGGCCAGGTCATGCCAAAGACCATATAAAAATGGAACTTTCTGCCATCCAGCTTGGTGCTCAGCAAAAATGGAACAGAGGAGGGAAATGTGGGCAGCACTGGCACACGAGGTAGAGCGGGTCGTCCAATAACCAGAGGGTT
The DNA here is from genome assembly GCA_020510985.1 of Pholidichthys leucotaenia. Taxonomy (NCBI): domain Eukaryota; kingdom Metazoa; phylum Chordata; class Actinopteri; order Cichliformes; family Pholidichthyidae; genus Pholidichthys; species Pholidichthys leucotaenia. The sequence continues at coordinate 428,758,024 of CM035836.1, read as the reverse complement.
GGTAGTTCGAATCCCGCCGTCCCCAGCCATCCTGTCGTCATGTCCCTGGGCAAGACACTTTACCCACCTTGCCTCCAGTGTCAATGACACTGAGCATGAATGTGTATAAATGTACGGTAGTGGTCGAAGAGGCCGTTGGCGCAGATTGGCAGCCACATTTCCATCAGTCTGCCCCAGGACAGCTGTGGCTACAGTAGTAGCTTACCACTCAATGTCTGTCTGGAATAAATGAATAATGGACTCACTGTAAGTGCTTTGAGATGTCACTTGACATGTAAAGCGCCATATAAATCAAATCCATTATTATTATTATCATTAACCTTGGCCTTGGACGTTTTGACCCCAAACCTATAGCCGATGACGATGAGAAGGCATACAGGGTGGAGGTAGAGAATCTGCTGCTGTGGTGCCAAGCAAACAACCTGAAACTGAATGTCCAAAAAACCAAAGAACTCATACTGGACTTCAGAAAGAATAGACAGGACCACCCCCTCCTCCTCATAAATGGCAACTGCGTGGAAAACATCCCATCCTTCAGGTTTCTGGGCACCCACATCTGCTCTGACCTCTCCTGGACTGTCAACACCAAGGCACTGGTGAAGAAAGCCCAGCAGCAGCTGCACTTCCTCCGTGTCCTGAAGAAGCACAACCTGGACCAGAAGCTACTGCTGGCCTTCTATCACTGCACTGCTCAGTGGAGAGCGTGCTCACCTACTGTCTGGGCATGTGGTACGCCATACGACTGAGAACAGGAAAGCTGTGCAGAGGGTCATCAGCACCACCAAAAAAAAAAATCATCAGCAGCCCTCTGCACTCCCTGGAAGACAGCTCCAGATCCTCCTGTCTCAGAAAGATCAAGGCCGTCACAGGAGACCCCTCATACCCTGCCCACCACCTGTTTGACCTGCTTCCCTCTGGACAATGGTTCAGATCACTCAGGTCCCACACCTCCTCCAGAATGACAAACAGTTCTTTCCCTGGGCCATCCGAACCGCAAAGTCAGAGGCCCCACCCCCCTCCCTCCGAACGCTCACATACACAGAACGGAGGACCTTTTAATCATCACTATAACTCACCTGTCTTTGCACTCCCTGCTTTCATGTATACTGACCCATCCGTCAAATCACTACTCTACATATTTTCCATAATCCTTGAGCCATTTTACTCAATTATGTGCTCTGCACTCTGCACTTATGTACATAGTTCCACCCGTGAAGCCACTACCGTACCGGTGTATATACCTATGGACTATTTTATTTTTATTTCAACCGTATGTTTAATAATGTGTTCTGTAACTGTGTTTTATTATCTTTTACTTTATTGCACAGTAGCCTGGTGGAGCACCCACAATTTTGTTGTGCTGTACAACTGTACAATGACAATAATGCCTATTCTATTCTATTTAGCGGTCAGGATCCCAAGGTGAACCTGTGTAGCAAGTTTGGTGAAACTAGCTTTCTTTATTGTTGAGATATATTTTATAAGCCATTTTGATGTTAACCTTTGACCTTGTGATCCCAAAACCATAGTCACACCTCAGGGTCATAGGGTGAACCTGTGTACCAAGTTTGGTGACCCTAGCTTTACTCATTGTACAGTGATAAGACATAGGGAATGTTACCCTTGACCTTTGACCTTTTGACCCCAAACCCATAGTCAGAGGTCAGGATTCCAAGGTGAACCTGTGTAGCAAGTTTGGTGACCCAAGCTTTAGTCATTATACAGTAATAAGGCATAGGGAATGTTACCCTTGACCTTTTGACTCCAAACCCATAGTCGGAGGCCAAGATCCCAAGATGAACCTGTATACCAGGTTTGGTGGCCCTAGCTTTACTCATTTTATAGTAATAGTAAATTTATCATTTACCATAGTGCAAATGGAATGTTGACTTTGTTTACTGGAATGTTAATCACTAGATTAACATTCCAGATGGTATTCATCCAAATAGACTCGGTGCACATGTTTTAAGTGACAATCCGTTTCATTCCATTCAGCACTTTTTAGTACAGTGACTGAAAGCTGGTGTGTCGCCTCACCCCAAAGTGCTTGGGTCTGCCAACTAGCTTTTTTGCTTTCCACTTCTCATATTACTCCTATTAATCCAAATAATTCTCTCTGTTTAGATCAGTCTTTAATTCACAACCCCATACAGATCGTGTCTGCCCCCGATACCCAAAACATTATAACCTAAGAGAAATACAACATAACCTGATAAAGATTAAAACCATTAATTTACCACAGAAAAATAAAATAATTAAAAGTGGACTGCTGAATATAAGATCTCTGTCCGATAAAGCAACCTTAATTAATGATATGATTATGGATCACAATATGAATATACTCTGTCTCACAGAAACATGGCTACGCCCTGATGACTTTGTTAGTATTAATGACGCCACCCCCCAGCTATGGTAATATTCATATTCCTAGAAACCTTGGCCATGGTGGTGGTGTTGGGGTAATATATGAATCCATATTACCAATGAACCCTCAGCCTAAGCTAAACTCAAATTGTAACTCTTTTGAATGCTTAATTTTTAGCTTAGCACACCCATCCTGGAGGTCAGAACAGCCTCTTTTATTTACCACAGTATATTGCCCTCCCAGTGCTTCTTCTGCTGAATTTTTGTCTGAATTCTCTGAGTTCTTAACAACCTTAGTTTTCAGTTCAGACAAGATTATCATAGCTGGTGATTTTAATATTCATATAGACATTGATAATGATAGTCATAGTGTAGCATTTCTCTTCCTCTTAAATTCAAGTGGTTTTTCTCAGTGTGTTAGTAAACCAACTCATCATAATCACACCCTTGACCTGCTCTTGGCCTATGGTGTAGAAATTGATGAGCTGTTAGTCATTCCCCAAAATCCTACAGTGACTGACCATTATTTGATAACCTTCAAATTTGTGTTATCTGATTTTACAGCATCAAGCAGAAACATAGTTACCAGATTCTTACCTGATAGTGCTGTGGCTCGCTTTAAAGAATTAATCCCTTCAGCACTTTATTACCATGTCTCAGTATAGCAGACGACAGCAGTGACTGCTTGAATCCATCAGAATTAGACCTTTTTAGTTGATAGTACTGAAGCCTCACTGCGGGCAACTCTTGACTCCATAGCCCCTCTTAAAAAGAAAACTATTACTAACTAACTAACTAACCTGCACTATTACAAATAGGAGACTAGCTCCATGGTACAACTCCCACACTTGTGAGTTAAAACAGAAAGTAAGATCCTGTGGAAGGCTTTGGCGTGCAAATAAGACAGAAGAATCATGTTCAGCCTGGAATGCCAGCCTTATCACCTATAAGAAATCTCTCTGCAATGCTAGGCGACAGTACTATTCATCCTTGATAGAAGAAAATAAAAATAACCATAGATTTCTTTTTAACACTGTGGCTCAGTTAACCAAGAGCCACAATGCCATCAATCCCTACATTCCTCCAACTCAGTGCTGATGACTTTTGGAATTTTTTTTTAATGATAAAATTATCAGTATCAGGAATAATATTCCAAAAAATAGCCCCTTTAAAAATGCCAAGCCTCTGCCAAACACTGCTGTGCCTACAGGCTCAGAACTCCGCTTTTCTGAATTTTCTTCATTCTGATCTAGCCTTAATAGTCTCAGCCTCTAAACCAACTGCCTGTCTCTTAGACCCAATCCCTGCTAGACTCCTGAAGGAGTTGCTACCTCTGATTAGTCCACCGTTTTTGAACATAATTAATATGTTCCTATTGACAGGACATGTACCACAGTCTTTTAAAGTGGCAGTAATTAAACCTCTGCTTAAAAACCTTTGCTTGATTCTGTGATTTTGGCCAATTATAGACCAATATCTAACCTCCCCTACCTTTCCAAGATCCTCGAAAAAGTAGTTGCCAATCAACTGTGCACTTTTTAAGAAAATAATTCTATATTTGAGAAATTTCAGTCAGGTTTTAGGAAACATCACAGCACAGAGACAGCCTTAGTGAAAGTTACTGATGACCTCCTTATGGCATTTGACAAAGGACTTGTCTCTGTCATCGTCTTATTGGACCTTAGTGCTGCCTTTGACACCACTGACCACCATATTCTGCTAGAGAGACTTGAACAGCAAATTGGTTTGAAAGGAACAACGCTAAGATGGCTCCAGTCTTATTTATCAGACCGTTCCCAGTTTGTCGATGTCCATAACAAGTCCTCTATCCAGACACCAGTTAGCTATGGAGTTCCACAGGGATCGGTACTTGGACCAATACTGTTTACATTATGCATGCTGCCTTTGGGAGACATTATGAGGAAGCGTTCTATTCATTTTCATTGTTACGCTGATGACACTCAATTATATTTATCCATCAATCCAGATGATCCCAGCCATTTGGGTTCACTCCAGGAATGTCTTAAGGATATTAAAACCAGGATGAACTATAACTTTCTATTGCTGAATACAGATAAAACATAAAACCAAAGTCATTGTTCTTGGCCCCAAACAAGTTGGAAGTACTCTTTCTAGTAAGATAACAACACTACATGGCATTGCACTGGCTTCTAAGTCTTCTGTTAGGAATCTTGGAGTTGTCTTTGACCAAGGTATGTCTTTTAACTCTCATATACAGCAAACTATTAAGACTGCCTTCTTCCATCTGCGTAATACTTCTAAAATTAGGTCAATCCTGTCTCATAAAGATGCAGAGAAACTTGTCCATGCCTTTATCACCTCTAGGCTAGACTAGTGTAATTCACTTTTATCAGGTTGTCCTAATAAGTCCATAAATTTTCTCCAACTCATTCAGAATGCAGCTGCACGTATCCTGACGAGAACAGGGAGAAGAGATCACATTACCCCAGTTTTAGCTTCTTTACATTGGCTCCCAATAAAATATAGAATTGAATTCAAGATTTTACTTCTAACTTATAAAGCCTTTAATGGTCTGGCTCCTTCTTACCTGCAAGAACTCATAGTTCCCCAACATCCAACCAGAGCTCTGCGCTCCCAAAAATCCAAACTACTGGTGGTCCCCAAGGTCTCCGGAAATAGTTTGGGAGGTAGAGCTTTGAATTATCAAGCTCCCCTCCTGTGGAACCATCTTCCCGGTTCAGTTCGGGAGGCAGACGCTCTCTCTTTATTCAAGAGTAAGTTGAAATCTTTTCTCTTTGATAAAGCCTATAGTTAAAAATGTTGCTGTTGCCAGGCCTTCACCCGCATGTGGAGCCTAACCCGGCTTGATACTGGAAGGTCTGGCTGTGAATGTTAATGTTGACTTGCATTTGTTATGTTTGTTTTGAATGTAGCTACTGCCAGGTCTCCTACTTTTTGCCTCTTTTTTCAACCCAGCCAGTCGAGGTGGATGGCCGTCCTCTATGAGCTACAGTTCTGCTCGAGGCTTCTGATCGTTAAAGGGAAGTTTTTCCTCGCCTGTGTCGCTGCAGTGCTTGCTCTTGGGGGTCTCTGCTGAGTTCTATAAATTTGAGAGCAAACCCTTTTTTGTAAAGTGCCTTGAGATGACCTGCATTGTGATTTGGCACTATATAAATAAAACTGAAATGGAAATTGAAATCAACTTTGACCTTTTGACCCCAAACTCAGTCAGGTCAGGGTGTAAGTCGTCCAAGACGCATCTTAGCTACAACTACCGTATCGGTTTGAAAAGCCTACATTATTTCTTTCAGTAGTTATTGCATTTACAAGATTTAGGGAAAATGTGACCTCTGACCTTTAACCTCAAGGTCATCCAATGAGTCAAATTGCAATATGCACATCATCAGTGTACATCAAACCATGGTACCAAGTTTCAAAACATTTGGAACTAAACTGTAGGAGGAATTGATTTCACAAGACAGTTACAGTCTATGAACTGAGGTGAAATATGAGATCATAAGACAGGGGCTACAACTCCTGCAAAAATCATCCAATCAGAGCCAAATTGCAATATGTGCATCATTAGTGTATATCAAACCCTGGTACCAAGTTTCAAAATAATCAGAATAAAACTGTAGGAGGAGTTGATTTCACTAAAGTGGGACAGACGGACGGACCCCACAACATAACCCCCCTTCGGTCTTCGCCCAAAGGGCTCTTTGACCCCTTTGGGAAGAATCAAGGAAGAAGCCACATGGGTCTGCCCTCCAGTGACCTGCAGGAAGGATCATGTGCTATGTGAACCGGGTTACAGTCAGAGCTGCTCTGCTTGGACTGCTGCCCCCGTGACCTGGACCAGCAGTAGGATGGATGGATGGATGATACACAGACATGGGTTTAAAATATTGATTAAATCAATAATGAACTGATTTTATTTGAATGACTTGAGACTGATTCAACAAATTCTAAGAGATTTTTTTTTAAACAACACCTTTTTACGTGTGTGAAACTTGCAAGAGGTTTACAACATGCCTCTCGTGTAGCTGAATTCTTGTGTTCATATATTCATATATTTAATTCTCCAAGCTAGAGGGTTCCTAGTACAATTTATATGATTAGATCTTTGAAGAATTCTTTCATATGCAAGGAAAATTTTATAATGGCAGTATCCCTGACTGAATCGATACTGAATTGAGTGATGACACCCAACCCCGCTGACACAGATGTATGGAGAAAAACAATTTTTTTTGTCCATCACTTTATTTTAACCTGAATCCATGCTGAATTAAACAAAAACATTTCCCAGCCTCACCCTCACCCACTAAATAAATGAAATACAAAAAGCACACACATCTTTTCTCCTCTTACAGTTCTGAACTTGTGCATTGTGTTCGAGCTGATTTTTAATGAACCAACTAGGATCTGTAAACAAGAGTCAGATGGACTCACAGCTAACTTGTTTATTGGCCAGTTTTGTCAGTTAAAACTCTTGTCAGTCAAAGACACAGGGAACAATCAAAACAACATGACTTCCCTACAGTCAAGTCACTGTGCAAGTATGAAGAAAAAGTTAAATTCTTATCAGTTCAAACTATGCTTTGCCTTGTGTTAATTATGTTTGGAAAAGTTCCAAGCACAAGGAGCTTTAGATTAGCATGACCCAACATCTGTCTCAGTCTTATAATTATTTTTGTATTTGTAGTCTTCACGGTTGAACAAAATTCAAAATTATTAAGCGGGGGAAAAAAAACCACTCCTAATGATGTGCAGATGAAATGATTCACATTAACAGTAAGCCTTGGACTGACAGCATTAGTCAAGGAAAGAAAATAACATTATCTAATCTGGGTGTATCCATCTATGTAGCACATGCTTCAAAATTTCAATGATATTACTTAACGAGTATTTGTTCTGGGGATGACACCCCTCCCCCATCTAATCTCAATTCATCCTCTTATTAACTGTCATAATAATTCAAGTTCATTATTAAACATTTACAAGAAGGCAGACCCAAAACTGTGAGCCCTCATCTAAGTGATTTTCACAGTTAGATAATGCTGTCTCACCTAAACAAATTCTGATTTTTTTTAAATTTCTTTTTTCCTTTAAACTAACTAAATCCTTTTAGTTTCAGTTACTGATTCATAGTGCCAAGTGTTATTTTCCTTCTTCTGCAAACACTACTGAAAATTCTCAGAAAATTTTGGAGGAAAGTAAAAAGCAGCAACAAAAAACAAACCATCATTTAACGCCAGCAATAATCCAATGACAGCTCACACAATGAAAAGCAGGCTTGCATTAACACACTCAGCTGATCAGACCCAGGCCATGGTGCAGCTTTCGGTTCCTCTTAAGTTGTCTAATAGGAGAAGTCCTTTCTTAGGCAAATGAGACAGTCATTGCGCTACTGTCTGCTGAAACAGCTGGTTGTTTATATTCATCTGTGTACAGCCCCAGAGGTTTCACTATGACATGTACTGTCTGTGAAGGTTGACAGTTCACATATTATTTGTGGCCGTATTTGCAAAATCCTTAACTTATTAATAACCAGAAGTTATATTAGTTTTAAGTAGTGGTGTCACTTTAATTGTGAATAATCGTGATGGTGAGTTAATCGTTTAATCGCGACTAATCACTTTTTTCTCTTGCAATAGGCAGCACATAGGTGAGCTATGGCTGTGGCTTAGGTAAATAGTACGGAGGACCTGTGACTGGAAGGTCACTGGTTTGCGTCCTGCTTTCAGCGAATTGCCCACACCATTTACCCCAGCCACAGGGGGTGCAAAAGCCAGTGTACTCCTAGTGCTGGTCCCAAGTCCGGGTAAATGGGGAGGGTTGTGTCAGGAAGGGCATCCGACGTAAAACCTTTGCCAAATGAAACATGCAGATCATGATGAATGAGACTTCCATACCGGAGTGGTCAAGGCCCGGGTTAACAACGACTGCCACCGGTGCTGTTGACGGACAGGGTGCTGGAGGAAATTGGGCTAATGTTGGTCGAAGATCGAGGAGGGGGAAGGCGTGTTAGGAGGGAGAGAAAAAAGGAAAGGTAGTCCCTACTTTAAATGTAGGGACTATGACTGGTAAAGGTACAGGGTTGGCTGTAATGATGGCGAGAAGAAAGGTAGATATACTGCGTTTTCAAAAAAAAAAAAAAAAAAAAAAAAAAAAAACAGATGGAAGGGAACCAAGTCTAGGAGCACTGGAGGTGGTTTTAAACTGTTCTACCATGGTGTAGATAGGAAGAAAAATGGAGTAGGAGTAATCTTGAAGGAAATGTATGTGAAGAGTGGTCAGGAGGTAAAGAGCGAGTCAGACAGAATCATAAGTTTGAAGGTAGAAGTCAAAGGTGTGATGCTGAATGCTGTCACTGCATATACAGTGGGGCAAAAAAGTATTTAGTCAGCCACCAATTGTGCAAGTTCTCCCACTTAAAAGATGAGAGAGGTCTCCAATTTTCATCATAGGTATACCTCAACTATGAGAGACAAAATGAGAAAAAAAAAATCCAGAAAATCACATTGAAGAATTTTTAATGAATTAATTGGTAAATTCCTTGGTAAAATAAGTATTTGGTCACCTACAAACAAGCAAGATTTCTGGCTCTCCCAGACCTGTAACTTCTTCTTTAAGAGGCTCCTCTGTCCTCCACTCGTTACCTGTATTAATGGCACCTGTTTGAACTCGTTATCAGTATAAAAGACACCTGTCCACTACCTCAAACAGTCAGACTCCAAACTCCACTATGGCCAAGACCAAAGAGCTGTCAAAGGACACCAGAAACAAAATTGTAGACCTGCACCAGGCTGGGAAGACTGAATCTGCAATAGGTAAGTAGCTTGGTGTGAAGAAATCAACTGTGGGAGCAATTATTAGAAAATGGAAAACATACAAGACCACTGATAATCTCCCTCGATCTGGGGCTCCACGCAAGATCTTACCCCGTGGGGTCAAAATTATCATGAGAACGGTGAGCAAAAATCGCAGAACCACATGGGGGGACCTAGTGAATGACCTGCAGAGAGCTGGGACTGAAGTAACAAAGGCTACATCAGAAATACACTACGCCGCCAAGGACTCAAATCCTGCAGTGCCAGACGTGTCCCCCTGCTTAAGCCAGTACATGTCCAGGCCCGTCTGAAGTTTGCTAGAAAGCATTTGGATGATCCAGAAGAGGATTGGGAGAATGTCATATGGTCAGATGAAACCAAAATAAAACTTTTTGGTAAAAGCTCAACTTGTCATGTTTGGAGGAGAAAGAACACCACGTCTACTGTGAAGCATGGGGGTGGAAACATCATACTTTGGGGCTGTTTTTCTGCAAAGGGACCAGGATGACTGATCCATGTAAAGGAAAGAATGAATGGGGCCATGTATCGTGAGATTTTGAGTGAAAACCTCCTTCCACCAGCAAGGGCATTGAAAATGAAACGTGGCTGGGTCTTTCAGCATGACAACGATCCCAAACACACCGCCCGGGCAACGAAGGAGTGGCTTCGTAAGAAGCATTTCAAGGTCCTGGAGTGGCCTAGCCAGTCTCCAGATCTCAACCCCATAGAAAATCTTTGGAGGGAGTTGAAAGTCTGTGTTGCCCAGCGACAGAACCAAAACATCACTGCTCTAGAGGAGATCTGCATGGAGGAAGGGGCCAAAATACCAGCAACAGTGTGTGAAAACCTTGTGAAAACTTACAGAAAATGTTTGACCTCTGTCATTGCCAACAAAGGGTATATAACAAAGTATTGAGATGAACTTTTGTTATTGACCAAATACTTATTTTACCGAAGAATTTACCAATTAATTCATTAAAAATCCTTCCATGTGATTTTCTGGATTTTTTTTTTTCTTATTTTGTCTCTCATAGTTGAGGTATACCTATGATGAAAATTGGAGACCTCTCTCATCTTTTAAGTGGGAGAACTTGCACAATTGGTGGCTGACTAAATACTTTTTTACCCCACTGTACGTCACTGCATATACTGTACCTCACACTAATGTTGAATTCTGGTCATAACTATGCTGCCATACTGCACATTGCAGTCTAATTGGTACCACACATTGCACCCTGTGCCTGATAGTCCTGCATTGTACAGTGAGTACGATTCATGTATCTATACAGGTCATCATCTATTCATCTACGATGTACATAAGTTATTTAGGCAGTTTTACTTTCCATGGGTAATCCCTTTTTCTTTTATGCTGTGTGTGTTCCTGTCGTTTTGGTCGTCTACTGTCATGCTGCTGTTACACTGTAATTTCCCAGTTTGGGATCAATAAAGCACATCCATCTATCTATCTAGCACATTTCATGAACAAGACAATTCAAAGTTCTTTACATTAAAAACATTAAAGCATTACAGCAAGTTGCAAAAGGAATACATAAGAATTTAAAAGCAAAGTAAAAAGTAAATTAAAGAGAAACAAAAACAAGCTAAAATAGAATACGGCAGAAATAAAATTTACAGTGCATTGTAGGAGATTAACAATTGTTCTACTGAAAGGCCACGGCAAATAGGAGCATTTTAAACCTGGATTTAAAGCAACTGAGAGTTTCAGCAGCCCTGATGCTTTCTGGGAGTTTGTTCCATATGCAAGGGGCATAAAAACTGAACGCTGCCTCACCATGTTTGGTTCTAACTCTGGGCACAGATAGTAGGCCTGACCCTGATGACCTGAAGGCCCTGGGTGGTTCGTAATGGACCAGCAGATCTGAAATGTATTTTGGACCAAAACCATTCAGAGCTTTATAAACCAACATGAGTATTTTGAAATTTATTCATTGACAGACAGGAAGCCAGTGTAAAGATCTGAGGACTAGAGTTACAGTGGTGGGAAAAAGTGTTTGCCCCTTCCTGATTTCTCTTTTTTTTGTGTATGTTTGTCATACTTAAATGTTTCAGATCTTCAAACAAATTTAAATATTAGACAAAGATAACACAAGTAAACACAAAATGCAGTTTTTAAATGAAGGTGTTTATTCCTAAGGGTAAAAAAAATTCCAAACCTACATGGCCCTGTGTGAAAAAGTGATTGCCCCCCATTAAAACATAAATTGTGGTTTATCACATCTTTGGAAAGCTGAGTTCAATTTCTCTAGCCACACCCAGGCCTGATTACTACCACACCTGTTCTCAATCAAGAAATTACTTAAATAGGACCTGCCTGACAAAGTGAAGTAGACCAAAGGATCCTCAAAAGCTTGATATCATGCTGCCATCCAAAGAAATTCAGGAACAAATGAGAAACAAAGTAATTGAGAGCTATCAGTCTGGAAAAGGTTATAAAGCCATTTCTAAAGCTTAGGGACTCCACCGAACAACAGTGAGAGCCATTACCCACAAATGGCAAAAACATGGAACAGTGGTGAACCCTTCCAGGAGTGGCCAGCTGACCAAAATTACCCCAAGAGCACAGCAATGACTCATCCAAGAGGTCACAAAAGACCCCACAACAACATCCAAAGAACTACAGGCCTCGCTCCACACTCCACCATAAGAAAGATACTGGGCAAAAATGGCCTGCATGGCAGAGTACCAAGATGAAAACCACTGCTGAGCAAAAAGAACATAAAGGCTCATCTCAGTTTTGCCAGAACACATCTTGATGAGCCCCAAGACTTTTGAGAAAATACTCTGTGGACTGATGAGACAGAAGTTGAACTTTCTGTAAGGTGTGTGTCCCATTACATCTGGCGCAAAAGTGACAGCATTTCAGAAAAGGAACATCATACCAACAGTAAAATATGGTAGTGGTAGTGTGGTCTGCGGCTGTTTTGCTACTTCAGGACCTGGAAGACTTGCTGTGGTAAATGGAACCATGAATTCTGCTGTCTACCAAAAAATCCTGAAGGAGAATGTCCGGACATCTCTTGGGACCTCAAGCTGAAGTGCACTTGGGTTCCGCAGCAGGACAATGGTCCACAACACACCAGCAAGTCCACCTCTGAATGGCTTAAGAAAAATAAAATGAAGACTTTGGAGTGGCCTAGTCAAAGTCCTGACCTGAATCCCATTGAGTCACCTTAAAAAGGCGGTTCATGCTTGAAAACCCTCCAATGTGACTGAATTACAACAATTCTGCAAAGATGAGCGGGCCAAAATTCCTCCACAGTACTACAAAAGACTCATTGCCAGTTATCACAAATGCTTGATTGCAGTTGTTGCTGCCAAGGGTGGCCCAACCAGTTATTGGGTTTAGGGGGCAATCACTTTTTCACACAGGGCCATGTAGGTTTGGATTTTTTTTTCCTTAATAATAAACACCATCATTTAAAAACTGCATTTTGTGTTTACTTGTGTTATCTTTGTCTAATATTTAAATTTGTTTGATGATCTTAAACATTTAAGTGTGACAAACATCCAAAAAAAAAAAGAGAAATCTGGAAGGGGCAAACACTTTTTCACACCACTGTATGTGATCCACTTTCATGGTTTTAGTGAGGACTCAAGCAGCAGCATTCTGAACTACCTGCAGCTGTCTGATGGACTTTTTAGGGAGACCTGTGAGGACAGCGTTACAGTAGTCAAAGACTACTAAGACTACAAAGATAAATGCATGGACAAGTTTTTTTAGATCCTGCTGAGACATCAGATCTTTAATCCTCGCTGTTACCCGGGTTAACAAGGACAGGAGTTCCTGGCAGCGCAGGGCGAAGGACAGAGCTTTAAGTGATAATAGGCTGACTTCCCTACTGTCTTAATGTGGCTGTTAAAATTCAGGTCTGAGTCCAGAACCACACCCAGATTTCTGGTTTGGCTGTTGGTTTTTAGCAGCATTGATTGAAGCTGAGTACTAACTTTGAGTCTTTCTTCTTTAGCTCCAAAAACTATTATTTCAGTTTTGTCTTTGTTTAACTGAAGAAAATTCTGGCACTTCCACTCTTTAATTTGACCAATGCATTTGATCAGGGTTTTAATTGGACCATAATCTCCTGGTGAGATGGTTATGTAGATTTGTGCATTATCTGCATAACTATGGCAATATATTTTGTTTTTTATGATTTGAGCTCGTGGAAGCATATAGATGTTGAAAAGCAAAGGTCTCAAAATGGAACCTTGGGGAACTCCACAGGTTGTTTTTGTTCACTGAGATTTGTAGTTACCTAAAGACGTCTTTGACGTCACCACTCGTTCAGTGATGCCTGCCTTTGACCTGTGATCCCTGCCTTTGATCTTTGATGATGTCATAGCAAGTGCTATGATCACGAGTGACGCCTGCCTTTGATCTTTGATGATGTTATAGCGAGTCCTATGATCGTGAGTGAAGCCTGCCTTTGATCTTTGATGATGTCATAGCAAGTCCTTTGAACTTTGAGTCCTATGATCGTGAGTGATGCCTGCCTTTGATCTCATCTCAAGTTCTACGATCTTTTAATGAGTCCTATGATTGTGACATCATGACAGAGATTTCTTGAATCACTCTACCATCACTCACAATCATAGGACTCACTATGACGTCATCAAAGATCAAAGGCAGGCTTCACTCACGATCATAGGATTCACTACGACATCATCACAGATCAAAGGCAGGCATCATTGAATGAGTGGTTACGTCAAAGATCAAAGGCAGGTTTCACCATGGTTACTGTTGCCATGGTAACAGTAACTTTCTATGGGCATACAGAAATGCTTGCTTACACATGCTTTCTATGGGCATGCACAGGTATACACGGGCATGCACAGGTATGCACTAGTTATATATAGAGTGACAGAGTGATGAGGAAAAACTCTCGGCTGTAGGTTGCTGATTTTAGACAAGTATATTGGGTTGACAGTGTTTCACAATAAAAGCACATAAACAACCATTCTGAAAACTGAATCACTGTAGAGGGCATTTATTTTAAAATAATTCAGGATGTATTGAACTGTGATGGTGAAAATAAATTCACACTAATTCAGACTTCTGTCATGTCTGTGAATCCAGCATTTACACATGTGGCCAAAATTGTTGGTACCCCTCTGTTAATCAAAGAAAAACCCACAATGGTCACAGAAATAACTTGAATCTGACAAAAGTGGTAATAAATAAAAATTCTATGAAAATTAACCATTGAAAATCAGACAATGCTTTTGAATTGTGGTTCAACAGAATTACTTTAAAAAATAAACTCATGAAAAAGGCCTGGACAAAAATGATGGTACCTCTAGAAAAGATTGAAAATAATGTGACCATAGGGACATGTTCAACCAAGATGTGTCCTCTAATTAACATCACAGGTGTCTACAAACTTGTAATCAGTCAGTCGGCCTATTTAAAGGGTGACAAGTAGTCACTGTGCTGTTTGGTGACATGATGTGTACCACACTAAACATGGACCAGAGGAAGCAAAGGAGAGAGTTGTCTCAGGAGATCAGAAAGAAAATTATAGACAAGCATGTTAAAAGTAAAGGCTATAAGACCATCTCCAAGCAGCTTGATGTTCCTGTGACTACAGTTGCACATATTATTCAGAAATTTAAGATCCACGGGACTGTAGCCAACCTCCCTGGACGTGGCCGCAGGAGGAAACTTGATGAAAAATGGAAGAGACGGATAATACGAATGGTAACAAAAGAGCCCAGAACAACCTCTAAACACATTCATGGTGAACTCCAAGGTCAAGGTACATCAATGTCAGATCGCACCATCCGTCACTGTTTGAGCCAAAGTGGACTTCATGGGAGACGACCAAGGAAGACGCCACTGTTGAAAACAAATCATAAAAACGCCAGACTGGAATTTGCCAAACTGCATGTTGACAAGCCACAAAGCTTCTGGGAGAATGTCCTATGGACAGACGAGACAAAACTGGAACTTTTTGGCAAGGCACATCAGCTCTATATTCACAGACGCAAAAATGAAGCATACCAAGAAAAGAACACTGTCCCTACTGTGAAAGATGGAGGAGGTTCTGTTATGTTCTGGGGCTGCTTTGCTGCATCTGGCACAGGGTGTCTTGAATCTGTGCAGGGTACAATGAAATCTCAAGACTATCAAGGTATTCTAGAGAGAAATGTGCTGCCCAGTGTCAGACAGCTTGGTCTCAGTCGCAGGTCATGGGTCTTGCAACAGGATAATGACCCAAAACGCACAGCTAAAAACACCCAAGAATGGCTAAGAGCAAAACATTGGACTATTCTAAAGTGGCCTTCTATAAGCCCTGATCTAAATCCTATTGAACATCTGTGGAAGGAGCTGAAACAACTGGAGCAGTTTGCTCATGAGGAGTGGGCCAAAATACCTGCTGAGAAGTGCAGAAGTCTCATCGACGGTTACAGAAATCATTTGATTGCAGTGATTGCCTCAAAAGGTTGTGCAACAAAATATTAAGTTAAGGGTATCATCATTTTTGTCCAGGCCTGTTTCATGAGTTTGTTTTTTAAAATAATTCTGTTGAACCACAATTCAAAAGCATTGTCTGATTTTCATTGGTTAATTTTCATACTTTTTATTTATTACCACTTTTGTCAGATTCAGGTTATTTCGGTGACCATTGTGGGTTTTTCTTTCATTAACAGAGGGGTACCAACAATTTTGTCCACGTGTGTACATGTTAAGTGAATGTAAAGATTCTAACTGACACGAATAAATGTCCAAGCAAGTTGGTCATGATAGCTAATCAGCCTTGAGAGTCCGCCATCACCGAAGTACAAGTATCAACACTGGAGAGTAAACTAGTTTGAAAATGAGACTGCTGCTTACCTGCAGACAGATATGTTGGGAGTTCTGCCACTTTCTTTAGTTTATCCATCCACTACTCCTGTTACCAATGTGCTAACAAAGGCTAGCAGGCTAGCTAGTTGTAACGTTTCCGTCAGTCTGCCCCAGGGCAGCTGTGGTTACAGTAGTAGCTTGCCACGATCAATGTCTGTCTGGAGTGAATGAATAATGAACTCACCGTAAGTGCTTTGAGATGTCACTCGACATGGAAAGCACTATAGAAATCTAATCCATTATTAGTATTACCATTATTATTATTATTATTATTATTATTATTGTAAACAACCATCATCCAGGTGCAGTTTCTGGAGGAGGCAGTGACATTTTCCCAGCTGCAATGGCAGCCATCAACATAACTATCGGCTAGTACTGATGGACTACTAATATATCTGCGCATCCCTAAAGGCACTTTTCCACAAGTATCACCTTAGCTTTACTTACTTCTACTTTATTCACTTTCTCGCTCTTTCCACAGTACCCTACCCGCTTTAACCGATACGATTTTCGTGCTAGTTAAAGGGCAGGGTATAACCGAGCGAAAAGCGAGGTGTGATTTGATGTCAAATCGATTGCTAGCCGCTGATTGGTCAGGGCGTAACGTCACAAACGCGTCCGTTTTCTGTTTTCTGTTGAAGCTACACGACCGCCATTTGTAATTTCAGCGAGTAACCACGATGAGCGGCTTCACAATTGTGTTAACGATGTCCAAAAGAAAAAAAATGAAGAGCGATTATCGGGCCATAAAGGACCATAATGGACGCAGTGGTGCGAGTAGATAGGAGTGGAAATGGTACGAGCAGATGTACGCCATATATACGGACACCGGCCTGCTAGCAATGGCAGAGACAATGTGCTCGACACGGCCACGCAATTGGAAAACGTTGACGGTGAGTGTTGTTTTAATATTGTGTCTTTTCGCCAATTGGTCCTTTCGGTCAAAAGCTCACTTCTTTTAAGCAATAAAGAAATTTTTTCGATTGTGGGCAATGGTTAGTGATGATTGTTAGCCAGCTAATATCCGGCTACCTCCGCAGCTTGCTGTGAGGTAGCAGCTTCACGTTTTTATTTCAGTATTCACTTAAACAAAACGCTGAAAGAAGCTTATTATTGTATTCTGGTTAAAAAGTTTGGTGTTTTCTGTACATGTTGCACTTTGTTGGTGAGCTTTATTGTGTGCATTTTCCTTCTAGAATCACTCCGGCGTCTGTCTGGGGGCCAGAATCGGTGTCGAGACCACTGTCCGCAATATCGGCAGCCCCATCAGTAACCGTCATGTCCCGGGCAAGTTCTGGTAAGGCACAACTGAAAATGACCACCCGGTTTTTTTAATGTGATTATTGTTATTTTCTTTAGACGCATAATAAGGAATTTAAAATGTCTTTGTACATTTAAAAAAAACACTAGATGCAGGGGTGTTTTCATAACAACCTGAGATGCTGGCCCATGATAGGATGCTCGAACAGCATCAACAGCTCCAAGGACGGCTCCACGAACAGCGCGAAAGACACCATCAGGAGCTACGAATGCTTGCAGCAAACCTGCAGTCACCCCAGGAGAAGGAAGAAGCATTCAGAAGGGATGAGCTGACAGAGACGGCTTCTTTCAACAGAGTTTTCCTAAACCATTTTGGCAGTCTGGTCGAAGTACTGAAAAATCCCCATTTTTAAACATGTTTTGGGAATATTTCTAATGTTATTAAATTGTTACTTTTTTGGATAAAAGTGTGGTTTGTCTGTTATAACTAAATGAGAAAGGCGAATAATTACATACACATCCCATTGCCTCATATTAGCCAAATGCCACTGTTCATCCATAAAGATGTCACGATTTTTAAAGGTAATGTAATTGTTATTGTTAAAGTTAATAAAAATTATCACGGCTGTATACATTTCTTTAAATTGTGTACAGTTTTCAAGTTAAATTGTAAACAGTGGCACAGGTGTACTTTACATTCAGCAGTAGACACTGATGAAGGTAAAAGTCGAAGTAGGTAAAAGGTAAGTACATGTAAATTGAATGTTCTATCGTCATTCCAAATTCAGAGAATTTCAATACATTATAAGGAGTCTAGTATAATATAAAGGGAAAATACCCATACATGTAAACCCAAATATAACAGTTTTGTAGTTGTAAACGTTGACATGAATATGATAAACCTATGATTTTCTGATTCAATACATCCAAAGTGTCATAGGTTTGAAAAATAAAATTATAATCTGGTGTTGGCCAGTCTGACAATGTCACAGTATTTAATAGGAATAACAAAAGTTTCATCAGAAAATTTCGTGGTCCATTGACAATTCCATCAAACCAAAAGTGAGTTGTCTAGCTGCTGTTTTTTTTTTTGCAGTGATTTTCTAAGGTGTTTTAACGTGTTATTACCCATCCCTGAACACATATCCCTTATAAATATCAATAGATTGGAAAATGGTACTCGAATGACACTCAACATAAAAAATGGTGCTACAGTTGGATTGCCTTTCTTTAAAATTTTTAAATTTATTTTGTAAGACAAAATGGGCTAGGATTAACTGGAAATAACAATTTTCCACATATAATTCCAAGGTCAATTTGCAATTCCATCAAACCAAAAGTGAGTTGTCTAGCTGCTGCCTTTTTTGTAGTAGTCATTTTTCTAAGGTGTTTTAACGTGTAATTACCCATCCCTGAACACATATCCCTTATAAATATCAACAGATGGGAAAATAATACTCAAATGACACTCAACATGCAAAATGGTGCTACAGTTGGATTGCCTTTCTTTAAAATTTTTAAAATTATTTTGTAAGTAAAAGTGGGCTAGGATTAACTGGAAATATAACAATTTTCCACATATAATTCCAAGGTCAATTGGCAATTCAATCAAACCAAAAGGGAGTTGTTCAGCTGCTGCATTTTTCTGCAGTCATTTTCTACAGTGTTTTAGCGTGTAATTTCCCATCCCTGAACACATATCCCTTAAAAATAACTATCAATGGGAAAATGATACACAAAAGCAAGAATTTTACTACAGTGGAATTGGCTTTTTTTTTTTTTTTAAAGTAATTTAAATTATTTTGTAAGTAAAATAGGGCTATGATTAATTGGAAATATAACAAGTATCCACATATAATTCCAAGGTCAATTACAAGGTTTTAGCATTTAATTAGCTGTCCCTTAACAGTTAACCGTTGTGAACAACAGAGGAGACGTAGATGAAAAGTGCACCAAATTTTATTTAAAAAACAAACGTTTGACATATGTATGCACATGAATGAGGCTCCATGCATGGACGCAATTTGTGGCACAAGTGGGTGAAAGTGTACTCGGACATCCTGAAGTTCTGCAACCACTGTGTGCTTGAGAAGCTGGGGACAATATTCTCCCACCACTGCGAGCTACGGTTTACTGCCCAGGTCCATGGTCTGCAGCGTTGATTTTGCAACAACACAGCCAACTAAAACACACACACAGCATACATATTAATACTGATAACCTGGCGACATCAAAATGCTGTACACAACAATGACATGACGATAAAATGACAATAGAAAGCATTAAATTACCAAAAACTGTTTCCTCGTGTGCTTGATGTGCCTGATGTGCTGGGTAATTAAGCTCTCTGCTTCATATTCCGCTTCATATTCTGCTGCTTGATATTCCCCAATGGCAACAACGAGTCTCTGGTACTGCTCCAACGTGTGTTCTCTCAATGCACGTCGTCTTCTCCTGTAAAACTCTCTTCTCCGGTTAAAAACATTCATTTATTGTGTTCAAAAGCCAGAGAAGAAACAACGTGGAAATCCTCCGCTCCTAATCCGCCATTTTCTTTGTTGTGAAGGATTCAGTCGCATGCTTGACGTCAGCAGAGTGTGACGCCGCCTCAATCCCGCCCACTACCGAGTTTACGCGGCTTTACAGGGTTGTAATGGATCAACAACCCAGGGAGAAAGAAGTAGTGGAGAATCGAAACAAGTAAAAAAGAACTGTGACTATGGAAAAGAGCCATAACAGACCTGGTTACTTCCTTTTCAGTTCTGGCAAAACTCACCATTTAAAATCGATTCTTTGACACTGGTGCATCGATTCAGAATTGTCACCATTTGGCGATTCGATGCATCTAAAAAAATGATTCCTACTCCAGTCCTTTTATTGTCACTTCACTCAAACAATTTGATATTAATGTACCAATACCTGTTTAGTTGCAGCGAGTTTCTTCTGCAGGTGCTCGATGGTCTCTTCTGCTACTCGTATCTTTCTGAGAGCATCTTCGTCAGCCAACTTCTTGCTCTCCTTCCTCTCCCTCTCCTCCAGCTCTCGAACTCGCATCCTCAACTCATCCACCTGGAAAGTTTTCAAATGTCAGGCATTCTTTTTAATATTGCACATACTATAAAATTAAAATGTATTACAGCATAAATACAAGGAAAAAACCTCGGCTTTAGCTTTGCGTTCAGCTGCCATCAGCTGCACTTTGTCTCTTTGCTCTTTCGGAGCCGACTTATACATGTCCAACAGAAGCTTCATTTCTTTCTGAGACTCCTGAGCTTTTCTATTAAGTTAAAAAAGAAGAAACACCATTACATTACGTAAGTAGTCACATCATAACAAATGGTTGAGGACTTCTAATAATTGCGTAGAAACGATCAACAGGATGTGAAACCATGTATGACATTGCTTGCAGTTTTCAGTTTCATGCCAGGTGTCTGTGTGACTGCCTTCTTACTATAAATTAAAGTGGAGTTAAAAATAATTTAACCATACTTGAGTTCTACTCTGAGCATCTTTAAAGTGTCCGAGTCCTTCCTCTTAAGCTCATCACTGCGCTGTCTCTCTCTTTCCCGCTCCCGCTCTCGTTCTCGCTCAGCCTCCCGCTCTCTCTCCCTCTCCCGGGCCCGCTGTCTCTCCAGTTCCCTCCTCCTTTCCTCCTCCTCCTCCTGGTCTTCATCTTCTTCTTTTTTCACATCATTGTCGTTTGTTGTCTCCTCTAGAAGCAGAATTCCTGTGTCCCCACTCGGACAACGCAGCTGTTGATGACAAAAACCGTATTTTCACTGTTAAACCCAATCAGCACTCTGTTTTTGACCAACCATTTCAAATAAATGATAGACATTTGTAAGAAAAATTACATCATGTACCTTATTGATCTCCATTTGTGTTTCCCGCAACTTCCTCTTGTAGCGCTGCACATCACCTTTAAGTTGCAGGTTGTGGTTCTGAAGGCTGCTGATTAAGTGTCGCATCTCCCTGTTGATTGGTCCTGAGTGAGGAGAAACAAAATGATGAAAAATACGTGGGCAGACAATATGTGGTTTGGTTTTTCAGTTACTCAATGTCATGCTTACATTGTGTTGCTGTAAATGATTAGCTCAATCACACAAGCACATAGAAGTGGCATTATCATACAAATATGATACAGTACAAGAGTAAACTGTGACCCAATTTCTAACATGTTCATTATAATACTGTCCTCAAATTGTAATTTTTAACACTGATGTACAACCTGAATTACAAAAGGGATGAGATGTTGCGTAAAATCTCAATAACAAGAGAATGCAATGATTTGCAGTATTAGCACATCTTATATCAGCAGCATGTCTCAAAAGAACTGGGACAGGCTGGTCCCGGCATCCAGCTCTGCCAGGGGGGTAGGCGGCCATCCGGCCTGGGACGGCGGTGCCGGCCCTGGTCGCCCCCCCCCCCACCACCACCACCACCACAAAAGAAGAGAATAAGATGGAAAAAAAGCACAGAGAGGCAGAGTGTCGTAGAAATTTCTCCTGGCGGCCCACCACGCCAGAAACTGAGCCGCCACACTAACAAAAATAAATGAAGGAATGACGCTCCACAAGCACACACACAATCAACGCACATGACAGTCATTCGCACATCAGAGTTCGGAAGCGCACCGCCTGTGTGACAGTTCCAGTCAGCAGGCAGATGCATCTATCTAGCGTTGTGTCCAAGAGAAGCATGAGCTTTCCTTAAAAGAGGAGAAAAAGCAGAAGTATGTAAGCAGTGGAGGCATTTATTGTGGTTTTAACCCACTGGTAATGGGAATAATGAGTCGCTTAGCAAACAGGTGTGGTTAGGCTTCATAATATGGAAGTTAATTGAGGGAAAGGCAAAGGTGACTGAAATTCTGAGGGTTTACTTCACCAACCACTACAATATTAACTAATTTATGTTCATTATTATGTACCTGGCAAGTTAAAATGACCAAAATTCACAAAGTTAGTGACTTTAATCCGTCAACATCCTCCAACCTTCGGACAAACTAAACGTGCCAACATTTGGATTTCAAAATATGGGAAGTTTTTCCTATTGTCTGGTTGGTGAGGAGAGATCTAAAAAAAACCCAAAACTATAAATATATAGAAATTTTATGACAGAAATAACTGCATCTTTGGTAATTTTAGTTAATTTCATTAAAAATAATTTTATCAATTTTTTTCTTTGAAATCAGTTAAAATTATTGTTCTGTTCTGGCTCTGCAAAACTATGGTCAAAAGTGTAAATTATATGAGGAAAAAAAGTCACAATTTTACCACAATTGGTTTCGAATTTATAAAAAAAAAAAAAAAAATTTATTTTAAAAAAAAGACAAATTAGCCATAAAATAATCCACAAGTTTATAATAAAGTCTCAAATGTACAAGAAAAGTCATAATTTTACAAGAGGAAATTACAAACTTGAGGAAAATGGTTGCAAATTTAGGTATAAGTATTTTACAGAGAAAAGAGTAGAAAACTAGAAGAAGAAGAAGAAGAAGAAGCCAATCGTGTACAGTAGAACAAAATTACGCTTCTCCTATCTACAATGTTAGTCACATGTAGAATCAGAGGGGTCGCTGCCATGCAAGGCGCCGCCGCAAACAGCTTCTACTTCCCCCATTCTCTTACGCTGAGCACCAAGCTAGAAGGCAGGAAGTACCATTTTTATATGATTTTTGGTATGGCCTGGCCGGGAGTTGAACCCCCAACCTCCCAGTTGTGGGGCGGATGCTATGTCAACTTGGCCACCACTCTGGTGGTTATAATTTTTTGTTTTTTTTAAACTCTTTTAACGTCGGTTTTTCCACTACAGTGGGTTGGACAATCGCTACGGCAGACAGTGATGTATCTGCCATAGTCTTATAGTTTCTGAAGCAGAGTTTTTACACCGGATGCCCTTCCTGACGCAACCCTGCCCATTTTTCCAGACTTGGGATCGGCACAGGGAGCACACTTGACCTGTGCACCCCCTATGGCTGGGCAACCAACATTTCCCTCCTCCCTTCCATTATTGCTGAGCACCAAGATGGACGGCAGGAAGTTCCACTTTTATATGGTCTTCGGCATGACCCGGCCGGGATATAAAATGGTTATAAATTTAGGAGAAAAAACTCAAACCTTCAAGACAAAAGTCATTAGTCACCGTTTTTTTAAGTGGGTGCTTGTGTACTCTTACACAACTCAACTAGTAATTTTATAAGACAACACTGCTTTTACATGAGTGCAATTCTGGCTACTATACCCACCTCTGATCGTTTAAGTATGCATAAGTAAATTACTTATGAATGTTTTTTTCCTTTGAGTGTCGTGTTTTCTCAATTTTTCACATGCGTGACATCCCCCCCCCCCCCAAAAAAAAAAAAAAAAAAGTTGCCACCACGCCAAAGACTTTAAGCCAGAGGAAGCACTGCACCACCATCTTCTATGAGCCAAAGCTCATTTAAACAGGTCAATGACTGCACTTTTTCCACATTTTCACAGCTCGCACATGCCTTAATGAAATATTTGTGACATATTTTGGTCAATTTTTCTTTATTTAATTATAGTATAATTTGCGACTAATCTTCTTTTTCCAGCCTTTCTCAAATGCCCGGCTTCATTGCATGTCTCTTTACATTTCTAATACCGCATTCAACTCCGCCATCTCTCTTATGTCTCTATTGCTCATTTTAGCTCCCATCTCGTATCTAGCCTGAGTCAACTAACGTAAATTTGTCTCAAAGAATGAACGAAACGATATGACATTTTTCAGTCAATGACCAGTTTAAAAAGAACTGAGGCCAAGTAGAAAAAAATGTATTATGATCAGACAAACTGAAATTTGAAATTCCTTTTGGAAATCATGGTTGCACTGTTCTCCGGACAAAAAAGAAGACGACCCACCTTGCATGTTACCAGCATTCACTACATCTCTGACGGTATGGGGGTGCAATAGTACCAATGGAACTGGCAACTTACACATCTGGAAAGGCAACTTCAATACTTAAAAAGTATATCAAAGTTTTAGAGTAGTATAGGCTCTCATTGAGGCTAGGGGTAGGGCCAAAAAAAAAAAAAAAAAAAAAATCGATACAGTGTAGTATCACAAAACTTTGTGTCCATGGTACTATATCAATACAGTGAAACCAGTATTGTGATATTTAAATAAAAGCAATAATAAATGTTGCAAATACAAATTCAGTTTTTTAGGTACCAGAGTAATAAAAAACAATTGATTTTTCAGTCCATTTGATGGTGCTGATTCCTCACTGTTTAGGTCAGTAGAGCAAAAGAGTGACTCATGGGATCTAGCCAGGAGTTGAACAAGACAGAGACTGGGATTGGACATCACAATATTCAACATATCGCAAGAACGTGATAGCATCGTATCGTAGCCCAAGTATTGTAATAGTATTGTATCGTGGTGCCTCTAGTGATTCCCACCCCTAATCGAGGAAAGTCATGAATCATAAATTAAACAAAAAAAAACAAAAACAAAAAAAAACAAATGATTAAGAAGACCCAGGATTGTTCAGCTGCTCAATTTATACAACGGACAAGAATCAGACAACATTCTTCTCACCAAGGTACAGTAGCTGATCTCCCCAGTTCCCAGCCATTTACAGGTTGTTGTTAAAAGAACAGGGGATGCCACAGTGGTAAACCTGGCCCTGTCCCAACTCTTTTGAGATGTGTTGCAGCGATCAAATTCAAGATGAGCTAATATATTTTATAAAATATATAATATTTAATAGCAAAATGTCTCACTTTTAAAAGTTAGTGTTTTTTTAAGTTCTACTGTACAAAAAATATAGTTATGAGATCTGAAAATCATTACTTTCGGTCTTCATTCAAATTTCACAACGTGCCACAATCTTTGTGGAAATCAGGTTGTAATAACTGTAATCAGATCACTGGCTGTGGTACTACATTGTGACACATTTTCCATATTTATAGGCATCATGACAGAATTTTTGAAAAGACGAGTGTTCTGAAAAGTTACCTGCTTGCTCGTTAGCTGCCAGGTTTTGCTCAAACTCGATACGCAGCATTTCATACTCTTTGCGCACCTGGGCAAGCGTATCCTCCAGCTGGATGACATCAGTCCGCAGCTTCTTCTGAAGTGACAGCTCATCACTCTGATTGGTTGAAAACAGTAAGAAATGATTGGTGTGGATGGCATGGTAGCTGTTGCTTAGTAAGACACAATAACATACACATAAACATTTAAAATGTAAATAAGTCACCTCCATGTGTTCAATTTGCCGGAGA
This sequence comes from Pholidichthys leucotaenia, assembly GCA_020510985.1. Classification (NCBI taxonomy): domain Eukaryota; kingdom Metazoa; phylum Chordata; class Actinopteri; order Cichliformes; family Pholidichthyidae; genus Pholidichthys; species Pholidichthys leucotaenia. Next base: position 428,732,477 of record CM035836.1, on the reverse strand, counting down.
TGGGCATTTTTTGCAGTGAGCAGGAGGGCTCGTGCCTCATCTAGTTGAGTTTTGACCCCCAGAGACTCATTGTACAGCAGGGAGAACTGAGACTGCAGACATTTATACTCCAAGGTTTCCTTCACAACCTCTTCTGGAATATTGCGTAAATCCATCTGAAAAGTCAGCATTTACGTTGCGAGGACAATATGCGTTTATATCACAAGAATTTAAAAACCGAAAAGCACATTAAGAGTGCAAACCATACTATAAATATAACCTCTAAACAGTGGGAAAATAACTTTACATGCATTTATAGTGGATATAAAAAGTCTACACACCCATGTTCAAATGCCAGGTTTTTGTGATGTAAAAAATGAGACCAAGATAAATCATTTCAAAACCTTTTCCACCATTCATCATCATAGCAGTCTGTCAGGGGCGACAATGACTGTTTCATTTAGGTCTGATCAGATTCCTCCACACAGCTCTGTCCTTCGCCTTCCGCTGCCAGGAACTCCTGACCTTGTTAACCCGGGCGACATCCAAGCCGGTATGAGTTGCTTTGTGACTGACCATTTCATGAAACTGCATGCAAAGTATTTGAGTACTGTTAGCTTTTGCTGGACTAGCGGCACATTCTTGGCAGATAGAGGTATTATCAGTGGCAAGGACAGGCCAAGACAAAATGACTCCAGTATCTGTTGCAGTGACTGAGCAGATGATAGGTTTGTTTATCTCTGCTCTTTGTGTAGTGCATGTCACGATGCACCGACTGGCAAAAGTCCACCACAGACCTTGCGACAGATGTCCTTATCTGCCAGGATGTCCAGTCTCACCCCATGTAACTGGAAGTGGTCCACCACAGACCTGTGACAAATATTGTTTTTAATTCTGCCAGGATGCCCAGTTTCACCCTCCACGCCCTCGGAAGGGCGGGGTTGCCGGTTGAGTCGCCGACAGCCCAACCCGTGAGACAGGTAGTACCGGTTTTCATGGTTATCCGGTAGCAAGCAAACCACTGCCTGACCACCATTCCACCATTAATGTGACCTATAACCTGTACAGCCCAATTAAAAAACAAACTAAAATCTTTTAAGGGGAAAAATAAAAAATAAACTTACAATAACCTGGTTGCATAAATATGCACACCCGCTTATAACTAGGGATGTGTCTGTGTTCAGAATTAACCAATCACATTCAAACTCATGTTAAATGGGAGTCAGCACACACCTGCCACCATTTAAAATGCCTCTGATTAACCCCAAATAAAGTTCAGCTGTTCTAGTAAGCTTTTCCTGACATTTTTGTAATCACATCTTACAGCACAAGCCATGGTCCGCAGAGAGCTTCCAAAGCATCAGAGGGATCTCATTGTTCAAAGGTATCGGTCAGGAGAAGGGTACAAAAGAATTTCCAAGGCATTAAATATACCATGGAACACAGTGAAGACAGTCATCATCAAGTGGAGAAAATATGGTACAACAGTGACATTACCAAGAACCGGATGTCCCTCCAAAACTGATGAACAGACGAGAAGCAAACTTGTCAGGGAGGCTGCCAAGAGGCCGACAGCAACATTGAAGGTGCTGCAGGAATTTCTGGCAAGTACTGGCTGTTTAGTACATGTGACAACAATCTCCCGTCGTCTTCATATGTCTGGGCTATGGGGTAGGGTGGCAAGATGGAAGCCTTATCATATGAAGAAAAACATCCAAGCCTGGCTACACTTTGCAAAAACACATTTGAAATCTCCCAAACACATGCGGGAAAATGTGTTGTGGTCCAATGAAACCAAGGTTGAACTTTTTGGCCATAATTCCAAAAGGTATATTTGGTACCGCAAAGTCCAAAAGAGAGCTGACGCCATCCTCCAGGACCCCACCCACCCCCAACACAGACTCTTCGCACTTCTATCCTCAGGCCGGAGGTACAGAAGTGTGAAATGCCGGACAATCAGACTGAAAAACTCCTTCTTTCCCACTGCCATCAGACTCATGAACAGACAACAACTCCCAAAACTCTTTAACACAGCTTTGCATATAGGAACTCACACACCGGCTGCTAAATCTGCACACTGCTCACCTGTACAGTAGATATAGTATCACCTGTCTGATGTCCATATCATCTCTGCTGCTACTTATCAATAATTTGTAATTATACACTGCTTGTTACACAATGCTCATTTGCACACTGTACATAAGTCTATGCCATCTCAGGTTACATCAGGTTGCACAATGCTCATTTGCACACTGTACATAAGTCTATACCATCTCAGGTTCACATCAGGTTGCACACTGCTCATCTGCACACTGTACATAGGTTCATGCCATTTCAGGTTCACATCATCTCTGATATCAATATACCACTATCACTTTAGTCATCCGGTGACTTTCATTTTCATTCCTCTACTGCCTAACTGTGTGTTGGTGTATGTGTCTTGGCATCCATCAATACTAGGATTGAGTTACTGTGTTGGTGTGTCATGACCTATTAGAATTGTTGTTTCTGTACCTTTAACTTGGCATTCGTTCAGAGAGCAAAGTAAGAATTTCACTGCTCAGGAAATGTAGCATTTTTTAACTGTGCACATGATAATAAAGCCTTTGAATCTTGAATCTGGAATCTACAAATACAACACTGCTCATCACCAAAAGAACACCATACCTACAGTGAGGCATGGTGGTGGCAGCATCATGCTTTGGGACTGTTTTTCTTTAGCTGGAACTGGGGCCTTAGTCAAAGTGGAGGTAATTATGAAAAGTTCCAAATACCAGTCAGTGTTGGCACAAAACCTTCAGGCTTCTGCGAGAAAGCTGAAGAAGAAGAGGAACTTCATCTTTCAGCACAACAATGATCCAAAGCACACATCCAAGTCAACAAAAAAATGGCTTCACCAGAAGATTAAGGTTTTGAAATGGCCCAGCCAGAGTCCAGACCTGAATCCGATCGAACATCTGTGGGGTGATCTGAAGAGGGCTGTGCACAGGAGATGTCCTCGCAATCTGACAGATTTGGAGCGTTTTTGCAAAGAAGAGTGGGCAAATATTGCCACATCAAGATGTGCCACGCTGACAAGACTCCTACCCAAAAAGACTGAGCGCTGTAATAAAAGCCAAAGGTGCTGCAACAAAGTATTAGTTTACGGATGTGCATATTTATGCAAACAGGTTATTGTAAGGTTTGTTATTTTTTTTCCCTTAAAAGATTTCAGTTTGTTTTTCAATTGGGTTGTACAGGTTATATGTAGGTCACATTAATGGTAGAAAAAGTTCTGAAATGATTTATCTTGGGTCTCATTTTTTTTTACATCACAAAACCCTGACATTCGAACATGGGTGCGTAGACTTTTTATATCCACTGTATATTTACATTTTTCTTACATGTGAAATCCTATCCTCTACACAAAACAGCATTTTCTCCTCTATTCTTCAGAACAGTAGGGGGCAACAGGACTGTCAGCTGACCCCCAAACAGAAAGAAGGAAATGACTGCACTGTTATCAGGCCCATGTTATCTTCGTATTTTCATCATTTAATGAATATCAGATATGGATGTAACAATTTTTGGATAATGTCTTATGAATATTTCACTCACATCTAAAAATTTCCCCATTGTGGGACTAATAAAAGCTTATCTTATAAACCATCTAGTGGGCTGTTAGTCAGTTGTAACAAAGGTTCATACATTTGTGTTTTTTCCTCAGTTAGCTTATCATATACACATAGCACAATGCCTTATGGGAAAACTTTGGAGTCTGAGCATTCTGATTTGGAGCAGACATCGCACTCTGCAAAATCTTGAGAGTGTTAAAGACACACGGATGAACAAACTAATGCAACTGAAACATTGCCTCCTTGGGAGAGGTAATTACTTAAAAGCTAAATGTCAAATTCATAAAAGACATGGGTTCTGAATAGGTGTATCAATATCTATTTGCAATAAGAATTCATCTCTTACCTTGAGCTTCTCACTCTCTCTCACAGCCTCCTGGAGCTCCACCTGCAGCTTCTCCAGCTCTGCCATGCGACTATTTGCTAACTCCTGGTTGTGCTCCAATTCTGCATTGAGACTCTCAAACTAGGATGACAGATAGGATATTAAGAATGGGCAATTAGATGCAAAGAAATAAGTATTTAATGTACATAAGAAAATAACCCTTTTCCATATTTCTTAACTTAAAAAGGACCTCCAGGATTTTCTCACCTTCTGAATGTTGAGTGTAATTTGGCCTCCAGATAGTCCACCTGAGCTACCAGAGCTGCTGTATCCAGACTTTAGCTGAAGATGGAAATGCACACAATGTGTCGAGGGAAAGGGGATGGGGGGGTTAAGCAAGAATTTGATTGATTTGCAACTTTTTTGCATACATGCAAAGACGTTTGCTAAATATTTAACAACAAAATCGTTAATACGCTTTTCCATATACAGTGGCGTGACAAAGTGTTTGCCCCCCTCCCGATTCCTCATTTTTTTGTGTTTGTCACACTTAAATGTTTCATATCATCAAATTTAAATAGGAGACAAAGATAACACAAGTAAACACAAAAATGCAGTTTTTAATTGAAGGTGCTTATTATTAAGGGTAAAAAAAGAAAGAAAAAAAACCTACATGGCTCTGTGTGAAAAAGTGATTGCCCCCGTTAAAACATAAATTAAGTGTAGTTTATCACATCTTTGGAAAGCTGAGTTCAATTTTCTAGCATTTCTAAAGCTTTGGGACTCCAGCGAACCACAGTGAGACATTATCCACAAATGGCAAAAACATGGAACAGTGGTGAACCTACCCAGGAGTGGCCAGCTGACCAAAATAACTCAAGAGCGCAGCGACGACTCACCCAAGAGGTAACAAAAGACCCCACAACAACATCCAAAGAACTACAGGCCTTACTTGCCTCAGTTAAGGTCAGTGTTCATGACTCCACCATAAGAAAGAGACTGGGCAAAAATGGCCTGCACGGCAGAGTTCCAAGATAAAAACCACTGCTGAGCAAAAAGAACATAAAGGCTCCTCTCAGTTTTGCCAGAAAACATCTTGATGATCCCCAAGTTTTTTGGGAAAATACTCTGTGGACTGATGAGACAAAAGTTGAACTTTTTGGAAGGTGTGTGTCCAATTACATCGGGTGTAAAAGCAACACAGCATTTCAGAAAAGGAACATCATACCAGCAGCAAAATATGGTGGTGGTAGTGTGATGGTCTGGGGCTGTTTTGCTGCTTCAGGACCTGGAAGACTTGCTGTGGTAAATGGAACCATGAATTCTGCTGTCTACCAAAAAATCCTGAAGGAGAATGTCTGGACATCTGTTTGTGACCTCAAGCTGAAGCGCACATGGGTTCCCCAGCAGGACAATGATCCACAACACACCAGCAAGTCCACCTCTGAATGGCTTAAGAAAAACAAAATTAAGACTTTGGAGTGGCCTAGTCAAAGTCCTGACCTGAATCTGATTGAAATGTTGTGGCATGACCTTAAAAAGGCGGTTCATGCTCGAAAACCCTCCAATGTGGCTGAATTACAACAATTCTGCAAAGATGAGTGGGACAAAATTCCTCCACAGCACTGTAAAAGACTCATTGCCAGTTATCGCAAACGCTTGATTGCAGTTGTTGCTGCTAAGGGTGGCCCAGCCAGTTATTAGGTTTCGGGGGCAATCACTTTTTCACACAGGGTCATGTAGGTTTGTTTTTTTCTTAATAATAAACACCTTCATTTAAAAACTGCATTTTGTGTTTACTTGTGTTGTCTTTGTCTAATATTTCAATTTGTTTGATGATCTGAAACATTTACAGACGTGGACAAAATTGTTGGTACCCCTGTTAATGAAAGAAAACCCCACAATGGTGACAGAAATAACTTTAATCTGACAAAAGTGGTAATAAATAAAAATTCTGTGAAAATTAACCAATGAAAGTCAGACAATGCTTTTGAATTGTGGTTCAACAGAATTATTTTAAAAAACAAACTCATGAAAAAGGCCTGGACAAAAATGATGGTACCCCTAGAAAAGATTGAAAATAATATGACCAGAGGGACATGTTCAACCAAGATGTGTCCTCTAATTAACATTGCAGGTGTCTACAAACTTGTAATCAGTCAGTCGGCCTATTTAAAGGGTGACAAGTAGTCATTGTGCTGTTTGTTGACATGGTGTGTACCACATTAAACATGGACCAGAGGAAGCAAAGGAGAGTGTTGTCTCAGGAAATCTGAAAGAAAATTATAGACAAGCATGTTAAAGGTAAAGGCTATAAGACCATCTCCAAGCAGCTTGATGCTCCTGTGACTACAGTTGCACATATTATTCAGAAATTTAAGTTCCACAGGACTGTAGCCAACCTCCCTGGACGTGGCCGCAGGAGGAGACAGATAATACGAATGGTAACAAAAGAGCCCAGAACAACCTCTAAACACATTCATGGTGAACTCCAAGGTCAAGGTACATCAGTGTCAGATCGCACCATCCGTCGTTGTTTGAGCCAAAGTGGACTTCATGGGAGACGACCAAGGAGGACACCACTGTTGAAAACAAATCATAAAAAAGCCAGACTGGAATTTGCCAAACTGCATGTTGACAAGCCACAAAGTTTCTGGGAGAATGTCCTGTGGACAGACGAGACAAAACTGGAACGTTTTGGCAAGGCACATCAGCTCTATGCTCACAGATGCAAAAATGAAGCAGACCAAGAAAAGAACACTGTCCCTACAGTGAAACATGGAGGAGGTTCTGTTATGTTCTGGGGCTGCTTTGCTGCATCTGGCACAGGGTGTCTTGAATCTGTGCAGGGTACAATGAAATCTCAAGACTATCAAGGTGTTCTATGTGCTGCCCAGTGTCAGACAGCTTGGTCTCAGTCGCAGGTCATGGGTCTTGCAACAGGATAATGACCCAAAACACATAGCTAAAAACACCCAAGAATGGCTAAGAGCGAAACACTGGACTATTCTAAAGTGGCCTTCTATGAGCCCTGATCTAAATCCTATTGAACATCTGTGGAAGGAGCTGAAACATGCCATCTGGAGAAGGCACCTTTCAAACCTGAGACAACTGGAGCAGTTTGCTCATGAGGAGTGGGCCAAAATACCTGCTGAGAGGTGCAGAAGTCTCATTGACAGTTACAGAAATCGTTTGATTGCAGTGATTGCCTCAAAAGGTTGTGCAACAAAATATTAACCATCATTTTGGTCCAGGCCTGTTTCATGAGCTTGTTTTTTAAAATATTTCTGTTGAACCACAATTCAAAAGCATTGTCTGATTTTCATTGGTTAATTTTCATAGACTTTTTATTTATTACCACTTTTGTCAGATTCAAGTTATTTCTGTGACTATTGTGGGTTTTTCTTTCATTAACAGAGGGGTGCCAACAATTTTGTCCACGTCTGTAAGTGTGACAAACATACAAAAAAATGAGAAATCAGGAAGGAGGCAAACACTTATTCACACCACTGTATATGCAGTAATGCAAAGAAGAGCTCTTTATAAATATTTCACAAAAAATGGCTGTTTTTTTTCTCAAAAGTCTCAAATATGTTGTACAACTCCATCCAGGATTTGTTTGGCCAAAATCTACTGACAACACTTCCTTCCATATTAGAGGTTACCAACCTCTAACATTCATGAAACAGTGCATTAGATGAAACACTCATTAACACCAAGGGCTCTATTCCGACACTCTACTGAACAGTCTATTGTCTATGGTGCAGAACACATTTATGGGTGTGTTCAAGTCCATTTTGTTATCACACAGTGGGAAAGTGGTCTCAGCACTGAGCAAAAAGTGCAGAGGCTGGTCTAATTATTCTGAGGTGTGTTTTGAATAATCCAATGCACTCATGCCCATCCCTTTAATGCACAGAGGTACATGATTAAAGGTGAACTTTGTTCATGATGGCTTGTTTGAGTTTTGTACTGGCCAAAGGGTGTGCACATGAACAAAAATGCAAGTAAAGCTGCTTGGCATTAAGCAAGGCATTACTCACAATTGATGCCCAGTTAGATTTTTATGGAAGATGATGGGAAAGAAGAGACAATAAACAACTAGGCTGAATGGTGGAGCTGAATTTAACAGGTTTAACATAGCATGCACGGATGCAACACACAGACATGAATGGGTTTGAAACTTCAGGAAAAGAGGACAATCTGCTGAATAATTTCATAAACCCACGCACCGTTTTTTTTCTCTCTGTGCAGAGAAAAACTGCTGTGTCTTCAAATAGTTTGTATTTAACTGTCCTCAGATTAACACATTTAACAGAAAAGCAACGGCTGAGTGTGTTTTTCCATTAACCACGACAGGACCCGTGCACGCACAAATTGGCATGATATATGATATGATGTGATATGATGACAGACATGATAGATTAGTATGTGGAAAGAATACTTTGTCAGAGAACAGAAGATTGTAGTTTAAAACTGCACACACTCACTGTTCATTCATTTAATAATAATAATAATAATAATAATAATAATAATGCATCAGATTTATATAGCGCTTTATCATAGACACTCAAAGACGCTTTACAAGTAGATACATTATTTCATTCACTCCAGACAGACAATGGTAGTGGCAAGCTACTACTGTAGCCACAGCTGCCCTGGGGCAGGCTGACGGAAACGTGGCTGCCAATCCGCGCCAACGGCCTCTCCGGCCACCACCACCGAACATTTATACACATTCATACCCAGTGTTATGGACACTGGAGACAAGGTGGGTAAAGTGTCTTGCCCAGGGACACAACGGCAGGATATCTGGGGAGAGCGAGATTCGAACCGCCACCCATCCGGTTATTGGACAACCTGCTCTACCTCCTGAGCCACTGCCGTCCCTGCCCACTGCCGCCATTTATTCATTCCCCTAAAAAATGAATACATTAATGCGTAATCTACAGACCATACTCACCCTGTCAGTCTAGGACTAAAATGAAAATTCATTCATCTTCTTCCACTCAATCCTTTTCGGGTCGCGGGGGGGCTGGAGCCTATCCCAGCATCTTTGGGCGAGAGGCAGGGTACACCCTGGACAGATCGCCAGTCCATCGCAGGGCCAACACAGAGAGACAGACAACCATTCACTCTCACAGTCATACCTAAGGACAATTTAGAATCCCCAGTTTTGATGCCAATTAACCTAACTTGCATGTTTTTTGGCATGTGGGAGGAAACCGGAGAAATCCCGGAGTAAACCCACGCAGACACGGGGAGAACATGCAAACTCCACACAGATCACTGTTGGTCGGGGGCTGGGATCGAACCCAGGATCCCCCAGCCAAGGGTGAGTTGCTGTGCTGCTGCAGTGCTAACCACTCCCCCACCGCGCCGCCCTGAAAATGAAAATGTAGATGGAATAAAATACTATTAAGTGTATCATATTATAATTAAAATCACAGGATTCAATTTTAACTGTAACAACTCTGTCCATTAGTATAATGAAATTTGCTTCTGTCAGTAGGGGCTAAGCAATTTCAAAACATGTCGCTGAAATAGCATTAACAATGTGCTTCTAACAACAGACCTCCTTTTTCCTCATCAAACGCATATTGTCATAAAATCCACCAAAATTCCAATGCGCCAAGATTGTGCCAATGCCACACCTCTCCTAAATGAGTCACCCACTTACAGCACAAAAGGAGTGCACCATCTACAGGTAATTAGATGACATGACGTAAAGTGTGAAAAACAGACAATGGACTGGCATAAACTCACACGTCAACTGACATCAGACGGGAAGCATGCCACCAAAGCGCACTATTGATCACTTGTAATAGGGCCCTAAGAGTTTCAAAACTTTCAAATTGAGTTAAAAAAAAGCCAACCTCTCATGGGGAGATTTTTTTTTTAGGACCACACATGTAAGTGCCACAAACAAACATGCCATACGCACCTGCTCCATAGCCTCTGCAAGGTGTTTGTTGAGCTTCTGTTCCCTATTGCGGAGTTTCTCCATGTCCCACTGCAGGTCCTCGACTGTCGTCTCCATCTCAGTCACCTTGGTCTCTGAGCTGGTCACTTTATCCACCAATTCATTGTACTACAAGACAGCAAGACATAGAAAACAGCTGAAAATCCCACAAGCAATACAGGTGTATCAATAAATTACAATATCATTGAAAAGTTAATTCAATAATTCAATTCTAAAAGTGAAACTCATCATATAGATTTGTTACAGAGTTGATATATTTCAAGCATTTATTTCTTTTTATTTTGACCATTATGGCTTACGGCTAACGAAAACCCAAAATTCAGTTTGTCAAAAATGTAGACTATTACATTAGCTCAATTAAAATATAAACATACATACAGCGGAGAAAATAAATATTGAACACTTCAACATTTTTCCCATTAAACATATTTCTGATGGAGCCATTGACCTGAGATTTTCACCAGATATTACTAGCAATCCAAATAATGCATACATACAAAGAAATGAAGGCAACTGTGTTCACAAAATAAGTTACACTTAATAAGGTGGAATCACACAGGGAATAAGTATTGAACACGCTTGGTGAAATTCATATAAGATAAGATAAGCCTTTATTAGTCCCACAATGGGGAAATTCCAGGATTGCAACTGCACAGGGATAGCAACACTCAGAGCAATAATTAAGAAGATCCGAAAAATATAAATAAGAGCAGTGAATATACATACGTAGACATAAATATATAAATATATATACAAAGTGCGGAGCATTGTAGCAAGATGGAATAAACAGCAAAACCGTCTACTTAGTTATCCTACACAGTATGAATATGTACCCATACATATCGTCACCCTCCGTAGCGACTGATATTGTCCTAGTTGTATACTAGGGGGGACCATTTGTGTAAGTCTGTTGCATCTTTTGCATTCAATACTATTAAGTCGTCACGTTTTTTTGCTATCTCTGCGAGCAGCCCTGCTTAGGTTATACAGTCTGACAGCCGTAGGTAGGAAGGACCTGCGAAACCTCTCGGTTGCACACCTAGGACGATGTAGTCTACTGCTAAATGAGCTCCTCAGTGCGTTCAGTATGTCCTGCATAGGGTGGGACTTGGACTCCAGCAGAGATGACAGTTTAGCCACCGTCCTTCTCTCTCCTATCTCCTCCACTGGGTCAAGGCGTTTCCCCAGGACAGAGCTAGCTTTCTTGATCAGTTTGTTCAGTCTCTTCCTATCGGCTGCTGTAATGCTGTTGCCCCAGCAGACCACTCCAAAAGTGATGGCTGATGCCACCACCGTGTCGTAGAATGTCTTCAGCAGCGCCCCTTGTACACCAAAAGACATGAGCCTCCTCAGTAGGAACAGCCTGTGCTGTCCCTTCTTGTAGAGTGCGTCGGTATTGTGTGACCAGTCTAGTTTATTGTTCAGATGAACACCAAGGTACTTGTAGGATGTCACCATCTCAATGTCTGTTCCCTGTATGTTTACTGGTGCTGCGAGGGGTTGTCCTTGCCTGCGGCAGTCCACCACCAGCTCCTTAGCTTTTCTCGCATTGATCTGGAGGCAGTTCCGATGGCACCAGTCCATGAAGTCCTGGATAAGTCCTCTGTACTCAGCTTCATCTCCGTTGGAGATGAGGCCGACGATCACAGAGTCGTCAGAGAACTTCTGTAGATGGCAGTGTGTTGTGTTGTGTGAGAAGTCCACAGTATAAAGGGTGAACAAGAAGGGAGCCAAAACCGTTCCCTGGGGGGCCCCCGTGCTACCGATGATCGTGTCAGACACACAATCTCGGGTTCTCACAAACTGTGGCCGGTTAGTGAGGTAGTCCAGGATCCATGATGACAGGTGCTGGTCCACCCCTGCGCACAGCAGCTTGTCCTTCAGGATCATCGGTTGAATGGTGTTGAAAGCACTGGAGAAGTCAAAGAACATGATCCTCACTGCATTCCCGGGCTTCTCCAGGTGGGACAGGGAACGGTGAAGGAGGAAGATCACTGCATCCTCCACCCCAATGCCATGCTGGTAGGTGAACTGGAGTGGATCCATTGTTGGTCCCACCAGGGGGCGGAGATGAGCAAGGAGCAGTCTCTCCAGGGTCTTCATCATGTGAGACGTCAGGGCCACTGGTCTGTAGCTGTTCAGATCTTTGGGGTGGGAAGTCTTTGGTACAGGTACCACATAAGATGTTTTCCACAACTGTGGTACCCTCCCCAGCTTCAGGCTCAGGTTGAAGATGTGCTCCACAATCCCACACAGCTGGTCTGCACAGGACTTGAGGAGCTTTGCGCTGATGTCGTCCGGTCCTGAGGCCTTCCTCGCCTTGATCTTCCTCAGCTCCGTCCTCACCTGGGTCTTAGTGAGGGTCAGGTTGGGGGGGCTGTGTGCTAGGAGTGGGGGGGTGTTGGTGGAGTGGGGAGTGGACAGCAGGTCTCAATGACTTTAGAGGCAGCAGTGGTTGTTGTGCAGTCGGTGGGGAGGGCGATTGGTCAAACCTATTAAAAAACAGGTTCAGATTGTTCGCCCACTCCCTGCCCCCCGTGGCCTGGGGGGAGGTATTCTGGAGCCCAGAGATGGTTTTAAGGTTTCTCCAGACCCCACCGATGTCGCTCTGTTGCAGCTTGTCCTCCATCTTCTTCCTGAAGCTGTCCTTGCCTTCTCTGATCTTCCTCCTTAGCTCCCTCTGTACAGACTTCAGCATCTCCCTGTTCCCTGACCTGAAGATCCTCTTCTCTCTCAGAAGTGTTTTTATCTCAGGGTTGATCCAGGGTTTGTTGTTCGAGCAACACCGTATGGTCTTGGTGGGTACGGTGTTGTCCACACAGAAGCCGATGTAGTCCGTGATGGTGTGAGTGAGTCCATCGATGTCCTCACCATGTGGATCGCAGAGCTGCTCCCAGGCAGTGATTTCAAAACAGTCCTTTAGCGCGTCCATTGCCTCCTCAGACCATAACTTCACTGTGCGCATGACCAGAGGTTGTCTGTGTACTAGGGGTTTGTACACCGGCAGTAGATGAACCAAGTTGTGATCCGATCTCCCAAGTGGGGGAAGTGGTGATGAGGTGTACGCCTCCTTAGTATTTGCATAGAATAAGTCCAGTGTTTTATTGTCTCTAGTGTGGCAAGTGACATACTGGGTGAGCGTGGGTAGAATGGGAGACAGTGAAATATGGTTGAAATCACCTGAGATGAGGAGAAGAGCATCTGAGTGTTCTGTCTGCAGCCTGCCAGTTACTGAGTGGATGACGTCACGTGCTGTCCCAGCGTTCGCTGTCGGATTTGCATAAATAACAATGCAGATCACGTGTGAATATTCCCTCGGGAGATACGTAGGCCACATGCTAACAGCTAGCAACTCGATGTCTTTGCTACAGTGCTGTTCCTTAACCGTGATATGTCCCGGTCTACACCAGTTGTTATTGACATATATTATCACTCCCCCGCCTCTTGCATTCCCACTGTCTGGTGTCCGGTCTGCCCGTATTGCGTGGAAACCCTCCAGTTCGATGTTAGCATCTGTTGCCAGTTCTGTTAGCCACGTCTCAGTAAACAACAACAAGCTACTCTCTCTGTACACGCTCTCGTAGCGGGAGATAGCCGCTAGCTCATCAGTCTTATTGAGCAGTGATAGAACATTCCCCATAATGACGGATGGGAGGACGGGTCTGTACCTTATATTCCTCGCCCGCCGTCTTACTCCAGCTCGACATCCACGGCGTTTCCGTCTTATTTCTCCCAGTATGTCGAGTTTTTGCGTTAGCATCGTGGGCCGGTTAAGTACTAACAGCTGGTCTCTATTGTACTGCCTCCTGCAAGAAACAGTGGCTCCGTCCGCTGGCTCAGGAGACATTTGGGCGATCTACGTGTTTGGATGGAATAAAGGTGTCGCTGGATCAGAAAGATTGGCAAGAGAGCCAGATAGTAAATAGAAAACTGATCCGCTGTTGCAAAAAGGCAGCCTACTCGTGTGGCGCCGGAAGTCAAGAAAGAAGATTTTAGCCCATTTTTCCACACAAAGTGTCAAATCTTGAAGGTTCTGTGGGTGTCTTCTATGAATTCTGATCTTGAGTTTGTTCCACAGATTATCAATTGGATTCAGGTCATGTGACTGACTGGGCCATTCTAGCAGCTTTATTTTCCTTCTCTGGAGCCAGTTGAGAGTTTCCTTGGTTGTGTGTCTGGGATCATTTGCTGAAATGTCCACCCTCATTTCATCTTCAGCATCTTGTCAGATGGCAACAGGTTCTTATCAAGGATGTCTCTGTACATTTGTCCATTCATCTGTCCTTCAATTATATGAAGTCTGCCTGTACTGTGTGCTGAAAAACACCCCCACACCATGATGGGATGTGCAGTGTCACTTCTCCTCCAAACATGCTGTGTGTTGTGGCATCCAAAAAGCTCAATTTTGGTCTCATCTGACCAGACTATATTCTCCCAGTATTTTACTGGTTTGCCCAAATGCTGTGCAACAAACTTTAAATGAGCTTCAATATGCTTTTCTTCAGCAATGGAGTCTTGCGAAGTCAGCGGGCATACAACCCATGTCAGTTGAGTGCATTACTTATTGTTTTCTTTGAAACAGCAGTACCTGCTAACTCCAGGTCTTTCTGGAGCTCTCCACAAGTGGGCTTTGGTTGTTGGATAACTCTTCTGATAATTCTTTTGACTCTTTTGTCAGAAATCTTGCAAGAAGCTCCTGGTCATGGCCGGTTTATGATAAAATGATGTTCTTTCCACTTCCGAATGATGGCTCCAACAGTGCTCACTGGAACATTCAGCAGTTTAGAAATGTGCCTGTCAGCACCCTCTGATTCACCTGAAATTGTGTTATCTTTCGATGCAGAAAAGGCGTTTCATCGGACTGAATGGAAATATTTCTTCGATATACTTCCCAAATTTGGCCTCCCCCTTGACTTTGTAACCTGGATTAAACTTCTCTATTCACCTCCCGTTGCTTCAATTAACACCAACAGCTTAAAATCTAGTTTGTTTCCACTGCACAGGGGCACCCGTCAGGGTTGTCCCCTTTCTCCTTTGCTGTTCGCCCTAGCCATTGAGCCACTGGCTATATGGCTTTGCAGCAAGGCTGAGCTCAAGAGAGTAGTGCGCCATGGTATAACTCATAAGCTTTCGTACGCTGATGACCTGCTGTTGTTTATCTCCAATCCTGTCACTACCACACCAACAATTATGAACATACTAGAAAAATTTGGAAAATATTCTGGCTACAAAGTCAATTATGTAAAGAGTGACTACATCCCAATTAACCACGCTGCTGAGCTACATCCTCAGAACTCTTTTCCCTTTAAAGTAGCAGCGAATAGGTTAAAATATCTTGGAATACTGGTGACAAGGTCATTTACTGAGTTATTCTCCAAAAACTTCAACTCACTATTCGAGGGCTGTAAATCCCAATTTGCTAGGTGGTCCATTCTCCCCCACTCACTGATTGGATACGTAAACTTGATAAAAATGTCTATATTGCCACAATTTCTCCATCTATTTCAACATATCCCAATCTTAACCGGTAAATCCTTCTTTTCCAAACTAGATCAGACAATAAATTCATTTCTATGGGGAAATAAACTGGCACGAATCAGCAGACCAACTCTCCAACTACCAAAAAGTAGCGGTGGGCTAGGACTCCCGAATGTTCGTTACTACTACTGCACCTGCAATATTGGTAAACTCCTTCATTGTAATACGTGTGGAAAAAGAGGACGAGCGCCCTCAGTGGGTTCAGCTCGAAATCTCCTCTGCACGCCTATCACTCTGGTCAGTTGCTTGTTCTCAGCTACCTCTCTCCTAGACAAATTAGTTCTAATAGTCTACAATACACTGATAATTTGGGGTCAATTTAGGAAGGTTTTTGGTTTGCATGCATCCTTGAGCCTCTCCCTGATTTTTCAAAATAATTTCTTTCTTCCTTCCTGCTCTGATTTGGCCTTCCAGACTTGGTATGATAAAAGGTCAAACGATGATAGATAGCCTTTATATCAATCACATTTCCCCATCTTTTACTGACCTATCCAGCAAATTTAACCTTCCAAATAGGCATTTATTCCGATTCTTTCAGATTAGACATTTTGTGAAGTCCCAGTACCCCCCATTTTCCTAACCGTCCACTGGAGTTGACGATGGACAGATTCTTAACTCTTAACTACAGACATAAAAAACTTACTACAACTATATATAACACTATACATACTCTATCTGAGAACCAGTTAACTACTCTCGGGACACCCCTGTCGGATAAAAGCTGGATCCAAATATTAAAGAATGTCCATTCATCATCTACAGTGGGGTAAAAAAGTATTTAGTCAGCCACCAATTGTGCAAGTTCTCCCACTTAAAAGATGAGAGAGGTCTCCAATTTTCATCATAGGTATACCTCAACTATGAGAGACAAAATGAGAAAAAAAAAATCCACAAAATCACATTGTCTGATTTTTAAAGAATTTATTTGCAAATTATGGTGGAAAATAAGTATTTGGTCAATAACAAAAGTTCATCTCAATACTTTGTTATATATCCTTTGCTGGCAATGACAGAGGTCAAACGTTTTCTGTAAGTCTTCACAAGGTTTTCACACACTGTTGCTGGTATTCTGGCCCATTCCTCCATGCAGATCTCCTCTAGAGCAGTGATGTTTTGGGGCTGTCGCTGGGCAACACGGACTTTCAACTCCCTCCAAAGATTTTCTACGGGGTTGAGATCTGGAGACTGCCTACGCCACTCCAGGACCTTGAAATGCTTCTTACGAAGCCACTCCTTCATTGCCCGGGCAGTGTGTTTGGGATCACTGTCATGCTGAAAGACCCAGCCACGTTTCATCTTCAATGCCCTTGCTGATGGAAGGAGGTTTTCCCTCAAAATCTCACGATACATGGCCCCATTCATTCTTTCCTTTACACGGATCAGTCGTCCTGGTCCCTTTGCAGAAAAACAGCCCCAAAGTATAATGTTTTCACCCTCATGCTTCACAGTAGGTATGGTGTTCTATCTCCTTCAAACACGACAAGTTGAGTTTTTACCAAAAAGTTCTATTTTGGTTTCATCTGACCATATGACATTCTTCCAATCCTCTTCTGGATCATCCAAATGCTCTCTAGCAAACTTCAGACGGGCCTGGACATGTACTGGCTTAAGCAGGGGGACACGTCTGGCACTGCAGGATTTGAGTCCCTGGTGGCGTAGTGTGTTTCTGATGTAGCCTTTGTTACTTTGGTCCCAGCTCTCTGCAGGTCATTCACTAGGTCCCCCCGTGTGGTTCTGGGATTTTTGCTCACCGTTCTCGTGATCATTTTGACCTCACAGGGTGAGATCTTGCGTGGATCCCCAGATCGAGGGAGATTATCAGTGGTCTTGTATGTCTTCCATTTTCTAATAATTGCTCCCGCAGTTGATTTCTTCACACCAAGCTGCTTACCTACTGCAGATTCAGTCTTCCCTGCCTGGCGCAGGTCTACAATTTTGTTTCTGGTGTCCTTTGACAGCTCTTTGGTCTTGGCCATAGTGGAGTTTGGAGTCTGACTGTTTGAGGTTGTGGACAGGTGTCTTTTATACTGATAATGAGTTCAAACAGGTGCCATTAATACAGGTAACGAGTGGAGGACAGAGGAGCCTCTTAAAGAAGAAGTTACAGGTCTGTGAGAGCCAGAAATCTTGCTTGTTTGTATGTGACCAAATACTTATTTTACCAAGGAATTTACCAATTAATTCATTAAAAATCCTTCAATGTGATTTTCTGGATTTTTTTTCCTCATTTTGTCTCTCATAGTTGAGGTATACCTATGATAAAAATTGGAGACCTCTCTCATCTTTTAAGTGGGAGAACTTGCACAATTGGTGGCTGACTAAACACTTTTTTGCCCCACTGTATATCCATGTACACACAATACATGGTTGGGGCTTTTTGCATGAATTACTGCATCAACGCAGTGTGGCATAGAGGTGGTCAGCCTGTGATACTACTGTGGTGTTATGAAAGCCCAAAGTTGCTTTGATGCTTGTCTGCATTGTTGGGTCTGGTGTCTCTCATCTCATCCTCTTCAGTCTTCATAGATCGTTCACCTATTACTGATTTTCACTTCTTACATTTCACTACCAACATTAAAAAAACTTCAGGCAAGAGATGGAGAACTAATAAAAGTGCTCCAGGGAGTATTGGTGTACAGACCAGTGTCAAGTCTGTTTTTCAGCACATTCACTGTTAGAGCAGTCACAACATCCTCTGGCATCCTCTCATCTTTCTCTTGACAATACCCCATAGATTCGCTGTCGGGTTTAGGTCAGGAGAATTTGCTGGCTAATCAACCACACTGATACTATAGTCATGAAGCTAGGTATTGGTACTTTTGGCAGTGTGAGCAGGTGCCAAGTCCTGCTGGAAGATGAAATTAGCATCTCCATAAAGCTTGGCAGCAGAGGGAAGCATGAAGTGTTCTAAGATTTCCTGGCAGATAGCTGCACTGACTATGGACTTCATAAAACACAGTGGACCAACACCAGCAGATGATATGGCTCCCCAAATCATCACTGACTGGAGATTTCACACGGGAACTCAACCAACTTTGATTCTGTGTCTCTCCAATCTTCCTCCAGACTCGGGACCTTTATGTCCACATGACAAGACTTGGCACCTGATTTGGGGAGTCGTATCATCTGCTGGTGTTGGTCCACTGTGTTTTATCAAGTCCAAAGTCAGTGCAGTCGTCTATGGGGAATCTATGGGGTATTGTCAAGAGGAAGATGAGAGGCACCGGACCCAACAATGCAGAAGAGCTGAAGGCCACTATTAAAGCAACCTGGGCTTCCATAACACCTCAGCAGTATCGCAGGCTAATCGCCTCCATGCCACGCCGCATTGATGCTGTAATTCATGCAAAAGGAGCCCCAACCAAGTATTGAGTGTATACATGGACGTACTTTTCATTCGACCAATATTTCAATTAAATTTTTTTAAAATTGATCTTATGTAATATTCTAAGTTTCTCAGAAACTCAATTTTGGCTTTTCATTAGCTGTAAGCCATCCATCTTCTTCCACTTAATCCTTTTTCGGGTCGCGGGGGGACTGGAGCCTAAGCCATAATCATCAAAATTAAAAGAAATAAACGCCTGAAATATATCACTATGTGTAAGGAATCTATATATCAGTTTCACTTTTTGAATTGCATTACTGAAATAAATTAACTTTTTATTGATATTCTAATTTATTGAGATAAACTTGTATGACCTTATATGCATGCACAATCAGTTTCCTCATTAACATATTCTGACATACTGTACATACTGCAGATGTATACTCTAATACAACAGTGTTTTATAATTTGTGAAAAATATGTCTACGCCAGTCAGGATACACACTATACTTTTGTTGCCAATCAAAACAGGCAAGACAGCTTAAAGGGAATACCCATTGAGAATCCTAAAACAGGCATATTATACAGACGCGGACAAAATTCTTGGTACCGCTCTGTTAATGAAAGAAAAACCCACAATGGTCACAGAAATAACTTGAATCTGACAAAAGTGGTAATAAATAAAAATTATATGAAAATTAACCAATGAAAATCAGACGATGCTTTTGAATTGTGGTTCAACAGAATTATTTTAAAAAACAAACTCATGACTTCCGGGAAGATGGCGGAGAGACATAACACTTAAACAAAGAGCTCTCCCTAGCCGGATTAAAAATCATCGGTAAATGGCCAACTCGACATAAACGAATCAATAAACTAAGGGATGAAAACACGAAGGAACCGGGCACAAGGACAAAAACAGGGTAAAATTGAAGAATTCCTCTCCAACAACGCAGGAAAAACCGCTGTACGCAAAGCCCAAAAAAGCGAGGTGTCTACAGCAGAGAAAATGGAGGACACCAGACTCGACAACATGAACGCTGGCATCGCCAGTTTGGGTGAAGAGTTAAGAGAATTCAAGCGACAGCTACAACGGGATTTAGCGGCTCTTAAGGAGGAACTGAAAAAAGAAATTAAGGAGGAAATCATGGACCTCCGAAGAGAAATGGAGCGTAAATTAACGGAAAACATGGAGGAGCTGCGCTCCCAGCGGGCGTGTATGACAGAAGCGCAGACCCGAATTTCGGAACTAGAAGATTGGAAAAGCGAGGCAAACAAACAACTACAGACCCTGACGACGCAAACGCAGAGGATGCAGGAGAAAATAAACGACTTGGAGAGCAGATCCCGACAAAGCAATATGCGCATCTTTGGAATTCCGGAGGGCATTGAAGGCAACTCGATGACAAAATTCATGGATCAGTTCTTAAAAAAAGAACTGGAAATACCCGGAGAAACGGATCTGCAGATTCAACGGGCGCACAGAACACCGGCACAGAACCCGAAAACAAACGCTACACCCAGGTCAGTTGTGGTAAACTTTGTGAAATATGACATAAAGGAAAGAATCCTGACGCAAGCATGGAAAAAAAAGATACGAATC
This sequence comes from Pholidichthys leucotaenia, assembly GCA_020510985.1. Taxonomy (NCBI): domain Eukaryota; kingdom Metazoa; phylum Chordata; class Actinopteri; order Cichliformes; family Pholidichthyidae; genus Pholidichthys; species Pholidichthys leucotaenia. Next base: position 428,712,110 of record CM035836.1, on the reverse strand, counting down.
GGCGACAAACAGGTATTTTTTGACCATGACTACCCGACAGAAATCGTGCAGCAGCAGAAGAAATATGCCAATATTAAAAAAACGCTGAAAGAGAAAAAAATTAGATTCCAAACGCCGCTAACGAAAATGAGGATTCATTGGGAGGAAGGCACAAGAACCTACAACACGGCCGAAGAGGCAGCGCGGGATATGATGGAGCGGGGCCTTGAGGTGAGCGTGCCGAAGGAGACGGCTGGAGCAGCGGCGGCCCTGAACGCACCACGACAGACGGAGTGGAGACGAGTGAACGGCGGAAGAAGGGGGAGAGACGTAGAGCAGCGGGCCCAGGACAAGCTACAAGGCTTTCAACTGAAAGCCTAGATCATAACAAAGATTAAGAAAGGCACAGAAGAAATGAAGGCCAAGAAGACAAGGTAAAAGAGAAACAGACGGCTAGAAGAGGTTTAAGTGATATTTGTTGGACATTTCTAGACTTATGACTATTACTTTGATAGTAATTAGAAGTCTAGGGAGGGCCCTTCACTCTGTGAAGACAAACCCCCCACCCACCAACAGGGACCAGTGGGCAGAAGAAAGGCCCAAAGTACGGAGGTCGAGTTTTTTTAATGTGTTTTTATATAAATATGTGTTATTTTTGTTGTTAAAGGGGTTAGGAGCACAAGTTAAAAAAATGGAAAAACATGAATATGGGTAAAAATCTTAAGATAATGACACTAAACGTGAATGGTCTGAACTCACCTGTTAAAAGGGAAAGAATAATAAGAAAATTCAAGAAGGAAAAAGCTGAAATTATATTTATGCAAGAGACACATTTGAGCAAGACAGAACATGTGAAACTAAAGAGATTTGGCTATAAGAACTCCTACTACAGTTCATTTAAGGGAGGAGCAAAAAGGGGGGTTATGATACTAATCTCAAATAAAATACAATTTGAAAGTGAACAGGAAATCCAGGATAAAGAAGGCAGGTATGTAATAATAAAGGGAAGAATAGATGGTATGCAGATTACATTAATGAACATCTATGCCCCACCAGAAAGTGACAAGGGTTTTTTTCAACATCTGTTTGATCTCATAGCAACACACAGTAAAGGAGTCCTAATTTGTGGAGGAGACTTAAATGCTGTCATGGATCATGAAGTTGACACAACAAGTGTTAAGAAGACAAAAAAACATGTAACAAAGTTCATAAGAACCTCACTGGCAGAAATGGGTATGGTAGACATATGGAGGGACCTACACCCACTCGAAAAAGACTATACACATTATTCAGCAGCCCATAAAGTACACTCTAGAATAGATTACTTCCTTATGAATGAAGGTGACAGACACAGGGTGAGAAATTGTTGGATTGGAGGGGCAGAAATATCAGATCATAATCCTATATACATGGAAATATACGGTATTTAAACAATAGAAAACGACAAACAACATGGAAACTTAACGTAGGACTGTTAAATGATGAGAAAATGAAAGAAAGAATAAAAATAAACATAAACGAAAATATCCAAGAGAATGACAATGAAGAAGTGGACCCAACAATACTATGGGACGCACTAAAAGCCGTGTTAAGGGGTAAATTAATTGTTGAAACAGGAAAAGCAAATAAGACTAAACTGGAAGCGTATGAACAAAGATGTGAGAGACTGAGGGAATTAGAACGTAAACATCAAAGCACAAATGATCCAAAAATATATCAAGAAATTAAAGAAGAAAAAACAAAGATAAAAGAAACACAAATGGATGAAATTGAAAGGAAAAATAGATATCTAAAGCAAAAATATTATGAAACAGGGCCAAAAGCCACAAAACTGCTGGCAAAACGGTTAAGAAAACAACAAACAATGAATAATGTATACAAGATTAAAGACCCCACCACAAATAAAACCACAGTTAACCCAGAAAACATCGAAGAAATTTTCCATAATTTCTACCAAGAACTATACTCGCAACCTGAAGAAACAAATACTAAAGATATCAAAAAATTTCTAGACACATTGGACTTGCCATCAATAGGAAATCAACAAAATGAAAAACTAACAGCAGAAATAACAACACAAGAGATCAGAGATGTGATTAAGTCACTTAAAAACGGTAAATCACCAGGTAGTGATGGATACCCTTCTGAGTTTTATAAACTGTTTATAGAAGAACTCTTGCCACAACTCCTAAAGTCATTTAATTGGACGCTGAACAGCAACAAAATACCTCCATCATGGAACGAAGCAATCATTTCAGTTATTTTAAAACCAGGGAAAGATAAAGAACAATGCGGAAACTATAGACCAATCTCTTTATTAAATGTAGATTATAAAATATACACAACAATTATATGTAAACGAATAAAGACATTCTTGACGGAATTGATAGAAGATGATCAAACTGGATTCATAGAGGGACGCCAAACACATGACAATATCAGGAGAACAATACATATAATTAACCAAATACATAAAGAAAAGAAAAGCGCAGTAATAATGAGTTTAGACGCAGAAAAAGCATTTGACAGGGTTAACTGGAAATTCCTATATAGTGTACTGGAGCGCTTTGGATTTAACGAAAAATCAGTACAATGCATAAGGACGCTATATCAAGAACCTGTGGCAAGAATCAAGATAAACGGTAGCTTAACAGACAAAGTAAATATACAAAGATCAACTAGGCAGGGATGTTGCTTATCGCCCACCTTGTTTGCTCTGTTCATAGAACCATTGGCTCAAGCAATACGACAAAATAAGAAATTAAAAGGTGTAACAATAAAGGGGGCGGAACACAAGATTGGGCTATTTGCAGACGATATTATAGTTTACCTTGAACAACCAGATAAATCAATAATGGAAATGATGGACTTGATAGAAAATTTTGGAAAATTATCAGGATACAAGATAAACATAACAAAAACACAAATACTGACATTCCACTATAACCCTCTAAACCAGATAACTGATAAGATCAAACTAAACTGGAACCAAAAAGAAATAAAATACCTTGGAGTGAACATACCTAAAGACCTAAGCAAAATATATAAAGCAAACTATGATAGGTTGGAACAAGAAATAAAAAAAGATATTGATAGATGGTCAATCTTAAATATGGATCTGAATTCAAAAATTGAGACAGTCAAAATCAGCATACAACCTAGATTACTTTACCTCTTCCAGGCTATACCAACAGAGATTCCAGATGCCCAATTCTCAAAGTGGGACAGGATGATATCGAGATTTGTTTGGGGAGGTAAAAAACCAAGAGTGAAATATAAAACCCTCCAATTACCAAAAGAGAAAGGAGGCATGGGCCTACCGAGTCTAAAGGAATATTACTACTCAGCACAAATAAGATATATCATATGTTGGTGCGACGAGGGATATGAGGCAAAATGGAAAGAAATGGAAAAGGAAATTGAGGGACTCCCAGTACAAAGCATAATAGGGGATAAAGATGCATATAAGCAAATCAAACAAATAGACCCAATCACTAAATTTACTTGAGAACTGTGGTATAAAATAGTACAAAAATATAATATAAGGGAAGACATAAAACTATTGAAATGGGTAGCATTTGACAGTCAGTTTGAACCGGCAAAACAAGATAGGGGATACAAAAATCTGGTGAACAAGGGAATCACAGCATGGGGCAATATCGGAAAAAAAGATCTCGGGAGCTTTGTAAATATCAGGAGAAAATTTAAATTAGAAAGATCGGAATTTTTCAGATATCTGCAGATGAGAGATTACTATATGAAGAAGATTAGGCATAACCTCCAAACAGATGTGAACGAGATTATACAACTTATTTTAAGCTCATATGCAGGAAATAAAATAAGAATTATTTCAAAACTATATCAGAAACTTATGACAAACAATCATACAAGTAACTATATAAAGGAGAAATGGGAGAAAGAGCTCAATTTAAACATAACAGAAGAAAGCTGGCAGGAAATATGGAAAACACAACACACATCAACAAATTCAAGGGCATGGAGGGAATTTGGATGGAAAAACCTGATTCGCTTTTTCATTACACCACAGATTCAAGGAAAATATACAAATACCCAATCTTTATGCTGGAGGGGATGTGGGGCTCAAAATGCAGACCACTCACATATGTTTTGGAAATGCTACAAAATATCATCATTTTGGAAATCTATGCATGTGACAATACAGAGGATTTTAGGATATAATATACCAATGAACTGTAACCTGATGTACTTATGTGATCTTAAAAAAGACAATGTTATACAGGCTGAGGACAGATATCTAGTTAAAATCTTGTTGATTGCATGTAAAAAAAACTATCACAAAAAAATGGCGATCAGAAGTTCTTCCTGACCAAGAACAATGGACTGACATTGTTGAGGACATACGTATGATGGAAAAACTAACATATCGACGAAGAATGCAAGAAGGAATATGGGAGAAAAAATGGCGGAAATGGACACACTACAAAGTGCAACAACGAGGCAGAAATTGAAAGAATAACCAAAGACACTGAAAAAACCAGAAGAATTAAGAGATGGAAACTAAAAACTTGATGCTCCAACATTTTGCCCCCCCCCCATTTTATTTTTTCTTTTTTATTTTTTTTTTTTTTTCTTTTTTCTTTTTTTTTTTTTCTTTTTTCTTTTTCCCTACCCTAACCCCTTTGTTTTTTAAATGTAGAATGTGATCTGAATGCATTATATATGATGAAAAATGAATAAAAATCTAAGTTACAAAAAAAAAAAAAAAACAAACTCATGAAACAGGCCTGGACAAAAATGATGGCACCCTTAACTTAATATTTTGTTGCACAACCTTTTGAGGCAATCACTGCAATCAAACAATTTCTGTAACTGTCAATGAGATTTCTGCACCTCTCAGCAGGTATTTTCGCCCACTTCTCATGAGCAAACTGCTCCAGTTGTCTCAGGTTTGAAGGGTGCCTTCTCCAGACGGCATGTTTCAGCTCGTTCCACAGATGTTCAATAGGATTTCGATCGGGGCTCATAGAAAGCCACTTTAGATTAGTCCAATGTTTCGCTCTTAGCCATTCTTGGGTGTTTTTAGCTGTGCGTTTTGGGACATTATCCTGTTGCAAGACCCATGACCTACGACTGAGACCAAGCTGTCTGACACTGGGCAGCACATTTCTCTCTAGAATACCTTGATGGTCTTGAGATTTCATTGTACCCTGTGCAGATAATCTTCAAGACACCCTGAGCCAGATGCAGCAAAGCAGCCCCAGAACATAACAGAACCTCCTCCATCTTTCACAGTAGGGACAGTGTTCTTTTCTTGGTATGCTTCATTTTTGCGTCTGTGAACATAGCACTGCTGTGCCTTGCCAAAAAGTTCCAGTTTTGTCTCGTCTGTCCATAGGACATTCTCCCAGAAGCTTTATGGCTTGTCAACATGCAGTTTGGCAAATTCCAGTCTGGCTTTTTTATGATTTGTTTTCAACAGTGGTGTCCTCCTTGGTCGTCTCCCATGAAGTCCACTTTGGCTCAAACAACGACGGATGGTGCGATCTGACACTGATGTACCTTGACCTTGGAGTTCACCATGAATGTGTTTAGACGTTATGGGCTCTTTTGTTACCATTCGTATTATCCGTCTCCTCCTGCGGCCAAATCCAGGGAGGTTGGCTACAGTCCTGTGGATCTTAAATTTCTGAATAATATGTGCAACTGTAGTCACAGGAACATCAAGCTGCTTGGAGATGGTCTTATAGTCTTGACCTTTAACATGCTTGTCTATAATTTTCTTTCTAATCTCCTGAGACAACTCTCTCCTTTGCTTCCTCTGGTCCATGTTTAGTGTGATACACACCATGTCAACAAACAGCACAGTGACTACTTGTCACCCTTTAAATAGGCCGACTGACTGATTACAAGTTTGTAGACACCTGTGATGTTAATTAGAGGACACATCTTGGTTGAACATGTCCCTATTGTCACATCATAATGTTGGAGCATCAAGTTTTTAGTTTCCATCTCTTAGTTCTTCTGGTTTTTCCAGTGTCTTTGGTTATTCTTTCAATTTCTGTCTCGTTGTTGCACTTTGTAGTGTGTCCATTTCCACCATTTTTTTTCATATTGTCCTTCTTGCATTCTTTGTCGATATGTTAGTTTTTCCATTAAACGTATATCCTCAACAATGTCTGTCCATTGCTCTGGGTCAGGAAGAACTTCTGATTGCCATTTTCTTGTGATTGTTTTTTTACATGCAATCAGCATGATTTTAACTAGATATCTGTCCTCAGCCTGTATTACATTGTCTCTTTTAAGATCACATAAATACATCAAGTTACAGTTCATTGGTATATCCTAATATCCTCTGTATTGTCACATGTATAGATTTCCAGAATGATGAGATTTTGCAGCATTTCCAAAACATATGCGAGTGGTCTGCATTTTGAGCCCCACAGCCCCTCCAGCATATAGATTTGGTATTTGTATATTTTCTTTGGATCTGTGGTGTAATGAAATAGCGAATCAGGTTTTTCCATCCAAATTCCCTCCATGTCCTTGAACTTGTTGATGTGTGTTGTGTTTTCAATATTTCTTGCCAGTTTTCTTCTGTTATGTTTAAATTTAGCTCTTTCTCCCATTTCTCCTTTATATAGTTACTTGAGTGTTTGTTTGCCGTAAGTTTCTGATATAGCTTTGAAATAATTCTTATTTTATTTCCTGCATACGAGCTTAAAATGAATTGTATAATCTCGCTCACATCTGTGTGGAGGTTATGCCTAATCTTCCTCATATAATAATCTCTCATCTGCAGATATCTGAAGAATTCACATTTTTCTAGTTTAAATTTTCTTCTCATGTTTACAAAACTCCCGAAATCTTTTTTTCCCCATATTGCCCCATGCTGTGATTCCCTTGTTCACCAGATTTTTGTATCCCCTATCTTGCTTTGCCGGTTCAAACTGACTGTCAAATGCTACCCATTTCAATAGTTTTATGTCCTCCTTTATATTATACTTTTGTACTATTTTATACCACAGGTCCAAAGTAAATTTAGTGATTGGGTCTATTTGTTTGATTTGCTTATATGCATCCTTATCTCCTATTATGCTTTCTACTGGGAGTCCCTCAATTTCCTTTTCCATTTCTTTCCATTTTGCCTCGTATCCTCCGTCGTACCAACATATGATATATCTTATTTGTGCTGAGTAGTAATATTCCTATAGACTCGGTAGGCCCATGCCTCCTTTCTCTTTTGGTAATTAGAGAGTTTTATATTTCACTCTTGGCTTTTTACCTCCCCAAACAAATCTCGATATCATCCTGTCCCACTTTGAGAACTGGGCACCAGGAATCTCTGTTGGTAGAGCCTGGAAGAGGTAAAGCAGTCTAGGTTGTATGCTGATTTTGACTGTCTTAATTTTTGAATTCAGATCCATATTTAAGATTGACCATCTATCAATATCTTTTTTTATTTCTTGTTCTAACCTATCATAGTTTGCTTTATAGATTTTGCTTAAATCTTTAGGTATGTTCACTCCAAGGTATTTTATTTCTTTTTGTTTCCAGTTTAGTTTGATCTTATCAGTTATCTGGTTTAAAGGGTTATAGTGGAATGTCAGTATTTGTGTTTTTGTTATGTTTATCTTGTATCCTGATAATTTTCCAAAATTTTCTATCAAGTCCATCATTTCCATTATTGATTCATCTGGTTGTTCAAGATAAACTATAATATCGTCTGCAAATAGCCCAATCTTGTGTTCCGCTCCCTTTATTGTTACACCTTTTAATTTTTTATTTTGTCGCATCGCTTGAGCCAGTGGCTCTATGAACAGAGCAAACAAGGTGGGCGATAGGCAGCATCCCTGCCTAGTTGATCTTTGTATATTTACTTTGTCTGTTAAGCTACCGTTTATCTTGATTCTTGCCACAGGTTTTTGATATAGTGTCTTTATGCATTGCACTGACTTTTCGTTAAATCCAAGGCGTTCCAGCACATTATATAGGAACATCCAATTAACCCTATCAAATGCTTTTTCTGCGTCTAAACTCATTATTACTGCGCTTTTCTTTTCTATATGTATTTGATTAATTATGTGTATTGTTCTCCCGATATTATCATGTGTTTGGAGTCCCTCTATGAAACCAGTTTGATCATCCTCTATCAATTCCGTCAAGAATGTCTTTATTCGTTTACAGATAATTGTTGTATATATTTTATGATCCACATTTAATAAAGAGATTGGCCTATAGTTTCTGCATTGTTCCCTATCTTTCCCTGGCTTTAAAATAACTGAAATAATGGCTTCGTTCCATGATGGAGGTATTTTGTTGTTGTTTAATGTCCAATTAAATGATTTTAGGAGCTGTGGCGTGAGTTCTTCTATAAACACTTTATAAAACTCAGACGGGTATCCGTCACTACCTGGTGATTTACCATTTTTTAGTGACTTAATCACATCTTTAATCTCTTGTGTTATTTCTGCTGTTAGCTTTTCATTTTGTTGGTTTCCTATTGATGGCAAGTCCAATGTGCATAGAAATTTTTTAATATCCTTAACATTTGTCTCTTCAGGTTGCGAGTATAGTTCTTGATAGAATTTATGGAATATTTCTTCGATGTTTTCTGGGGTAACTGTGGATTTATTTGTGATGGGGTCCTTAATCTTATATACACTATTCACTGCTTGTTGTTTTCTTAAGCGTTTTGCCAGCAGTTTTGTGGCCTTTGGCCCCGTTTCATAATATTTTTGTTTTAAGTATCTATTTTTCCTTTCAGTTTCATCTATTTGTATTTCTTGTATCTTTATTTTTTCTTCCTTAATTTCTTGATATATTTTTGGGTCATTTGTGTTTTGATGTTTACGTTCTAATTCCCTCAGTCTCTCACATCTTTGTTCATATGATTCCAGTTTAGACTTTTTTGCTTTTCCTGATTCAACAATTCATTTACCTCTTAACACGGCTTTTAGTGCATCCCATAGCATTGTTGGGTCCACTTCTCCATTATCATTCTCCTCGATATACTCATTTATGTTTACCTTTATTCTTTCTTTCATTTTCTCATCATTTAATAGTCCTACATTAAGTTTCCATGTTGTTTGTCGTTTTCTATTGTTTAAATATATTTCCATGTATATAGGATTATGATCTGATATTTCTGCCCCTCCAATCCGACAATTTCTCACCCTGTGTCTGTCACCTTCATTCATAAGGAAGTAATCTATTCTAGAGTGTACTTTATGGACTGTTGAATAATGTGTATAGTCTTTTTCGAGTGGGTGCAGGTCCCTCCATATGTCTACCATACCCATTTCTGCCAGTGAGGTTCTTATGAACTTTGTTACATGTTTTTTTGTCTTCTTAACACTTGTTGTATCAACTTCATGATCCATGACGGCATTTAGGTCTCCTCCACAAATTAGGACTCCTTCACTGTGTGTTGCTAAAACCCTTATCACTTTCTGGTGGGGCATAGATGTTCACTAATGTGATCTGCATACCATCTATTCTTCCCTTTATTATTACATATCTGCCTTCTTTATCCTGGATTTCTTGTTCACATTCAAATTGTATTTTATTTGAAATTAGTATCATAACCCCCCTTTTAGTTCCTCCCTTAAATGAACTGTAGTAGGAGTTCTTATAGCCAAATCTCTTTAGTTTCTCATGTTCTGTCTTGTTCAAATGTGTCTCTTGCATAAATATAATTTCGGCTTTTTCCTTCTTGAATTTTCTTATTATTCTTTCCCTTTTAACAGGTGAGTTCAGACCATTCACGTTTAATGTCATTATCTTAAGATTTTTAACCATATTCATGTTTTTCCATTTTTTTAACTTGTGCTCCTAGCCCCTTTAACAACAAAACTAACACATATATGAACAAAAACACATTAAAGAACCTCGACCTCCGCACTTTGGGCCTTTCTTCTGCCCCTTGGTCCCTGTTGGAGGGTGGAGGGAATGTCCTCACCGAGTGAGGGGCTCTCCCTAGACCTGTAGTTACTATCCAAGTAATAGTCATTAGTCTAGAAATGTCCAACAAAAATCACTTTAACCTCTCCTAGCCGTTTGTTTCTCTTTTACCTTGTCTTCTTGGCCTTCATTTCTTCTGTGCCCTTCTTAATGTTTGTTATAATCTAAGCTTTCCGTTGAAAGCCTTGCAGTTTTTCTTGGGCTCGGTGCGCCACGTCCGTCTCCCGCCCTCTGCCGCTCACTCGCCTCCACTCCGGCTGTCTTGGTGTGCTCCGTGCCGCCGCTGCTCCAGCCGCTTCCTCTGGTACGCTCACCACAAAGCCTCGCTCCGTCTTGTCCCGCGCTGCCTCTCTGGCCGTGTTGTAGGTTTTCACGCCGTCCTCCCAATGAATTCTCATCTTCGTTAGCGGCGTTTGGAATCTAATTTTTTTTCTCTTTCAGCATTTTTTTAATGTTGGCATATTTCTTTCGCTGCTGCACAATTTCTGTCGGGTAGTCATGGTCAAAGACTATCTGTTTGTCGCCAACTCCTATCTTTTTTTTCCACGCTTGTGTCAGGATTCTTTCCTTTACGTCGTATTTTAAAAAGTTTACCACAACTGACCTGGGTGTAGAGTTTGAGTTCGGGTTCTGTGCCAAGGCTCTGTACGCTCGTTGGATCTGCAGGTCTGTTTCATCAGGCAGCTCAAGCTCTTTTTTTAAGAATTGATCTATGAATTTCGTCATCGAGTTGCCTTCAGTGCCCTCCGGAATCCCGAAGATGCGTATATTGCTCCGCCTGGACCTGCTCTCCAGGTCGGTTATTTTTTCCTGCATCCTCTGTGTTTGTGCCGTCAGGGTCTGCAGCTGCTCGCTTGCCTCGGTCTTCCAGTCTTCCAACTCTGATATTTGAGCCTGTGCTTCTGCCATACATGCCCGTTGATTGCGCAGCTCCTCCATGTTTTGTGCTAGCTTGCGGTCCATTTCTTTTCGGAGACCCATAATTTCCTCTTTCATCTCTTTTTTCAGCTCTTCCTTAAGAGCCGTTAAATCCTGTTGGAGTTGTCGCTTGAAGTCTTTTATGTCCTTACTTATATTGGCGAAGCCAGTGTTCATAACATCGAGGTTGGCGTCTTCCATTTTCTTTGAAGTCTCCTCGTTTTTGTTGGCCTCGTGTTCAGCGATTTCTCCAGTGCTGTTGAAGGGGGATTCTTTAGTTTTACCCTGCTTTTGTCCGTGTGCCCGGCTTCTTCGTGTTTTCATCCCTTGGTTTATTGACCTGTTTATGTCGAGTTGGCCATTTACCAAAGATTTTTAATCATACTAGGGAGAGCTCTCTGTTTAAGCGTTATGCCTCTCCGCCATCTTCCCGGAAGTCCGACATCTCTGTTTTTAAAATTACTGATGCAGTGATTTACAGTATCAGCTTAACATCAATATTCTCCCTTTTGACTCCCATCAGCCAATCGGCAAAAAGATCACTTTCACCAATGAAAGTGGCTTATGTTTATCTGGTGTGCCCTAGTTGTGTGGGTTAAGGTCAAGGTGTTACTCAAATATTGTGTGAAGAAAAACAAAGACTTTTAAAATGATTCAATTATTCTAATGTATATTTCTTTTGTTTCATGATATTAAAATGAATAGTAAATGACTACAAGAACTGAAGAAAATTGGTATTGGCTATATTGTTATTTTAAATATTGGTAATGGCACAAAATTTCACAATCGGTGCACCCCTAATTAAAACGGATAATATACCATTTTACAGGACCTAACAGAATAAAATATGCTTCAAAATACAATGTCACACTTCTTCCTTACATCTTATTAATTTATCACCATGAAAGAAATAGTTCTTAAAATGGTAAATGGCGTTCACTTATATAGCGCTTGTTCTCATCTCTGGATGACCAAAGCGCTTTACAGATCCTGCTATCCTAAAAACTAAATTAAAAAACAAACTTTAACATACAACACAACAAACAACTCAGTACCTCCATGGACATCTTGTGGTGTCGTCCCTGCAGAAGAGTGGCCAAGTCTCTCAGTCGACTGTTCTCCTCCAGCACATTGCAGTTCAGATTGATGACCTCTGTCTGACCACCGTCCTCAGATACTATCACAATAAAAATTAATATATTGGTGTCAAATTTGAACAGAACTTAGAAAAAACAAAATCTTAATGGTTTAACTGTTTGATTGTGTCTGTCGCCGAATTGTGACATAACCCCTAGTGGTCAAGAGTGGTAAATATTTTTTGCCAATAAAATAGTTCAGATTTCAAAGGCTATAACTTGAAAGTGGTAAGAGATAATGGCTTACGGTCAATTAGTAAGACGTAAAATATGATCCAAAGTTTCAGATAGGAATAAATGTATGCATCTAATTTGCATAATGTCGCGGCAGCTCTTTAAATTCCATAACTCAGTCAAAACTGGACTTTGGACATATTTACACAAAGAATGGTTCAGTCTTTTGACACCATTTTTTGTACAGAGGTACCTCATCATCTTATCTTCAAAGTACCGGTATATGAACAAGAAATCAGTACAATATTAAAAAAACACTGAAATAAGTCACTTACTGGCGGCTAACAGGACTCGCTCGCTTGCTGCGTTTTCACCCATCGTGGTTGTTATTTTGCATTCTGTCGGTCATTTATGTTCTCTACCACATCTACAAAGTCTTATGATTATCCCACATAAATTTCGCTTGTATCGCATGGCTATTTTCCGTGTACAAAGCCATCTAAGTGACGGTGACGATGACCAATCACGGCTATATTAGCTTTCTGAGCTAAAAGAAGGGAATACAGGAAAAGGAAATGAGGAGTTCTTCTTCTTTGGTGTATTACGTGTCATCTATTGAGTCCTCCAGTGCATGTCTGCCACCTTCTGAAACTGGCAGATCAGTACAAATCAGTACAAATCCCCAATGCAGCCGGCGATGTCAGAGTGAAATGACAGGCGCAGCACCGCACTCTGCCACTAGGGGCACACAAATTCTCACACTCAAAGGGTTAATATTGAAAACAACATGTATTACAGATTCTCTCTCTTACTTGCATCCAACTGCTCAGTGTACATGAAACTGTGAAGAGCAATTATGTCTCCAGACATACCTGCATCTTGGACCACCTTGCAGATGCTGTCGATGCGACTGTGCAACCTGTCAAAGGCACAGACTAAGCAGCCGATGGATTCTTTGCTAAACTGCATACGGTCCTCGAGGTGGAGAGTCAGCTCCTCCTCACCGCTCTGTTCCAGTGTGGACAAAAACCCCTTGGCATTTTCACTTAGAGGAGGAGGAGGGTGTGATGCATCTGCATGTTTGAAAATACAGGTATAGTTAAGAATTTATGAACCAATTATAAAACCTCATTATCCAAGGAGAACAAATAAAGACTGATATGCACTCTCAAAAAAGACTAATTTTGCAAAGAAATTGAGTTAGTATCAGCCAGTGATTGCTCATACTTGAAAAATTTTTAAATTACAGTAATGATAAAGGATTATATGCACATGAGCTGTCCTACCTGAAATTACAGAACAGAACAGGCTTTATTGTCATTGAACAGTACAGTTGTACCGTACAACGAAACTGTGGAATTGTTATTATATTTATTTTATAATTCTGAATAGAAGAGCAGAAAACTGAATAAATACATGTGCAATGAGAAATCTGAGCATGAATTTCCAGTTGTACAACCAGATATGTAATCAGGCATGCTGGGCCTTATGAAAAGCCCTGGAGAAATTTGAGAAGCATCTAGCTAAGAAAATAAAGTCCAATCCTAAATTGTTTTGGAAGTACAGTACGTTAAATCAAAATCAAAAACAAGAGAGTGCATTCCTGATCTAGTTATAAATGAGTCTAAGATGGCTACATCAGACTTGGAGAAGGCAGAAACCTTGAATGATTTCTTTGTTAGTACCTTTACTTATAGGACATTTACAACATCCCTGATGTAGGAAGACAACAATTCACCAATATTGCCTCCAACAATATTGGAGGTTATTATTCACGATGAAATAGTCCAACATATGAAGACAAATAATTTGTTCTCCAAGCATTAGCATGGATTCCTGCCAGGGTGCTCCACAGTTACACAGATGCTTGAATGCTTTGAACAATGGACAGAATGGTTAGGAACTTGGCATACCAGTGGATGCCATCTATCTTGACTTTAAAAAAAGGCCTTTGATTTAGTACTCATTAGACATCTACAAAAAGTAGATTATGGTATCTCTGGCAAGCTATTAAAATGGATTAACTCCTTTCTTACAGGACAGCAACAAAGGGTCTGTGTAAATGGATTTTGGTCACAGTGGACTGACGTCACAAGTGGTGTTCCACAAGGCAGTATCCTTGAGCCAGTGTTATTCACATTATTTGTTAATGATATGTGACCCGTGCTGGCAAAATAAGTCAGAATACGCACAGTGTCTTTACGAGCTACAGGCAGGAGATGTCATAAATCCTGACTCTTTCTTTGTTTGCTAGCGGCAAGTCCCAGGAAAACCCCCGTGAGTGCCTGGTATCATTGGAAACCTTAGAAACTGTACTTTCTAAAAATACATATGTTTTGGCGGAAGACATAACTCGCGACCGATTGAACGCAAGTTTTAAACCTAGCCAAAATATAAACAAGTCCTTTTCCGGGTCCGTTTTTGAGCACTTCTTACAACTTAAATATCATTTTGAAGGTCTTTCAATACAGAATATGGAAAAAACATTACCTCAGTTTTGATAATTTCCTCAAAGTGGCTCATTTTGCCAGCACGGGTCACATATGTCAGAAGTCGTTGGAGCTAATCTGAAGCACTTTGCTGATGACACAAAAATCTACATGCCCATAAGATCACCAACAGACTATAAAAGGCTACAGCAGGATCTGCTGAGACTCCAGGAATGGGCTGTGAAGTGGCAATTATGCTTCCATCCAACAAATGCACAGTGATACCAATAGGAACACTTGGAGTGTGTGTGATTAACACAGTAGATAGGTAAAACACAATCTCGTTCTACTGTACATGATTGGTTGTATGGTTGAATGACAATAAGGGTGATAAGAATAAGAATAAGGAACGGGCAATCCAGAATTCACCTATGAAATGACTGATGAGGGAAAAAGTATTCCTCTCCAGTTCACAGGCCATGAATGGAACCTTGGAGTGACTGTAGATAAAGAGCTGTCCTTTGAAAAACACATACAGACAATGGTGAAGAAAGCCACCCAGATAACAGGTGTCATGTGGAGAACCTCTGGATGCATAGATACTGAAGTTTTCAGGCTCCTACATAAGACAATGATATGGCCTCATGATAAGATAGATAGATACACACGTGGACAGAATTGTCAGTACCCCTCTGTTAATCAAAGAAAAACCCACAATGGTCACAGAAATAACTTGAATCTGACAAAAGTGGTAATAAATAAAAATTCTATGAAAATTAACCAATGAAAATCAGACAATGTTTTTGAATTGTGGGTCAACAGAATTACTTTAAAAAAACAAACTCATGAAACAGGCCTAGGCAAAAATGATGGTACCCCTAGAAATGATTGAAAATAATGTGACCATAGGGACATGCTCAATCAAGATGTGTCCTCTAATTAACATCACAGGTGTCTACAAACTTGTAATCAGTCAGTCAGCCTATTTAAAGGGTGACAAGTAGTCACTGTGCTGTTTGTTGACATGGTGTGTATCACACTAAACATGGACCAGAGGAAGCAAAGGAGAGAGTTGTCTCAGGAGGTTAGAAAGAAAATTATAGACAAGCAGATTAAAGGTAAAGACTATAAGACCATCTCCAAGCAGCTTGATGTTCCTGTGACTACAGTTGCACATATTCAGAAATTTAAGATCCACGGGACTGTAGCCAACCTCCCTGGACGTGGCCACAGGAGGAAACTTGATGAAAAATGGAAGAGACGGATAATACGAATGGTAACAAAAGAGCCCAGAACAACCTCTAAACATATTCATGGTGAACTCCAAGGTCAAGGTACATCAGTGTCAGATCGCACCATTCGTCGTTGTTTGAGCCAAAGTGGACTTCATGGGAGACGACCGAGAACACCACTGTTGAAAACAAATCATAAAAAAGCCAGACTGGAATTTGTCAAACTGCATGTTGACAAGCCACAAAGCTTCTGGGAGAATGTCCTATGGACAGACGAGACAAAACTGGAACTTTTTGGTAAGGCACATCAGCTCTATGTTCACAGACGCAAAAATGAAGCATACCAAGAAAAGAACACTGTCCCTACAGTGAAACATGGAGGAGGTTCTGTTATGTTCTGGGGCTACTTTGCTGCATCTGGCACAGGGTGTCTTGAATCTGTGCAGGGTACAATGAAATCTCAAGACTATCAAGGTATTCTAGAGAGAAATGTGCTGCCCAGTGTCAGACAGCTTGGTCTCAGTCGCAGGTCATGGGTTTTGCAACAGGATAATGACCCAAAACACACAGCTAAAAACACCCAAGAATGGCTAAGAGCAAAACATTGGACTATTCTAAAGTGGCCTTCTATGAAACCCTGATCGAAATCCCATTGAACATCTGTGGAAGGAGCTGAAATAATGTTGTCTGGAAAAGGCACCCTTCAAACCTGAGACAACTGAAGCAGTTTGCTCATGAGGAGTGGGCCAAAATACCTGCTGAGAGATGCAGAAGTCTCACTGACAGTTACAGAAATCATTTGATTGCAGTGATTGCATCAAAAGGTTGTGCAACAAAATATTAAGTTAAGGGTACCATCATTTTTGTCCAGGCCTGTTTCATGAGTTTGTTTTTTAAAATAATTCTGTTGAACCACAATTCAAAAGCATTGTCTGATTTTCATTGGTTAATTTTCATAGACTTTTTATTTATCACCACTTTTGTCAGTTATTTCTGTGACCATTGTGGGTTTTTCTTTCATTAACAGAGGGGTACCAACAATTTTGTCCACGTGTGTAGACGGACAGACGGACGGACAGACAGACAGACAGACAGATAGATAGAGTTAGGCCCAAAAATATTTGGACAGTGGACTTCCGGTCTGGACACCATGGTGATAGCAGCTTAACGCTGAAGCTCCAAGACCCCATCCGTGAAAATATTTTGAAAATCAGATTTAACGGATTTTTGGAAGAGTGAAAATCAAAAGACAACGTCATTATGCCTAAAGGAAAGCAGAAGAGATCGACATTTGCCAGGCCAAGACGCGCATCGGCCGGAGAATCTGACCTGGAGGACATCCACTCGGAAACAGAGGAGCTGAATGAGGCCAGCAACACAGTTAGCTTAAAAACGATAATTCAAGAATTAAGAGAATTTCGCTGAGAGTGTTGGGCCGAATTTTGTGAAATTAAAGACGAAATAAAAAGGACAAACAACAGAGTGGACCAGGCTGAGGACCGAATCATGGAAGCAGAGGAAAGAATAAAAGGGCTGGAAGAAACCGTGCTGGATTTACTTAAACGAGAGACAAGACTGGAGGCTAAGCTAACCGACCAAGAAGGAAGACTAAGAAGGGCCAACATAAGAATTCATGGTCTGAAAGAAGGAGTCGAGGATGGTTTCACCACAATGGCTGCATGCGTGGAATCCATACTGAGAGAGAAGTTGGAAATTCCCCAATCCACCGACTTGGAAGATAGAAAGGGCGCACCGTTCATTAGCCCCAAGGCCGTCGGCGGAAGCGCCTCCACAATCAGTGGTAGTGAAATTTTCCAACTTCAGAACAAAAGAAGAGGTTGTGAGACTGGCTTGGCAGAAAAAAGGATTTATGCACCAAGAAAGAAAAGTTTTTGTGGAGCACGACTACACCCCGGAGGTCCATAAAAAGCGTTGGGAATACAACGACGCTAAAAAGGTACTAAGAGAGAAGAAACTGCACTTTCAAACTCCATTTCCAGCGAAGCTGAGGGTTTTTTACGGGGATGAGACGTGTCTCTACAACTCGGCGGAAGAAGCAACCACGGATATGGCGAGAAGAGGGCTCCCAGTAACGGTGTATAAACCCGCAGCAGACACGATCAAAAGAATCAAGGCTCAAATGTGGTGCACACAGAGACCCTCAAAATCCACGGGCCAGCAGCGGGAAACCCAGCGCCAGGGCTATAAGGAAAAACTGAACGCTTTCAGGAGGGAATAACGATATTTTTAGTCAATCTGCGCATCCAACCCTCCTCCTACAAGGTAACAAACATTAAAGGAGATGCAGAATCAGCAAGTGGTAAAACATTTCATGGAACAGTCATAATATTAGAAACAAGTAAGTCTTTAAAAAAAAAAAAAAATTGTTGAAATAGAAATGTGACAATGAACCACATGAACTCTCCACACTAACAAATACTGTATTAACATGATGGTTTGCTGTGACGGTGGTGGGAGGTTGTGCACAATTTCATAGGGTATAGGCATAAAAAAAAAAAAAAAATCATTACAAGTTCGGATTGGGATCTGAAATTCACGTTAAAAACATGGGACAACTTACAGGGGTAAGAGAGGGCCCTCAACACGTAACAGAGTTTGAGGAACTTCCCTCAGAGCCAACACACCAGCAAGGCTCTTCTAAGGTCACTAAAAAGACCTCAGCTCAGGAAGATCTTTTGACAGTTTTTTGTTTTAAAGTTTTATATACTATGTTCTTAATGTTTTTTACGTTCTTAATGTTCTTTCAGTTTCTGAGTAGCATAAAAGAGGGCCACTACACTGTTATACTAAATAAGACAATACAATGGAGAAACAGGGTGTAACAAAAACCTCATATAATATAAATGGGATCCTGAATCCACTTAAAAGATCCAAGATTCTTGGCAAAATGAAAAAAAGACAAAGCAGGAATAGCACCAGTAAATATACAGGGAATAGACATCGAGATGGTGACATCCTATAAGTACCTGGGTGTTCATCTGAACAATAAACTAGACTGGTCACACAATACCGACGCACTCTACAAGAAGGGACAGCGCAGGCTGTTCCTACTGAGGAGACTCAGGCCTTTTGGTGTACAAGGGGCGCTGCTGAAGACATTCTATGACACGGTGGTGGCATCAGCCATCACTTTTGGAGTGGTCTGCTGGGGCAGTGGCATTACGGCAGCCGATAGGAAGAGACTGAACAAACTGATCAAGAAAGCTAGCTCTGTCCTGGGGCAGCGCCTTGACCCAGTGGAGGAGATAGGAGAGAGAAGGACAGTGGCTAAATTGTCATCTCTGCTGGAGTCCGAGTTCCACCCTATGCAGGACATACTGAATGCACTGAGGAGCTCATTTAGCAGCAGACTACATCATCCTAGGTGCACAACCGAGAGGTTTCGCAGGTCCTTCCTACCAACGGCTGTCAGACTGTACAACCTAAGCAGGGCTGCTCGCAGAGATAGCAAAAAGATGTGACAACCTAATAGTTTTGAATGCAAAAGACGCAATAGACTTATACAATGGTCCCCTCCGGCATACATACAACTAGGAAAATACCGGTCGTTATGGAGGGTGAGAATATGAATGGGTACATAATCATACCATGTAGGATAACTAAGTGGACGGTTGTGCTGTTTCATCCCATCTAGCAACAATGCTCTGCACTGTGTGTGTTTATATATTTACATTTTTATTCCATCTAGCTACAATGCTCCGCACTGGGTGTGTTTATATATTTACATATTTATTCCATCTAGCTACAATGCTCCGTACTGTGTGTGTTTATACTGTATATCTACATATTTATTCCATCTAGCTACAATGCTCTGCACTGTGTGTTTATATACTCATATATTTATTCCATCCAGCTACAATGCTCCGGACTGTGTGTCTATATATATATATATATATATATACAGTATGTGTGTGTGTGTGTACATATGTATACTTGCTGCTCTCGTTTCTTTCTTTTTTTCTCTTGCCTTCTGATTGTTGCTCTGAGTGTTGCTATCCCTGTGCTGTTCCAATCCTGGCATTTCCCCATTGTGGGACTAATAAAGGCTTATCTTATCTTATATTTTTACAGAAAACCCATCTAACAGACTTGGAGCACACTAAACTTAATAGACAAGGGTTTAAACTGATCTCTTCATCCTCATATAAGTCAGGGAGGAGGAGGGGGGTAGCGACATTGATCTCAACCAAAATTATGTTTGAAAAAATTCAGAACACAAAGATAAAAAGGAAGATTTAGCATGGTACTTGGTCGGCTAGAGGGAGAAGATATCACCCTGCTGAATGTACAGTGGGGCAAAAAAGTATTTAGTCAGCCACCAATTGTGCAAGTTCTACCACTTAAAAGATGAGAGAGGTCTCCAATTTTCATCATAGGTATACCTCAACTATGAGAGACAAAATGAGGAAAAAAAAATCCAGAAAATCACATTGAAGGATTTTTAAAGAATTTATTTTCAAATTATGGTGGAAAATAAGTATTTGGTCACCTACAAACAAGCAAGATTTCTGGCTCTCACAGACCTGTAACTTCTTCTTTAAGAGGCTCCTCTGTCCTCCACTCGTTACCTGTATTAATGGCACCTGTTTGAACTCGTTATCAGTATAAAAGACACCTGTCCACAACCTCAAACAGTCAGACTCCAAACTCCACTATGGCCAAGACCAAAGAGCTGTCAAAGGACACCAGAAACAAAATTGTAGACCTGCACCAGGCTGGGAAGACTGAATCTGCAATAGGTAAGCAGCTTGGTGTGAAGAAATCAACTGTGGGAGCAATTATTAGAAAATGGAAGACATACAAGACCACTTGATAATCTCCCTCGATCTGGGGCTCCACGCAAGATCTCACCCCATGGGGTCAAAATGATCACGAGAACAGTGAGCAAAAATCCCAGAACCACATGGGGGGACCTAGTGAATGACCTGCAGAGAGCTGGGACCAAAGTAACAAAGGCTACCATCAGTAACACACAACGCCATTAGGGACTCAAATCCTGCAGTGCCAGACGTGTCCCCCTGCTTAACCTCTTGCGCTCCGTTGTACCGCGGACGGGCAAGTCTCTGCGTTGCTCTTGTGAACGCTCGTGCGCTCTCGACGCATGATCCTGATGGTGGAGATGGAGATGGCGTCCAAGCGCGCATGAAAATAAAAGCTGCAGACACAGCCGCAAACAGATTAGTTCATCTGATTGACCTGTCATTCGACTAATAAGAGCCTTGAATTGGGTTTCTGAAACCATGAAGAGCCAATGAATGAAAATCTAGCCAGAAGGACCCGCCTCCCAACGGCTGCGAGCCAATTGAAGCACAGAAGTTCGCTGAGCTGTTGTCTAAAGCTGGGTGAAGAGAGACTGCTTCAGCAGCCACAGGCAGTGGTTTATTTATTTATTTTTTTTAATTCCAGCAGAGTGTTTAGGATTCTCTTTTAAGGTCATCATAGACCGACGGAGGCCGACGACGAAGGTCGAAAATCATTCGCCAAAACCGCAATCACGGAATTATGTTTTGACCGGGTCGCGAGACCAGAACCGGGTCGCAAGACCATTGTCAGCGTCGGTTCGTCTGACAATGAGGAAGAGAAGTTGGCCAGGACAATGTGGCTGTGAAGAGGTAAGGTGTTATAAGCCAAATTATTTTCTATCCCTGAAAATTGTAATCAAAAATGAGTTTTGACCGATCGGTAAATTACAGCTGTGTGGCGCACGATGTCCGAAGTGTGTGCGCCGCGTTACACGGTTCGTTCGTCGCCTCCGGACCGTGAACGCCCCCCCCCCCTACGATTCTGTCGCCGGGGGGGGGGGGGGCCGCAGTGACAGCGGTGCTGTGGAAACATCACCACATCCGAGTGTAATCCGTTATGTAGCGAGGGCGGATCTCCGTCCTCTGTAGCACAGACACAGCCCTGAATGTGACCTTTCATTTGAGCCCAAGATGAAGCTTCTATGTTGAATCATTCAAAAGTTACAGACATTTTTCTGCCATGGCTGCATGGTGGCACAGTGGTTTAGCACTGTGGCAGCACAGTTTTACCCTCGGCCGGGGGATCGCGGGGATCATGAGATCGTGGGTTCGATCCCAGCCCCCGACCAACAGTTAGCTGTGTGGAGTTTGCATGTTCTCCCCGTGTTGCGTGGGTTTACTCCGGGATTTCTCCGGTTTCCTCCCGCATACCAAAAACATGTAGGTTTAGGGCGCTCGCGCACGCAGCGACCGGCAGCTGGTGGCTTGTCACCAGACTGCAAACCAAATCTACCTACGGGTACAAATAAGTAACAAAAAAAATAAAAATAAAAAAATAAAATAAATAAATTCCAAACTGTGCCATTTGGCACGATTTGGCACAGTTCCAAAACGCCTGGGAACAGCCTGAGTAAAAAGCTGTGTAATATATTCATTTTTTGTGGTATTGTTACAAAATTTGGACCTCAGCTGGATAACACTTGGTTCTACATTTCTGTTGCATTTTCCAGCCCGGATCTGAAGCTGTGTGTTATTTGCAAGCATTTGTATCCAAAAAAACACCCAGGCCAAATTTATTTTCTTCAAGTTCACTATGTTTAGATGACTGTAGCTCAGTGGCCGGAGCACTTAGAGAGATCCATGTTTTTTTTGCCAAAAAATTCAAAGTGTTTTCTTTTAAATGAGACCAACCCCATGAAGATGCTGTAAAGGGCTGAATAACAGCTTTCGATTTACTTTGGGCACATTATTTTTTGGCGTTTTTAGGAAAATTGCCCGGAGTGCAAGGGGTTAAGCCAGTACATGTCCAGGCCCGTCTGAAGTTTGCTAGAGAGCATTTGGATGATCCAGAAGAGGATTGGGAGAATATCATATGGTCAGATGAAACCAAAATAGAACTTTTTGGTAAAAACTCAACTTGTTGTGTTTGGAGGAGAAAGAACACCATACCTACTGTGAAGGACGGGGGTGGAAACATCATGCTTTGGGGCTGTTTTTCTGCAAAGGGACCAGGACGACTGATCCGTGTAAAGGAAAGAATGAACGGGGCCATGTATCGTGAGATTTTGAGTGAAAACCTCCTTCCATCAGCAAGGGCATTGAAGATGAAACGTGGCTGGGTCCTTCAGCATGACAATGACCCCAAACACACCGCCCGGGCAACGAAGGAGTGGCTTCGTAAGAAGCATTTCAAGGTCCTGGAGTGGCCTAGCCAGTCTCCAGATCTCAACCCCATAGAAAATCTTTGGAGGGAGTTGAAACTCCGTGTTGCCCAGCGACAGCCCCAAAACATCACTGCTCTAGAGGAGATCTGCACGGAGGAATGGGCCAAAATACCAGCAACAGTGTGTGAAAACCTTGTGAAGACTTACAGAAAACGTTTGACCTCTGTCATTGCCAACAAAGGGTATATAACAAAGTACTGAGATGAACTTTTGTTATTGACCAAATACTTATTTTACCAACGAATTTACCAATTAATTCATTAAAAATCCTTCAATGTGATTTTCTGATTTTTTTTTTCTCATTTTGTCTCTCATAGTTGAGGTATACCTATGATGAAAATTGGAGACCTCTCTCATCTTTTAAGTGGGAGAACTTGCACAATTGGTGGCTGACTAAATACTTTTTTTCCCCACTGTATGTGATGAAAATGTAAACAATGCAATGCTGTAATGACATGTATCCTTTACAAAAACTTAAATTAAAAAAAATATATTTGGACAGTGACAAGTTTTGTTATTTTAGCTGTTTACGAAAACACATTCAGGATACAATTATATAATCAATATGGGCTTAAATTGCAGACTCTCAGCTGTAATTTGAGAGTATTCACATCCAAATTGGAGCAAGGGTTTAGGAATTACAGCTCTTTAATACGTAGCCGCCTCTTTTTCAAGGGACCAAAAGTAATTGGACAACTGACTCTGAAGGCTGCAAAAAAAAATAACAAGGCTGCATGGGCTCTTCCCTCGTTAACCTGTCATCAGTTAAGCAGTTAAAAGGTCTGGAGTTGATTCCAGGTGTGGCGTTTGCATTTGGAAGCTGTTGCTGTGAACACACAACATGCGGTCAAAGGAGCTCTCAATGGAGGTGAAACGGACCATCCTGAGGCTGAAAAAAAGAAAAAATCCATCAGATAGCAGAAATGTTAGAAGTGGCCAAATCAACAGTTTGGTACAGTCTGAGAAAAAAAGAGTGCACGGGTAACTCAAAAAGGCCTCGACGTCCACGGAAGACAACAGTGGTAGGTGATCGCAGAATCCTTTCCATGGTGAAGAACAACCCCTTCACAACATCCACCCAGGTGAAGAACACTCTCCAGGAAGTAGGTGTATCAGTATCTAAGTCTACCACAAAGAGAAGACTTCATGAGAGTAAATACAAAGGATTCACCACAAGGTGCAAACCATTAGTCAGCCTCAAAAATAGAAAGGCCAGAATTGACTTTGCCAAAAAACACCTGAAGAAGCCAGCCCAGTTCTGGAACAGCATTCTTTGGACAGAGGAGACTAAGATCAACCTGTACCAGAATGATGGGAATAAAGTGTGGAGAAGAATTGGAACAGCTCAAGATCCAAAGCACACCACATCTCTGTAAAACATGGTGGAGGCAGTGCGATGGCATGGGCATGCATGGCTTCTAATGGCATTGGGTCACTTGTGTTTATTGATGATGTGACAAAAGACAGAAGCAGCCGGATGAATTCTGAAGTGTATAGGGATATACTTTCTGCTCAGATTCAGCCAAATGCAGCAAAGTTGATTGGACGGCGCTTCACAGTACAGATGGACAATGATCCAAAACATACTGCAAATGCAACCCAGGAGTTTTTCAAAGCAACGAAGTGGATTATCCTGCAATGGCCGAGTCAATCACCAGATCTCAACCCAATCGAGCATGCATTTCACTTGCTCAAGACAAAACTTAAGGCAGAAAGACCCACAAACAAGCAACAACTGAAGACAGCTGCAGTAAAGGCCTGGCAAAGCATCACACAGGAGGAAACCCAGCGTTTGGTGATGTCCATGGGTTCCAGACTTCAGGCAGTCATTGCCTGCAAAGGATTCTCAACAAAATATTGAAAAGTAACATTTTACTTAGGGTTATGTTTATTTGTCCAATTACTTTTGAGCCCCTGAAATGAGGAGCGTTTGTATAAAAATAGCTACAATTCCTACATGTTTAATCATATATTTTTGTTCAACCCCTTGAATTAAACCTTAAAGTCTGCACTTCAATTCTGTTGTAGTTGTTTCATTTCAAATCCAATGTGGTGGCATGCAAAGCCCAAATCATGAAGATTGTGTCACTGTCCAAATATTTCTGGGCCTAACTGTACATACTGTAGATAGATACTGTTATTAATCCTCATGGAGAAATTCAGGTATGTCGTGGCTCACAGTACATACAACAGATCATCATTAAAAAGGTAGCAACCAAAATATCTCAATAAATAAAATAAAATAATGCCTAACACCAATGCATTGTATTTAGTCCATTCCAGACAACCTGGCAGGCATACTATAGGCACACACATGAGAGCATGTGTATCCACATGCATGTGCGTGAGCGCATGCTGGGGGTGGGGGGTGGGTCAGCGATCTCTGCCTTCCAGGATACTGTTAAACATCCTGATGGCTGTTGGAACAAAGGACCTCCTGTACCACTCAGTCCGCGAGCACAGCGAGATCAGTCGCTCACTATGGCTACTGTGTCCTACCAAGATGTAATAAAGGGGGTGGTTGGCGTTGTCCATTATAACCCGTAACTTGTCCCTTATCTGCCTATCCACCACAGCCCCCAGCGGGTCAAATTTCCTCCCCACTACTGAGCCAGTCTTCTTGACCAGCCTATCCAGTCATCTGGTGTCCCTTGCTGTTATACTGCCTCCCCAACAAACAGCCGGATAAAAAAAAAAAATGACACTTGCCACCACAGTGTGGTAAAACATAGTCAACATCTCCCATTCGCACTAAGACAGGACATGGATGGGTTCATGAACTTTTGGCAACCCTGGACCGCATATGTGTCTTCCATTAGATCTAATCTTTGACAAATACCATTTCAATAATGGTTCTGCTCTTTGTTCCAATGCTACTCAGATGCTCTTTTATCTTTATTTACTTACTTTTTCTTTTTGTTTGTTTTTTACTGGTTTGTTTGGTTTTTTTTTGTTTTTTGTTTTGTTTTTTTTTTCTCTTTAATTTCACCTTTTCTTTCACTTTAAAAAAAAAAAAAAAAATAAGGGGTGTTGTAAGAATTAATCTTCCAATGTTGTCAGATATCAGAAAATAAGGGAACATGTGATGAAAATGTAAACACTGCATTGCTGTAACGACCTGTATACCCTTTACAAAAACTTAAATAAAAAAAAAAAAAAAAAAAAAAAAAAACATAGTCAACATCTCCATGCAGACACCAAAAGACCTGGAGTCTCCGCAGGAAAAACAATCTGCTCCGTCCCTTCCTGTAGAGCGCATCCGTGTTAGCAGACCACTCCAAGTTACTGTCCAGATACACGCCCAAATATTTATAGGTGTGTACTGTCTCATTTGGTTCACCTGGAATAGTGACAGGCTGCAGGGGAGGCCTGGACATGCGAAAATCCACGACCATCTCCTTGGTCTTAGAGGTGTTCAAAAGCAGGCAGTTCCTCTCACCTCAGACACCGAAGGCGCCAACCAGGTCCCTGTACTCCATTTCTTGTCCCCCCCCCCCCGCACATGTGCCACAATGAACACTTTGGCTGCACGGTGGCGCAGTGGTTAGCACTGTGGCAGCACAGTTTACCCTCGGCCGGGGGATCGCGGGGATCATGAGATCGTGGGTTCGATCCCTGCCCCCGGCCAACAGTGATCTGTGTAGAGTTTGCATGTTCTCCCCGTGTATGCGTGGGTTTACCCCGGGATTTCTCCGGTTTCCTCCCACATGCCAAAAACATGCAGGTTAGGTTAATTGGAGACTCTAAAGTGGCCCTTGGTGTGAATGTGTGTGTGAATGGTTAAAAAAGGATGGGGCCGTATTGTGGCTGCTTCATCCATCCAGGTGGTGGATGACCCTTAATTTCTGTAAAGCATCTTTGAGTGTCTATGATAAAGCGCTAAATAAATCTGATGGATTGATTGATTGAATGACTGTATCATCAGAATACTTCTGAATGTGGCATGACTCTGTGTTGTAATTAAAGTCTGATGTGTAAAGAGTGAACAGGTATGGAGCCAGGACTGTCCCCTGTGGAGCCCCCGTGCTACTTTCCACAATCCCCGAGACATATACGCAGCCCCTGTGTAGTCACCCCACTTGTGGAAGCTCACAGATCTTACTGAACGAGTGCAAAGGACAGCCACCTATCTGGACTAAGCAACTTGTTATATGAAGAGCACCTGAGGCACCTCAATATCCCCCCGCTAGTGTATAGATGTTTGCAAGATCTAATCAACACCTTTAAGTGCATCCATAAGAAATACGATACAGATCCCTGTCTACCAGACCTACTGACAGATACAAGGACCCGAGGTCATAATTTGCGGCTTCAAAAGAACAGTGTCAGGTCGAACTGCAGACTGTTTTTGTTCAGCAATAGAGTGGTTTCATGGTGGAAGAGCTTACCAGAGGACACAGTGAGTGTGGATGCCTTTAAGGCCAGATTTGATAAGCACTTTGAGGACCAGACCATCCAGTGCTCTATAATTATAGAGCATTGGACAACCCACTGTTGCCCATGATCACTGTGCAATAGTGATACTAAAGTACCGGCTCAAATCAGAATAAATATTCCTACTGAGCCGACATTTTTCTATTCTATTCAGTATGAAACCATGTGCTCTTATTTGTTTCTAGAGTATAAAAATCAAATTATTAGCTTTTCTGGTTTACAATATACTAAAACTTCAAAACGTATTTAAGCCAAGTAGAATTATCACAAATACTATTTGTAATAATTACAGGACAGTGGTCACAGTAGAGCTGCTTTCTTGAGTTTGTTACAAAGGATGCTACAAACCTGGTTTTGATTCTGGAGGTGGCTCCATTGGTGTAGTTAACTCTTCTGACCCAGTAGGAGGACAGGGATGCTGTTGTGCCTCCTGACCTTCCTCCTGCTGTTGTTGCTGTGACTCAAGCTGATCTCCCTCATTCTGGGACTCTGGCAGAGGAGGAAGGGGCACAGCAGAGGGAGAAGCTAGACTGACACCATCTTCCTCCATCGGTGTGGGGTCAGGGATCGGTGCATTTGATGGCACAGGCGTCGACAATGGAGTTTCTGGCTCAATGCGCTTGCGTAAAATGTGCACATTTTCTTCCAACTATAAATCAAATCAAACATGATTTAATACTTTGAATACTCAAATTAAGACAAGCAGGTGAATAACTCGTACAATATTATTGTTACATTGTGCAACTAATCTGATCACTAGGGCGTATCAGTGTCTTTGATGTCATCAACCATATCTTAAAGGGCCTATATCATGCTATTTTAAGCCTTTCAGAGTAAACTATATGCATGTATGTGATAGTATATTACCTTTGGTACACTGGAGAATGAATTTCTTATGAAATATGAGTTATTTTCGCGAGCTACTTTTCTAACCCGGAAGTAAGATGCCTCGATCTCTGAGGCTCCGCCTCTCCTTCTTGTGGCTGCTGCCCATTTCATGACGTAACCCCTAAGCCGGCTGCAGCAGCGTGTCGCTGGGTTCCGCCCACAAAAACTTAGAAGACATTGTCTTACGTAAAAAAGCAAACAGTTGTTGTCACTGAGCAGATTAGGTGCGAGAGGAACTACTTCTTCACAGCGTCAATGCTAAAGTGAAAAAGTTTTGCCGATCACCGCTCCGTTAGCTGTGCGGAGAAAGTGGGTGTGTGTGTTAGCCTGGGGGCGGTGCTGGCAGCACAGGCACTTCCTGGATTGGGCGGCTCACCCATGTTCATACGTATGACCGTGGGGACCCAGTCATTATCAGGGACAGGGCGGAGCAGCAGCTCAGAGGGCAGGGTTGAGGAGGAATACTCAGAGATGTGTGAATGGAGCAAAATACCACTTTGGGGGTGTTTTTGGTGAGGAATTAACATTATAACATGCTTAAAAGCTCAAAAAAGTCGATTTTGTATGATATAGGCCCTTTAAATGAATTTACTGCTGTAGAAGGAACTTAAGTCAAAACTAAATAATCCAATGTAAAAAAAAAAAAAATTACCTGTGACCAGTAGCGATTGACAATCAGCAGGGTGGTGTCATCAGTGGCTTGCCTCTTCTCCAGCTTTTCAATTTTTTCCCGTAACTCATCTTCCATTGCCTGTCTCTGCTCCAGGCGCTCACAGAGTTTCTTATTCTTGAACTGGAGCACTTTCATGTCCATTTCCTCCTGCAAAGAACAGCCAGAGATGTCACAGTTAAAGGGAATACGGTTTCTGAACAATGTTTGGCATACTCAATGGACTACTTGTGGCGGCTGACCGTAGAGGAGACTCCAGCGATGCGTATTGGCTCAATGAGTGTGGTGGTGGTTTTCTCCTCTTTTTTGCTTTTCTTCTCAGGTGGGCCGGGGGGGCTGTCCCCTCCTGCGGGACGCTTTCCTCCCCCAGCACCTGACATCTTTTCTTTATTCTCTCTGAAATCAAAGCATAAATCCTCTGTGTGTGAATATACTAAGTTTATGAAATAATGCATTATTTTGCAAAAGATCAGTTAATTCCTTTGACGACAGCTAGGAAAGGCATTAGCTTCACAGTTAATAGTCTGGGGTTTATAGTGCGAGCAGGACACAACTGAGGACTTACTACGACACAAAAGCCTCTTCAACCATCTTCTTTGAAGGCTGTCCTGAATACCAGTTTTGGCACTCTAAATCTATAAACAAACTAAGTAAGCCATTCAAGCCAAACTGCACACTACTGTCATGTCACAACCCCCTGACCAGTCTGAAGTGACGGATGTTTAGCAAATGAAAAATCTTTACTGCCAAGTGAAAGACACATATATTTCCTATTTACCTCTCCAGTTTAAAAAAAAAAATTGAGAAAGTACACACAGAAAGTATCTAACACCCCATGGTCTAAGGTTTACTAGCTAGCCTTATGTTTAAGAAACTCAAGGGACAACATTCTGAGAATTCAAGGATTGTGTATTTGTTTGCACAAATAAAGTACATTTGTGTACCTGTAAAGTGCATATGGGTATATACTTGAATATGTACAGTGGAGATCAAAATTGGAGAACAATGTACTAATACTTTGAGACTAATACTAATACTAGTACTAATACTTTGAGACTGAAACTCACTAAACCTGTTGTGACCACCACAAAGAAATTGACCAGTGAAGCTGGAGAGAAACTGAACACATGCATGGAAATAACTGACTGGGGCATGTTTAAAAGAGCCACACATGATCTTAATGAGTACACAGACACTGTGAACTCATATATCAACTTCTGTGAGGAGGACATTCTCCCATCGCGCACCAGGGTGAGATATTCTAATGACAAGCCCTGGTTCACAGCTAAGCTCAGACGGATCAGGAAGGAGAAGGAAGCAGCGTTGAAAAGTGGAGACAGGGACTGCTACAGAGAGGTTAAATATCGGTTTAACAGAGAGCTGAAGAGAGCTAAATCTGTGTATTCTGAGAAACTCCAGCAGCAGTTCACTGCTAATGACTCGGCTTCTGTGTGGAGAGGACTGAGGCAAATCACCAACTATCGGCCTCAGGCTTCTAAAGGTCAGGATGACAAAGCCCTTTGTCAAAAACTGTCCCAACATTACGCCCGTTTTGACACCTCGTCAGCTGTGTCCAACTCACCCACTCCACCCAGCTCCACTGCCTCCTCAGCCCCTAATTCATCAAAAGCGGCCCCCCCCTCCCCCCCCCTCCCCTTGTCATCAGTGAGCAGGACGTGCACAGACAGTTCTCCAGACTGAACCCGCGCAAGGCCCCCGGGCCAGACGGTGTGTCTCCCTCCACCCTGAGACACTGTGCGAAAGAGCTGGCTCCTGTCTTCACAGACATTAACTCCTCCCTTAAGCAATGTCACGTGCCGACCTGCCTCAAATCCTCCACCATCATCCCTGTCCCCAAGAAGCCACGGATTACTGGACTTAATGACTACAGACCTGTAGCGCTCACCTCTGTAGTCATGAAGTCCTTTGAGCGCCTGGTCCTGTCTCACCTCAAGTCCATCACCACACCCCTCCTAGACCCGCTGCAGTTTGCCTACTGTGCTAACAGGTCTGAGGACGACGCAGTCAACCTGGCCCTCCACTCCATCCTGCAGCACCTGGACTCCCCGGGAACCTACGCCAGGATTCTGTTTGTGGACTTCAGCTCCGCATTCAACACCATCCGCCCCGATCTGCTCCAGGACAAGCTGTCCCTGCTCAACGTGCCTGACTCCCTCTGCAGGTGGATCACCGACTTCCTGACGGACCGGAGACAGCATGTGCGGCTGGGGAAGTCTGTCTCAGACTCTGTTAGCATCAGCATTGGATCACCCCAGGGCTGTGTACTTTCCCCCCTACTCTTCTCCCTTTATACCAACTCCTGCACCTCCTCCCACCAGTCTGTTAAGCTGATTAAGTTTGCGGACGACACCACCCTCATCGGGCTCATCTCCAACGGCGACGAGTCCGCCTACAGGGAAGAGGTGGCCCAGCTGGTGTCCTGGTGCAGCCACAACAACCTGCAGCTGAACGCTCTGAAGACAGCGGAGATGATTGTGGACTTCAGGAAAGTCACAACCCCCCTGCCCCCCCTCACCATCACAGGCTCTCCCATCACCATTGCAGATTCCTTCCGCTTCTTGGGCACCACCATCACCCGAGACCTCAAATGGGAGCCAACCATCAACTCCCTCATCAAAAAGGCCCAGCAGAGGATGTTCTTTCTGCGGCAGCTGAGGAAGCTCAAGCTACCCACCAAGATGTTAGTGCAGTTCTACACGGCCATCATCGAGTCCATCCTCACCACCTCCATAACTGTGTGGTATGCAGGAGCCACTGCCAGGGACAGACTAAGGCTGCAGCGCGTCGTGCGCACTGCTGAGAAGGTGATCGGCTGCGAGCTCCCATCTCTCCAGGACCTGTACATCTCCAGGACCCGGAGGCGTGCTGGCCGGATCATAGCCGATCCTTCACATCCTGGTCACGTACTGTTTGCCCCCCTCCCCTCAGGTAGAAGACTTCGGTCCATTCGGACTAAAACCTCCCGGCACATGAACAGCTTTTTCCCCTCTGCCATCAGACTGCTGAACATTAAGTGACTTTTTGACTCTCGTGCACTATGTACAGCAGCTCAACCAGACTCACGTCATTCATCACTGTTTTTCTGTTGCATTATTGACTGCACTATGTGGTACTTCACATTATCTGCTACTTGCTAATTTTTTAAAACTGCCTTGACTAGTACTACTCATTATTACTAGTATTATTATTATTATTACTTATTTTTCTACACTTATTGCACGTTTTTAGTCCTTTAGTTTTTTTTAGTTTATCTCTTTTTCTCATCATGTTTTTAATGTTGCAGCATGGCACCGAGACAAATTCCTAGTTTGTGTACTACATGAACAATGGCAATAAATCTGATTCTGATTCTAATACTTTATCTCTACTGTATATGAATTTATATAGAGCATGTACACTATATGTATAACGAATATGTCCTAACTTTTGTTATTTTAGATACTTCCTTTGTTCCTTATTTATGTGGAGGGTTGTTCTGGGCCTCTATAGCATGTCCCATGGTCAATAAAATCCTATTTTATGGCATTTCCTTAAAACCCACTGTATCAATTATTACAACTGCCTATCTTAGTTAAAAGTGATACTGTTAGTAAATTTACATAATTTATCGCTCCGTTATTTATATGACCTTCTCCTCGGACAATTAAACAAGTTTAATTTGACATTTCTGTTGAGATCAAGCTGGCTAACGTTAGCCATGCTAATGCTAACGAAGAGCCTGCGGATTCAGCGCTTGTACTGCGCTAATACCGGTTATGAGCATTTTTACACAAAAATCACCACTAAACACATTACGTATCCAAGAAGTCTACGTGCATGTGGAAGCGTATGCTGTCTTTTAAAAGTTGTACTTTTACAAACCTTCACACGCAGGTGAAACGCCAGCCAGTAAAACACAGAGTTAAGGAGGAAATGGCATTCTTCTTCGTGTCCACAGAGCCACTCATAACCAGCCGGAAGATTGTCGCCATCTAACGGTATGAGCTGAACGAATGAATGAATGAATTTATTTATTTCGGATAATACAGTACAGGTTAAAAGAAACTGTATAATATAACAACAAGGTCAAATTAGACAAAGACTCCTTCTACTAAACAATTCCACGTGAGTTATCCGAAATGGGTGATGGCTGAAGCCGCAGCTTATATTGCCCACCCATATTCCATCCAAGAATTCAAAGAAAAAAGAGTAGTAGTAGTAGATTAGTTTATTTGACAGGGACAGTGCAATAAACATAGACAATTAATCAAAGACAATCAATCTGATGTGTTGCACATAGAGTGTATAGCTATTAGCTAATTTGCAACTCTTGTCCCTGGATGGGCTTTAGAAAAAAGAATCAAGATAAAAATATACACAATAACCACATACATCAATGCAGAAGAATTATAAATACACAATTATAAATATTATAAATATTATAAATACACAAATATAACAGCCTGACTCACCTTTAACATAAATATTATAAATACACAAATATAACAGCCTGACTCACATTTAACACATATAACATAACTCACATTTGCCTATTTCAGGCCTTCCTCCCTCCGTCACTCACTATAAACAAACACATTTATTCCTTCCCTTCATTCACTCTCACTTTGCAGACAAATAATTCATACATGAGTACATTCTTGTTTATTTTTCAGCCAGTTTTTAACATTTTTAGTGAATGTTTTAAAGTCCGTTATTATTTTAATTTCATTTGGCATTGTGTTCCAGATGTGACTGCCCTTTATAGAGAAAGCTGTTTGTCCAAATGTGGTTCTGCGGTGGAATATTTTACAGTTATTGTTAACAGAACTCCTGGTGGCTCTGCTGCTGTCCTGTCTTTGGACGAAACCAGCAAGTGGCTCGGGTGCTGATTTATGGAAACATTTGAACGTTAATTTCAGAAGACAGAGGTCAATGAAGCTCTCAAAACTCAATAGGTTGTATTTTTTTAAAACATTACAGTGATGCCACCTAATGGGCTTTTTGTCCAAGATTTTTAGGGTTTGATTATATAAACAAGACAAGAGTGATTACAATTTAGAACAAAGCTAAGACAAAGTATGACTGAGAGAAAAAAAAGAAAAAAGAAAACTAAGCTAAGCTAAGTTAAGCGGTTACTATTCAAGACAAATCTAAGATAGAATGTCACAGAGAGAGAGAAAAAAAAAAAACTAAGCTACAACACAACACAGGCTGGATATGTCAATCCTTATGTGAGTTTACATGTCGTCTTGTAAATATGTTTGGAGTATTTCTTCCTTTAGTTTTTGTTTAAATTGTCCAAGCGTTGTACATGATTTTAATTCAGGTCCATAATCGTTCCATAATCTGACTCCTTGCACTGAAATACAGTGTTGCTTGGTGGTTGTTCTCACTGTAGGCTTTTGAAATATACATGTTCCTCTGAAGTGATATCGTTTCTCCCTTGTTTGGAACAACTTTTGGATATTTGCGGGCAGTGATAAATTCTTCACTTTGAACATTATTATTGCAGTTTTAAAGTCAACCAGATCTTTCAACTTGAGAGTTTTTTGTTTAAGAAAAAGTGGGTTTGTTGGTTCCCTGTAAGCTGCTTTGTTTATTATTCTAATAGCTCTCTTTTGAAGCATAAAGAGTGGATATATGTTTGTTTTGTATGTATTTCCCCATACTTCATTACAATATGTCATGTATGGGAGTATTAATGAATGATACAAGGTGTATAGTGTGGGTTGATTCAGCAAATATTTCACTCTGTGTAATATTGCAATTGATTTGGAAACTTTACCTTTGATATAATTAATATGTGACTTCCAACACAGTTTGTTATCAATTATTACTCCAAGGAATTTAGTTTCAGATACCCTTTCAATCTCTACACCATTTACACTGAGTTTGGGTACTGGATTGTTGTGATGGTTGTTAAAGACTATAAATTTTGTCTTACTTAAATTGAGCGTTAATTTGTTTGAATCAAACCACAGTTTAAGCTTTCCTGATTCCTTCCCGAGTGTATCCAGAAGTTGTTCCAAATTGTTTCCACTGCATAGCAGATTAGTGTCATCGGCAAACAATATTAAGTCCATTTTTTCTGAGACTTTACATATATCGTTTATATACATATTGAATAATAATGGTCCCAAAACTGAACCCTGTGGGACTCCACAGGTGACCTTCAGCAACTCTGAGTTTTTGTTGCTAACACATACATACTGATATCTATTCTTTAAGTAACTACTTAACCAGGACAGTGCTACCCCTCTAATACCAGAATTTTGTAGTTTCTTTAATAATAAATTATGATCTACTGTATCAAATGCTTTTTTAAGATCTAGGAATACTCCAACTGAATACTCTTTATTTTCAATGGCTGTTGATATTTTTTCTGTAAATTCCATTAGGGCATATGCAGTTGTCCTCTTGTGTCTGAACCCATATTGCTGCTCACATAATAAATCATTCTTCAGTATGAAGTTGTCAATTCTCTCATAGAATATTTTTTCAAGTATCTTGGAAAATTGCGGTAATAGTGAAATTGGTCTATAGTTTGAGAGTTCCCCTCTGTCGCCCGTCTTGTATATCGGAATTACTTTAGCTATTTTCATTGCATTGGGAAATATACCTGATTGGAGAGACAGGTTGCAGATATACAGTACGTCAGTGGTTTTACTATGCATTCGATAACAGTTTTGACTAGTAGCATGTCGATACTATCACAGTCAGTAGATGTTTTACTTTTGAACGATTTAACAATTTCAATGACCTCTCTTTCGTCTGTGTTCTTTATGAAGATGGAGTCTTTTACAGCAGTGTTATTGCATATTGTATCACCTGTTGGCACCGTAGTGGGTATTTCTCGGGCCAGTTTAGGTCCAATGTTAACAAAAAAATTATTAAATTCATCTGCAGGTGAAGCAATATTCACACTCTGAGTCGTTTTATTATTTTTTTGAATATTAGTTGGGTAGCTTGTATTTCTGCTTTTATTTCCAAGGATACTGTTGAGTATTGTCCATGTATTTTTAATATTGTCTCTGTTTTTCTCCAGTTCTTTACTGTAATAGTCTCTTTTACTACATCTTATTATATATGTTAACTTATTTTTGTATGTTTTATACCGCTGTTCTGCTTCTTTTGTTCTTTTCTTTAGGAAAGCTTTATATAATAAATTTTTCTTTTTACACGCCTTTTGTAGTCCTTTGGTTAACCATGGCTTATTAGCAAATTTGTGTTGTTAGCTGTAATTCTATTGTGGTAGTTGCCCTTATTTAAAAATGGTAAAATTATAAACTCCACATTGAGTTCACAATTGGGGTAAGCTGCGTTAAAACTCAGTGACGTGAACTTTTTTTGGGTGCTTTATGTCATCATTTGTTAAAAAAAACAAAAAAAAACACGCTGCAATCTCGACTCCAGCCTGGAGGGGGCAGTGTTCCATCAGCCGGTTTTAACAGGCTGGAACCATGGAACGTTCGAGCTTAGTGATCAGAATGTAAACACTGCTCAGGTGCTAGCTTAATGTCGTTAATGTTAAATGTTACTATCGTGGTACCGTAACCGTTTGACTGTGTTTAGTAATGGCTTCACGGCGATTCTTTCAAACTGTAATGGCTTTCTAACTTCAATTGCCTTTGTCCATCTCATCGTTTAACGGCTTAGTGAGTGACTTCCTGTTCGGTCAGTGAACCTACTGCTGCAGCAAGGCCAAAGGAAAATAGCACAATTACCTAACTGTTCCAGTGGATTTCTAAAAGTCGGGGTCCACAGGAGATATGTATACATTGCAAATTTGAATCAAGGAAAGCAGTATCTCCTCATCAGGAGTTAGCTCAGTAGTTCCTGTTTATCCAGCAGTACTGCTTTGGGTCCAGTTGCTATAACCATGACCAAAGACATCCTTGTTGGAGATGAACTTCCAGACTGGGTGGGGGCCAAGGAGTTTTACCAGAAGTATGACCCTAAAGAGGTGATTGGCAGGTGAGTCCAGGCACACACCCAGGGATCTGGGCTTGACATCAACCTTTTGCTCACCAGCCACTGTGGTTAGTTTTACAATTTTTAATAACAACTAACCACTTTGGCTAGCCATGGGGCAGGCATGGTAAGAAATACGTTATTTTTTCTTTGATGTGCATTTTATTATTGCAAATTTTCAACTTACTGTAAATGTGCTGGATTTTTTTTTCTTCCAAATTGCCATTTTCCATGTAAATTTGTGACTTTTTATATATATGTGAGTCACTCACTCACTATACACAGTATATATATATATATATATCAAAATTTTCTATGATAGTTTTGAGGGTTTTTTCTTGTAAATTGGTTAGATTTTATAATTGTGAGGGTTTCGTCCTCAA
The DNA here is from genome assembly GCA_020510985.1 of Pholidichthys leucotaenia. Taxonomy (NCBI): domain Eukaryota; kingdom Metazoa; phylum Chordata; class Actinopteri; order Cichliformes; family Pholidichthyidae; genus Pholidichthys; species Pholidichthys leucotaenia. The sequence goes on along the minus strand of CM035836.1, from coordinate 428,674,747 downwards.
ATTTGCTTCTTTTTCATACATTTAAGGCAAATTTGTGACTTTTTTCTTTTAAATTTATTTACTTTGTATTGCTGTTAAGTTTGTGTCTTGCTTAGCTGTGACTTTTTTAGAGATGTACTCAGTGTGATATATTTTGGCTTTTTTTTCCCCATTTAAAAAAAAAACCACTATAAAATCCATCCATCCATCCATCTTCTACCGCTTTTCCGGAGGTCCGGGTCGCGGAGGCAGCAGTTCAAGCAGAGAAGCCCAGACTTCCCTCTCCCCAGCCACCTGCTCCAGCTCTTCAGAGGGGATACCAAGGCGTTCCCAGACCAGCTGGGAGACACAGTCTCTCCACCGAGTCCTGGGTCTGCCCCGGGGTCTCCTCCCAGTGGGACGTGCCTGAAACACCTCAAGTGGGAGGCGTCCAGGAGGCATCCTAATCAGATGCCCGTACCGCCTCAACCGACTCCTTTCAATGTGGAGGAGCAGTGGTTCTACTCTGAGCCTCTCCCGGATGACTGAGCTCCTCACCCTATCTCTGAGGGTGAGTCCAGCAATCCTACGGAGAAAGCTCATTTCAGCCGCTTGTATCCGCGATCTCGTTCTTTCGGTCATTACCCAAAGCTCGTGACCATAGGTGAGAGTAGGAACGTAGATTGACTGGTAAATCGACAGCTTTGCCTTAAAACTAAGCTCCCTCTTCACCACAACAGACCGGTACAACGTCCGCATCACTGCAGATGCTGCTCCAATCCGTCTGTCGATCTCTCGCTCCATTCTCCCCTCACTCGTGAACAAGACCCCAAGATACTTAAACTCCTCCACTTGGGGCAGGAGCCTGTCCCCAACCCGGAGAGGACAATCCACCTTTTTCCGGCTGAGGACCATGGACTCGGACTTGGAGGTGCTGATTCTCATCCCAGCCGCTTCACACTCAGCGGCAAACCGTCCCAGCAAGAGCTGTAGGTCATTGCTGGATGAAGCCAACAGGACAACATCATCTGCAAACAACAGAGATGAGATCCTGTGGTCACCAAGCATGACACCCTCCATTCCCTGGCTGCGCCTAGAAATCCTGTCCATAAAAATTATGAACAGGATCGGTGACAAAGGGCAGCCCTAGCGGAGTCCAACTCTCACTGGGAATGACTCCGACCGAGTGTTGGCAATACGAACCAAACTCTCACAACGGTCGTACAGAGACCGAATAGCTCGTAACAACAAGCCCGATACCCCATATTCCCGAAGCACCCCCCACAAAAATCCACGAGGGACGCGGTCAAATGCCTTCTCCAAGTCCACAAAACACATGTAAACTGGTTGGGCAAACTCCCACGAACCCTCAAGAATTCTCGAGAGGGTAAAGAGCTGGTCCGATGTGCCACGGCCAGGACGAAAACCACATTGCTCCTCCTGAATCCGAGGTTCGACCAACGGCCGGACTCTCCTCTCCAGTACCTTGGCATAGACCTTCCCAGGGAGGCTGAGGAGTGTGATCCCTCTAAAGGTGGAGCACACCCTCCGGTCCCCTTTTTTAAAGAGGGGAACCACCACCCCGGTTTGCCACGCCAAAGGCACTGCCCCCGACCTCCACGCAATGTTGCAGAGGCGTGTCAACCATGACAACCCAACAACATCTAGGGCCTTGAGGTACTCAGGGCGAATCTCGTCCACCCCCGGGGCCCGGCCACCAAGGAGATTTTTAACCACCTTGGCAACCTCAGCCCCTGTGATAGGCGAGTCATCCCCCTCGTCCCCAAACCCTGCTTCCACTGTGGAAGGCGTATCAGTGGGATTGAGGAGATCCTCGAAGTATTCCTTCCACCGCCCGACGATGTCCCCAGTCGAAGTCAACAGTGTTCCATCCGCACCATACATAGTGTGGACGGGGAGCTGCTTTCCCCTCCTGAGCCGCCGGACAGTTTGCCAGAATCTCTTTGAGGCCGACCGAAAGTCTTGTTCCATGGCTTCACCGAACTCCTCCCATACCCGGGTTTTTGCTTCAGCAACCACCCGAACTGCACTCCGCTTGGCCTGCCGGTACACCTCAGCTGCTTCGGGAGTCCCACAAGCCAACCAAGCTTGATAGGACTCCTTCTTCAGCTTAATGGCCCCCCTCACCACTGGTGTCCACCACTTGGTTCGGGGGTTGCCACCACAAGATGCACCGACCACCTTGCGGCCGCAGCTCTGGGCCACTGCTTCAACAACAGAGGTGGAGAACATGGCCCATTCAGACTCCATGTCTCCAGACTCCCTCGGAATGTGGTTGAAGTTCTTCCGGAGGTGGACACTATAAAATTTGCAAGAAAAACAGCGTCCAATCGATGATTTAAAAAAAAAGGCATAGATTTACTCAAATACATTTGTGAATATACACAAACTTCAAAATTATGTGAACAAGCTGAATATTCATGAGAAAAAATATTTATATATGAGAAAAGATAGAAATCTAAAAGAAAAAAGGCCTATTTCTAGGAAAAAAGTATTACATTTGGACGTAATAGTCACAAATTCACAAGAAAAAACCTGCAAAAAAGTTCCAAATTTATAATAAAAATTAAAAAAAAATCTGATAAGACATTGATGTTGTTGTCCAAAGGAAGACAGTACAGAATGTTCAGATGTTCTCTCTGGATTACTACCAAATAACCAAGCCCCAAAAATGGTATTTAGGAGGATCCTATACTTTTTCCTCATAAAGTTATGACTTTTTCATAAATGTACTACTTTATTATTATTATTTATTTTTTTAAAAAAGGTAGTAAATTTATAGCTAGTTTGAGTGACTGAGCTAAAGGCAGCTGTGGACTTCCACGGGAATTAGGTCGGTGCCGATTTCAAGCCCAGCCTGGAATAAAGCACTCAGAGATTTATTGAACTGCCATGAAAATGTGTTGTCCTGTATGCCAATGATATCCCCAGGGGGGTGAGCAGTGTGGTGCGCAGGTGTGTGAACAGACACACGGGTCAGGAGCTGGCGGCGAAGATTATTGAGATCACAGCCGAGAAGATGACAGCCCAGCAGCTGGAGGAGGTGAAAAACTCCACGCTGAAGGAGGTGCAAGTGCTCAACATGGTGAAGGGACACTCCTCCATCAGTATGTTACAATTTTGCTTTGTGATAATTTGGATATCTTGGATTTTCAGTCCTTGAACTTTCAGAAGTGCTTAAGCCGTTTTATGGTTGATTCCCTTTAGTTACCCTCGTTGACTCCTATGAGTCTGTGACCTTTATCTTTTTGGTGTTTGACCTGTGAGTATGGAGACTGAAAGTTACAGTAAATAATACATTAATATCCACAAATCCCAATGTCAGTGTGTTAAAATGTATGAAGTAATTGTGAAACTGAGTCAATCTGTCATTATTTATTAATAGAATGAGACGTGGAGAGCTGTTTGACTACCTCACAGAAAAAGTTACTTTGAGTGAAAAGGAGACCAGGTGAGCTGTGGTAGCAGTGCACTCATGCACATTTATTGTTGCACTAGTGTCAACACATAATTTAATCTTAAAGGGGTCATTAATTGCACGCATTATGTATCTATTGCAGCAAATTTTTTAGAAAACATTTTTCAGCCTTTTACAGAACAGCTGGTTTCAGTTTAGTTTACTTTAATGTTTATTTGAAAGGGACATTACATACTAATGAACATTAATACAAATATACTGTAAGTATGCCAGATTTAGCAATACTGCTAATTTGCATCTGTAGTGCATGGCTCTTTAAATCTTTCAGACCACATTCAGCTCCACTCTCTCTTACATCAGCGCCAACTAACATAAATTTGTCTCCAAAAATGAATGAACTAATGCATCACTGATGGGAAGGGGGTGGGGGGGCTCAGTGGTCCACAGGATATGGCCGGTCCCTGGAATACAATAAGCACAGAAACTTTCATGAGTCAGCCAAGACTAGCGGCTAAACTGCTAGCTTCAGCTAACTGCCTTGGTGGTACTGTGGTGGACACAATGCACAGTGTTTGGGGGTTTCCTCACACCCAGAAGCAGGGTGGAGTGGAGAATAATGACTGAAGGAGGAAGTGTCTCCGGGAGGGTTCAAACGGGACAGTTCTATACAGCCCCCGGGGAGAGGAAGACTAACCTGGAGCCAGCCAGACAAAGAGGTGTCTTTCGCCCCATGTCGCACCAAGCTGGCATGTGAAGACGCAGGGGTGTGAATGTATTGTAACATATGTTTCAAGCTATGTTATGATAATTGTGCCACACATTCTCTTTGTCCAGGCAACATGTTTAATGTCAGAAGCTTCGGTTGTTATGTGCAAGAATAAAGGTATAAAAGGCGAATGCACAGTGACCGATGGAGTTCCTCTTTATGGGACTTTTCAGCCCCAGCGCATTTGCGCTGGAGGCTCATGGCTGTATTATGTCGTTAGAGGAAAAATAAAGATTCTGTGTCGTCCAGCTCATGCCTCGCCCGCATCTTTTCCTTTACAGTACTAACATTGCTAGTGATGTAGCATCACAGCAAAATATAACAAAATCAGCCTGAATACCACAAGATATATTATTGACTGTGGATTAGTGAATCAGGTGGAAACAGGGGTGCCTATTAGGGTGACTGGAATCTAAAGAAAATGACAATATAAAGTGTGCTTGGTGCGAGCTTTCTAGTGCCACCGCCTTTGGCTCCCTGCCCATCTACACGACACACAGCTAGGCTGGCCAATAATAGAACAGCAGGCAGGTATCAAGGCTTGTAATGTTTGCCCTTTAGCAATGTTTCCCATTTCTTGATGTACGGGATATTACCTGGAAGAGTTAAAACGGCTTCTTGGAGGGAAAAACGAGATAAAGGCTGGGGTTTGGGGTTTTTTTTTAAGAGGAGTGAGTGTTTTGATGAGTTTTTTACGTTGCAACATTTCAAAAGGTTAAAACCTACAAAAACACAAATTTTTCAGTGTATAACCCCTTTAAATTTGATTGAAATTTGCTCTGAAGTGTCGGTCTGTATTGCACGTGTCGGGTGAACATTTTCTAAAGCATACATTGAAACATCGCACTATATAAATATAGAGAGCCTGAGTCACGCCCCCTCTACTTCTGCATATGGGATCTTGAATCGAAAAAATTCTCCTTTGAAATGAATGGCAAGAGCAAAATTATCTTTTGATCCCGATCAAATTTTGCCACAAGTTACACACATGATGTTTGTCAATTTAAAAGATAATTTTCCATGTAATTAAAGTTGTCAGCTGTCGTATAATAACAGAGTAATATTTAGGTGTTTTTTTTTTTCAACAGTTAGCGAACAACAACTCCCATCATCCCACATCACTAAACACAAACAAGGCGGGAGATTACTTAAACCTCACCTCCTGTTTCCTGACCGATGGGGGGGGGGGGGGGGGAGGATCCAAAGAGGAGAAAAACAACACAAAGGTATTGTTTTGTATTGTGAGAGCTGCAGCTGATCCAGAGGACTGTTAGTTACTTCACCCTGGGCGCACTTTGAAAAGCTGACGTAAGCTCTGTCCATATGTGTTTGTAGTTTTTTAATTTATGTATTTTCACCACCTTAAACCTTAACAGTTAGACAACAACCTACACCGTGGAAAATTATCTCTTAAATTGACAAACATCATATGTGTAACTCGTGGCAAAATTCGATCGGGATCAAAAGATAATTTCGTGCTTGCCATTCATTTCAATGGAGAATTTTTCTGATTTAAGGTCCCATATGCAGAAGTAGAGGGGGTGTGGCTTAGGCCCTCTATTGTGAAACAGTTTTCCCAAGTTTTCTTGAGTGTTATCTCCTTTTAAAAAAAAAGAAACTCTGCAAATACCAAACATACTTAAAATGTGTTTATTTTTAAATGCATCGATAAACACAAAAAACAAAGAAATGATCAAATTAACTTAAACACAGACTTCTGTGTGATGGCCAGTATAACTTCCCTTTACAGGAGCATGATGCGAGCTCTGCTGGAGGCTGTGCACTATCTTCACTCTCGCAACATTGTACACAGAGATCTGAAACCAGAAAACATTCTCCTAGATGATCAGGGACACATCAAGCTCTCCGACTTTGGCTTCTCAGTGCAGCTACAACCTGGAGAGAAGCTCAGAGGTATGAGTGTAGATCTGTTGAAGTGAATAATTTCAGGAAATGTTTATTTTTGTACATACAAAGGTTAAATGGTTTGTCTTTTGCTGGTTTACATTTCATTAATTGAATCCATTCTCACTTTGAACGTTTCATCCTGGTACAGCTCCCTCTTCATCAAGCACAAAACAAAGCTTTCCTGTATAGTTAATCAGGCTAGCAAAATCATTGGCTCACCACAGACAACATTGTCTGAACTGTATCAGCGCTCTGTGATCAGGAAAGCCACCCTGATCACAGAGACCTCGTCTCGCCCCCTTCGTCACTCTTTTCAGTTACTGCCATCAGGCAGACGATATAAAGTTCCTTTGGCCCGTAAAAACATTTACAAGAAATCATTTATTCCATTTATTCCCTCAGAAATATCCATCCTGAACAAAATCAAATAGTTATCATACTGCACATGCTTTTATTTGCTGTCTCCTTTTTAACCATGTTTACTTTTTAAAATTGTTTTATCTTGTGAGTTTGAACATGTTTTGAGAGTTCTGAATGTGTTATATTGTTGTAGCCGTGCCAAAGAAGAATTTCTGTCACCGACTGGGACAGACAATAAAGTTATCTATATATCTATCTTCAGAGCTCTGTGGGACGCCTGGTTACTTGGCTCCTGAAATACTGAAATGTTCCATGGATGAAATGCACCCAGGCTACGGCAAAGAGGTCGACCTGTAAGTCTTTGTCTTTTTTAGTACAGAATAATGAGCGGTGATCCTACAATTTGAGTCTCTCCTTTATGCTGTGTTGCGTGTTTGTAAGCTGGGCCTGTGGAGTGATCCTCTTCACCTTACTGGCCGGCTCGCCACCGTTCTGGCATCGTAAACAGATGTTGATGCTGAGGATGATCATGGAAGGTCGCTATCAGTTCAGCTCCCCAGAGTGGGAAGACCGCTCAGACACTGTAAAAGATCTGGTAAGCTGATTTCTTATCAGCTAGTATGATGACTAATTTGTTTCCAGCCTTATCAGTGAATATTTGCTTCCTTTTGCAGAAATGGTATATGCACAGTTTAAAAAGACATTTCTCAGTTTGTATATTTCTAAAACATATGTTCACTGTCAAAAAAATTTTGTTTGCTACTCAGATATCCAGACTGTTGGTGGTGGACCCGGCTGCCCGCCTCACTGCTGAGCAAGCCTTAGCACACCCCTTCTTCAGGCTGTACCAAAAAGAGGATGTGCGGCAGTTCAGTCCCAGAAAGACATTCAGGGTGAGTTACACTATTGTCTTACCCTGCATTTACACTGACTCCGGATGCAGTACATTACGGCTGTAATCCAGCCTCCGCAGCAAATAGTTCCCATTCTCGTCAGTTTTCTAATCCCCACCTGGTTCGGACCACTGCGGAACAAATCCGGCTCATCAAATTCGGTTCACTAATGAAACACAACAAGTCTATTTTTGACAGATGCCGGATCCAATCTGCAAGGAAACCCTGCGGTATCTTGCAGTATTTAATAGTCATTTGATCATGAAAAATGATTTAAGGATCGTCCGTTATTTTCTGAGGTTTCCTCCTCCACCACTGTCAGAGAAGGTAAAAACTTGACTTAACATACAAACAACGTCATAGAATTAAAATTAATGGGCTACTTATGTTTTATTTACAGCCCAAAAGTCCAGGTGGAGAGCCGCTACATCACACTTCCTTGCTGTTATCATGTGATCGCGATCGGTTCATCTCAGTTACTCTCAGGTCTTTGTCGAGATCTCACGTTATTTTGTATAATTCTCACGCGATCTTGTATTTCAAACCTTGTTCTTATCCATGCTGCTGCAAAAGACAAAATGGAGCTGGTAGGGAGCATCCGCACTGCATCTGCAATGGACTGTATCCAGAGTCAGTGTAAGTCCTGGGTTAAAGGTTCAACTCAAAACTAAATGTCCTGTTTGCCTTCTGTAGTGCTACATACACGCCTGTCTACGGGGGGGGGGGGTGAAAAGTTCATAGGCTGACCAGGATGCAGTGGTCAAATTTGACCAAATGTGGTTTATTTTTCAACATAGTCTCCAATGTCAGTGTATCTGAAAAGAAACAATGCAGCTAGTATCAGAAAACGTCCAATTTAATGCATGACTAGTTTCGTTGCTGTAGCATAACTCCTTCTTAGTCAGCCAACCTATGAACTTTTCACCCCACCCCACCCCCAGACTGAGTTTACCAGTCTGGAGAAATTGCCTGTAGAAATGCATACTTTTGATTACACTTAACTAAATGGCACCTGACTTGTAGTGGTAAAAATATGATAATAAGACAAATTTATTTTTTTGGCTACATATAGAAAGCTTTAAGAAAGAAGACCAAGAGTAAATATCCGTAATGAAGTTTACATTCAACTGACCCTTTAAAGCAGTGGTCCCCAACCTCCGGTCCCTGGAACGTTCAGGTTTTCGTGGGAAATTTTGCAATTTCCCTTCTTAACTGGTCCCAACAAATTGCAAATAATTTGCCATTGTTGTGCATGGTTGCCTACAGAACACATATGTACACAACAATGGCAAATCATCTGCAATTTTTTGGACTAAATAAGAAGTGAAATTACCATTTTTTTAAGGACAGTGTAAGTTGATGAACATTGATATCAATCAATGTAAACTTGTCAGATTGTAGCCAGAGGCTAATTTCCATCTGTTGTCCATGGAAACCTCAGCATTACAGGGACTGGAGGTTGGGGACCACTGTGTTAAAGATACAATGGGCCTGGTTTACTAACGATTTGTGCATATTAAAACATGCAAAGTACCAAGCACATGCAAAAAAAATGGAGCAACTAAAAACTTAAAGCCTCATTTTCACTGACTGCAGTTGTGTTCAGTTGCGACTGCATTACAGTTTAAGTCTTGTGGCAAGCCCAAGGGTTAAATGGTAAATGGCGTTCACTTATATAGAGCTTTTTCTCATCTCTAGATGACCAAAGCACTTTACAGATCTTGCTATACACACATTCGCATACTGATGCCATGCACCGGCGCTGGCCTGACCCACCAGCAGCAAGTGGGGTTTCAGTGTCTTGCTCAAGGACACTTCAACATGCAGACTGCAGACAGAGTGGGAACTGAACCCCTGACCCTCCGATCAGTAGCCAGCCATACAACACTTGCACCACAGCCGTTGCATTTGTGCTTTGAAGTGGCCCAGATCATCATGTCTTTCCAAGTTTTTAATGTCAAACTTTATTTACACAAATGGCTTCTGCATGTTCTGCTATATGCTTTGGAAGAGGTTGATGACTTAGCTTGAAATCTGACTGCTAGATTGTGTTGAATATTACACACTGCACCTTTAAATTCTTTGTGCACATCCTCCACCCTCTCAGCTGCGCTTCTTTCTTGGTCCATCCAGGTACTGATTGTCAGCGTGCTCGCCTGTATCCGGATATACAGCCGCTACCGTAGAGTGCGACCACTGACCCGGGAGGTGCTGGCCAGGGATCCTTACTCCGTCCGCGGTGTCCGCAAGCTCATTGACGGCTGCGCCTTCCGCATCTATGGCCACTGGGTGAAGAAAGGGGAGCAGCAGAACCGAGCTGCTCTGTTTCAGAACACGGCTAAGATCATGTTGCTGGGGCTGGAGGAGTTTGAAACATAAAAGGTCAACCTCATTATGTAACATTATGTTCTTGTTTTATTTTTTTAAATATTTAAACATCTGCATGTACTGTTGTCCCAGTGTTTGTCTTGTTTAGTTACTGTTTAATTCCAAGGTGCAGAATCGGGGAATGGGACCTTTGTGTGCCTTAATGCGCACCATGAAAATGCATATTCAAGACTGGAACGCACAATGTAGAATTCCAAGATTGTTTAACTCTTCGCTGTAGAAGACACATCCCACTCTGTTCATAAAATAAGTGCATATATATTGAAGATTTTGTTATTCTAAATAACTGAATAAGAATGCCTTTCTGAGCACTGTGTGGGCAAAGTAGAACCACTGTGATAGTTGATGGACATATGCAGATACTTTGTGTCTGCATATGTCATTCAAATGGCATATTGCAAATCATTCAGTATTGCAGATCTGAACAAGAATATATGTATGACAAATTATAGATAATAGTTTGCTGTGTGTTTGTAGACAGTCGCATAGATGTCATGCATGCAACAAAAAATCCGCTTATACTCGCTGTGAAGATCGTTTGTGACTGTATTTTTAAAACTAACCAAACACCAATCCTTCCTCAGTTTATTCACCACTCTAATAAGAAGGACTTTTCCCTGAAAGTGCCTCCTTGGTGAATGTGCAGTATGTGTAAATGCAGAGTACGTTGTACTGTATGTGCAGAAAAGAGTTTTATTGATAATAAAACATAAGTTTGAATTTAATTTTGGACAAGTTTTTACTTGCAATCACTGCACTATTTTTCAGAAATGAACAAAGCTAAATCTCGTCATCATCTGTTTTTTTGACTTTGTGATTGTGCTGTGAGGGTCTCTAAAGCATCTTTGTGCTCAGATTCAATTTCCTTCATTCGCTGATCCAGTTGTCCAGACACAAGCATCATTTGATGTCTGACTTCTCCCTCTATCAGGTCCTTCAGTCCTGATGTGGAACCTGAAAGTAAGGAAATTACGCCATTATGTACACTACATTTCTCCAGAACTTAGTGGCATTCTCCAGTCCAAGAATGAGTATCCACTATTTAGAAAAGAAAAATATTTCAAAGAGTTCCTTAAAGCCTGACTTATACTTCGACGTGAAAATGACATAACCGTGTACCCTACACCGTAATCTGACATGCACTTCTTCAGAAATGAACTACCCACTGCAGCAGCAGAGATCGCAACACCTGTGATTGGTCCATTTCATCTCCTATTATTTCCCACTTTCCGCACAGCCTTGCTGGTACCACTTCCAAAGTGAGTTGTGTAAACAATGGACCAAATAAAAGAGAGATTAACCGAGGAACTTTGCAGATATGAACATCTGTAGAGATGGTCAAATGATAGTGGCAGAGGTTAAGCAGCCATACATACCATTTTCTCTGACGTCTCTTTTCTCCGTTGCATTGATTGAAGTTGCTGTTGTTCAACATTTATTTACGCCAACTCCATCACAAACAAACGCACAAGATATAAAAAGGAACTCGCTCTACACGATGGCAGAGAAACCCATATTGGCAGCACGACAGTGGTGTAGGCCACTTGCATAGGCTGTGCAATGGTTAAAGCAGAAGTATAATTCAGGCTTAAAAAGAAATTGGAATTTAAATTGATTAACCAGGAACATTTTATTAGAAGAATACTATGGTTTTTTTTTTTAATATTTCAAAGCAAACTGGTTATTAATCCATGTTTGTTGGAAATTCATAAATGTCTGAATGATCTGTTTGGAATCAATATCAATCAGTATCAATAATCAATCAATATGGTTCCAAGGTTGTCATAGCCAGGAGCGGCACTGGGGTTAAGCTCCCAGTGCTCATAAAATGCTCCTTATGGCGTGCGTCTCAAAAAGCCTCTGACAACTAAGTCCAACTCCTAGCCTGCCCGTGTGGTTTAGTCTCTAAGCCCGGCGGAACTGCTTTTACTAATAGGAGAAGGGGCGAGGGCGGATCTCTGGTGCCTTAAAACCAGATGCTTCGGGTAGATGGTGGCTCGTCAACCTGGGAAGGTAGCCCATCTAGGGGAAGGTAAACCCTGATTTCAAACCGCCGCTGCCTTGCGGCATACCCGGTCACGGGAAAGGCTTCGGGAGTCAACCCTGAGGAAAAATCGGGAGTCGGAGCCCCTAAGGCAGTTCTATGTTGTGCTCAACATCGTTCTGGCAGCTCCTGCAACGGCGCTGGTGCCAAACTGTAGCAGCCCTGCTGTTCCTTTGGATTCATCAGTGACGTGGAGAGGGGGGACATGCTGCATGGGCAACATCTTATCCTCCATATCTTCCTGCCCAGGCTTGAATCCTACCAACGCCCAACGCTGGAAGGTAGAACACCGGATCACTGGAGAGGACACTCCAGCTTCGCCTTTGGCGTAGACAAAACACGGGGAATGACAGTTACCGGTTATAAGCCACCGCTCAATTGGCGTAGAGCTCGGCGCCAAGGGTTATTCCCGACGGTGGGAGGGATCATCGGATCTCACTGGACAGCTACCGCCCGCCTCAAGCTGGGCAGCCCCCAGCCAATAAGGTGATGTCCCGCCACAGCTTGCTTTCCTCATTGGGTGCATGGGGATGAGGAGAAGTCCGAACAGCAGGCTGAGAACTTTCGCACCAGGCAAGACGATAAAACAAAAGAGACCAACTCTAAAACTGGGAACTTGGAACGTCCGCACTATGATGACAGGACTCGCTACTAACCTCAAGGACATCAACGACACCAGGAAGACTGCCATCATCAATAATGAGCTGAAGAGACTGGGAGTGGATATCGCCACTCTCCAGGAAACACGGTTGGCTGACGCAGGCACACTGAGAGAGAAGGACTACACATTCTACTGGCAGGGAAAGGGCAGTGACGAACACAGGGAACACGGAGTGGGCTTTGCAGTGAAGAACACCTTGCTGAAGATGGTGGAACCGAGCAGCACTGGCTCTGCACGACTCCTCACCCTCCGCCTGAACACCACTCAAGGCCCAGTCACCCTCGTCAGTGTGTATGCCCCAACACTGACAGCCACACCAGAGGCAAAAGACGAGTTCTACGAGAATCTCGCAACAACTGTCAGGATCGTCCCCAACTCTGAACAACTCATTCTCCTTGGAGACTTCAATGCCAGAGTGGGTGCTGACCACGACTCCTGGCCCTCCTGTCTTGGACCTTTTGGCGTGGGCAGAATGAATGACAACGGACAGCGGCTGCTCGAGTTCTGCACATATCACGATCTGTGCATCACAAACTCGTTCTTCAAGACCAAGCCCCAACACAAGGTTTCCTGGCAACATCCACGCTCAAAGCACTGGCACCAGCTGGACTTGATCCTGACCAGGCGCACCTCACTGAAGAACGTGCTAATCACCCGTTCGTTCCAGAGTGCAGATGGCGACACAGACCATTCATTGGTGTGTTGCAAGGTCAAGCTGCAGCTGAAGAAATTCCATCGTGCTAGACAACCTGGAAAGGCACGGATTGACACCAGCAAGATGGCTCAACCAGAACTTGTTGAGCAGTTTGCCTCCACCTTTGAGAAGGAACTTGGTGTACCACAAGAAGGAGAATCTGCAAAGCAGAAGTGGGAAGAGCTGCGAAACACCATCCACCGCACAGCCTTGGCTACCTTTGGGAGGAAGACCTCGAAGTCACAGGACTGGTTTGATGCCAAGTTGACCGAGATGACCCCCGTCATTGAAGCCAAGCGCTCAGCACTTGCTGAGTACAAGAAGTACCCAAATGAGAAGAATCTCCAGATTCTCAGGGCTGCGAGAAGCAAAGTTCAGCAGACTGCTCGGCGCTGTGCCAACGAGTACTGGACTCAGCTCAGCCAAGACATTCAAACCGCTGCCATAACAGGGAACATCCGTGGTATGTACGATGGCATCAAGAAAGCACTTGGTCCGGCTCAGAGCAAGACGGCCCCCCTCAAATCCTCCACTGGGGAGATGATCACAGAAAAGAACAAGCAGATGGAGAGATGGGTGGAACACTACTCCGACCTCTACTTCAGACAGAACACCGTGACACCGTCAGCCCTTGATGCCATCGACTGCCTGCCATCCATGGACGAACTTGACACCGAGCCAACCATCGACGAACTCAGCAAGGCCATTGATAGCTTGGCCGCTGGCAAGGCACCCGGCAACAACGGCATACCCCCCGACCTGATCAAGCACTGCAAGACCGCCCTACTGCTGCCATTGCATGACGTCCTCTGCCAGTGTTGGAAGGAAGGTGCCGTACCACAGGACATGAGGGACGCCAAGATCATCACCCTCTACAAAAACAAAGGGGAGAGAAGCGACTGCAACAACTACAGGGGCATCTCCCTCCTCAGCGTTGTTGGCAAAGTCTACACACGAGTTGTTCTCGTTCGTCTACAGAAGCTTGCCGAACGTGTCTACCCCGAGTCTCAGTGTGGCTTCCGCGCTGAGCGATCGACGGTAGACATGATATTCTCCATCCGCCAACTCCAGGAGAAATGCAGAGAACAGAACATGCCCCTGTACGTCGCCTTCATCGACCTCACCAAAGCGTTCGATCTGGTCAGCAGAGAGGGCCTTTTCAAGATCCTGCCAAAGATAGGATGCCCACCAAAGTTGCAAAGCCTCATTGAATCGTTTCACACCAACATGCAGGGGATAGTGCAGCACGATGGCAACGTCTCAGAGCCTTTCAACATACGCAGCGGAGTGAAACAGGGCTGTGTACTTGCGCCAACCCTCTTTGGGATTTTCTTTGCTATGCTCCTGAGGCATGCCTTCAGCACAGCAACAGAGGGAATCTACCTGCACACAAGATCTGACGGCAGACTTTTCAACCTCGCCTGCCTGAAAGCCAGAACCAAAGTACGCGAGGCTCTAATCAGAGACATGCTGTTCGCAGACGACGCTGCAGTCGCAACCCACACACAGCAGGAGCTTCAGACCCTTATGGACCGCTTCTCCCAGGCATGCAAGGACTTCGGGCTTACCATCAGCCTGAAGAAGACTAACGTCTTGGCGCAAGGCACGGAAGCACCACCAACCATCACCATTGACGACTACAAGCTGGAGGTCGTGAATCAGTTCACGTACCTGGGGTCCACGATCAGCAACAACCTCTCCCTTGATACAGAGATCAACAAGAGGATTGGAAAATTAGCCTTCACACTCGCTCGCCTCACCACACGAGTGTGGGAGAATCCCAAACTCTCTGTCAAGACGAAGATGGCAGTGTACAACGCCTGCGTCATCAGCACACTGCTCTATGGGAGTGAGACGTGGACAACATACGCCCGGCAGGAAAAGAGACTGAACTCCTTCCACTTACGCTGCATTCGCCACATCCTGGACATATCCTGGCAGGACAAAGTGCCCAACACAGAAGTTCTGTCCCGCGCCGGCCTTCCCTCCATGTTCACTCTACTCAGACAGCGCAGGCTCCGCTGGCTAGGCCACGTTCACCGTATGGAGGATGGCAGAATCCCCAAAGACGTCCTCTATGGAGAACTGGCAACTGGCAAGAGAGACGTTGGCCGCCCACAGCTGCGTTTTAGAGACGTCTGCAAGAGAGACATGAAGGCCCTGGAGATCAACACAGAGCGCTGGGAGGACCTTGCAACGGACCGCTCCAAATGGAGAGGCACCCTGACCGGACAGCTCAAGGCGGGTGAAGAGAGACTGACTGCTGCTGCAGATGAAAAAAGGACCCGCAGGAAGAACCGCCACAGACCCAGCAGCACGGAGACCACCCACAAGTGCGACCTGTGTGACAGGGACTGCCATTCGCGCATCGGCCTGTTCAGCCACAGGCGGTGCTGTTCCAGCAGAGTAGACGTTTAGGATTCTCTTCCATGGTCATCATAGACCGACGGAGGCCGACGACAGTTAGGCCCAGAAATATTTGGACAGTGACACAATCTTCATAATTTGGGCTCTGCATGCCACCACATTGAATTTGAAATGAAACAACTACAACAGAATTGAAGTGCAGAGTTTAAGGTTTAATTCAAGGGGTTGAACAAAAATATATGATTAAACATGTAGGAACTGTAGCTATTTTTATACAAACGCTCCTCATTTCAGGGGCTCAAAAGTAATTGGACAAATAAACATAACCCTAAGTAAAATGTTATTTTTCAATATTTTGTTGAGAATCCTTTGCAGGCAATGACTGCCTGAAGTCTGGAACCCATGGGCATCACCAAACGCTGGGTTTCCTCCTTTGTGATGCTTTGCCAGGCCTTTACTGCAGCTGTCTTCAGTTGTTGCTTGTTTGTGGGTCTTTCTGCCTTAAGTTTTGTCTTGAGCAAGCGAAACGCATGCTCGATTGGGTTGAGATCTGGTGATTGACTCGGCCATTGCAGAATATTCCACTTCGTTGCTTTAAAGAACTCCTGGGTTTCTTTTGCAGTATGTTTTGGATCATTGTCCATCTGTACTGTGAAACGCCATCCAATCAACTTTGCTGCATTTGGCTGAATCTGAGCAGAAAGTATATCCCTATACACTTCAGAATTCATCCGGCTGCTTCTGTCTTTTGTCACATCATCAATAAACACAAGTGACCCAGTGCCATTGGAAGCCATGCAGGCCCATGCCATCACACTGCCTCCACTATGTTTTACAGAAGATGTGGTGTGCTTTGGATCAT
Organism: Pholidichthys leucotaenia; assembly: GCA_020510985.1. Classification (NCBI taxonomy): domain Eukaryota; kingdom Metazoa; phylum Chordata; class Actinopteri; order Cichliformes; family Pholidichthyidae; genus Pholidichthys; species Pholidichthys leucotaenia. The sequence continues at coordinate 428,658,407 of CM035836.1, read as the reverse complement.
GAGCTGTTCCAATTCTTCTCCACACTTTCTTCCCATCATTCTGGTACAGGTTGATCTTAGTCTCATCTGTCCAAAGAATGCTGTTCCAGAACTGGGCTGGCTTTTTCAGGTGTTTTTTAGCAAAGTCAATTCTGGCCCTTCTATTTTTGAGGCTGATTAATGGTTTGCAACCTTGTGGTGAATCCTTTGTATTTACTCTCATGAAGTCTTCTCTTTATGGTAGATTTAGATACTGATACACCTATTTCCTGGAGAGTGTTCTTCACCTGGGTGGATGTTGTGAAGGGGTTGTTCTTCACCATGGAAAGGATTCTGTGATTATCCACCACCAACTGTTGTCTTCCGTGGACATTGAGGCCTTTTTGAGTTCCCAAGCTCACCTTTTTTTCTCAGAATGTACCAAACTGTTGATTTGGCCACTCCTAACATTTCTGCTATCTCTCTGATGGATTTCTTCTTTTTTTTCAGCTTCAGGATGGTCCGTTTCACCTCCATTGAGAGCTCCTTTGACCGCATGTTGTGTGTTCACAGCAACAGCTTCCAAATGCAAATGCCACACCTGGAATCAACTTCAGACCTTTTAACTGCTTAATTGATGACAGGTTAATGAGGGAAGAGCCCATGCAGCCTTATTATTTTTTTGCAGCCTTTTGAGTCAATTGTCCAATTACTTTTGGTCCCTTGAAAAAGAGGCGGCTACGTATTAAGATAAGATAAGCCTTGCTCCAATTTGGATGTGAATACTCTCAAATTACAGCTGAGAGTCTGTACTTTAAGCCCATATTGATTATATGTTTTCATAAACAGCTAAAATAACAAAACTTGTCACTGTCCAAATATTTTTGGGCCTAACTGTATGTGGTGTATAACAAGGATATGAAAAAGGCACAAAAAGTTTTAGTGGCAAGGAAGTGGCTAATGTGAGTCACCCATAACTGTAGAATGGACACAAAAAGGTGAAGTATTTATTATAGAAGGCAGAGGGAAATGCAACAAAAGAGAGGAACATTGAGTGAGTGTGTGTCTGTGTCTGTGTGTGTCTGTGTGTGTCTGTGTGTGTCTGTGTGTGTGCAGTGGTGTGAAAAAGTGTTTGCCCCCTTCCTGATTTCTCATTTTTTTGTATGTTTGTCACACTTAAATGTTTCAGATCATCAAACAAATTTAAATATTAGACAAAGATAACACAAGTAAACACAAAAGGCAATTTTTAAATGAATGTGTTTATTATTAAGGGTAAAAAAAATCCAAACCTACTTGGCCCTGTGTGAAAAAGTGATTACCCCCTAAACCTACTAACTGGTTGGGCCACCCTTAGCAGCAATCTTTGCAGAATTGTTGTAATTCAGCCACACTGGAGGGTTTTCGAATATGAACCGCCTTTTTCAGGCCATGCCACAGCATCTCAATCGGATTCAGGTCAGGGCTTTAACTAGGCCACTCCAAAGTCTTCATTTTGTTTTTCTTAAGCCATTCAGAGGTGGACTTGCTGGTGTGTCTTGGATCATTGTCCTGCTGCAGAACCCAAGTGAGCTTCAGCTTGAGGTCACAAACAGATGGCCGGACATTCTCCTTCAGGATTTTTTGGTAGACAGCAGAATTCATGGTTCCATTTACCACAGCAAGTCCTCCAGTTCCTGAAGCAGCGAAACAGTCCCAGACCATCACACTACCACCACCATATTTTACTGTTGGTATGATGTTCCTTTTCTGAAATGCTGTGTTACTTTTACGCCGGATGTAATGGGACATACACCTTCCAAAAAGTTAAAACTTTTGTCTTGTCAGTCCACAGAGTATTTTCCCAAAAGTCTTGGGGATCATCAAAATGTTTTCTGGTAAAACTGAGAGGAGCCTTTTTGTTCTTTTTGCTCAGCAGTGGTTTTCATCTTGGAACTCTGCCATGCAGGCCATTTTTGCCCAGTGTCTTTCTTATGGTGGAGTCATGAACACTGACCTTAACTGAGGCAAGTGAGGCCTGCACTTCTTTGGATGTTGTTGTGGGGTCTTTTGTGACCTCTTGGATGAGTAGTTGCTGCGCTTTTGGGGTAATTTTGGTCGGCCAGCCACTCCTGGGAAGGTTCACCACTGTTCCATGTTTTCGCCATTTGTGAATAATGGCTGTCACTGTGGTTCGCTGGAGTCCCAAAGCTTTAGAAATGGCTTCATAATCTTTTCCAGACTGATAGATCTCAATTACTTTGTTTCTCATTTGTTCCTGAATTTCTTTGGATTTCAGCATGATGTCTAGCTTTTAAGGCTCTTTCGGTCTACTTCACTTTGTCGGGCAGGTACTATTTAAGTGATTTCTTAATTGAGAACAGGTGTGGCAGCAATCAGGCCTGGGTGTGGCTAGAGAAATTGAACTCAGCTTTCCAAAGATGTGATAAACCACAGTTAATTTATGTTTTAACGGGGGGGAGGGTGTCACTTTTTCACACAGGGCCATGTAGGTTTGAAATTTTTTTTACCCTTAATAATAAACACCTTCATTTAAAAACTGCATTTTGTGTTTACTTGTGTTTTCTTTGTCTAATATTTAAATTTGTTTGATGATCTGAAATATTTAAGTGTGACAAACATACAAAAAAATGAGAAGGGGCAAACACTTTTTCACACCACTGTATATATATATATATATATATATATATATATATATATATATATATATATATATATATACAGTATATATGCCAGTTGCACTGATTTAACTGCATGCCCAGCTGACTCATTTTTTATTTTCTTTCTCTTTTTGATTTTATAGTAAAGGTATAAATTGAGTCAATTTACAGTAGCTGTAATACAATGTAAAATGAAACATGTGAAATAAATCTCTATCAAACATAAAGCTCAGGGTATATTTTTGACTACAAATGTTACACTCACCGGCCACTTTATTAGGTACACCATGCTAGTAACGGGTTGGACCCCCTTTTGCCTTCAGAACTGCCTCAATTCTTCGTGGCATAGATTCAACAAGGTGCTGGAAGCATTCCTCAGAGAGTTTGGTCCATATTGACATGATGGCATCACACAGTTGGCGCAGATTTGTCGGCTGCACATCCATGATGCGAATCTCCCGTTCCACCACATCCCAAAGATGCTCTATTGGATTGAGATCTGGTGACTGTGGAGGCCATTTGAGTACAGTGAACTCATTGTCATGTTCAAGAAACCAGTCTGAGATTATTCCAGCTTTATGACATGGCGCATTATCCTGCTGAAAGTAGCCATCAGAAGTTGGGTACATTGTGGTCATAAAGGGATGGACATGGTCAGCAACAATACTCAGGTAGGCTGTAGCGTTGCAACGATGCTCAATTGGTACCAAGGGGCCCAAAGAGTGCCAAGAAAATATTCCCCACACCATTACACCACCACCACCAGCCTGAACCATTGATACAAGGCAGGATGGATCCATGCTTTCATGTTGTTGACGCCAAATTCTGACCCTACCATCCGAATGTCGCAGCAGAAATCGAGACTCATCAGACCAGGCAACATTTTTCCAATCTTCTATTGTCCAATTTCGATGAGCTTGTGCAAATTGTAGCCTCAGTTTCCTGTTCTTAGCTGAAAGGAGTGGCACCCGGCGTGGTCTTCTGCTGCTGTAGCCCATCTGCCTCAAAGTTCGACGTACTGTGCGTTCAGAGATGCTCTTCTGCCTACCTTGGTTGTAACGGGTGGTTATTTGAGTCACTGTTGCCTTTCTATCAGCTCGAACCAGTCTGGCCATTCTCCTCTGACCTCTGGCATCAACAAGGCATTTCCGCCCACAGAACTGCCGCTCACTGGATATTTTTTCTTTTTCGGACCATTCTCTGTAAACCCTAGAGATGGTTGTGCGTGAAAATCCCAGTAGATCAGCAGTTTCTGAAATACTCAGACCAGCCCTTCTGGCACCAACAACCATGCCACGTTCAAAGTCACTCAAATCACCTTTCTTCCCCATACTGATGCTCGGTTTGAACTGCAGGAGATTGTCTTGACCATGTCTACATGCCTAAATGCACTGAGTTGCTGCCATGTGATTGGCTGATTAGAAATTAAGTGTTAACGAGCAGTTGGACAGGTGTACCTAATAAAGTGGCCGGTGAGTGTATTTCTGCAGTGCTTCTGAGATTTGTGATCTTACCCAGCATGGCTTCCTCTTGTTCCATGATGGATGCTTGCTGAGTTTCTGAAGAGCTGTCAGTCCTCATTGCAGCTTCTACTCCATCTGGCGCAGTAAAAATAGGCTGAAATTTAGACAACTAAAAGAAAACTAGAACACAGTCAAAGAGTGCAGCAAATTTTCTCCCTTACATTTTAATTTCTTCTGATAGCCTTGTAAAAAGGGACTGCACTCATTCCCCTTTGGAATATTTTTTTGAAAATGTGAAGGCTGATAGTGATTCAGACCACCTCTAAAATCTAATCTTTTGAAATTTGTTAATTTTTTTTAACCTTTCCTGATAATTTCTTAAAATTTTAAAACTTGAATTTTCTAACTTTTTTAACTTTTTGAATTGTGTTAAACTAAAACAAATGCATAGATAAGTAAATGCAGGCAAAAATATAATCCCCTTAAAGTAGTATCTCACAGAGTGGTGAATGATGATGAACATAGCAATTTTTGGATTTGCCAACTTTTAAGATAAGATAAGATAAGATAAGCTTTTATTAGTCCCACAATGGGGAAATTCCAGGATTGCAATAGCACAGGGATAGCAACACTCAGAGCAATGATTTAGAAGATAAGAAAATAAGAGCAGTGAATATACAGTGGGGCAAAAAAGTATTTAGTCAGCCACCAATTGTGCAAGTTCTCCCACTTAAAAGATGAGAGAGGTCTCCAATTTTCATCATAGGTATACCTCAACTATGAGAGACAAAATGAGAAAAAAAAAATCCAGAAAATCACACTGAAAGATTTTTAATGAATTAATTGGTAAAGTCCTCGGTAAAATAAGTATTTGGTCAATTACAAAAGTTCATCTCAATACTTCGTTATATACCCTTTGTTGGCAATGACAGAGGTCAAACGTTTTCTGTAAGTCTTCACATGGTTTTCACACACTGTTGCTGGTATTTTGGCCCATTCCTCCATGCAGATCTCCTCTAGAGCAGTGATGTTTTGGGGCTGTCGCTGGGCAACACAGACTTTCAACTCCCTCCAAAGATTTTCTATGGGGTTGAGATCTGGAGACTGGCTAGGCCACTCCAGGACCTTGAAATGCTTCTTACGAAGCCACTCCTTCGTTGTCTGGGCGGTGCGTTTGGGATCATTGTCATGCTGAAAGACCCAGCCACATTTCATCTTCAATGCCCTTGCTGGTGGAAGGAGGTTTTCACTCAAAATCTCACGATACATGGCCCCATTCATTCTTTCCTTTACACGGATCAGTCGTTCTGGTCCCTTTGCAGAAAAACAGCCCCAAAGCATGATGTTTCCACCCCCATGCTTCACAGTAGGTATGGTGTTCTTTCTCCTCCAAACACGACAAGTTGAGTTTTTACAATAAAGTTGCATTTTGGTTTCGTCTGACCATATGACATTCTCCCAATCCTCTTCTGGATCATCCAAATGCTCTCTAGCAAACTTCAGACGGGCCTGGACATGTAGTGGCTTAAGCAGGGGGACACGTCTGGCACTGCAGGATTTGAGTCCCTGGTGGCGTAGTGTGTTTCTGATGTAGCCTTTGTTACTTTGGTCCCAGCTCTCTGCAGGTCATTTACTAGGTCCCCCCTTGTGGTTCTGGGATTTTTGCTCACCGTTTTCATGATCATTTTGACCCCACGGGGTGAGATCTTGCATGGAGCCCCAGATCGAGGGAGATTATCAGTGGTCTTGTATGTCTTCCATTTTCTAATAATTGCTCCCACAGTTGATTTCTTCACACCAAGCTGCTTACCTATTGCAGATTCAGTCTTCCCAGCCTGGTGCAGGTCTACAATTTTGTTTCTGGTGTCCTTTGACAGCTCTTTGGTCTTGGCCATAGTGGAGTTTGGAGTCTGACTGTTTGAGGTTGTGGACAGGTGTCTTTTATACTGATGAGTTCAAACAGGTGCCATTAATACAGGTAACGAGTGGAGGACAGAGGAGCCTCTTAAAGAAGAAGTTACAGGTCTGTGAGAGCCAGAAATCTTGCTTGTTTGTAGGTGACCAAATACTTATTTTACCGAGGAATTTACCAATTAATTCATTAAAAATACTTCAATGTGATTTTCAGGATTTTTTTTCTCATTTTGTCTCTCATAGTTGAGGTATACTTATGATGAAAATTGGAAACGTCTCTCATCTTTTAAGTGGGAGAACTTGCACAATTGGTGGCTGACTAAATACTTTTTTGCCCCACTGTACATATGTACACATAAATATATAAATATATTGTAACGTCGGGGCCATTTTAAGGGGGCCAGGGATTTCCCAGCATGCTTTGCCAGTTTGAAACGTTACTGTGTGTGTTAAATGTGTTATTTCTGAGTTATACTGCTGTGTCATTATAACTGCATTATAATGACCCAGCAGTGTTTAGCAGGATTAGGTGTGTAACCATGATTGAAACTGAGGTCTGTGAGAATGACCTCCCCTGCTCTGTGTACTAAGTTGCAGGTTGGGGGTCGGGGTGTGTGAAAAATAAATCTGGTTGATCACAACTATCTGCTCCATTGTCTTTGTGTGAACCCCTGCAAACGTCACACTGGTGTCAGAAGTGGGATCTCCTGTCCAAAGCAGTAATGGGGCGCTGACATCGGGACGATGTCGAGAACCAGAGGGGAGTAGTGTAGCGAACTCAATATGAGCACCCTACTTGGCTTACCAAGTGGGTTGACCCTATTGGCGACACAGGTAGGGTGCGGGACTCCGGAGCGGGAGGCGTGAGTTCGAATCTCCCGGTGGGACGTCGCCATGTCAAGCAGCACGTTACATTGGTGTCAGAAGTGGGATATGGAGCAAGATGAGGATCCAGGCGGAGGTACAGCGGCCGGAGCGATTCATCGCTCAGCCGGCAACGGAGTGTAGAGCTGAGACGCCGGCCCCTGGAGAGCTTCGCCGCGATGGACGGAGCAGAGCAAACCAGCCCCGTTTCCCGCCCTTTTCAGGGCAGGACGGGCTGGCGATTCCAGAGCGATTAGAAGCGGCAATCGACCGGGAGATGACAGTCTCATCCATCCAGCAGCGGGCCAAGATTCCCCGCTACAACGGCGAGAACCTGTTGGATGACCGCCTGGCCCAGGTCGAGTTGGCTGCCGTGCTGATCATCAGAGGAAACCACCGTGCTGAGAGCGAGTGGAGGAGGAGCTACGGCAGATCACAGCAGCGCGTGCACGAAGGAAACAGCCGTGGCGAAGCGAGGAAGGACGGCTTCCGCTGCACAGAGCCAGGGTACATGGCATGGTACTGCCCCGCACACAGCGCACGACAAACTGGCCCCTCGCGACGTTAAATTAGAGCGAGGTGGCATGGACGGGGAAAAAGCCGCCTCCTGCAGATGCTTCCCCCGGCAGGTGACGTCACAGAGGCCTTTGGAGCGCAGCAGCAGTGGAGCGAGCAGGACAGATCCGGTCTTTTCTCGGGATCGGCAGGGGCTGGGCGCCTGGACGCGGGCCAGCGGCCGACTGGGGGGTCCTGGCAGCGGTGGGAGTCATGGGACTCCCGCTGCCAGAGGAGGAACTATGCGTGTCCTACCGCTACCCGATGCTTTTCCTTTCGGTGACGTCACGGAGGCCCTCGGCGCAGGAGCGACGCAGCGGAGCGAGCAGGACGAAGATGCGGCCGCTTTCCAGGCGCAGCAAGGGCTGGATGCATGGACGCGGGCCAGCGGCCGCCTGGGAGATCTGGCAGCGGTGGGAGTCGGCCGGAGCGGGCCTGGGACTCCCGCTGCCAGGGAAGGGACTGTGCGTGGTCCTACAGAGGCTGTCAGATGTGTCCATCCGCCCGCTGATGGCCAAACCGGAACCCTACCCCAACCAGATACTCTGACCGAGACTCAGATGGCCCGTGCATGCCGCCCTGGCACCGGGCTGACTCGCGTTGGATTTCTGAAAGTGGACTTTGAATTTTCTGGGGACAGAAACCAGTCCGGGGGGGGGGGGGGGCAGTGTAACGTCGGGGCCATTTTAAGGGGGCCAGGGATTTCCCAGCATGCTTTGCCAGTTTGAAACGTTACTGTGTGTGTTAAATGTGTTATTTCTGAGTTATACTGCTGTGTCATTATAACTGCATTATAATGACCCAGCAGTGTTTAGCAGGATTAGGGCAAGATGTATCATGTGTGTGTAACCATGATTGAAACTGAGGTCTGTGAGAATGACCTCCCCTGCTCTGTGTACTAAGTTGCAGGTTGGGGGTCGGGGTGTGTGAAAAATAAATCTGGTTGATCACAACTATCTGCTCCATTGTCTTTGTGTGAACCCCTGCAAACGTCACAATATAAATATATATATATATATACACAGTGCGGAGCATTGTAGCTAGATGGACTAAACAGCATAACCGTCTATTTAGTTACCCTACATGGTATGAATATGTACCCATACATATTGTCACACTCCATAGCGACTGATATTGTCCTAGTTGTATACTGGAGGGGACCATTTGTGTAAGTCTGTTGTGTCTTTTGCATTCAGTACTATTAGGTCGTCATGTTTTTTTGCTATCTGCGAGCAGCCCTGCTTAGGTTATACAGTCTGACAGCCGTAGGTAGGAAGGACCTGTGAAACCTCTCGGTCGCGCATCTAGGATGATGTAGTCTACTGCTAAATGAGCTCCTCAGTGCGTTCAGTATGTCCTGCATAGGGTGGGACTCTGACTCCAGCAGAGATGACAGTTTAGCCACCATCCTTCTCTCTCCTATCTCCTCCACTGTTGTCAAGGCGCTGCCCCAGGACAACTAGCTTTCTTGATTAGTTTGTTCAGTCTCTTCCTATCGGCTGCTGTAATGCCGTTGCCCCAGCAGACCACTCCAAAAGTGATGGCTGATGCTACCACCATGTCGTAGAATGTCTTCAAGAGCACCCCTTGTACACCAAAAGACCTGAGCCTCCTCAGTAGGAACAGCCTGCGCTGTCCCTTCTTGTAGAGTGCGTTGGTATTGTGTGACCAGTCTAGTTTATTGTTCAGATGAACACCCAGGTATTTGTAGGATGTCACCATCTCAATATCTGTTCCCTGGTGCTGTGAGGGGTTGTCCTTACCTGCGGCAGTCCACCACCTGCTCCTTAGTTTTCCTCGCGTTGATCTGGAGGCATTTCCGATGGCACCAGTCCACGAAGTCCTGGATAAGTCCTCTGTACTCAGCTTCATCTCCGTTGGAGATGAGGCCGACGATCACAGAGTCGTCAGAGAACTTCTGTAGATGGCAGTGTGTTGTGTTGTGTGAGAAGTCTGCAGTATAAAGGATGAACAGGAAGGGAGCCAAAACTGTTCCCTGGGGGGCCCCCGTGCTGCCGATGATCGTGTCCGACACACAATCCCGGGTTCTCACAAACTGTGGCCGGTTTGTGAGATTGTCCAGGATCCATGATGACAGGTGCTGGTCCACCCCTGCGCACAGCAGCTTGTCCTTCAGGATCACCGGTTGGATGGTGTTGAAAGCACTGGAGAAGTCAAAGAACATGATCCTCACCGCATTCCCGGGCTTCTCCAGGTGGGACAGGGAACGGTGAAGGAGGAAGATCACTGCATCCTCCACCCCAATGCCATGCTGGTAGGCGAACTGGAGTGGATCCATTGCTGGCCCCACCAGGGGGTGGAGGTGAGCAAGGAGCAGTCTCTCCAGGGTCTTCATCATGTGAGACGTCAGGGCCACTGGTCTGTAGCTGTTCAGGTCTTTGGGGTGGGAAGTCTTTGGTACAGGTACCACACAAGATGTTTTCCACAACTGTGGTACCCTCCCCAGCTTCAGGCTCAGGTTGAAGATGTGCTCCACAATCCCACACAGCTGGTCTACACAGGACTTGAGGAGCTTTGCACTGATGCCCTCCGGTCCCGAGGCCTTCCTCGCCTTGATCTTCCTCAGCTCCGTCCTCACCTGGGTCTTAGTGAGGGTCAGGTTGGGGGGCTGTGTGCTGGGAGTGGGGGGGTGTTGGTGGAGTGGGATGTGGACAGCAGGTCTCGATGACTTTGGAGGCAGCAGTGGTTGGTGTGCAGTCGAGGGGGGAGGGCAGTTGGTCAAACCTATTAAAAAACAGGTTCAAATTGTTCGCCCACTCCCTGCCCCCCCGTGGCCTGGGAGGAGGTATTCTGGAGCCCAGAGATGGTTTTAAGGTTTCTCCAGACCCCGCTGATGTTGCTCTGTTGCAGCTTGTCCTCCATCTTCTTCCTGAAGCTGTCCTTGCCTTCTCTGATCTTCCTCCTCAGCTCCCTCTGTACGGACTTCAGCATCTCCCTGTTCCCCGACCTGAAGATCCTCTTCTTCTCTCTCAGAAGTGTTTTTATCTCAGGGTTGACCCAGCGTTTGTTGTTCGAGCAACACCATATTGTCTTGGTGGGTACAGTGTTGTCCACACAGAAGCCGATGCAGTCCGTGATGGTGTGAGTGAGGCCATCGATGTCCTCACCATGTGGATCGCAGAGGTGCTCCCAGGCAGTGGTCTAACAAGTTCACCAACTTTTCTGACGAATGTTGGTGGAAATCAAGCTACAATCTCACCGACTGATGAATGCTGAGGAACATTCATGAACGTTGCACTTCTTGGGTTTCAGCAGGGTTTGTAAAAGGTTGCAGAACAGTTGGCCAGTAGTTTTTAAAGTCGCAAACAGTTTTGTCATAAAGGTTCTTACTCGTAAACAGTTGCTACTGTTCACTACTGGGCGAACCAAAAACACAGTGGTGTGAAAAAGTATTTGCCCCCTTCCTGATCTCTCCTTTTTTTTGTAAATCTGTAAATTTTTGTAGATCTGTAAATTTTTCAGATCATCAAACAAATTTAAATATTAGACAAAGATAACACAAGTAAACACAAAATGCAGTTTTTAAATGAAGGTGTTTATTAAGGGGAAAAAATACAAACCTACATGGCCCTGTGTGAAAAAGTGATTGCCCCCTAAACCTAATAACTGGTTGGGCCACCCTAAGCAGCAACACCTGCAATCAAGCATTTGCGATAACTGGCAATGAGTCTTTTACAGTGCTGTGGAGGAATCTTGGTCCACTCACCTTTGCAAAATTGTTGTAATTCAGCCTCATTGGAAGCTTTTCGAGCATGAACCATGGGATGAGACGCCGTCTCGGCGCTCAGCCCACGTCTCCTCATCCCTGCCTCTCATTAGGCAGCATCTCTGTCACCATGGGAGGAGACGCCATTTCGGCGCTCAGCCCATGTCTCCTCATCCCTGCCTCTCATTAGACAGCGTCTCAGCTGGCTCCCAGCTGTCAGTATTACGGGACGGCTGGGGCCAATTAATCCTCATCAGCTGGGGCGCTGCTAATGAGGATAAAAAGGAGCAGTCTCGATCACTCGGGGCTGCGACTTAAAGCACTACAGGCTGAAACCCTGATGTCCGGCGTCAGCCCTTACTCTTCTTGCAGTAACCTTGTGAGTGTTCCCCACTGTGAGTACTATGCCTTGGTATCCTATTCTCCGGTGCCAGCCCTCCTGTGCCGTTGTACTCGTGAGTTTAACCCTGTATATGAGAAGCTGTGCTTTGGGTCTACAACGACCGTGTTCCTTACCCTGTGTTCCTTATCCCTTGTTCCTAACCCTTACTTTAATAAAACATCTCAACTCACTGGCTCGCCCTCGGCTCTCATTGTGTGGCTCCCTAGAGCCACATGTAACATTTTCAGGCCATGCCACAGCATCTCAATCGGATTCAGGTCAGGACCGTGACTAGGCCACTCCAAAGTCTTCATTTTGTTTTTCTTAAGCCATTCAGAGGTGGACTTGCTGGTGTGTCTTGGATCATTGTCCTGCTGCAGAACCCAAGTGCGCTTCAGCTTGAGGTCACGAACAGATGTCCGGACATTCTCCTTCAGGATTTTTTGGTAGACAGCAGAATTCATGGTTCCATTTACCACAGCAGGTCTTCCAGGTCCTGAAGCAGCAAAACAGCCCCAGACCATCACTACCACCACCATATTTTACTGTTGGTATGATGTTCCTTTTCTGAAATGCTGTGTTACTTTTACGCCGGATGTAATGGGACACACACCTTCCAAAAAGTTGAACTTTTGTCTCATCAGTCCAGTATTTTCCCAAAAGTCTTGGGGATCATCAAAATGTTTTCTGGTAAAGCTGAGAGGAGCCTTTATGTTCTTTTTGCTCAGCAGTGGTTTTCATCTTGGAACTCTGCCATGCAGGCCATTTTTCTCTCTTTCTTATGGTGGAGTCATGAACACTGACCTTAACTGAGGCAAGTGAGGCCTGCAGTTCTTTCAGGCCTCACTTTGTTGTTGTTGTTGTGGGGTCTTTTGTGACGTCTTGGATGAGTTGTTGCTGTGCTCTTGGGGTAATTTTGGTCAGCCGGCCACTCCTGGGAAGGTTCACCACTGTTCCATGTTTTCGCCATTTGTGAATAATGGCTCTCACTGTGGTTCGCTGGAGTCCCAAAGCTTTAGAAATGGCTTTATAACCTTTTCCAGACTGATAGATCTCAATTACTTTGTTTCTCATTTGTTCCTGAATTTCTTTGGATCGCAGCATGATTTCTAGCTTTTGAGGCTCTTTTGGTCTACTTCACTTTGTCAGGCAGGTACTATTTAAGTGATTTCTTGATTTAGAACAGGTGTGGCAGTAATCAGGCCTGGGTGTGGCTAGAGAAATTGAACTCAGCTTTCCAAAGATGTGATAAACCACAGTTAATTTATGTTTTAACGGGGGGGGGGGGGATGTCACTTTTTCACACAGGGCCATGTAGATTTGGATTTTTTTTTACCCTTAATAATAAACACCTTCATTTAAAAACTGCATTTTTTGTTTAGTTGTGTTATCTTTGTCTAATATTTAAATTTGTTTGATGATCTGAAATATTTAAGTGTGACAAACATACAAAAAATGAGAAATCAGAAAGGGGGCAAATGTAGAAGAGCTGGAAATGACGAGGCGGTTTTGTATCACAAAAGCAGAGTCTTTAATGAACAACTCTTCTATCTTGTCTCATCTGGTGCAGAGCTTGGCAGAAGGCAAAGAGAAAGAATTCTGCCCAGCTCGCTGGTTAAATACAGGCACACATCAAAGACATGCAAAACACAAGCTGAAATCCCCTGTTATCTAAATCCCCCATTAGTCCTGTTAACTCCTCCCTTCGTCTTGGGAGGTGATGGGAAAACCTCTCCTCGCCTTAGGGGGTGAAGGTGTCAAGTCTGTTGCAGCTGTGTCCTGTGAAGTCATTGTCTTCACAGTGTGGTGAGATTCCTTTGTCCTTTCAGAGGTGTGAAGTTCCTTTGTATATTCTGTCCCAAACATTTCCACATGCTCTAACAAATGTAGGTATGGAATATATGAGTAATATATACCACAGGCCCCCCAAACAACTATGAAAGGACACAGAAAGATTCACAGTCTAGGGTAATTACTAAGACATACTACGTGTTACAGCTGTTGCCACAGAAGAAACTTTCAAGCAGCCATGCTCCTAAGAGAGTTCAGTGAAAACATAACAGCATAGTATAATCATAAGTCAGTCCTAAACTGTTGCAGCACAATTAGCGAAAAACTGCGGAGTGTTGGAATCAGTCCCTGTGCTGTCTAGGTTTCAATCTTCTCCCAAAGCTGCTGTAGGTTGGTTTAGACGTCCTGCTGGGATCTTGTTGTGAGGAATCTGCAGTGTGGGAAGGGGAGAGATTATCTGTTCCCTGCCTGGGGGCTGAGACTTTTTCCTTGGGGGGTCTGCCTCGCCGAGGTGCTCTCGCCAACTGTGCAGGTTCGTCTCTCAACAAGAAAGCAGGTTTGAGTCTGTCAATGCTGACTGTTTCATTTCTATCCCCATAATCAAGCACAAAGTGTTTGTCACCATTTTCCAGCACTCTGTATGGGCCATCGTATACTGGGCGTAACGTTGGTTTTAGTGCTTCATGTTTAACAAAAACAAACTCAGCGTTTTTAAAGATTGAGGAACAAAAACTCGCGGAAAAGAGTGATGAGCTGGACCGTGGAGAGAGTTCGGTCCGTTACTGCCTAAAAACCTTGGGACTGGGAGGTGCCCTGGTTCCGGGTTCTCCGGTAAAAATTCACCTGGGAGTCTGATAGGTTGGGCAAAGACTAATTCTGCAGGGGAAGCGTCTAAATCCTCTTTAGGTGCTGCACGCAACCCCAATAAAACCCAGGGGAGTTTGTTTACCCAATTTGTGTCCGTTAATGAGGCTCTGAGGGCGGCCTTTAAGGACCTGTGAAAACGCTCGCATAACCCATTAGCCTGAGGGTGATAAGCAGTGGTGCGATGAATGGTTGCCCCTAAACTGTTGGACATGGCTGACCAGAGTTCTGAGACAAACTGAGGCCCCCTATCTGACGTGATGTCTGTTGGGACACCAAAACGTGCCACCCAATTCGTTAGAAAAACGCGAGCGACTTCCTCCGCTGTAGTTGCTGCTAGAGGGACTGCCTCTGGCCAGCGCGTGGTGCGGTCTATCATTGTTAGCAGGTGTGTGAAACCTTGGGAGGAAGGCAGTGGCCCCACGAGGTCGACATGAATGTGGTCGAACCTTCTAGCAGGGATGGGAAAAGGCTCCAGAGGGGCTTTTGTGTGTCTGTGTACTTTGGCGCGTTGACAAGGAATGCAAGTTTTTGCCCATTCTTTTACGTTTTTACGCAGGCCTGGCCACACAAACTTTCCGGCAACCATTTTGACTGAAGCACGCACACCTGGGTGCGCGAGGGAGTGAATTGCGTCGAAAATACGGCGGCGCCAAGCAGCTGGTACTAACGGGCGAGGTCGGCCGGTTGAAACATCGCATATTAGGGGGGGCACGCCGTCGCGCAACCCTTTTTCCTCCAGCCTTAACCCTGTTGGTCCAGACAGGAGAGCGCGCACGTCCGCATCACTGCTTTGTTCTTCCGCCATGGCTGCATAATCTATCCCTTCGAGGATAGGTGCTGCATATGTGTTTGCGTTAGAGAAAAGCTCCGCTGCTGAAGCAGTGTAATCTGTCTCCTCGTGCTCTGGTGGTGCCACAGCGCGAGAGAGACAGTCCGCTACTACGTTAAGTTTGCCCGCTACATGTCGAATGTCTGTGGTGAACTCTGAAATCGCAGCTAGCTGTCTTTGTTGTCTGCCTGACCAAGGTTCTGAAATTTTAGCCATCGCAAAAGTGAGCGGTTTATGGTCCACAAAAGCCGTGAAACTCCGCCCTTCTAACCAAAACTGGAAATGGCGGATGGACAAATGAAGCGCCAGCAGCTCCCTGTCAAAAGTGCTGTATTTGCGTTCCGTCGGGTTTAGCGATTTGCTAAAGAATGCTAAAGGTTGCCAGACCCCGCTGACAAGTTGTTCTACAACTGCCCCTATGGCCAGGTCTGAAGCATCTGTGGTTAGAGCAATGCGGGCCGAGGGATCTGGGTGGACTAACATTGTTGCGTTAGCTAGGGCGTTTTTTACTTCCGCGAAAGCGTGTTCGCGCTCCGGGGTCCATTCGACCGCTTGGGAAGCTTTCTTTTTTTTGAGCGCATCATACAGGGGCTGCATGAGCTGAGCTGCATGAGGGAGGAAACGGTTGTAAAAATTAACCATCCCCAAAAATTCCTGTAGCGATTTGACCGTTTGGGGCCATGGAAAACCTTTTATCGCATGAATTTTGTCTGGAAGCGGGACTGCCCCTTTCGGGGAGACTCTATGTCCCAAAAAATCAATTTGCGATACGCCGAATTTGCATTTGGCTGGATTAATTATTAGCCCGTGCTCTTCTAGCCTCTGAAAAACAGTAGTAAGGTGTTGCTCGTGCTCCTCCTCTGATGAGCTGGCTACCAGCATGTCGTCGAGGTAGACGAAAACAAAGGGGAGGTCGCGTAAGACCGCGTCCATCATGCGTTGAAAAGTTTGGGCAGCGCCTTTGAGACCAAACGGCATTCGTAGGAATTCAAAAAGGCCGAAAGGGGTTATAACCGCTGTTTTAGGAATGTCTTCAGCTCGGACTGGGACTTGGTGATAACCGCGGACTAAGTCTATCTTTGAAAAAATGCGCGCGCCCGCTAAATGCAGTGAAAAATCCTGTATATGAGGGATGGGGTAGCGGTCATGCGCTGTGGCGTTGTTTAATCTGCGGTAATCTCCGCACGGTCTCCAAGAACCGTCGGATTTCGGAACCATGTGAAGTGGTGAAGCCCAAGGGCTCTTTGAACGTCGGACAATGCCTAATTTTTCAAGAGCTGCAAATTCGTCCCTTGCTATGTTGAGCTTGGCCGCGTCTAAGCGGCGAGCTTTGGCAAAAACGGGAGGTCCCGTTGTTGGAATGAAGTGTTTAACCCCGTGTTTGGCTACAGTGGCTGAGAATTTGGGGGTTGTGAGTGCTGGAAATTGGGTGAGGAGTTGCTCAAACTTACCTCCTGCCGTAGTGATGTTGGCCTGCACAGGTGGTGGAGAGACTCGAGCTGAGCAAGGAATAGAAGCAAAAGACAGTGCATTAACCAGGCGCCTATTTGCTAGATCAACTAATAACCCGTGTGCACACAGAAAATCTGCGCCTAACAAGTTAAAACTCACCGCCGCTACAACAAATGTCCATCTGTAGCTGCGGCCGTGAATAAGGAGATGCAGGCTCTTTTCCCCGAACGTGTCGATGTCCGAGCCGTTGGCTGCCACTGCTCCATTGCCCCGGGTGCCCATGGCTCGATCTGCGTGGGAGGGCATGACGAAACTCAGCTGGGCTCCCGTGTCGATGAGGAACTGCTTGCCTGTGTGTCCATCCGTCACGTATAACAGCTTATTTTTCTCGCCGAGAACCGCTGCCGTTAACGGCCCTCGGCTTTGGCGTTTCCTGACATCGTAAACTTGCAGGGGGGGAAAACATTTCCGGGCTTTCTCGGCGAAGCGGTGGTGATAATAACAGACGTCATTCTGTTTGTTGCACTTGGGCCGCGCTGCTGTCACCGTGGGTTGAGCCTGCTCCGTGGTTTGTGACTCTCCAAGGTTCGGGGCGTCAGTTTTGAGGTCTGCGGATGCCGCTGTGGGTGTCCAATCTCTGCAGGCGTTGACGAGCCGATAAGCCTCGTTGGCCAGCGTGCGGAAGTCCTGATGATTGTTGCACTTCATACTGGTGAGTGTCCCTCTCATGTGTGGTGGTAGCGTGCTGAGGAAAATAAATTGAAAGGAGAAATTATCATTGTCCTCCTCCTTGAGCTGCAGTAAATCCTCCATGAGGGTCTTTGGATTGCCCCCTCTGTGGCCGTAGACTGCCAGGATTTTTTCGGTTCTTTCTTCCGCCGACGGGACGTAATTCGCCACGATGGTCGCCTTGAGTGTCTCATACTTGTCCCGGGCCGGTGGTCGCTGGATCAAGCTTCGCACACACCTCGAAGTGACGGAGTCGAGTTTGGAGACGATATGGTAGAACTTAGTATCGTCTGCCGTGATGCCCACCAGTATGAACTGGGCTTCGGCTTGGTAAAACCAAGAGGCCGGGTCTTCTCGCCAGAAATCTGGCAGTTTAACAGCGACGGCGTTTGTGCACATCATCACTGTTGTGCCCGCCGGGTGAGAGTGCCTTGCCTCGGCTCTCACGGCGGTGCTGGAGCTCGGTTGAGCTCTCTCGGTACCCTCTGCCGGGGGGAACAGCTGTCTGCTTGTTCCCTCGTCTGCGTTGTCGCTGGCGTAAGTCAGATTCGCCGCGGATGAGTCGCTTGAAGAACGCCTCAGGTCCATACTCGCGTCAAGGTCACCAGTGTAGAAGAGCTGGAAATGACGAGGCGGTTTTGTATCACAAAAGCAGAGTCTTTAATGAACAACTCTTCTATCTTGTCTCATCTGGTGCAGAGCTTGGCAGAAGGCAAAGAGAAAGAATTCTGCCCAGCTCGCTGGTTAAATACAGGCACACATCAAAGACATGCAAAACACAAGCTGAAATCCCCCGTTATCTAGTAGTAGTAGATTAGTTTATTTGACAGGGACAGTGCAATAAACATAGACAATTAATCAAAGACAATCAATCTGATGTGTTGCACATAGAGTGTATAGCTATTAGCTAATTTGCAACTCTTGTCCCTGGATGGGCTTTAGAAAAAAGAATCAAGATAAAAATATACACAATAACCACATACATCAATGCAGAAAAATTATAAATACACAATTATAAATATTATAAATATTATAAATACACAAATATAACAGCCTGACTCACCTTTAACATAAATATTATAAATACACAAATATAACAGCCTGACTCACATTTAACACATATAACATAACTCACATTTGCCTATTTCAGGCCTTCCTCCCTCCGTCACTCACTATAAACAAACACATTTATTCCTTCCCTTCATTCACTCTCACTTTGCAGACAAATAATTCATACATGAGTACATTCTTGTTTATTTTTCAGCCAGTTTTTAACATTTTTAGTGAATGTTTTAAAGTCCGTTATTATTTTAATTTCATTTGGCATTGTGTTCCAGATGTGACTGCCCTTTATAGAGAAAGCTGTTTGTCCAAATGTGGTTCTGCGGTGGAATATTTTACAGTTATTGTTAACAGAACTCCTGGTGGCTCTGCTGCTGTCCTGTCTTTGGACGAAACCAGCAAGTGGCTCGGGTGCTGATTTATGGAAACATTTGAACGTTAATTTCAGAAGACAGAGGTCAATGAAGCTCTCAAAACTCAATAGGTTGTATTTTTTTAAAACATTACAGTGATGCCACCTAATGGGCTTTTTGTCCAAGATTTTTAGGGTTTGATTATATAATGAACCTATATGTCTTATTGTGGAAGGGGCTGCTTGAGCCCAGACTGTCAAACAGTATGATATATGAGAAAAAACCATAGAATGCATATACAGTGCAGCTGCTTCGTAAGGTATGTAATATCTAATTAATTTAAAGCAGTTCAGATTTTTTTTTACTGTTTTTGAAATTTTCTTTATATGAAGATTAAATTTGAGTTGAGGATCTAGTACAATGCCAAGGTATTTGAATTCTGTAGCTAAACTGATGTCATGATCATGTATATTAACTTTAAAATGTTGCAGGTTACATTTTTTGATTGAAAAGCACATTGAGACTGTTTTCTGAAGGTTCAGCAATAGATGGTTCTTGAGGAGCCACTCTTGGACATCAACCATACTTGTAGACAGTACATCTGCAGCCTGTGCTGGAGTCTTGGCAGCTGTGTAAATAACTGCATCATCTGCATAAAGTTGGCATGTTGCAGCTGAGCAGTGTAACGGCAAGTCATTAATAAAAATGCTGAAAAGTAAAGGACCAAGAATGGACCCTTGTGGGATACCCATGCGGTTGTTTAAAAATGAGGATTTATCCTGGTGAACTTTTACACACTGTTCTCTATTCTGGAGATAAGATGCAAACCATTCTAATGTATTTGGGGAGAAGTTAAAAGATACCATTTTGGATAAAAGCAAACTGTGGTTTACAGTATCGAAAGCCTTTTTGAGATCTAGAAAAACAGCTCCTACCACATTACCCCTGTCCAAGGACTGTTTGACGTTTTCAATAAGGCAACAATTTGCTGTTTCTGTTGAGTATCCTGGTCTAAAACCAAATTGATGTGGATGAAGAAGTTGACTGTCTTGTAAGTAGTCTATCAGCTGTGTAGCTACAACTTTTTCAAGAACCTTAGATAGGACTGGTAAGATAGAGATTGGGCAGTAATTGCATATATCGTCTTTACTGCCTGATTTATGAACTGGTATGACGACAGCTTTTTTCCAGCCAGATGGAAATGTACTAGACCTAATGGAGAGATTAATGAGATGAGTCAGTGGTTTGATTAATATTTTGCTGTGCATTTTGAGAAAGGAGGTGCTCATATTGTAGATATCACTAGTTTTTGAGTTTGACAGTGTTTTAACAATACCAGCAATTAACTTCTCATTTACCTCATCGATGTGAAAAGTATCTGTTGGGAGTATGGAATTTGTGTTGTTGAGCACATTTGGCAGCACAAAAATTTTTGTTAAGTCTTCCACAGAGCCCACAAAGTGTGAATTAAATTCATTTGCCAAAGTAGCCTTGTCACTGACGGTCTTGCCATTGATTCTAAGTTCCTTTACCCCCTTCTGATCGTTTTTTTTATTAGTTAAGTTATTTAAATGCCTCCATAGGGAACTGTTGCTACCCTTTGCATGATCTATCAGTTTATTGTAATAAGATATTTTTGATTTTCGCAGCTCATGTACCACTTTATTTCTTAAACTTTTGTACACAAGGTGATCATTTTGTAGTTTGGAGGTTAGTGATGTTTTCAGTGCATAGTCTCGCCTCTTCATAAGTTTTCTTATTTCATTATTTAACCATGGTAGGCTAATCTTCTGTTGTCTACTTTTAATTTGCTTTGAAAATTTTTCTATAGACTTTGTGATTGTTGCAGTTATAAAATTACAACAATCATCTACTTCACATGTTGCCATGAGCTGCTCCCAATTTTGATTCTCTAAGTAATGTTCAAACTCCTCATTTTTTGATTTGGGGATAATAAAATTTGATTTGTCAATATCGACTCCCCCAAAATACTGTAGTCGCTTTTTAGTAAGTTTCCTGACAGCAAGAACCATGTTATGATCTGAGAGACCAGTTACAAGATTATAGGTTCTGGTTATTCGTTCTGGTTTATTAGTAAATACCATGTCAATAAGTGTTCTGGATTGTTTGGTTATCCTGGTGGGTCCTTTGATGATTTGCTGGTAATTAAATTTAGTCATGAGGCTTTTCAGTTTTTGTTTGTCTTTTTTATCAGACCAGTTGATATTAAAGTCACCATGAATTATTGTTTCTCTGTTCTTCTCAAGTTGTTTAACCAGATCACTTAATTCATTATAAAAGGAAGAGTTGTGTGACGGTGGGTTGTACACTACTGAAATGTTGAAATTCATTACCGGAGAGAGACATACATTAACAGCTAAACATTCAAGTGAAGTATTCAAATCAACCAGTTGACATTTATATTTCTCTTTGATGTAAATTAAAACACCTCCTCCCCTCCCTACCTGCCTGTCTTTTCTAAAACACTGGTAGCCCACAATATCGATCATATTAGTGTCTATGTTACTGTGTAGCCAGCTTTCTGAGAGACAAAGGTAGTCCAGATTTGAGTCCAACAGCAACACCGAAATCTCATCTCTTTTGGGGATTATGCTCCGTATGTTTAAATGACCGCCGAGGATCCCCTTTGGTTTAGCCTTGGTGTCCCAAAGAACTCGTGCATGATTAACAGTTTGGAAAAATAAATGTTGTTTTTGCTTTTGTACAGCTCGGTTTTGTGCTAACCCAGTGGTCTGCTGTTTAATAGTGGCAGGTCCAGGGTTAAGGTGAATATCTCCTGCCAGAAGTAGCAGAACTAACAGAACTTTAACTGTATATCCTCTGCCATATTGTGATTTTTGCTTAACAGCCATGTTTGCCTTAATTTGGAAGTTTTTGCTCAGGGCTTTTAAAGACCACATAGAGTGTAGGGTGAGATGTCCAAGCCCAAATCCATACAGATAAAACTTTTTAACTTCACCTTTGGTTGAGTTTGTCGGAAAATCCTTCTTGTTGCAGGTCCAGACACACAAAGACAAAACGAAGAGGAAGTAGAGAAGTAGAGAAGGCTTATTAGTGGTGCCCATCAGCCCACTTTTTAATCCGGTGGCAGCCATCTTCAGTTCTTCTTGGAAAGAAGGAAAAGGAAAATCTGTGGATAGTAAAATAAATTCTGCTTATATCGCCAGAATCTGATCCGATCGTCCTCGAATCCAGCTGGGCCTCAGCTAGCCAACTAGCCCCTTCCGTTGCTGGTCTCGTTGCTCATAGTCGCCGTAACTGGTCTCCCGTCCCGCTCCTCCAACCGAGTCTCGTCACACACCGCCGCTGCCACCGAGCTCCGCTGAGGTCACGGTAAATCCTCCGCTAGGCACCGCCACCTACCGTCGTCTGCCTGGGTGAAATCTCTGCTGAGCCCCGTCAACAAATAGCCGCTTGCCTGGTAGTATCTCCGCTGGGCCTCGCAGCTGGGCTTCGATTCAGGCTGGTGTAAGGTGGAATGACTGGCGCCAGCATTAAGCTAACTAGCGTTAGCTTAGCAATCGCTTCGGGTAGTCTCGTCGCACACCGCCGCTGCAGTCACGGTAAGTCCTCCGCTGGGCACCGCCGCCTACCGCCGTCTGCCTGGGTGAAATCTCTGCTGAGCCCCGTCAAACAAATAGCCGCCTGCCTGGTAGTATCCCCGCTGGGCCTCGCAGCTGGGCTTTGATTCAGGCTGGTGTTAGGTGGAATGGCTGGCGCCAGCATTAAGCTAACTAGCGTTAGCTTAGCAATCGCTTCAGGTAGGGCACATCAGTGAATCACAAGGAAGCGCTGGAATCGCTGGTCAGTTTACTCACAGTGGCCGGATAAAAGCGATCAAAGGGGTAATCCACCGGAGGTATATCCGATCGCTGTAGGTAGTTATTTAGAGACTGGCGCCAGCATTAAGCTAACTAGTGTTAGCTTAGCAATCGCTTCAGGTAGCATTAAGCTAACTAGTGTTAGCTGAGCAATCGCTTCAGGAAGGCGCAGGAAGTCGCTGGAGAAAGGCGATTAAAGGGCAATCCAACGGAGGTGGCAATTCAGCCCGTGCGTGTTCGCCACGAGCGCCGATCGCTGCAGGCTAGCCACTTTTAATGGCAAAATCAGTGACTTTGTCTCAGCACTGAAAAAGTGTGACCATCCCGGTCGCCATCTTGAGAGCTATATTACTTCTATATTCTGAACAAAAATACGTGAGTGTCCTGTTAAATCATTTTGCAGCGTGTTTGTTCCACACGCGTTCCTGAAAACATCCCTGTGTGGGTGTGGCCGCAAGGACTTCTGGGTATTTATCTAAATCCCCCATTAGTCCTGTTAACTCCTCCCTTCGTCTTGGGAGGTGATGGGAAAACCTCTCCTCGCCTTAGGGGGTGAAGGTGTCAAGTCTGTTGCCACCGCATCCTGTGATGTCATTGTCTTCACATGGTGGTGAGATTCCTTTGTCCTTTCAGAGGTGTGAAGTTCCTTTGTATATTCTGTCCCAACCATTTCCACATGCTCTAACAAATGTAGGTATGGAATATATGAGTAATATATACCACACAAACACTTTTTCACACCACTGTATATATATGTATGCCAGTTGCACTGATTTAACTGCATGCCCAGCCGACTCATTTTTTATTTTCTTTCCCTTTTTGATTTTATAGTAAAGATATAAATTGAGTCAATTTACAGTAGCACTAATACAATGTAAAATGAAACGTGAAATAAATCTCTATCAAACATAAAGCTCAGGGTATATTTTTGACTACAAATGTTATTTCTGCAGAGCTTCTGAGATTTGTGATCTTACCCAGCATGGCTTCCTCTTGTTCCATGATGGATGCTTGCTGAGTTTCTGAAGAGCTGTCAGTCCTCATTGCAGCTTCTACTCCTTCATCTGGCGCAGTAAAAATAGGCTGAAATTTAGACAACTAAAAGAAAACTAGAACACAGTCAGAGAGTGCAGCAAATTTTCTCCCTAACATTTTAATTTCTTCTGATAGCCTTGAAAAAAGGGACTGCACTCATTCCCCTTTGAAATATTTTTTGAAAATGTGAAGGCTGATAGTGATTCAGATCACCTCTAAAATCTAATCTTTTGAAATTTGTTAATTTTTTTAACCTTTCCTGAAAATTTCTTAAAATTTTAAAACTTTAATTTTCTAACTTTTTTAACTTTTTGAATTGTGTTATTATACTAAAACAAATGCATAGATACTGTAAGTAAATACAGGCAACAACATAACCCCCTTAGGGTAGTATCTCACAGAGTGGTGAATGATGATGAACATAGCGATTTTTGGAATTGCCAACTTTTCTAACAAGTTCACCAACTTTTCTGATGAATGTTGGTGAAAATCAAGCTACAATCTCACCGACTGACGAATGCTGAGGAACATTCATGAACGTTGCACTTCTTGGGTTTCAGCAGGGTTTGTAAAAGGTTGCAGAACAGTTGGCCAATAGTTTTTAAGGTCGCAAACAGTTTTGTCATAAAGGTTCTTACTCGTAAACAGTTGCTAGCATTCACTACTTGGCGAACCAAAAATACAGTGGTGTGAAAAAGTGTTTGCCCCTTTCCTGATTTCTCTTTTTTTTTTTTGTATGTTTGTCACACTTAAATATTTCAGATCATCAAATACATTTAAATATTAGACAAAGATAACAGAAGTAAACACAAAATGCAGTTTTTAAATGAAGGTGTTTATTAAGGGGAAAAAAATACAAACCTACATGGCCCTGTGTGAAAAAGTGATTGCCCCCTAAACCTACTAACTGGTTGGGCCACCCTAAGCAGCAACAACTGCAATCAAGCGTTTGCGATAACTGGCAATGTGTCTTTTACAGTGCTGTGGAGGAATCTTGGTCCACTCACCTTTGCAAAATTGTTGTAATTCAGCCTCATTGGAGGCTTTTCGAGCATGAACCACCTTTTTAAGGTCATGCCACAGCATCTCAATCAGATTCAGGTCAGGACTGTGACTAGGCCACTCCAAAGTCTTCATTTTGTTTTTCTTAAGCCATTCAGAGGTGGACATGCTGGTGTGTTTTGGATCATTGTCCTGCTGCAGAACCCAAGTGGACTTCAGCTTGAGGTCACAAACAAATGTCCAGACATTCTCCTTCAGGATTTTTGGTAGACAGCAGAATTCATGGTTCCATTTACCACAGTAAGTCTTTCTGGTCCTGAAGCAGCAAAACAGCCCCAGACCATCTTACTACCACCACCACATTTTACTATTTGTATGATGTTCCTTTTCTGAAATGCTGTGTTACTTTTACGCCGGATGTAATGGGACACACACCTTCCAAAAAGTTCAACTTTTGTCTCGTCAGTCCAGAGTATTTTCTCAAAAGTCTTGGGGATCATCAAGATGTTTTCTGGCAAAACTAAGAAGAGCCTTTATGTTCTTTTTGCTCAGCAGTGGTTTTCGTCTTGGAACTCTGCCATGCAGGCCATTTTTGCCCAGTGTCTTTCTTATGGTGTTATCATGAACACTGACCTTAACTGAGGCAAATAAGGCCTGCACTTCTTTGGATGTTGTTGTGGGGTCTTTTGTGACCTCTTGGATGAGTCGTCACTGCGCTCTTGGGGTAATTTTGGTTGGCTGGCCACTCCTGGGAAGGTTCACCGCTGTTCCATGTTTTCACCATTTGTGGATAATGGCTCTCACTATGGTTCACTGGAGTACCAAAGCTTTAGAAATGGCTTTATAACCTCAATTACTTTATCTCTTTTGTTCCGGAATTTCTTTGGATTGCAGGATGATGTCTAGTTTTTGAGGATCTTTTGGTCTACTTTGTCAGGTAGGTCCTATTTAAGTGATTTCTTGATTGTGAACAGGTGTGGCAGTAATCAGGCCTGGGTGTGGCTAGAGAAATTGAATTCAGCTTTCCAAAGATGTGATAAACCACAGTTAATTTATGTTTTAAAGGGGGGGGGGGACACTTTTTCACACAGGGTCATGTAGGTTTGGATTTTTTTACCCTTAATAATAAACACCTTCATTTTAAAAACTGCATTTTGTGTTTACTTGTGTTATCTTTGTCTAATATTTAAATTTATTTGATGATCTGAAAAATTGAAGTGTGACAAACATACAAAAAAATGAGAAATCAGGAAAGGGGCAAACACTTTTTCATACCACTGTAACTTGAGTGACACGTTGCAACCATTGGCAAATGCTTACAACTATTTTTGCCAACCTTTGCAACTGTTGTGGAAAAATACATTCAAAGAAAAACTGTTTGGGGCCTTAAAATTGTTTGAACTGTTTGGCAACATTTTATACTGTCTGGGTACATGAATGAATGAATGAATGAATTTGAATGAATGAATGAATGAATGAATGAATGAATGAATGAATGAATTTATTTATTTTCGGATAGTACATTACAGGTTAAAAGAAACTGTATAATATAACAACAAGGTCAAATTAGACAAAGACTCCTTCTACTATACAATTCCACGTGAGTTATCCGAAATGGGTGATGGCTGAAGCCGCAGCTTATATTGCCCACCCATATTCCATCCAAGAATTCAAAGGAGAAAAAAGAGAAAACAAGACAAGAGCGATTACAATTTAAAACAAGGCTAAGACAAAATATGACTGAGAGAAAAAGAAAACTGAGCTAGTCTAAGTTAAGCGGTTACTATTCAAAAACAAATCTAAGACATAGTGTCACAGAGAAAAAAGAAAAACTAAGCTATAACACAACACAGGCTGGAAATGTCAATCCTTATGTGAGTTTACATGTCGTCTTGTAAATATGTTTGGAGTATTTCTTCCTTTAGTTTTTGTTTAAATTGTCCAAGCTTTGTACATGATTTTAATTCAGGTCCAAAATCGTTCCATAATCTGACACCTTGCACTGAAATACAGTGTTGCTTGGTGGTTGTTCTCACTGTAGGCTTTTGAAATATACATGTTCCTCTGAAGTGATATCGTTTCTCCCTTGTTTGGAACAACTTTTGGATATTTGCGGGCAGTGATAGATTCTTCACTTTGAACATTATTATTGCGGTTTTAAAGTCGATCAGATCTTTCAACTTGAGAGTTTTTTGTTTAAGAAAAAGTGGGTTTGTTGGTTCCCTGTAAGCTGCTTTGTTGATTATTCTAATAGCTCTCTTTTGAAGCATAAAGAGTGGATATATGTTTGTTTTATATGTATTTCCCCATACTTCATTACAATATGTCATGTATGGGAGTATTAATGAATGATACAAGGTGTATAGTGTGGGTTGATTCAGCAAATTTTTCACTCTGTGTAATATTGCAATTGATTTGGATACTTTACCTTTTATATAATTAATATGTGGCTTCCAACACAGTTTGTTATCAATTGTTACTCCAAGGAATTTAGTTTCGGATACCCTTTCAATCTCTACACCATTTACACTGAGTTTGGGTACTGGGTAGTTGTGATGGTTGTTAAAGACTATAAATTTTGTCTTGCTTAAATTGAGCGTTAATTTGTTTGAATCAAACCACAGTTTCAGCTTTCCTAATTCCTTTCCGAGTGTATCCAGAAGTTGATATATTTATATTCTGCTGGAATTTTCTAACAAACTAATGCTATTGATATACCATCTAGCTACAATGCTCCTGCACTGTGTATATAACTGTGTACATATGTATATTTATTTACTGCTTTGGCTAACCAGTTCTTATCTTATTATGTTATTTACTATTGCTCTGAGTGCTACTATCTCTTTGCTGTTGCAATCCTGGAATTTCCCCATTGTGGGACTAATAAAGGCTTATCTTATCTTATAAGAGTGCAGACTTACTCTTGCACCAGCTTACACAGAAAAATGAGGTGAAGGCAATGAGAGTGGAGCCTTTTTTAGGTGTTGTAAATACTCTTTATTTCACATCTAAGAATTTTTAGCATAATTCCTGATGAAATAGAAGATTCATGCTGCTGTCTTTCTTTGGCATTTAGTCATTCTAAAACTTTTTATGTTTTATTAGTCACTTTTTAACCTTGTTATCCATGTGCATATAAAAATAGCTCATTATTACCAGGCACAGACGAGTCCTCCGTCGTAGGTGAACTACAGTCTGGCATCCCAGAATATGTCAAAGACAAATCAAGTTTCACCTGTTCAAAAATTGTAAATCTCTTGTGATGCTGCATATCATGTATCCAGGACAACAACATGAATGATATAAGAACAAAGTATGTAAAGTGTCACGGCTCTTACCTGCGGAGTAAATATATATTTGTATAGTTTGTAGTGTCTCATATAGCTGTTGTGGATGTAGTCAAAGATGTGATTCACCTCATCATAGCCAAAGAGGCTGATGCTAAATGGAGGCCGCTGTGAAGTTAAGCGATGCATATATTGAATTTCATGAGATGTTCAACCAGTGAAAATTTGCATGTTAATCTGAAACTATGGTCAGCTACTGACTGTTTTACGCACCCTTACTGAGTGACAGAGCAGAAGGTCCCTGCAGTATTTGAAACACTGATCTATGTTGTTGAGAGGAGTTTCTGCAAGAAATTTGTTTTAAATGAATCCCCCATTCTAAAATCAAGCCAGAGTCTAAAGTTAATCTTGTTTTATTGACACATTACTATATACACTACTCACAAAAAGTTAGAAATATTTGGCTTTTGGGTGAAGTTTCAGGATGCACCTAAAATGCACTACAACCTTTACAGGTGAACTTAATTTGACCTTCTCTAACCTTTTGAGTGCACATTTCCAACTGTTCAATATTTCAGTACTTTTTGCATAATTTGCTGTTCTCTCACAAGGTGCTTAACGGCAAAATTCACAACAGGTGTTTGATCCATGAATCGACCAATAAATTTTCTGGTTCAATTAGAATTGGCATTTAAACAGTCCTCTTCATCATGCTGTTCACATTTTGACATCATGAGACCAAGACAATACCTGTCTGTTATGCACGATATTCGCCTGTGTAACGACATGTTTGATGCCTCCGATATTTCTGCTGTTACTCCTGTTGAAGTTGCTTCACTGATCAAAGTTCTCAAGAAAGGCAAATCGGCTGGCCCTGACTGTCTCACCA
Organism: Pholidichthys leucotaenia; assembly: GCA_020510985.1. Classification (NCBI taxonomy): domain Eukaryota; kingdom Metazoa; phylum Chordata; class Actinopteri; order Cichliformes; family Pholidichthyidae; genus Pholidichthys; species Pholidichthys leucotaenia. Next base: position 428,629,746 of record CM035836.1, on the reverse strand, counting down.
GTGAATGCCTCATCAATGCTGATTTCAATTTGAGTATTCTATTGTCATTGTGTTTTAACTGTATGTTTGTTCATGGTTACATGCCAGATATGTTGATGGACTCTGTTATTATTCCCTTGGTGAAAAACAAGTGTGCCAGTCTGTCTGATATGAACAACTACAGACCTATAGCTATTGCACATGTTATATCCAAATTGTTAGAGGGTTTAATCCTGAACAGAATTGAGGATTATCTGTGGACAAACAACAATCAGTTTGGTTTCAAGTCAGCTCTTTCAACTGACAAGGCTGTTTACCTACTCCATGAATTTGTTGACTACTTCAGAAGCCAATCCACTAGTGTCTATGCTACGTTCCTAGACGCTAGCAAAGCTTTTGACAGGATTAACCACTGGTGTTTGTTTAGAAAACTGATCGATCTAGGTATTCCTATTTACATTGTTAGCATCCTGTTATACTGGTACAGAAGGCAGTCTATGGTTGTTAGGTGGGGCAATGTCACCTCATCCAAATTTCATGTGACCAACGGTGTTAAACAAGGTGGTATACTGTCACCCTTGTTGTTTAATGTCTATGTTGATGATCTCAGTGTACTGTTGAACAATACTAATGTGGGCGGCTCCTTTAACGGTGCACTGTTAAATCACATTTTCTATGCTGATGATCTCTGTTTGTTAAGTTTGTCTACTGCAGCGATGCAACATCTCCTTTCGGTATGTGAAAAATTTGGTGAAAAAAATGACATCTTGTTCAACTGTACTAAATTTATGTGCATGGCTTTCAAACCGAAGGGTGTCAATGCGTCGAATCCTGTTATGCCACTTTGTGGTAATAGCTTGAACTTTGTTGAAAAAGTCAAATACCTAGGTGTGTGGATTGAATCTGATAAGACCAGTGTTGATTGTAATAGGCAACTCAGGAAACTCTATGCCCAAACAAATTTATTGTTGTGAAATTTCCATAGATGTTCTCCTGATGTCAAATGTATGTTGTTCAAGACCTTCTGTACCTCAATGTACTGCTCGCCTTTATGGTTTAATAGCAATGTTGCTGTTAGGAACAAAATCCGCATTGCATATAATAACTCCCTAAGAAGGTTGTTAGATATACCACGAAGGTCGAGTGCAAGCAAGATGTTTGTGTCCGTGAACATTCCGTCTTTTGGCGAGTTGATACGAAAGAATGTTTACAGTTTTATGAGAAGGTTCCTGGCATGTAACAATCATCTTATATCAGCAATTGTCAACTCGTCACTCACACTTCACTCCAGCATTTGGAAGTGGTGGCGTTCCATTTTATACTGAGTCCAATATTGTATGTTATTGTTGTTACAAGAGCGCCGAGTGTCTGCTGATCTGTATATACTTTTATTTATTTATTTATTTATTTTCTACTCGTTTTAGTTCTGCATTTAATATGAACCCTGAGTTTGAAATAAACGTTTGAATTTTGAATTTTGAATACCAAACAATTGATCAATAGTACCTCGCCATTGGGAGGCTTCAAACTGGATGTTCTCAGAGGGAAGTGGCCACTGAGTTTAGAGTGTCATTAGCAGGTTGCAACAGAGATACAGTGAGACTGGAGGAGTCAAAGAAAGGCATAGAAATGGATGTCCTTTGGCCACATCCCACACTGATAACTGCTTCATTGTGAACAGTGCCCTGCGGACCCGGATGATGAATGCCACTCAACTCCAGGCACAATTAAGGGAGGTGAGAAGCAGCCAAGTGTCACATCAGACCATTCAAAACTGTTTACATCAGTGTGGTCTGCGTGCTAGACGACCTGCAAGGGTACCTGACCACATCACGAGGCACAGCTGTCATTGTCTTGCATGGGCCAGGGAGCATTTACGCTGGACAAGGGACCAGTGGGCCTCAGTGCTGTTTTCTGATGAAAGTTGATTCATACTGAGTAGAAATGATGGCTGTCAATGATGTTGGAGATGTCAAGGAGAGTACTATGCATCAGCCACTGTTGTCACCAGACGAGCCTTTGGTGGTGGTGGTGTTACAGTCTGTGCAGGTGTGTCTAGTCAATACAGAACTGCCCTACACCTTGTGAATGGTACAGTGATAAGTCGATACTACCTGAATAACATCATTAATCCAGTCATTGTGCCCCTGCATGAACAACACAGGCCTAATGTCATCTTCATGGACGACAATGCTCTAGCTCATCAAGGTCACATCATTAGAGAATGGCTGCTGGAGGCTGGGGTACCTCAAATGGAGTGTCCTGCACTTTTCTCCAGACCTGAATCCCATAGAAAACCTATGGGATCAGCTGAGTTGCCGTGTAGAGGCTTGTAATCCTGCACCACACAACCTCAGAGACCTGAGGTCCACCCTTCAAGAAGAGCAGAATGCCATGCCTCAGCAGACTATAAGTTGACTTGTGAACAGCATGAGATGTTGTTGTCAAGCTGTAATTGATGCTCAAAGGCACATGACAAGTTATTGAGACACTGACATTTTTTTGTTGTGGTAAACCCACCGCTTTTGTTTCAATAAATTGAGAAGAGGAAATCGCCATTGCATGTTTCTACTTAAATGCCCTACTTTCATGATATAATATCACTGTAGTGTGAACTTTTTATATTTTCCATAAATTTCACCCCAAAGTCAAATAGCCCTAACTTTTTGTGAGTAGTGTATTTCTATATGCAATATACTGTATGCAATAATGTTGACCCTGCTGCCTACATAATTATGGACAGTAGTATGGCTTTACTCACCTACATTGGCCTCGTGGATAGATTTGATGATGGACAGGAGAGCAGAAGTTTGCTCTTTTTTGAAGCTGTGCTCCCTGCAAAAAAACACAGTCTGGACATAGAGCTCCAGCAGAACTCCTCTTCTTGGTTCAAGGAGATCAGCTCCTAACACACTGCATAAAACCCTGCCATAGAGGAGAAGAAAGTCATCTTCAAGGAAGCTTTTGTGTGTTATTGATTGTAGATCATTATATACTTGTGTAGGAACCTCTTCAGATCAGGAATGGACTGAGTTTTGTCAATCTCCTCTATGTCATGGAAGCTTACATCTGTCCTGGAATATAAATCCAGGAAATTATTAAGAGACAGACAAAAACACAGTCAAAGAATAATTAAAAAAGGATCTGGGCTGTATGGACACCACTCTCACCACAGCAGTACTTTAGCCTTCAGAGCCTGTGGTTCCTACAGAAGAAAACAGTTCTGGCTTTATATCCAATACAATACAAGAGTTGCTGTGTATATTTATGCCTCGGTGAAATGGAGGCATACAGTAATGGGTTAGTGCATCTGTTTGTGGTTGTGTGTATCTGTCCATCCACGTGTCTGTCCACCTCTCTGTTTCAGCTTTCCCAGTAAAAATTAAGTGGAACTAAAGGCTTGCATCATTGTATCACTATATTTTCTTGACTTTTAATTTTCCAGAATTTCAAAATAACACTTTGTTTTTGAAATAAACACAAATTTAACTCACCATTTTTGTCAATGCTGCAGCAAATAAAGGTATTGTAATAACTATTCCGGGCCAGTAGAGGTCTGAGTACCACTTTTTTACAGCCACCCATGCTATCATGCCATAGGCACCGAGGCACAACACCTTGGTGCTTTCATTTTATAATGTATCTTTAAATATTCTTAAAACAACAGAAGTTAAAGGCCCCGTCCACTGAAAAATTGGGTTTTTGTAGGCCTTAACCTTCTGAAATGCATCTAATGGTCACGTGATAATGGAAAAACATTGAAACACTCGCTTCTCTTAAAAAAACCACACAGCGTTTATATCATTTTTCTCTCTGAGGAGCCATTTTGACTATTCCAAGTTTGTTCCTGTATGTCCAGAAAAGGTAAGCCCAGCCTTGATGCCTGCTGCTGCAATTGGCCAACCTAAATGATCCAATCCAGCCGTTTCCTACCGGAGCTGTCTGCGAATGTGAAGATGAGTAGGAAGCATTAGCTTGACTAGGCAGTCAAAGTTGGTAAGTCTAACTGCATTAAGCTGGATTTGTGCTGCACCTCCGCTGTCCGTGTATGTGCAACCGGAAACCTTGTGTGACAAAATTTACGTCATCATCTCCAGTCCGAAGTGTATGCAGGGCTCTACTGTGGACAACCGCGTACAGCCCAAATTTTATGACCGCATGGCCTGCCCACAACCTGAATGCATTGACAGAGCATGCGCAAGACTGAACGTCCCATTCACGAGGTGACACTACCAACACAGCATACAAAGACAAAGTAGATGAGGAAGACAACGAGGACACGGAAGACGAGAATAAACATACATGAATCCTTTTGCAGCAGCAGCAGCTTGAGCAGAGAAGAGCACTGGAAAACAGTAATTCCTCCTTTTCCTTGAAATGATGCCATTGTTGTTGCTACAAAAACAATGTGTGTCGCTCTCGTGTTTATAGCCGGTGAACAAGCTGGTGTGTTAGCGCATTTGCGCTACCCATAGGGCTGGGGTGAAACTACAACTAACAGTTGTGCGCATGCGTCAACTGCTTGCCCTGGTAGATGAAAAAAGTGAGAATGTACAACGCCGTGTGCACGCCAAGCTTGTCCAAAGCGCATGTGGACCAAAGCAGACCAGAGGGGAAATGCAGCATGAATAAGGCTTTAGAGTGATGATATAGAATGAAGTACGTGGTGGTAATGCACCTGTAAGCTGGTTGCCAACCACCAATCAACTCTAAAAGAAGAAGAAGAAGGCTTTAGAGCTCGCCTTAGCAGGGAGAGGCTGACAGACAGGCAGCCTGGTGTTAGCTTAACTGTCGATCTGGCTGGTTTTGATCACTGTTCTCTATAAATTCTATTCACACCCACCCCCTTCCCCCACATGAATCCTTGTTTAACTACCAAGACTTGACCACATACTTCGTGCTTATAAGTTATTTTTAGAGATTAGTTAGCCACCTTGGGCCATGCTTCATGCATTTCCAAATGTTTCTGTGCTTATTGTACTCCAGGGACTGGTCCCATCCTATCACTGACTGAAGCCACACACTGGTGTCCACAGTGATCCTTAATTTCATTCATTCCTTAAGACAAATTTATATTAGTTGGCTCACGCTCATCCAGACTAGGAGCTAGTCAGTTAAGATTAGCAATAGGGGCATAAGAGGGAGGGTGGAGTTAAATGTGACTCTTGGGTATTTAAAGAGACATGCACTGAACCAATATTTGAGCAATGCTGCAAAAGATTACTAACTAACTACTAACTAATCTGCACTTATATAGCACTTTTCTAGTCACAAAGACCACTCATAGTGCTTTCACTAGTACTAACCCTCTATTTTAAGGGCCTATAGGAAACAGATATCTAGGGACAATTTAGAACAACCAATTAACCTAACATGCATGTCTTTGGATTGTGGGAGGAAACCAGAGCCCCTGGAGTAAACCCACGCAGCACAGGGAGAACATGCAAACTCCACACAGAAAGGTTCCAACCCCTGTCAGCCTGGGGATTCGAACCAGGAACCTTCTAGCTGTAAGGCAACAGTGCTAACCACCGCACCACCGTGATTTACAATGATGCTATATAATTAAACACAATTTGACAAAAATGTCACAAACATTTCATTAAGATCCGTGGTGTCAAAATGTGGAGAAAGTGGAGTAAATGGGACCTAATTTAAATAAGAAATCACCAAAGCAGTAAAACAAGCACATTTCATTTCATTAAACCCTACCTTGATTTTGATATCCATTTGTAGATTGATATTTCTATAGCTAAAGAAAATCGCTATAAACTGGGAAAACTGCACAACTAAATTCTATAAACGTATTTAAAAGATAAAGGTCGCGATAAATAGAACTGATAGCTGTTAGGCTAAGGATGGACACTTCCTGTTTGGTTGTCGGTATCCTAGCAACGTACTGCTTTCTGTGTCCGACACCAGAGCGGTTAAGTAAAGTTCTTTATAACTAGTGCATACCCGTCATATAGACATCATGTAGAGATCATAGGAACATCATAGGCGATCCTATGATCTTTTAGCGAGTCCTATGGTCGTGACAGACACACAGACAGACAGATATATAGAGAGATAAGTCAGTGGCGGAGTTCGGCCGCACCTCGAACACAGTCCAAGGACGGATAATTTCATCTTCATCCATCTTCTTCCGCTTAATCCTTTTCGGGTCGCGGGGGGGCTGGAGCCTATCCCAGCATCTTTGGGCGAGAGGCAGGGTACACCCTGGACACATCGCCAGTCCATCGCAGGGCCAACACAGAGAGACAGACAACCATTCACTCTCACAGTCATACCTAAGGACAATTGGCATCAACAATCCCGTTGATGCCAATTAACCTAACTTGCATGTGGGAGGAAACCGTAGAAATCCCGGAGTAAACCCACGCAGACACGGGGAGAACATGCAAACTCCACACAGATCACTGTTGGTCAGGGGCTGGGATCGAACCAGGGGATCCCATGGCCAAGGGTGAGTTGCTGTGCTGCCGCAGTGCTAACCACTGCGCCACTCTGACGGATAATTTTTTTTCCACACATAAGGAGTTGTTCAGGACTCCTTATACAAAGATATAGAGTGATGATAATCAAGTCAGTGGCGAATAAATAAAAAAAAAAAAATAATAAAAAAAATGACTAAAATGTGCACCTTTATTTTCATAAAAGACCTTTAACAGCTGATCTGTCATTGCACGATCACTCAAAACTGGTGACAGCTGAGGTAATATGATGCATAATTTTTTTTAAAAACTGCATCTTGTGACCAGTCTAAGGCACACCTGGACAACATAAGCTGTTTAATTAGCATCTTGATGGATGGAAGTTGGTGTATCATCTTGGGAAAGTGCTCATAAACACAATGAGGCACTCAGAGAATGCAGACCTCAACTAAGAATGTTTGTCCACCAATGAAAATGGGAGTAAATTTTGTCAAAGGACAGAGGATCATAAGCTGCCTTTATCTGTATTTTGGGACTGATTAGCCCATTCTTTTTCATATTAGCAAAAATCTATTTTTAAATAAGCCCTATCTCACAATATTAGAAAATAAACAAGTAAACAAGTAATCCAGCAGAATATATGTATTGATCTGGATATTCCTCCAAATTTAATGTGTTCATCCTTATCCCAAGGGCCAGTTTGGATGAAAATTTCATCATAACCCATTCAGTAGTTCTGGATCTTTTCAACCTGATAAATCTTTGAGGTAATATACGTACAGTATGATATGGTGCAGGAAATTGTCTGAAGGCCTTGTGAACAACTTTCAGTTGACAGTTCAGTTCTGGGTAGCTGATACAGTTATTGATAGGTGACTGCTAAGTGGCAGAAGCAGGGCATCAACCAGCAGGGCCTCAGTGTCTCCGCAGAGCTGTTCTTGTCCAAGAAGCTGCCCGTCTACAGTGGCTGAGCTTTGCAGCATAGTTTAAGAACATTATCCCCATTTAATCCACTTTGCCTTCTGCTCCATGCAGGTGGACAGACTGGCAGATGGAGTTGGGCGGCACAGTCAAACACCCACACTTAACTGCTCAGTGTATTTTTCCTTCCTTCTTTTTGGACATTTTTCAAATGTTGTCAAAGTAAACCTGAATGGTGGTTCTCATCTGCTGCCTATCTGCTCCTATTTAGCTGCCTCATTATTTGTAGTGGGTTTGAACTCAAACATGGAGGACCCCGACATAAGGCAACAGAAGCTGGACAACCAGGTAAAGACACTATTTGATGATCTGTGTCTAAGCAATTTACTGGGCTAGAAGTTAGAGTTTGAATTTTGTTTTATAGTGTTACTAGAAATGCAATATAATTCACATACTCAGAACTTAATGAGATGCATCTTTTGCATCTGATCAAATCAAAAGATTAAGCCAACTATGTTTTTTTCTTTTTAGCTCTATCTAGTAGCTGCATAGCTTTGCAATGGAATAAAGCTTTCTATAGTCTCAGAAGGTCATTGCTACTTCAGAACCACCTGCTGTTTGGAGCAACAGCTCACCCTCTAAGTCCCAGTCTTGTTTATGCTGTACAGCATGGGGTTGCTGGCTTTTTTCAATTAAAAGCACTGTATAAATGCTTTATACCAGAAATGTCCACACCACAGGTTATCCCTAGTAGCACATTACTAATTCTAAATCACTGGTAGAAGTAGTGATACATAAAAATGATACATGAGATACATTTCAGACACTTCATCCAGAACCTAATAAAATGACCTAAACAAAATGACAGTAATTTTAATTATCAGTAACACAACATGGGTCACAATACCAATTGTGCTCAGACAAATAATAGTACCTTATAATAGTGTTTTTCAACCTTTTTTGAGCCAAGGAAACCTTTTGGAAAATCTCACAGGACCCCACCAACCAAAAATGGTACAAAATGACACATTGTAGCCTATTACAATATATGTAATGACAATTTAATCTTATAATTAGTTTATATTCACTCAGTGTGAAACTTGGGCCTGTTTAGATGAACACAAAGCTGATATCTTTGCAGGAACTGAAGAAAGGCAGACAAATATTTCATTTTGAGATGACGTTTAAGCTTGCATGGGACCATGACACCGTTGGATAGCTTTTCCCCACACACCACGCATAACAGACTCAGTTCAGCTGGATTCCCAGTGAAAGTACTGCAAATCAAAACAAAAGACAGTTTTTGCTGTACTGCCTTGTCTTCACAGTTTTAGTTTTCTTTAACAACTGCTCAGTAGAGTTTTGACCAGTTCAGAGTCTAGAGTCTAGAAAAGCCACTACAGGCACCCATGCACAACAATGGCAAATCCTTTGCAATTTTTGAGCCCGATTAAGAAGTAAAATTAGACTATTCCCCAAGGACTCCCTGGGGTCCTTGAAGCCCTTGTTGAAAAAACACTGGGTTATAGTACGAGTTCAATTAAAGTTCCAGAACATGCTCACACACTCCATACCAGACTTTTATGCACTAAAACAACACCACTGTATTTGTGAGGGGGAAAATCATGGCATGTGGTTGACAGATAATGATCCTCAACTGTTCCACAGCGAACCCTTTTGATGAAAAAGCAGCAGAAGAAGAGGGCTGATTCTCAAATGGTTGTTGCCAACAGGGACACTCGCCAAAAGAATCGAAAGCTCAAAGTTGTCCACTCTGATGAGACGCCTCTGTTAATAAGCCAGTCCCTCAGCAACACCTCCCTGAGTGGTAAGTAATATGTTATTTACTGCTGTAGAACAACTGTGAGCAGTGCCTTATAAAAGTGGATAATGGATGTATTTTCAGTGTAACAGTCAGTAAATAGTGTTGTCCCCTTGTTTCTGTGAGATCAAGTTGAGCATGCCCATGATAACCCACTGGATGTGATCACACTGGGTGACTGCGAGTTAGGTGATGGCTTATGTGCACCACCTTCGGAAAAGCCAGTTCTTCCCAAGAAAATAAACCTGAAGATCGACGAAGAGCTGGAGATTAAGAATGAAGGGGATAGTGAAGCCCAGGTTGAAGGGAAAAAGACAAAAAAGAAAGAAAAAGTTAAACGTAAGATATATACACATACTGTATCTCCTGGGCCCTTTAGGTAGATTTCCTGCATTTTTCACCCTTATGTAAAGTTAAAAAAAACCACTTTGCTTTAACAGATTATTATTCACAACAACTACTGTTTTCAGGAGTGACAGAGACGGATGAAAGTGATAAAGAAAAGGAAAAATACAAGGAGAAAAAGGAGAAAAAAACCAAGAAGAAGGACAAAGTAAAAGAATCTGCAGATACACCAAAGGCAAATAGGATAAACAAACAAGAGCGCAAAAGTAAGAAATAAACCCTCATAATAACATCATCATTATGTTATGAAGTGGTCAAAATTTTAACATTATGTTGATTAGCTTTTATACATTTTACAGTAAGCACTTTTGTTTCTGTAGAGAAGAATTTGCAGGAGGCTTTAACCCCTGATACTGAGACGGTGGGAGACACGGTCGATCCAAAGAAGGACAAACAAGATGAAAGTGACAATGAAGAAGAAGAGGATAAGCCCCAGAAACCTGTTCCTCCAACCCCAAGAAGGAGAAAAGAGCTGGATACATGTGAGTGAAAATCTTGTCCAATTAACTTAGCATTTGGCATTATGTGAAATAATGAATGTGACCATTAATGCTTGCTGTGTTAATGTCCACAGCCAGGTGCCAAATAAGTGATGAGAGCAAGGATGAGGAAATCCAGGAGAAAGAGGAAAAAGAAAAAAAGGCAAAGAAAGCACAGAAAACTACTTACAGTCTAGCTTCCCTGAACTCCAACTACAGGAAGAGCCCATCTTCAGACAGTGAATCAGATGAAAGGGTGAGACTTGGGGTGCATCTCAATTCACCCCTTTGGGGTAGGGGAAAGGAGTGAATTGGGATGCACCCTTTATAGAGAGAAAATGTTACTGTACATGCAGAAACATATGAAAAGGACTATTTGTAAAACCATTCTTGCTATTTGTCTATTCAGGCTTCTTCTCCAATATCAGTAGAAGATCTTGAGAAGTTTGCGTTGCACCCCGCTCCCAGAGACGTGACAATCCAGTGTAGGGTGACCAGGGACAGGAGAGGCATGGAGAAGGGCATTTACCCAACTTACTACCTCCACATGGAGAAAGAGGATGGCAAAAGGGTTAGTACCAAGCCATTGTGTACATTTATTTTTATACTTATTTGCCTCTCTCTTCATTTTCTGTCACTCCTTAAATCTGTTTTTCTCTGTGCTTCTGTTAAGGTGTTTTTAATGGCGGGCAGAAAAAGGAAGAAGTGCAAAACTTCCAACTATCTCATCTCCACTGACCCCACAAATCTGTCCAGAGATACCAGCTCATACATTGGAAAACTAAGGTGCAAACCTTAATTCTTACCTGGACAACAGGGGATAAAATAAATAGCAATATTAGTCTTTTTTTGGAATTAAACATACTCCAAGACCTAATGTCTGTCCATCCATCCATCCATCTTCTACTGCTTTTCCGGAGGTCCGGGTCGCGGAGGCAGCAGTTCAAGCAGAGAAGCCCAGACTTCCCTCTCCCCAGCCACCTGCTCCAGCTCTTCAGAGAGGATACCAAGGTGTTCCCAGACCAGCTGGGAGACATAGTCTCTCCACCGAGTCCTGGGTCTGCCCCGGGGTCTCCTCCCAGTGGGACGTGCCTGAAACACCTCAAGTGGGAGGCGTCCAGGAGGCATCCTAATCAGATGCCCATACCACCTCAACTGACTCCTTTCAATGTGGAGGAGCAGCAGTTCTACTCTGTGCCTCTCCCGGATGACTGGGCTCCTCACCCTATCTCTGAGGGTGAGTCCAGCAATCCTACGGAGAAAGCTCATTTCAGCCGCTTGTATCCGCGATCTCGTTCTTTCGGTCATTACCCAAAGCTCGTAACCGTAGGTGAGAGTAGAAACATAGATTGACTGGTAAATCGACAGCTTTGCCTTAGAACTAAGCTCCCTCTTCACCACAACAGACCGGTACAATGTCCGCATCACTGCAGATGCTGCTCCAATCCGTCTGTCGATCTCTCGCTCCATTTTCCCCTCACTCGTGAACAAGACCCCAAGATACTTAAACTCCTCCACTTGGGGCAGGAGCCTGTCCCCAACCCGGAGAGGACAATCCACCTTTTTCCGGCTGAGGACCATGGACTCGGACTTGGAGGTGCTGATTCTCATCCCAGCCGCTTCACACTCAGCGGCAAACCGTCCCAGTAAGAGCTGTAGGTCATTGCTGGATGAAGCCAACAGGACAACATCATTTGCAAACAACAGAGATGAGATCCTGTGGTCACCAAGCATGACACCCTCCATTCCCTGGCTGCGCCTAGAAATCCTGTCCATAAAAATTATGAACAGGATCGGTGACAAAGGGCAGCCCTGGCGGAGTCCAACTCTCACTGGGAATGACTCCGACCAAGTGTTGGCAATATGAACCAAACTCTCACAACGGTCGTACAGAGACCGAATAGCTCGTAACAACAAGCCCGATACCCCATACTCCCGAAGCACCCCCCACAAAAATCCACGAGGGACGCGGTCAAATGCCTTCTCCAAGTCCACAAAACACATGTAAACTGGTTGGGCAAACTCCCACGAACCCTCAAGAATTCTCGAGAAGGTAAAGAGCTGGTCCGATGTGCCACAGCCAGGACGAAAACCACATTGCTCCTCCTGAATCCGAGGTTCGACCAACGGCCGGACTCTCCTCTCCAGTACCTTGGCATATACCTTCCCAGGGAGGCTGAGGAGTGTGATCCCTCTAAAGTTGGAGCACACCCTCCGGTCCCCTTTTTTGAAGAGAGGAACCACCACCCTGGTTTGCCATGCCAAAGGCACTGCCCCCGACCTCCACGCAATATTGCAGAGGCGTGTCAACCATGACAACCCAACAACATCCAGGGCCTTGAGGTACTCAGGGCGAATCTCGTCCACCCCCGGGGCCCGGCCACCAAGGAGATTTTTAACCACCTTGGCGACCTCAGCCCCTGTGATAGGCGAGTCATCCCCCTCGTCCCCAAACCCTGCTTCCTCTGTGGAAGGCATATCAGTGGGATTGAGGAGATCCTCGAAGTATTCCTTCCACCGCCCGACGATATCCCCAGTTGAAGTCAACAGTGTCCCATCCGCACCATACACAGTGTGGACGGGGAGCTGCTTTCCCCTCCTGAGCCGCCGAACAGTTTGCCAGAATCTCTTTCAAGCCGACCGAAAGTCTTGTTCCATGGCCTCACCGAACTCCTCCCATATCCAGGTTTTTGCTTCAGCAACCACCCGAGCTGCACTCCGCTTGGCCTGCCAGTACACCTCAGCTGCTTCAGGAGTCCCACAAGCCAACCAAGCTTGATAGGACTCCTTCTTCAGCTTAATGGCCCCCCTCACCACTGGTGTCCACCACTTGGTTCGGGGGTTGCCACCACGAGATGCACCGACCACCTTGCGGCCGCAGCTCTGGGCCGCCGCTTCAACAACAGAGGTGGAGAACATGGCCCATTCAGACTCCATGTCTCCAGACTCCCTTGGAATGTGGTTGAAGTTCTTCCGGAGGTGGGAGTTGAAGACCTCCCGGACAGGGGCCTCAGCCAGACGCTCCCAGCACACCCTCACTATACGTTTGGGTCTACCAGCTCTGAATGGCTTCCTCCCCTGCCATCGGATCCAACTCACCACCAGGTGGTGATCAGTTGACAGCTCTGCACCTCTCTTTACTCGGGTGTCCAAGACATACGGTCGCAGGTCTGATGATACGATAACAAAATCGATCATCGACCTGCGACCTAGGGTGTCCTGGTGCCAGGTGCACATATGGACACCCTTATGCTTGAACATGGTGTTCGTTATGGACAGACTGTGGTTGGCACAGAAGTCCAATAACTGAACACCACTCGGGTTCAGATCGGGCAGGCCGTTCCTCCCAATCACCCCCCTCCAGGTTTCACTGTCGTTGCCCACGTGCGCATTGAAGTCCCCCAGTAGGACAATGGAGTCTCCAGGAGGAGCACCCTCCAGCACCCCAGTCACAGACTCCAAAAAGGGTGGGTACTCTGAAACATCATTTGGTGCATAGGCACAAATGATGGTCAGGACCTGTTTCCCAACCCGAAGGCGCAGGGAAGCAACCCTTTCGTCCACCGGGGAAAACTCCAATATAGAGGCAGCAAGGTGGGGCGATACAAGAATACCCACCCCTGCTCATCGCCTCTCGCCCGGGGCAACTCCAGAAAAGGCCAAGCTCCAGCCCCTCTCCAGGAGACTGGTTCCGGAACTGGAGCTGTGTGTTGAGGTGAGGCCGACTATATCTAGCCGGTATCGCTCAACCTCGTACACCAGCTCAGGCTCCTTCCCCACCAGAGAGGTGACATTCCACGTACCAAAAGCCAGTTTAGAAAGCTTGGGATCAGTCCGCCAAGGTCTCCGCCTTTGACCGCCACCTAATCCACATAGCACCGGACCCCCATGATCCCTCCTGCAGGTGGTGAGCCCACTGGAGGGCGGACCCATGCAACTCCTTCGGGCTGAACCCGGCCGGGTCCCATGGGTGGAAACCCGGCCACCAGACGCTAGCCTTCGAGCCCCTCCCCCAGGCCTGGCTCCAGGGTGGGGCCCCGGTAACCCCATACCGGGCGGGGTACACTGAATCCTTGATATACAATTTATCATGAGAGTCTGTTGGATCGTTCTTAGTCTGGCCCTTCACCCAGGACCAGTTTGTCTTGGGAGACCCTATCAGAGGCAAATTACCCCCGGACAACATAGCTCCTGGGATCACTGGGGCACGCAAACCCCTCCCACCACGATAAGGTGACGATCCATGAGGGGGCCTAATGTCTGTGTCCAATTTAAGTCCAGTCTTCACTCCAAACCAAAATGCTGTGCAAAGGTGAATGTTGTCATAAAATTTCATAGCAATTTTATTTATTTATTTTTTTCAGTTTTCTCTTTTATATATGTTTATTGTGCTTTTGAAGGCCACAAGCAATACAGAAAAAGCAAACAGCAAGAAATGACAAAGAGAACCCTCTTTTTCAGCCCCCAAACTCCCACCCCATCATTCCATCTCCACACACACACACACACACACACACACACAAATAATAATAATAATAATAATACAACACAAATTTGTCAGAAGCAGAAGAATTGCATCCTGAAAACACAATCGGAAATAATGGTGGTCTATTTGGTAATGTACTTTGACCTCTCAGTCCAAGCAAGACCACAGAGGTCACTCCGGAGGGCCTGGGCGCCATCTCCATCCATCCATCCATCCATCCATCGTCTACCGCTTTTCCGGAGGTCCGGGTCGCGGAGGCAGCAGTTCAAGCAGAGAAGCCCAGACTTCCCTCTCCCCAGCCACCTGCTCCAGCTCTTCAGAGGGGATACCAAGGCGTTCCCAGACTAGCTGGGAGACATAGTCTCTCCACCGAGTCCTGGGTCTGCCCCGGGGTCTCCTCCCAGTGGGACGTGCCTGAAACACCTCAAGTGGGAGGCGTCCAGGAGGCATCCTAATCAGATGCCCATACCACCTCAACTGACTCCTTTCCATCTCCTCCTATATAACTCAAAAAGGGGTCCCATATATCAAAAAAATGAAAAGGTTTGTCTTTGAACCAGAAGCTAATAGCTTCTAATGGGATAAGTTCCATCACACCACGAATCCAATGTGTAACTGTAGGAGCAGAGTCTGAGGTCCATAAAAGAAGAATACATCTTCTTGCACTGAAGAGAAGCACCTGCAACAGTTTGAGTGCGGAGGAGCGAAGATTCAGTGGGGTAGAATTTACTCCTAGAATGCAGCTAAGAGGAGTGAGGGCTAGATTTTTCTTGAATATAATATCAATTTCTTTACAAATTTTTACACAGAGGTCATTAATAGGAGGACATTTAAATAAACAATGAAAATATGAACCTTCAGAAATTTTACACTTATTACAAAATTTTGAAAATAGAGGGTTAAACTTATTGCGTTTCACTGGAGTAATATGAAGCCTGTATGTTATCTTGATTTGTAACTCTCTAGCTTTGTTAGTAAAAAGGTAGTTTGCACTACCTGACCGCACCTCATCTCATATATCAGGTGAAAATGATTCTCCAAAGTCCACTTCCCAAAGAGATCTGACATGAGCTGTGCAATCACTGGAAAAGACTGAGAGGGTCTTGTAGAACCTCGTGATTAGTTTTCTAGGATCTGGTTTCTGAATCACCTCCTCCATAGGTGAAAGAAAGAACCCATTAGGGTGCAGCTTAATAGATGAAGAAATAAAACTACGAATTTGCAGATACCTAAAAAAGTTATTCTGTGGGAGGTTATACTTCTCTCTGAGCTGCTCAAAAGACAGCAGAGTGCCCCGTCATCAAGTCACCTACAGTTTTTACTCCCCTATCAGACCACAAGGAGAAGGCTTGGTCAGCCAGACCAGGGGGAAAATCCGGTTTAAATAAATAGGTGTGAGGAGGGAAAAGGAGCCATCCTGATTTCCAACCTTCTTTACCATTCTCCAAATTATTAAAGTATTCTGTAAAATAAAATTCCCCTTTAATTTAAGACAAACCCCTTTCTTTTATTTATTTAAGTTTTTGTAAAGGGTATACATGTCATTACAGCAGTGCATTGTTTACATTTTCATTACATATTCCCTTTTTTTTGACAACATTGGAAAAAAAAATTATTACAACACCCTTTTTTAAGAGAAAGAAAAGAAAATTAAAAAAAAAAAAGGCAGAAAAATAAAAGAGCATCTGAGTACCGTTGAAACAAAGAGGGTGCCATTATTGAAGTGGTGTTTGTGCAAGATTCTGATGGAAGACACATATGTGTTCCAGGGTTGCCAAAAGTTCAAGAACCCATCCATGTCCTGTCTCAGTGCGAATGTCAACTTTTCCATCAAATAAATGTCCTGAATCATGTTAATCCAATCTTTAGGTGCAGGACAGTCTTTCAACATCCATTTTTTTTGTTAGAGCTTTTTTACTTGCCAATATTAAAACAGTGAATAAGTATTTTTCTCCTCGTCTTTCCAGTGATTCCGGTAGTAAACCCAAATACAAAGTTACAAAAGAAAAGGGAACTGTTACTTTGAATATTTTCCCCAATATTGTCTGTACATTGGTCCAATATTGGTGGATAACTGGGCATGACCAGAACACATGAAAATGATTTGCAGTCTTTTCACCACACAAGCGCCAACAATTCAACCCTTTACGAGTAAACTTGTTTTGTGCAGGTGTTCTGAAAAATCTTACCAAATTTTTCCATCCAAATTCTCTCCACTGCAGGGATGAAGTACTTTTCCATTGTTGTTTATTTAGCTTTTCCCATATTTCCAGTTGTAAAGTGAAATTCCCCTCTTTTTCCCATTTCTCTTTTATATATGATGTGTTGTCTCCTTTTAAATCTTGAAGACGATGGTATATTTTAGAAATGTATCTGATCCCTGGGATCCCTTTATATGCCATTAAGAAGACCTTCAGAACACCTGATTGGGCCCTTTCCAAATCCTCCTTTTTAAGAATTTTGTTTATGTGGTGTCTAAGCTGAAAGAACCTGTAAAGGTTTTGATTTACTAGACCTTGTTTTTTCAAATCTTCAAAACTTCTTAAAGTTTGCCCTTTAAAAAAATCGTAATATTTTATCAGTCCGTTCTCTTTTCACTTTTTAAATCTAGTGTCTGTTTTATTAGGAGTAAAATCCTGATCATAGGAAATCCATTGCAATAATCGATAGGGTTCTTTAGTTTGATTCTCTCTGACTAGCTTAAACCAAATTTTTAGCGGGGTCTCTATCCATGGGTTAGTGTTATTCAAAAGTTTAGGTAAGGCATTGTTCCCTATTATCGCCTGTAGGAGAATGTCACTTGTTATTTGGCATTCTATCTCCTTCCATTGTGCAGTGTAGACTGGGTTACATATCTCTACTAAAGTTTTAATTTGTGCGGCTTTAAAATAGTCCCTGATATTTGGCAGCGCAAGCCCACCTTTGTCTTTGTTTAGCTGTAGGGTTCTATATCTGATTCTTGGTCTCTTGCCCTGCCATATGAATCTTGAGATCCTTCTGTCCAGTTCTTGCCATGTTTTTTTGGGAGGTTCTACCGGTATTGTTTAGAAAAGGTATAGAAGACGTGGAAGTATATTCATTTTGACTGCTTCAATTCTTTGTGCAGTACCCAAGAATGGTATCGTATTCCATCTTGCTAGATGAGATTTTATTTTTGCCATCACTGGATCATAGTTTAGTGTTATAATTTTGTTGAGTTGTTTCGGGATATTGACCCCCAGATATTTCATAGATTCCATCTCCCATTTAGTTTTGAATTTGCTTAGTAAATATTGATTTGGGTTATAGTTGAATGTTAAAATTTGGGTTTTATGCATGTTTAATTCGTACCCCGATAACTCTCCATACTCTGAAAAAACCGAGATTAGTTCTGGAAAAGAGGTGTCCGGCTGCCCCAGGTATATTAAAATGTCATCAGCAAAGAGTGCTATTTTATGTTCCTTCTGACCAAGTGTAATACTTTGAATTTTTTGATTCTGTCTTATCCATTGGCTCAGAGGTTCTATGAAGATTGCAAAGAGCAGTGGAGACAAGGGGCAGCCCTGACGACATCCTCTTTCCAGTTCAAAAGATGATGATAAATTACCGTTAATCCTTATTTTAGCTGTTGGTTTTTTATATAATGCCTGGATAGTTCTAATGAAGTTGTTATGAAAATTGAAACTGGACAAGATTCTATATAGGAAAGACCAGTCAACCAAATCAAATGCTTTTTCAGTGTCTAATCCCAATATGGCTGCATTTAAATTATATTTTTTTATATGATGAATTATGTGTAAAGTGCGTCTAATGTTATCTTGTGTCTGTCTTTGTTTTATAAAACCTGTTTGGTCTAAATGAATTAAGTCTGTCAGTATATTTTCTAACCTTTTGGCAAGGATAGCGGTAAAAAGTTTATAGTCCTGAGTTAACACACTGATTGGTCTGTAGTTGGAGCAATCTAATTTATCCTTTTCAGGTTTAGGTATGACTGCAATGACCCCTTCTCTCCAGGAGGGGGGGGGGGATTTTCCTGTGTGGAGGACATAGTTAAATGTTTTCAGGAGGAGAGGAGATAGTTGCTGTTTAAAGGTTTTGTACCACTCTGCTGTATAACCATCTGCTCCTGGGGATTTGTTAGCTTTAAGTTTCATAATTGCTTTTTCTAATTCTTTAGGTTGTATTTCTGCCAGTAGTTTTTTTATTTTGTGACTCAGTAAGTTGGAGAAGATTTAATGTATTTAGGAAGGCTCCAGATGTGTCTTTGTGTTTTTTGAGGGAGTACAAGTTTTTGTAGTAATTCTCCAAGCTTTTAAGAATTTCCTGAATTCTAAATTTTATTTCCTTTGATACTGGATCTCTGATTTTGTAGATTGCTCTCTCCGTTTGTTGTTTCCTCAATTTATAGGCTAGTAATTTTGCCGATTTGCTACCTGTTTCATAATATTTTTGTTTCAGAAATGTAAGTTGCACAGTGGCGCAGTGGTTTAGCACTGTGGCAGCACAGTTTTACCCTCGGCCGGGGGATCGCGGGGATCATGAGGTCGTGGGTTCAATCCCAGCCCCCGACCAACAGTGAGCTGTGTGGAGTTTGCATGTTCTCCCCGTGTTGCGTGGGTTTACTCCGGGATTTCTCCGGTTTCCTCCCGCATACCAAAAACATGTAGGTTTAGGGCGCTCGCGCACGCAGCGACCAGCAGCCGGTGGCTTGTCACCAGACTGCAAACCAAATCTACCTACGGGTACACATAAGTAACAAAAAAAAAAAAAGTTTCTTCTGGATTTCTATTGTGTAGATCTCGTTTATTTGTTTTTTTTATTTCCTTAATTTTGAGCGAGTCATTAGAATGAGTGTTGTCTTTGTACCCTTTTTCTAGTTTCTTAAGTTCTGACTCTAATGTGATTAGTTTTTCTTGTCTCAATTTCTTTTGGAGTGCCAGTTTTGCGATAATCTTTCCCCTTATGACAGCTTTGCATGCATCCCACAGTATTAAAGGGGATACTTTTCCATTATCATTTTCTTCCAAATATCTGAGAATATCTGATTCCAATTCATCTTTCAGTGGTCCTTTCAGCACATTTGAATTTAACCTCCAAGAAAATGTATTATTTGTGTATTTTTGGATATTTAAGTCCATATAGATCGGACTGTGGTCAGAGAGATCCATCAGTCCTATTTTACATGTTTTTACTCTTCCAATGTCTCTATTAAACATAAAAAAAAGTCAGTCCTTGAGTATGATGAATGTGGTGCTGAGTAAAATGTATAATCTTTTACACTGGGGTTGAATTCCCTCCACACGTCACTGACATAAGTCCGGACCCAGGGAACACGCACACAGGCTCGAGTGTGATTCAATGATTTTATTAAACAATAATTGGTGTCTGAGTGTGTGAGAGCAGGGTGTAATGTGATGCTGGAGGACGGGATGCGTCGAGGGCGGAACGAGGCACCGTACAGCCAAGCAACCCTAAGGGGAGAGCACAAACAGAGGTTAACAGCCGGCAAACACCCAGCGGAATTAATATTCAATCTGGTGCTTACTTGCAGGTGGTAAGGTGGCTGGCGTTGGCTAAAGTCGCAGGTTTCCTGCCTGGAAGACGGCGTCCCGATGCGCGCTCGGCGCAGAGAGGGGAGTGATGGCGAGGATGTGGGAGGAAAGTCCGCCACCAGAGGATCCACCTGTGCACAGGGGAGAAACTGGAGAGCAGGTAAGTGGAGAATAGCTTGCAGGCGTGCGCTGGAGTGAAGAGCGTTGATGAGCAGACGGCTCCAGGCCGAGGCTCCAGGCGGAGCGGGCTATATAGCCCGAGATTGACGAGGCGCAGGTGTGCACGCAGCTGAAGCGGGAGACAGGCGAGAGCGAGTTGTAACAGTACTCCCCCCCCCCGAGCAGCGCCTCCCGGCGCTGGCTTACCTGGGTGCACCCGGTGGAACTTCGTGATGAGGCGTTTGTCCAGCACAAAAGACGGGTGCACCCAGGACCTCCACTCAGGGCCATACCCCTCCCAGTCCACCAGATATTGCAGCCCGCGACCCCAGCGGCGGGAGTCCAGGATGGAAGTGACCCTCCACGCCGGGTCGCTGTCGATCATCACGGGAGGGGGTGGAGCCCTAGGAGGAGGACAGAGTGGATTAGTCACCAGGGGCTTAATCTGGGAGACGTGGAATGATGGACCGACATGGAGGGAGGGGGGGAGAGCCAAACGCACAGCCACCGGATTTATTATCTTGACCACGGGGAACGGTCCAATGAAGCGCTGGGCCAGCTTCTTCTTCTCGGCCTTCAGGTTGATGTCCCGAGCGGATAGCCATACCTTCTGGCCCACTTGGTAATGAGGAGCAGCTCTCCTGTGGCGATTCGCTGTACTGGAGTTGCGCGCCGCCGTGCGTAAAAGCGCTTGGCGCGTCATGGTCCAAAGGCGCCGGCAGCGCCTGAGATGAGCCTGGATGAAAGGAACTGCCACCTCTCCCTCCTCTTCGGGGAACAGCGGGGGGTCGTAACCCAGAGACTCCCGGAAGGGAGACTTCCCAATAGCTGACGATAAGGTGGAATTATGGGCGTACTCTATCCAGGGCAGATGGGCGCTCCAGGAGGAGGGACTGGAGGCAGTGACGCAGCGCAGTGCAGCTTCCAGCTCCTGATTAGTGCGCTCGCACTGCCCATTGGACTGGGGGTGGTGACCGGATGATAAGCTCACCGTAGCCCCCAAGGCGTTGCAAAAGCACCTCCAGACCCTAGACACGAACTGGGGCCCCCGGTCAGAGACGACATCCACCGGGATCCCATGTAACCTGATGACGTGCTGGACCAACAAATCTGCAGTCTCCCGCGCCATAGGAAGGCCACAGAGTGGCACGAAGTGGGCTGCCTTCGAGAACTGGTCCACAATGGTCAGGATGGTGTTAAAAGAGTTGGACGTCGGGAGACTGGTGACGAAATCCAAGGCTACATGAGACCAGGGCCTTCCGGGGACTGGCAGGGGATGGAGGAGCCCTGCTGGAGGAGAGGTCGAGGTCTTACCCATGGCGCACTTGGGGCAGGCCTGGACGTAATTGGCGATGTTGTCCCGTAGGCCCAGCCACCAAAAGGACCTCTGGAGGAGTTCCACAAGCCGGGAGATCCCCGGGTGACAGGCGAGCTTAGAGGTGTGCGCCCAGTGGATGACGTCACCCCGGACAGATGATGGCACGAACATCCTCCCAGCTGGACCGCTGCCAGGATCAGGTTCAGCCTCCTGCTCCCTCCAGACCTTGTCCCTGATGGACCATGAGACAGCACCCACGACACACGAGGCCGGCAGGATGGTGTGTTCCTGTTCTTCAGAGGCCTCCGGGGCGAACTGCCGGGACAGCGCATCCGGCTTGGCATTCTTGGAGCCAGGGCGGTAGGTGATGGAAAACCTGAAGTGGCCAAAGAACAGGACCAACACGCCTGGCGGGCATTCAGGCGCTTGGCCATCCTCAGGTACTCCAGGTTTTTATGATCTGTCCAGACCACAAAAGGTTGCGCTGCCCCTTCCAGCCAGTCGCGCCACTCCTGCAGCGCGAGCTTCACCGCCAGGAGTTCGCTGTCGCCGATGTCATAGTTCCTCTCCGCTGCAGATAGGCGCCGGGAGAAGAAGGCGCAGGGGCACACCACCCCATCCACCGGAGAGCGCTGAGACAACACTGCCCCCACCTCCGTGTCGGAGGCGTCCACCTCGATGAGACATTGTAGCGTGGGGTCCACCTGAGTCAGGACCCGGAAGGAGGAAAACTCCATCTTCAGCGTCGCGAAGGCCGACGCAGCCTCCTCAGTCCACCGGAACGGCATCTTGGGGGAGGTGAGGCGGGTCAGGGAAGAAGCGATGGAGCCAAAGTTCGGGATGAAACGGCGGTAGAAGTTGGCAAACCCAAAGAATCGCTGGACCTGCTTCTTGGACGGGGGGGGGGGGGGGGGGGCACTTGACTACCGCCTTGATCTTGACCGGGTCAGGGATGATTTGATTGTGTGACACAATGAAGCCCAAGAAGGAGGTCTTGTCGGTATAAAACTCGCACTTCTCCACCTTCACATAGAGCCTGTTTTCGAGGAGACGCTGGAGGACCCGCCTCACGTGAACCTGATGCTCCTTCCGAGACCGGGAGAAGATCAGGATGTCATCCAGGTAGACGAAGACGAATACCCCCAGGAAGTCTCGTAGGACGTCGTTTATGAGCCGCTGGAAAACGGCCGGAGCGTTGGTGAGCCCAAACGGCATGACCAGATATTCAAAATGGCCGCTGGGCGTCCGGAACCCCATCTTCCACTCGTCACCCTCCCGGATCCGAATAAAGTGGCATGCGCTGCGGAAGTCCAGCTTCGTAAACCAGGTGGCCCCCTGGAGAGAGTCGAATGCGGAGTCCATCAAAGGCAGCGTGTACTTGTCCTTAATCGTGATGTTGATTAAGGCCCGGAAGTCGATGCACGGCCGAAGGGACCCATCCTTCTTAGCAACGAAGAAGAAGCCAGCTCCGACTGGGGACGAGGAAGGGCGGATGATGCCCACGCTGAGCGATTCCTTTATATAGGTGTCCATGGCCTTCCGTTCCGGAGCCGACAGGCTGTATAAGCAACCTGATGGTAAGGGCGCCCCCGGGTGGAGATTTATGGCGCAGTCATAAGGGCGGTGGGGGGGAAGAGACAGCGCTTTGCACTTGCTAAAGACAGTCCCAAGATCATGGAACTCCGGAGGCACCTTGGAGAAGTCCAGAGGGGGTGAGTCGGAGGAGGAGAGAGGCAGCGAGGGGGCGCAGGCAGCTGACTGGAGGCAGGCACCCATACAGAAGGTGCTCCAGGAGAGGACACTTCCAGACCGCCAATCGAAGGCCGGATTGTGGAGACGCAGCTAGGGGTAGCCCAGAATGACGGGCGCAGCTGAGGTGGGCAGTATGTACAGGCTCAGTTCTTCTCTGTGATTCCCGGAGATGATGACTGAGACAGGCACGGTCCGGTGTGTGACCTTCTCCAAGGGGGTCCGTGAGAGCGTGATGAGATTGAGAGGGGCTGGCAGAGCTTGGCAGTGGATGCCCAGGTGGGTTGCCAGGCTTTTGGAAATGAAGCTTTGCTCCTCCCCCGAGTCCACCAGTGCGTGAGTGAGATGCTCAGTGTGATGGTGACAGAATCTAATAGGGAGGAGGCACTTTGATAGGGGATTAGATTGAGTTGAGTCCGCGAGACCCCCTACAGCGACTCGCGGACTCCCCCTTTTGGCTTGACAGGGCAGGTTTCCACAGGGTGCTGGTCGTCTCCGCAGTACATGCAGAGACCCAGCTCCCTGCGGCGCTGTTTCTCCGCCAGCGGAAGCTTGGTCCGCCCAATCAGCATTGCCTCCGGATTGTCGGCGGACTCTGGCTCGGGCAACGCCAGGGGGTAAGGTTGGGAGACGCGGGAGGAAGCTCCGCTCGAGCAGCTGAACATCTTCCGCTCGGCGGCCCGTTCTCTCAACCTGTTATCAAGACTGATGACAAGGGAGATTAACTCGGAGAGTCGTTCTGGCAAGTCCCGGCTGGCCAGTTCATCCCGAAGGCTAGGGCTCAGGCTACAGGCGAAAATGCTGCAGAGGGCAGCATCTCCCCACTCAACTTCCGCCGCCACCACCTGGAAATCGACAGCGTAGTCAGCAGCTGACCGGCTACCCTGGTGAAGGTTTAGCAACCGGGTGGTTAGCACACTGTCACAGTCCGAATGATCAAAGACCTCATTGAAATCATGGACGAATTGGGCATAGGTCAGGTTTGCGTAGCTGGGTCTTGCCATTATGGCGTAGGCCCAAGCTAGCGCTCGCCCTTCCAAAAGGTTAGCGATATACCCGATTTGGCTGTGATCAGTCGGGAAGTCCCTGGGTACGGCTGAAACACCGACTCACATTGGAGGAGGAACCCCTGAGCTTCACCAAGTCTTCCGCTGAAGCGCGTGGGCGTTGGAATAGGAGTGAGCCGGGTGGGCAGCCCCCGGTTAGCCTGGCTAGCTGGGGGACCAACGGGAGCCGGGACACTACGCTGAGCCGGAGGGAATACCTGCAGGGGATCCAGATGGTCCAACCAGCGGTTAATTTGGGTCAATTGATTTAAAATTACCTGCTGCTGGATAGTAATCTGGTCCACTCGAGCCTTGAGAATGTTAAAAATGGTGTGCAAGCCCGCTGTCCACTGGGTTGCTTTGCTGGAGACGTACTGACATAAGTCCAGACCCAGGGAACACGCACACAGGCTTGAGTGTGATTCAATGATTTTATTAAACAATAATTGGTGTCTGAGTGTGTGAGAGCAGGGTGTAATGTGATGCTGGAGGACGGGATACGTCGAGGGCGGAACGAGGCGCCATACAGCCAAGCAACCCTAAGGGGAGAGCACATACAGAGGTTAACAGCCGGCAAACACCCAGCGGAATTAATATTCAATCTGGTGCTTACTTGCAAGTGGTAAGGTGGCTGGCGTTGGCTAAAGCCGCAGGTCTCCTGCCTGGAAGACAGCGTCCCGATGCGCGCTCGGCACGGAGAGGGGAGTGATGGCGACGACGTGGGAGAAAAGTCCGCCGCCAGAGGATCCACAGCGGAGAAACTGGAGAGCAGGTAAGTGAAGAATAGCTTACGTGTAGGAAGAAGGATAATCCGAGGAGCGCAGGCCATAAGGGAGCAGGTGTGCGCTGGAGTGAAGAGCGTTGATGAGCAGACGGCTCCAGGAGGAGCAGGCTATATAGCCCGAGATTGACGAGGCGCAGGTGTGCGCGCAGCTGAAGCGGGAGACAGGCGAGAGCGAGTTGTGACAGTCACAGATTCCCATTTCATTTAGTAGCATTGTGGAGATGTGAGAATGACGAGGCAGAGTTCTCTCTCAAATCAGGTTTATTCACATCACCATCGTCTCAAAGCAGTAAGAGAGCCACACAGGAAACTCTCGCCCTTAAATATCAGGACTCTTACAGTTCACACGTCACATGAATCACCTTGCATTATAAAGACAGTAACAATGCATCCTCTCTCCATGATATCACTTCCACTGTCTACAATGCATCCCTTCTTTAATCCTTTAATTAAACCCCCCACAGTCTCAGGCCTTGCATACCAAAGCTAAGATTCTTGCAGCTCCTGTAATCACCAAGGAAGCCTCTTACTTTGTTCTGACCTAAAATGTGAGTCACAAAACAGGTCCCGTATGTGTGTCCACCACAGCATCCTAGTTTTTCTACTTTGAGTGTTATTTTGATGTGGAGAATTACCTGATGCATCCCAGTATGGATTCAGTCTTAGATTGAAGTCTCCACCACATATCACTAAACCTTGGGCTTTAGTTATCATTAGGTCAAATACATTTTTATAAAATTTCCAGTTAGCCACTGGAGGTGCATATACATTCAGCAGGGTGATATCTTCTCCCTCTAGCCGACCAAGTACCATGCTAAATCTCCCTTCTTTATCTTTGTGTTCTGAATTTTTTTCAAATATAATTTTGGTTGAGATCAATGTCGCTACCCCTCTCCCCCTCCCTGACTTATATGAAGATGAAGAGATCAGTTTAAACCCTTGTCTATTAAGTTTAGTGTGCTCCAAGTCTGTTAGGTGGGTCTCCTGTAAAAATATTATTCCTGCTTTGTCTTTTTTCATTTTGCCTAGAATCTTGGATCTTTTAACTGAATTCAGGATCCCTTTTACATTATATGAGATTATTTTGGTTGCACCCTGTTTCTCCATTGTATTGTCTTATTTAGTATAACAGTATAGTGGACCTTTTTTATGCTACTCAAAAACTGAAAGAACATTAAGAACATAAAAAACATTAAGAACATAGTATATAAAACTTTAAAACAAAAAACTGTCAAAAGATCTTCCTGAACTGAGGTCTTTTTAGCAATCCTTAGAAGAGCCTTGATGGTGTGTTGGCTCTGAGGGAAATTCCTCAAACTTTGTTACGTGTTGAGGGCCCTCTCTTACCCCTGTAAGTTGTCCCATGTTTTTAATGTGATTTTCAGATCCCAATCTGAACTTGTATAGATTTTTTTTTTTTTTATGCCTATACTCTATGAAATTATGCGCAACCTCCCACCACTAACCATCGCAGTAAACAATCACGGTAATACAGTATTTGTTAGTGTGGAGAGTTCATGTGGTTCATTGTCACATTTCTATTTTAACAAGTTTGTTTGTTTTTTTAAGACTTCTTTGTTTCTAATATTATGACTGTTCCATGAAATGTTTTACCACTTCATATTTGCTGATTCTGCATCTCCTTTAATGTTTGTTACCTTGTAGGAGGAGGGTTGGATGTACAGATTGACTAAAAATATCGTTATTCCCTCCTGAAAGCATCCAGTTTTTCCTTATAGCCCTGGCGCTGGGTTTCCCGCTGTTGGCCCGTGGATTTTGAGGGTCTCTGTGTGCACCACGTTTGAGCCTTGATTCTTTCGATTGGTTCTGCTGCGGGTTTATACACCGTTACCGGGAGCCCTCTTCTCGCCATACCCCTGGTTGCTTCTTCCGCCGAGTTGTAGAGACACGTCTCTTCCCCGTAAAACACCCTCAGCTTCGCCGGAAATGGAGTTTGAAAGTGCAGTTTCTTCTCTCTTAGTACCTTTTTAGTGTCATTGTATTCCCGACGTTTTTTGAGGACCTCCGTGGTGTAGTCATGCTCCACAAAAACTTTTCTTTCTCGGTGCATAAATCCTTTTTTCTGCCAAGCCAGTCTCAAAACCTCTTCTTTTGTTCTGAAGTTGAAAAACTTCACCACCACCGATCGCGGGGGGCTTCCGCCGACGGCCTTGGGGCTAATGAACGTGCGCCCTTTCTATCTTCAAGTCGGTGGATTGGGGAATTTCCAACTTTTCTCTCAGTATGGTTTCCACGCATGCAGCCATTGTGGTGAAACCATCCTCGACTCCTTCTTTCAGACCATGAATTCTTATGTTGTCCCTTTTTAGTCTTCCTTCCAGGTCGGTTAGCTTAGCCTCCAGTCTTGTCTGTCGTTTAAGTAATTCCAGCGTGGTTTCTTCCAGCCCTTTTATTCTTTCCTCTGCTTCCATGATTCGGTCCTCTGCCTGGTCCACTCTGTTGTTTGTCCTTTTTATTTCGTCTTTAAGTTCACGAACTTCGGCCCGACACTCTCGGCGAAATTCTCTTAATTCTTGAAGTATCGTTTTTAAGCTAGCCGTGTTGCTAGCATCATTTTGCTCCTCTGTTTCCGAGTGGTTATTGTCTTCAAGGTCAGTTTCTCCGGCCGATGTGTGTCTTGGCCTGGTAAATGTCGATCTCTTCTGTTTTCCTTTAGGCCTAATGACTTTGTCTTTTGATTTTCACTCTTCCATAAATCCGTTAAATCTGATTTTCATGGTATTTTCATGGATGGGATCTGGGAGCGTCAGCGTTAAGCTGCTACCACCATGACGTCCAGACCGGAAGTCGACAAACTCATTTCTTAGATGCATATAATATGTGACTAAGAGGGATAGGGGCCACCGGAGCCGCCTCTATATTAAGCCAGGCGGACGTGGGATCATTTTTAAACCAGTGCCAAATGTAAATAGAGAGGGAAGCAATTTGATAGCGCCTAAAATCTGGCACTGCCAGGCCTCCTTCATCCAGTGGGCACTGTAATGTGCTAAGTTTTAGCCTGGCTCGCTTGTTCTTCCAGAGAAAAGATGTCAAAGAGCTATTAAGAATAGCAAGTGATTTTCTTGTTCAAAGAGCTGGGATCATCTGGAAGGGGTACAATAACCGAGGAAGTATAACCATTTTGACAAGGCTGACCCTTCCTAAGAGAGATAGAGGCAAGGCCGTCCAGCGGGCCAAGTCCTCCTTGATTCTACGAATTACAGGAACAAAGTTGGCTTTATATAAGCCAGAAAGAGAGGGAGTAATGTGTATGCCCAAATAAACAAAACCTGATGGAGACCAGCGGAAGGGGGTAGAGCACAGTGGAGACCAAGATACCTGAGGGGTAAGGGGCATGGCTTCAGATTTAGAGTAGTTAATCTTATAACCTGAAAAATGACCAAAAGAATTAATTATTTCAACAACTCTTGTGATAGAAGATTCTGGGTTACTTAGATAGAGGAGGACATCATCACAATAAAGGGAAATTTTATGATTTGTGGGACCCACATCTATACCTGTTACCAAGGAATCACATCTAATGGCCTCCGCTAAGGGCTCCATAGCAAGGGCAAACAGAATTGGTGAGACCGGGCAGCCCTGTCTAGAACCACGTCTCACTGTGAATGTGGAGGACCTCAGGCCATTTGTAATAACAGAGGCACGGGGGGCAGCATATAGCAAGGATATCCACCTAATAAAGTTCTCACCAAGACTGAATTTTGAAAGGACACCTAGAAGATAAGGCCATTCAATCCTATCAAAGGTCTTTTCTGCATCAAGGGAGACAACAAGAGATTTGACCTTTGACCTTGATCCATTCCGAATAAGATTTAATAGTCTCCTTACATTATGAAGGGAATTACGACCCAATATAAATCCAGTTTGGTCTGTTGAATTTAAATCTGGCATGACACCTTCAAGTCTCTTTGCCAATATTTTGGCAAATAATTTTCGGTCAACATCCAGCAAGGCAATCAGCCTGTAGGATGTGCATTCATCTGCAGGTTTGCCCTTCTTTAGGATTAGAGAAATATTTGCATCCATCATAGTGTCAGGAAGAGCCCCAGAGTCAAAGGAGTAAGACAGCATATTGAGAAGGGGATCAATTAGCAAATCCTTAAAAGCCTTCTAAAATTCTGAGGTCAGACCATCAGGCCCCGGAGCCTTATTATTTTGTAAGCTATTAATCGCCTCTATAACTTCTTCACGGGAAATAGCCCTATTCAACAGCTCTTTTTGTTTATTGGATGCTTGAGGTAGTTTGACTAATGATAAAAAATTATGCATCAAAGTCTCCAAGTTATGATTTGACTCACAAGTGTACAAGCCTTCATAGAAGGAAAGGAAAGAGTTGTTAATATCTTTGTTGTTATAAACTCTTTTACCAGAACTATCCTTTATGCCCGGAATAGCCTGGGAGCCAGTATTACCTTTTATTAAATTTACCAGATACTTGCTTGGCTTATTGCTGAATTCATATAACTTATGCTTACCAAGCAGTATAGATCTCTGAGCTTCTTTAGATAAAAGTGCATCTAGAGCTGCTATGGTGGCATCAATTTGAGATCTCAGATTATCTGAAGGTTTAAGATTAAATTCACGTTGTAGTTCACTTAATTTAAGTGAACTACACTCATTTAATTTAATTTACTTCGACCTACAGAGCCTCACGTTTGTGATGTGCAATGCTTCCAACACAGCAGTAGGAGCCATCCTGTCACAACTTCAGGGGGTGACCGAACGCCTAGTGGCATTTGCCTCGAGGTCACTCACTTTCGCCCTGGATCAGAAGACAGCTGCGGGCACGGTGAGATCAGGCTGGGACTTTGGTGACGCAAGACCCACAAACCCCGATGAACGTCCACTGGAGCCAGTGGCGGTGACACAGCCTGAGCGCTATTTGGCCCAGGTTTGGCAAAGACCCCTCCACCTAAAGGACTTTGTGACTAACTTTTGATATATTGAACTCTTGAGTGTAGCGAGGACGTGACTGGCAACAGTAGCAGAATAATCCACTCGGTTGCACGGGCATACCGGTAGTCTACCCGGGTGCCCAGGTAGTTGTATAAAGTTCTTTGGGGTTTTTTAAGGGGTGGGGGTGCTAATTGTGGTGTTTGGATGTGATGGCTCACCGTAGGTGACATCATCATGTAGTGAACTGGCCGTGGCACGGGGTGGCACCACCCATCTGTATGTAGTTAAATGTGGTAGAATTTTCAGTTCACGTCCGTGTTCGGCGACTTATTTCCAGACATAACAGTTTAGCCACTCATTCCCTAGTTATATCTTATCAACCACTGAAACCACACACCTATGTCGACCGATGATGCATTATTTTTTTTCATTCTTTGAGAAAAATTTATATTAGTTGGCTAAGGCTTGCATCCAAGCTAATCGCTAGCCAGTTGTGTTTCATCATCATCATCATCATAGCAGTCTGTCGGAGGCAACAATGACTGTTTCATTTAGGTCTAATCAGATTCCTCCACGCAACTTTGTCCTTCACCTTCTGCTGCCAGGAACTCCTGACCTTGTTAACTCAGGTGATGTCCAAGCCAGAATGTGTTGCTTTCTGACTGACCATTTCATGAAACTGCTTGCAAAGTATTTGAGTACCGCTAGCTTTTGCTGGACTAGCGGCACGTTCTTGGCAGATAGAAGTATTATCAGTGGCAAGGACAGGCCAAGACAAATTGACTCCAGTATCTGTTGCAGTGACTGACCAGATGATAGGTTTGTTTATCTCTGCTCTTTGTGTAGTGCATGTCACGATGCACCGACTGGCAAAAGTCCACCACAGACCTTACAACAACACTATACAACTCTACACATCTCTACAACACTATACATAAACCTAGGCAGTCTGCCTGGTTGGTCATTTCCAGCAGCCATCTTAGACGCTATTATGACAAAAAATGGCATAAAATGTAAAAAATATTTCAAAAATGAATAAAAACTTTATAGTTTGGAGATTTAAAAACACTTCATGGAAATCTGACCAAAATATCCAAGATTCAAAGATTTTATTTGTCAATACTACTATACGTACAAGATGTACAGGAGAATCAGTCTCTTCAGTGGTGTACACAATATAAAAAAAGAAAAAGGAATAAGGCTTGATAAACAACAGCAGCAGTCTATGTACAGTAATGCTACTCGTAGTGCAAATGGCAACAAAAGATAGACCCAGACCTCCCATAGTGCAAATAAAGATAAACAATGAAACCCAGCAATCCTATATACAGAAAAGTAGAGCAGTAATACGTGTAGTTGCCAGTTCAATGCAGTAGTGTAGGTGCAGACAGCGACAGATAGGGCTGCACATGATCAGTATTGTAATGACAGACAGCAGCAGATATGGCATTTGTGCAAAATATGTCACTGTGCGGGCATGGTGTGGGATTTCTCTAGCCAGAGAAAAAGGCAACTGGGAGAGGGGGAATGGACCGAAAGAGGAGGTGTCACCAGGGGGTATCAAACAGGACAGTAAGGACTATGCGCCCCCTGGGAAGAGGAGTAAATGCCGGAACCACTTGAAGGAGAAGGGTGTGAGAGCGGCGCCGGCGTTATGTCATGTTTGTGTGCCACACAGGCTTTGTTCTAAACACAATATATGATGGTCGGAAGGTCCAGGTCTCAATGCATGGTGTTAAAGATATAAAAGAGGAATGCACAGAGACCCGCATGCTCTTTTAGTGTGCTGTATGTTGGAGATGAAATAAAGTTTCTGTGTCGTCTAGTTCGTTGCCTCGCCTGCATCCTTTCTCCACATTGGTGACCATAAGATGTGCCATGGCAAGCGAGCCGAGCACTGCCCCGGAAACTGCCTGGAGGGAGAGCACCAGTGCCGTGTGCATGGTCTCAGTCCAGCTCCCAGACTTCTGGCTTCACAACCCGACCACATGGTTCTTGCACATAGAAGCCCAGTTCGCACTCCACGGGATAACAACAGACGATACAAAGTACTACTACGTGGCCACGCAACAGGTGACGAGCCTGCTCCAGGAGTCGCCAGCCCAAGGAAAATATGAAGTGCTCAAGAGGATGCTTCTCCAGCGCTATACCCTTTCTGACAGTGAGAGGGCAGAGAGACTGCTAACGCATTCGGAGTTAGGGGACAGATCAGCAGTGGAGCTCATGGAGAGCGTGTTGGTGCTGAGGGGGAAGGACGACAAATCTTTCCTGTTCACCCACTTGTTCCTCAGGAACCTACCGGCTACAGCGAGGGCAATCCTGGCCAACTCGCCGCGACTGGTTGCTAAGGACTACCATGCCCTGGTGCAGGAAGCGGACTGCATCATTTTGGCGACCAGAACTCTCAGCGTGCAGATGGTGGCACCAGCATCCATGAGGGACTCCAGCAATGACAGATCCACCATCAGGACATTTGGCGAGCGGCCACTGATGATATGCTTACATGGACGCAACTTTCAGTGGGACTTTGTGATAGCTGCATGTTCCGGACCCATTTTAGGTGCAGATTTTTTATGTGCTTATGGGTTGTTAGTTGATGTTGCTAATAGGAGATTAGTGGATGCTGTCTGTTTTACCTCACTGCCCTGTACAGCTCAGGGAGCTGGGTCAACAACACTGGATAACATTATAGGTCCAGGAGTAAGTACCAACATATGCTCACAGAGTTCCCAGCACTCACGGACACGACTTTTTTGGCTACGGTAACAAAACACGGTGTCAAACACTTTATAACGACAAAAGGCTCACCGGTGTTCGTGTGACCTTGGCGTTTGGATGCAACTAAACTGGCCAGCGCGTGAGAGGAGTTTGCCAACTTAGAGCAGTTGGGCATCATCAGGCGCTTCAACAGCCCATGGGCATCCCCGCTACACATGGTGCCTAAAGCCGACAGGTCGTGGCGACTGTGCGGCGATTTCCGGCACTTAAATAACACCACGGAACACGATCGTTATCCCATTCCGCACATCCAGGATTTTTCCGTGCACCTGGCCGGGGCGCATGTTTTTACGAAAGTGGATCTGGTCCACGGATACCATCAGGTCCCGGTGCGCGCGGAAGACATTCCAAAAACAGAGGTAATACCTCCTTTCAGCCTTTTCGAGTTTTTACGCATGCCGTTCAGATTAAAAGGTGTGGCGCAGACTTTCCAGAGGATGATGGATGCATTGCTTCGCGACTTGTCCTTCGTTTTTGCCTACTTAGACAACATTCTGGTAGCTAGTGCGTCCGAGGAGGAGCACATCACCCATCTCAAGACGGTTTTTCAGAGGTTGGAGGCGCACGGGCTGATAGTTAACTCGGTGAAGTGCCAGTTCGGTGTGCCAGAGATTGATTTTTCGGGCCACCGCATTTCACCAGAGGGTGTGATTCCGTTACCGGATAGAGTGCACTCTGTGTCGGACTTTCTGCGTCCACAGACCGTGAGAGCATTACGGGAGTTTTTGGGAATGGTTCATTTTTATAACCGTTTCCTTCCCTGGGAAGCCCAGCTCATGCAGCCGTTGTATGCCACGCTTAAAAAAAAGAAGGGCGCGGAAGCGATCGACTGGACTCTCAAGTGAGTCAAGGCTTTTACCAACGCCAAAACAGCGCTTGCGGATGCTACGTTGTTAGCCCACCTGGATCCATCTGCACGGATAGCGCTCACTACAGACCCATCAGATGTTGCCATGGGGCAGTGATGGAGCAGTACATCTCAGGTTCGTGGCAGCTGCTCGCATTTTTCAGCCGAACTTTGCGCAACAACGAACGCAAGTACAGTACGTTTGATAGAGAATTGCTGGCTCTCCACCTGGCGACGTGCCATTTCCAGTTTTGGTTAGAGAGGTGCAAGTTCTCCGTGTTCGTGGACCAAAAGCCGCTGACATTCGCGATGGCCATGGTCTCGGAACCATGGTCAGCCCGGCAGCAACAGCATTTGACTGCGATCTCGGAGTTTACAACCGACATTCAACACGTCGCCGGTAAGCTCAGTGTCGTGGCCGATTGTCTGTTGCATGCACTGGTCACCCCAGTCTACATGGGAATAGATTTCCCTGCAATGGCAGTGGAGCCGGCCGGGGACGCAGACATTTGCGTGCTCCAGTCTGCACCTACTGGGTTAAGGCTGGAGAGCAGGGTGGTGCAAGAAGGGTGCCCTCCCTTGCTCTGTGACGTCTCCACCAGCCGCCTGCACCCGGTGGTTCCGAGCTCTTGGTGCCGTCACATTTTTGAGTCAGTCCACTCCCTTTTGCATCCGGGAGTGCGTGCTTCGTTGAAGCTAGTGGGGGCGAAATTTGTCTGGCCGGACTTGCGCAAGGACGTGAAAGAGTGAGAAAGAAAGAGGCTGCAGCTTGCATCATGTGCCAGTGGGCCAAAGTGCACAAGCACACCAGAGCCCTCCTCGAGCCATTCCAAATCCTGCCAGGAGGTTTGACCACGTCCACGTGGATTTGATGGGACCCCTCCCACCGTCACAAGGTTTTAAGCACCTTTTAACAATCGTGGACCGCACCACGAGCTGGCCTGAAGTGGTCCCGCTGGCTTCTATCGCGTCTGCAGAAGTGGCTCGTGCTTTTTTGTCGGCTTTGGTGGTGCGGTTCGGATCCCCATCGGACATCAATTCTGACAGGGGTCCACAATTAATTTCAGAACTCTGTTCCGCGATGGCCCAGAGCCTGGGGGTCAAAATTCACCGCACTACCATGTACAACCCCCAGGCTAACGGGTTATGCGAGCGTTTTCACAGGTCGCTTAAAGCAGCGCTCAGAGCTTTGCTCACGGATGCAGATTGGGTCAACCACCTGCCCTGGGTTCTTTTAGGGTTGCGCTCTGCACCTAAGGAGGATTTGGCAGCCTCTCCGGCAGAACTCGTTTTTTCTCAGTCGCTACGGATCCCTGGAGAGTTTTTACCGGAAAACCCCACACCTGAGGCTGATCTGCCTATGCAATTTTTGCACAGTACGGAGGCTTTTAATGTACTGAGCCCAGCCCACCATTGTTTTCCCCACACCTTAGTTCCAAAAAGCTTGCAGAATGCCAGTTTTGTTTTTGTCAGGCATGATGCACACCGGACCACGCTGCACCCACCATACAATGAACCTTTCAGGGTGTTGGAACCTGGGGCAAAGCATTTTGTGTTAGACTTGGGGACACATATGGAGACCCTCTGCATCGACAGGATGAAGCCCACTTTTGTGTTGGCAGACAAGCAGGTGGTGTTGGTCCAAGCTCCCCGGCGCAGACGCCCACCGTTGGTGGCTCCGCAAGTTGGTGATCCCTCAGCAGGGATCTGCGCTTGCGAAGCTGATGTGTTTTCTCCCCCTCCCTTTTTCCCTCCACAGACTGACGTGCCCTCCTGTACACCCCACCAGCAGGGCGGTTCAACTGGATCGGTGACCCCCCCCCCCCCGCTACAGCTGCTATGGGCACCGGCTCAAGCCCAAAGGACGGGGGGGGGGGAGTTTAGTGCCCTTTCTGGGTGTTCGGGGGGGGGGGGCGCTGTGTGGGGGCATGGTGTGGGACTTCTCTACCCAGAGAAAAAGGCAACTGGGGAAGGGGGGAACAATGGACCGAAAGAGGAGGTGTCACGGCGGGGGGGTATTAGACGGAACAGTAAGGACTATGCGACCCCCCTAGAAGAGGAGTAAATGCCAGAGCCACTGGAAGGAGAAGGGTGTGAGAGCGGCGCCGGCATTAATTCATGTTAATGTGCCACACAGGCTTTGTTCTAAACACAATGTATGATGGTTGGAAGTTCCGGGTCTCAATGCATGGTATTAAAGAGGAATAAGGATAAGCCATCTTTATTGTCATTCAAATCTATGCAGCCAAACATGTACAGTAGAACAAAATTATGTTTCTCTTATCTACAGTGTTAATCACACACATATATAGAATCAGAGGGGTCACTGACATGCAAGGCGCTGCCACAAATTTACCTCCTCCGCTCCATTATTGTTGAGCACCAAGCTGGACGGCAGGAAGTTCTGCTTTTATATGGTCTTCGGCATGACCCGGCTGGGATTTGAACCCCGGCCTCCCGGGTGTGGGGCGGATGCTCTACCAACTGAGCCACCACTCCTTTATGCACTTTACACTTCCAGAATGCAGAGAGACCCGGGTGCTCTTTTACTGCTATATGTTGGAGATGGAATAAAGTTTCTGTGTCGTCCAGCTCATTGCCTTGCCTGCTTCCTTTCTCCACATCACAGACATTTCATTATGACCCGTTGGAGAAATGTGGAAAAATGGTAGTATGTGGGAAAAGTGCAGTGAATAGGACCTTTAAACAGACCAGGTATATCTAATACTGTACCTGTAGTGGATGTACCAGTGTACACAGCTAACTGTGTTGTATCAAGTTAAATTCTGATGGGTGTGATTTGTTTTAGGTCAAATGTTCTTGGTACCAAGTTCACAGTTTATGATGGAGGTGAAAACCCAGAGAAAAAACCCTTCATCAAAGAGTGTGAATCAGTGCGGCAGGAATTGGCAGCAATTTGCTATGTGAGTCCTGCAAAATCATCCCACTTCAGACAATATTTCATTCATTAAAACCTGTTTCACAGTCAGTTCTCGTTTTCCAGGAGACAAATGTGCTCGGACTCAAAGGTCCAAGGAAAATGATGGTGATCATCCCAGGAATGCTGGAGAATGATGAACGAGTGGTCATTTGTCCCAAAAATGTATGCCTTGAAGATTCATCCCCATCACATGAACCTGTGATCGCATTAAGCCTGAAATATTGTTGGTAATCTAACATTTTGGCATCTTTCAGGAACTTGAGACTATACTGACCCGCCATGCAAACGGCAACACAGACAAGCTGGTTACCCTGGTGAACAAATCCCCAAGCTGGAATGAGCAGACTCAGTCATATGTGTTAAATTTTCATGGACGTGTCACCAAGGCTTCGGTCAAAAACTTTCAGATCATCCACCCTGACAATGGTAAACTGATTTTTTCTTATCGTTACAATGTTAAAAATGCCTGACATTAACCTGCTGCTGTCTTTTCTAGAGGATTACATTGTGATGCAGTTTGGCCGTGTTGCGGAGGATGTCTTTTCCATGGATTACAGCTTCCCCATGTGTGCCCTGCAAGCTTTTGCCATCACTCTCTCGTCCTTCGATGGCAAACTCGCTTGTGAGTGACCAACAGTGGTGTGCCTCAAATACTTCTCTACAGATCCCAAATGTTTTTTGTTTTTTTTCTTCAGTGTCATTTTTTTCATGGTCAGTGACCCAATGAATTCTAACATTTTGTAAATACTAAGCAAGGATTTATGAGGCGACTTGTTTTCTACAACCCCTGGAAAAAATTATGGAATCACCATTCTTGGAGGATGGTCATTCAATTGTTTAATTTTGTTTAAAAAAAATAATTGCAGACATGTCACAAAATTATTTTTATCCAAAATGCCAACCTTCTAACTTTAAGAAAAATTAAAAAGAGAATTTAAAAATTTGTAGTAAATTAGATTAGATTACATTAAGCAGAGGAAAAACATGAAATCACTAAGTTCTGAAGAAAATATTGTGGAATCATGAAAAAAAAACACGACACCACTAGTACTTTGTTGCACCATCTTCTGGTTTTTATCACAGCTTGAATTCAATGAGGCATGTGTTACATCTTAACTGAACCCTACTTTATTAATCACACCACTGAACCATATACAGAAGGGTGGCGCCATATTGCATCACGGCCAGTTCGCCACGTGATGACGTCACTTGCGTGAATGTCCCCATGTCCAAACACCACATTTACCCCCACCCCCCCAAAAAACCCAGAGAACTTATAACTTCTAACTGGGCACCCAAGTAAACTACTGGCATGCCCACATGACCAAGTGGATTATTCTGCCACTTTGGTTGGTCACGTCCTAACTAACAGCATAAAAGTTCAAAAGTTAGCCACAAAGTCCTCCAGGTGGTGGAGTCTCTGACAAACCTGGGCCGAACGGCGCTCGGGCTGCACTGCCACTGCGGGCTCCGGTGGACGCTCTTTGGGAGTTGTGGGTCTTGTGTCGCTGAATTCCCAGTCCAATCCTGTAGCGTCCATAGCCATCTCCTGATCTGGGGCTGAAGTTGGTGTCACCTTCCTAAGGCGGCTAGCATTCCACCGTGACTCATCAGCAAGACGGAAGGTGGCTGTCCCCAACTGAGCTGTGATCTGCAGCGGCGTTGTCCAAAATGACTGCAGCTTGTGAACGCGGTTGGGGCGCCGGATCCAGACCCAGTCAAGTACTATGTGCCAGGGTCACTTCACCCAGGGCTTCCTGTCAAACTTTTGCTTTATATGCTGCTGTTGTTCAACCACCCTCCCCCTAGGTGAGGGCCTTCCCATCGGGGTAGTGTCCGATGGAGGGTGCAGACGGTCCAGGGGAAGGCGCATCTCATGTCCTAGCATTAGAAGGGCTGGGGAGCTGCTTGTCGTAGCATAAGGCGTTGCTCTGTAATGAAACAGGGTGCTCTGAAGTGCAGCTGAAAACGGGAGACCATCTGCTAGGTGTGCCATCAGACTGTTCTTGAGGGTCTGGTTGAACCTCTCCACCCCCCCATTTGCCTGAGGGGGGTAGAAAGTAGTCCTTATGTGCTTCATGCCTCTCCCCCCCACGAATGCTGTAAAGTCTGCTGAGGTGAACTGTGGTCCAATGATTGTGTCTGGCATGCCCCAGCGGGCAAACAGGAAGGTGAGGAAATCAGTGACTACGTTGGTGGTCACTGAGCCAGTGGGCAACACCTCGAGCCATTATGAGTGGAGATCATACGCTACCAGAAGGAAACATTGGTGCAGGGGGATGCTATGCAGCTTGCCACAGATATCCAATTGGACATGTTTCCACAGGGCTGACAGCCATGGCAGCGGCTGCAAGGGCGGGGGTGGTGGTATGGTGGTTTTTCCACTGGCTAGGCAGGGCATACAGTCTTTCACCATGATCTACACATCCTTGTCAATGCCTGGCCACCAGACCAAGCCCCTACAACGCTGTTAGTACTGAAACAGCCTTAGTGAAGGTCACTAATGACCTCCTTATCGCATCTGATAATGGACTTGTTTCTGTACTTGTCCTTTTAGACCTGAGTGCAGCTTTTGATACTATCGATCATAATATTCTACTTGATAGGTTAGAACACCATGTTGGACTTAATGGAACTTTGTTGCAGTGGTTTAGATCTTATTTATCTGATAGGTTCCAGTTTGTTCATGTCAATAATGAGTTTTCTTCCAACTCAAAGCTCAGTCACGGAGTTCCACAGGGATCTGTGCTAGGCCCTATTCTTTTTAGTTTATATATGCTTCCGCTAGGCAACATTATTAGAAAGCACTGTATACATTTTCATTGTTATGCAGATGACACAATTATACCTGTCAGTGAAGCCAGATGGTAGTAATCAATTATCCAAGTTAGAGGCCTGTCTTAAGGAAATCAAAGCTTGAATGACTTGTAATTTCCTGCTGTTAAATTCAGATAAGACTGAAGTCATTCTTGTTGGTCCAAAATACCTTAGAAATACCTTTCCAAATCAAATTCTTAGTGTAGCTGTGGTTACTCTTTCTGTTAATAGTTCTGTGAAGAACCTTGGAGTTATTTTTGATCAAGATCTGTTTTTTAATTCACATTTTAAACTTGTTTCTAAGACTGCCTTCTATCATTTGCATAATATTGCCAAGATTAGGAGCATCTTGTCTCAGAGTGATGCTGAGAAACTAATCCATGCTTTTGTTAGCTCTAGATTAGATTATTGTAACTCTTTATTATCAGGTTGTCCTAAAAAATCTTTAAAAAGTCTTCAGTTGATCCAAAATACTGCAGCAAGAGTTTTAACAGGTACTAAAAAGAGAGATCATATCTCTCCGGTTCTGGCCTCCCTTCATCGGCTTCCCATGTTTAGAATTAAGTTTAAAATCCCCCCGTGTTTAGAATTAAGTTTAAAATCCTTCTTCTCGCTTACAAAGCTCTAAATAATCAGGCCCCTTTTATTTAAAAGATCTGATACTACCCTATTATCCTAACAGAGCACTACGCTCCCAAAATGCAGGATAACTTGTAATACCTAGAATCTCCAAAAGTACAATGGGAGGCTGAGCCTTCAGTTATCAAGCTCCTCTCCTGTGAAATCAGCTGCCAATCTGGATTTGGGAGTCAGACTCGATTTCTGTTTTTAAGAATAGGGTCAAAACTTTCCTTTTTGATATAGCCTATA
Organism: Pholidichthys leucotaenia; assembly: GCA_020510985.1. Classification (NCBI taxonomy): domain Eukaryota; kingdom Metazoa; phylum Chordata; class Actinopteri; order Cichliformes; family Pholidichthyidae; genus Pholidichthys; species Pholidichthys leucotaenia. Next base: position 428,589,463 of record CM035836.1, on the reverse strand, counting down.
ATTAGGGAGGGATCATGTGCCCCTGAACCCTCCCTTAGTTATGCTGCTAATAGGTTTAGACAGCCGGGGGACCTCCAACAATGCACTGGGCTTCACTCCTTTCTTCACTCTCAATGAAATGTTTTTGCTGGTCATTAGCATCTGTTTGAGGTGAGGGTGACATGAGGGTGAGGAGCTCAGTCATCCGAGAGAGGCTCAGAGTAGAACCGCTGCTCCTTCACATTGAAAGGAGTCAGTTGAGGTGGTATGGGCATCTGATTAGGATGCCTCCTGGATGCCTCCCACTTGAGGTGTTTCAGGCACGTCCCACTGGGAGGAGACCCCGGGGCAGACCCAGGACTCGGTGGAGAGACTATGTCTCCCAGCTGGTCTGGGAACGCCTTGGTATCCCCTCTGAAGAGCTGGAGCAGGTGGCTGGGGAGAGGGAAGTCTGGGCTTCTCTACTTGAACTGCTGCCTCCGCGACCTGGACCTCCGGAAAAGCGGTAGAAGATGGATGGATGGATGGATGGATAGCATCTGTTTGTTCTCTCCCATAGATTGAGTCCCCATTGTGCTGTTTGCTCTCTACATGTCTGTTCTTTTCTTCTCTTCTTCTCTATCCCCTCACCCCCCAGCCAGTCACAGCAGATGACTGCCCCTTCCTGAGCCTGGTTCTGCTGGAGGTTTCTTCCTGTTAAAAGAGAGTTTTTCCTCTCCACCGTCGCCAAGTGCTTGCTCACAGGGGATCGCCTGATTGCTGGGGTCTTTCTGCAATTGTGGGGGTTTCCCCTACAGCTGAAAGTGCTATGAGATGACTGTTGTTGTGAAATGGCACTATATAAATAAAGTTGAATTAAATTGAATTGAAATGAATTGTTTGACTCTGACAACGCCTAAGTGGCCCTTGTGCACCATGGTCAGGATGCGGCCCTTTAACGCCTCCGGGATCACTGTGCAGAATCCCCTTGTTACACAAATGTCGTTCCAGCATGATAAATCATCTCTGACTCTGTGGAAGGGTGCCAGTTCTTGTGGTACGTTGGATGGCCAGCCCTCACAGATAAAGGTGCAGACCTAGGTTAGTATTTTTTTTTTTTATTACTTATTTTGTACCTGTAGGTAGATTTGTTTTGCAGTCTGGTGACAAGCCACCAGCTGCCGGGCGCTGCGTGCGCAAGCGCCCCGTATCCCTAACCTGCATGTTTTTGGTATGTGGGAGGAAACCGGAGAAATCCCGGAGTAAACCCATGCAACACGGGGAGAACATGCAAACTCCGCACAGATCACTGTTGGTCGGGGGCAGGGATCGAACCCACGATCTCACGATCCCCGCGATCCCCCGGCCGAGGGTAAACTGTGCTACCACAGTGCTAACCACTGCGCCACCGTGCAGCCAGTATTGGATCCTGTTCTGATGCGGCCTGGAGCTCTTGCAAGGAGACAGTGGTTTGAAGTGGGCCATGCAGCATGTGGACCAGTTCCTGTCCCAGTCGACACTCAGTGTGGGGTTAGGTGTGGCCTGGGACAATAGGTCAGCCACTATGTTTTCTCTACCCGGCGTGAACTGGGTGGTGAAGTTATATGCTTGTAGCCTTCTCCTTCCACCTGTAGATGTGCAGAGGTTTGTTCCCCAACCTTGATATTTCCAGCAGTGCTGTGAGGGCCCTATGATCTGTCCAGAGTGTGAAGCGTCGCCTATACAGATACATGTGCCAGCATTCACATGCCCAGATGCACGCTAGTGCCTCCCTCTCCCCCACTGAGTACTTCTGCTCAGCTGAAGTAAATGACCTCAAAGCGAACGCCACTGGGAATTTAGTCCCCCCCTTGGAGTTGGGATAACACGGCTCCCTCTGCTGTGTTGGATGTGTCAGAGGTCACAAACGTGGGGCTCTGTGGGTCAAAATAGGCAAGCACCAGTGGGGAAGTGAGCTGTGTTTTCAGTCGGCAGATGGCTGCGGAGCACGCTGGGGTCCATTCCCAGGGTGCATCCTGCTTCAGGAGGGTGCACAGAGGCTCTGCCATCTCTGAGTAGCAGGGAATGAAGTGCCTGTAGAAGTTCACCATGCCCAGAAACAATGATAGCTGTGCAGGGCACGATAGTTCGGGTAGGTGCAGTACCGCATCGAGGTTTGAATGAAAGGGGCTCAGGTCCTTGGCAGACAGGCAGAACCCCACAAACTCAATGGTCGATGCTTCGAAGATGCACTTTTCCCCATTGAGCATGAGGCTGTGTTTTGCTGTTGTGTCCAAAGTTCCACTGAGAGCTTATTACCATTAAAGGGAAGAAAACACACTGAATCAGAATAACTGCAATTATTCATTCATTCATCTTCTTCCGCTTAATCCGTTTCGGGTCGCGGGGGGGCTGGAGCCTATCCCAGCATCTTTGGGTGAGAGGCAGGGTACACCCTGGACAGATCGCCAGTCTATCGCAGGGCCAACACAGAGAGACAGACAACCATTTACTCTCACAGTCATACCTAAGGACAATTTAGAATCCCCAGTTTGATGCCAGTTAACCTAACTTGCATGTTTTTGGCATGTGGGAGAAACCGGAGAAATCCCGGAGTAAACCCATGCAGACACGGGGAGAACATGCAAACTCCACACAGATCACTGTTAGTCGGGGGCTGGGATCAAACCCAGGATCCCCCGGCCAAGGGTGAGTTGCTGTGCTGCCGCAGTGCTAACCACTCCGCCACCGTGCTTTTAACACCAGAGATTTCCTGAGATACTGGCACTGGCCAGTTGGTCACACAGATTAACCTTAGCTACTAGGAGTATCTGGATCACTCTACCAAGTGTGACAACTTCCTAACAGTACATCTCTGTCTTATAGGAGTATCTGGGAGTTGTCTTCCCTGATTGGCCTGCTTCATTCAGGAGTTATCGTTCTTTAACATCTGGCCCATTCTCGGCAGTCAACATGTCAGCGCCTCTCTCCGCTCTCATGCACGCTTTCTCATTCACCCACACCCACACCTTATCTGTCATTATCTTAGCTAAAAACATTATGTTCCCTTTAGACAGGTTGACGTATCACACTCTTCAGGAACCCCCTGCCCAAGCAGCTTCAGTTTTCTGAGTGATAAACAAGCCAGTTTCTAGTTGATGACCTACATACAAACTGGTCACAAATATGTTAAAACAACTTCTTTCTTGTGCAATCCTGAGTAACTTTACACACAAGTGGAATCTTATACGGTGTGCTAGCACGTTGTCTGGCACAGCAAAGTAGCTAGCTAGTAGTTCCACAGCGTCTCCATATGAGTTTGTTGGACCAAGCACGTGAAAAATCCTCTGACCTTCTATGATCAGGTTGTGGACAAGCAGTGCCCACTTCCTTCCTTTATCCAGCTTTCCCAGGTCCAATGTTGCAACGTAGGTCTGGAATGCATCCAGCCAACATGGCCACGGAACAAGTGGTTCACCTGGGAGCTCGAGGAAAGGCCTTAGTGGTCTTGGGCACGCTTCCATGGTTCACTAACTCTCGTCGCCAAATGTTATGTCTGGAAACCCGGAATGATGCACAGAGAGTAGCATCTTCTTTGAACACAAACTTTATTACAGCAGCTGTTAATAATACAGTACATGTGACTGAGAACTGAGCTCCTATCTGTGCCTATTGAGGGCGAGTCACCAAAGAGGCCATGAGATGGCCAACTCCCTCTTATAAAGGTTGGCATGATGACAACACCAGTCGGCCATGTCATCACACCACTCACTGCCCTAAATCCCTTCACAACATCGCCCCCCCCCCAGAAAAATTACGGAACACTTTACTAATCAGAACCCTCCCCAATTTAGCATAGACAACAAACCCCTGAACTAGGGTCAGCGGGTGGACCGCTGCTGGACCCAACGCGGCTGAGTGGATTATTGTGCCACTTGTTCAGCCACACTCCTAATTAAACAGTCTTTCTTTCATACAGTCTTCCATGGGTAAGGCGGTTCTGCTGGAGGGGCCTTGTAGCGGGCTCGTGGTGGATGCGCCCTTGGCAGCGCCAATTTCAGCAGGCCCAGGTGCCATCCCTCTGAAGCCATGGCATGCTTGTCAATACTGTTTTGGCCCGGATCCCACACCAGCTGGATTGGCTCCAACCTTACATCCTGATCTGCTGATCTGCAGCAGCTGCTCTCACCTCCCATGGATGGCGGTCCCGTCGTCCCGATCCTATTTCCAGCTGTGCTGCTATCTTCATGCGTGTCAGTGGTGGTGACGATGTAAAGACCGACTGTGAGCCTGGTCGCTTGGTTCCGCAGACCCGAACCCAGTTCATCATTGTGAGTAGCACTCTGTACGGCTCCATACGGCACTGTAGTTGTAATGGTGTGGTACTCACGTTTGCTGCGGGGCATCCAACAGGTTGTGGTGGTTCTGTCACATCCTGTTGGGTCACGGACTCTTCACCCAATGCTACAGCAGCAGTCCCTGGAGGTCTATGCTGGTCGTGGATCCTAAAGACGTCCGGTGTCTCTCCTGTGTCATTTACAGTCACAGACTCTTCACCCATCGGCTCAGGTAGACTGGTGCTAAGAAAGGACTCTGAAGCAGTCTGGTTCTTTCTCACTTTCATCTGGTGCTGGTTTAGGTCGGTGTAATGTGTCACTGTTGCCACATTTAACATCCGTATCGGGGTGGTGTGTCTAGGGATTCTCTATGTGCGTGGGCTCCCTTTCCTGTAGCTTCGCAGCGGCTCCCGCGGGCTCATGGTGGGCGAGAATCTAAGGCGAGTCTGGTCGCTGTCCCCCCTCCGGGCAGTGCTCCTCCTGTGTGCACAGGACAAGTGTACTCTCATCGTCGCCGTTCTCAATAGACGCAGTCTCCCTCTCCTGCAGCTCTGCAGCAGCTCTCTGAAACTCATGCTGGGCAAGGAACGGAGGCAAGTCTGGTCGCTGCTCTCACTCTGTGTTGTGGTCATTTTCTGCGTTGTGTTCACCCCCTGTGCTGTGGTCACTCTCTGTGCTGAATTCTCCTTTTTTGCTGTGCTCAATCTCTGCGCTGTGCTCTTCAGTTAGCTTGTCGCGCATTAGCTCTGTGGTGCCTCACTGTCCCGCCAGTCGCGGTGCCACCTGAGCCATCATCTCTAGCTGGAACACCAATTCCATTGCCTCCAACACCAATAGGTAGTGCGCGAACTCCAGCAGCATCTCCTGCAGCTTCTTCACCGTACCTGCCACAGTCCAGTTGTCCGGCTGCTCCTCCAGTATGGCGTGCATCTCCGAACTCGCTGTGAACCACTTCAACTGCAACATTATTAATCTGTCCTCCACCTGTCCGAACTTGCACGTGCTAGCTAGACAGCGAAGGGTGTCCACACACTATATAAATGACTCATCCTCTCGCTGTCGGCACTGGTAGAACACGGACCTCCGGGCCATCACATACTCTGGGACATCAAAGTGTTTGGCTAGCAAACCAACACACACATCGTAGTCATCGCGGGGTGAAATGCAGCAGCTAGCTAGCAGCTCAACCACCTCAGCACTCAAAACTGTTGGTCTTATCGCGCTGTAAAAACAAGTACCTTCCATGCCCAGATAGTAATACAGTAGAGCTGACTTCCGTACCTCGTTCATCTCATCCAGGCCAAACGCTGATAAGTAGGTGGTGAAAGTATCAAACCAGCATGCCCACGGGACGGGTGGTTCACCGGGGTCTTCCAAAAATGGTCGTAGTGGCCTCACGCACGCCTCCATGGTTGAACTTCTCATCACCAAATGTTATGTCCACAAACCTGGCAATGATGACGGACGAGAGGGCTGTGCTGGAACTGAACTTTATTACACTAATGTTAATAAACAGTACATGCCACTGAGCACTTGGCTGATCACTGTGCCTATTGAGGGCAAGTCATCAACCACCCTATGAGATGGTCGACTCCCTCTTATAAAGGTTAGCATGATGATGACACCAGCTGGCTATGTCATCACACCGCTCCTGTTGTAAATTCCCTTTACAACAGAAAAAAGCTTAGGGAAAGCGAATTGCTCAAAAAAATCCTGAAGTGTAAAGGATTTTTCAAAGCTGGAGCATCGAGTGGAGGTGGAGCTGCTGCACGGAGGAGACAGGTGGGCCTTTAAAGCACTCACCTGGAGAAAGGTGAAGGGAGAAGAAAGGCCATGATTGCTTATACATCAGGCAGCTGCGCGTGGGACAGTGCACTCCGAACATAGTAAAAAGTAAACTGGATCAACCATGCATCCATAGAGTATGACAATATTTGTGAGCCGGACTTAAAGGACATAATGAAGGATTTTTCTTTAAGACCAGAAGAAAACACTTCTAAAAAGGTAAGAATGCTATTTGCAGTGCTTTGATTTGATTTTGTATACTTTATTGATCCCCAGAGGGGAAATTGAGGGCATCCACCTGGATGGATGAAGCAGCCACTCCAGCCACCTGTGCATTGTTTGAATCAGGAATACTTCAATGATGTAATTTTATGCCTAAGGCAGTATCTGTCACACTGTAAAAAGGGAAATCTCAGTAAGATAAAATATCCTAAATCAAGGCTTTATGCTTGTTTTTCTCTCACAAAAATTTTTTGACAAGACAAGAATTTCTTTTTGTTGTGCAGCTTTCTGTAAGATTTTTCTTGATTTACGAAAGTTTTTACTTGTAAGCAATTTAATCTTACTTTGTTGGCAGATATTTTTTCTAATTTTAACTAGAAGTGTCTATTGCCAGAATTTTATTTTATTTTTTTTTTTGGGGGGGGGGGGTTATTTTAAGTAAAATTGTGTGCCAACAGAGCAAGAAAAATTGCGTAAAACAAGTTAAAAAACTATTGGAAAACATAAAATTTTCTTGCACATAAACTGCACAGCAAGAATAAATATCTTGTCAGACAAAAAACAAGCATAAACAACCTTAATTTATTTCATTTTACTTATATTTGACTTTTTGCAGTGCAGTTGTGTTTTCTAGCTCAAAGTTGCTTTATTTCTAAAAGAGAACCAAAAATGAGGCCTTAGTGGGTCAGGCGGTAGAGCAGGTTGCCCAATAACCGGAGGGTTGGTGGTTCGAATCCCACTCCCCCCACCTTGCTGTAGTGTCCTTGGACAAGACACTTTACCCACCTTACCTCCAGTGTGTTCATGGTTCATGACACTGATGTATAAACGTGAATAAATGTTCAGTGGTGGTCAGAGAAGCCGTTGGCATGGATTGGCAGCCATGTTTCTGTCAGTCTGGCCCAGGGCAGCTGTGGCTACAGAGGTAGCTGTTATGTCGGTAAACGAGAACCAAGGACAAGACTGAGCATTGAACTGAACACGACTTTATTGGTGACTCACTCCTACAGTACAGGCGCTACCGTCAGGCAGAGAGGAGGCCAAAGAGACTGTCCCTCTTCCTCACAGCCCTCTTATACCACGAGTAGCAGTGGAAACAGAAAGGTAGAGCCACCACCCGTGTCACACAATAATATGTCCCAATAACAACACAACACCCCCCCCACTTCAAAAATGGTCCTAAACACACACATACAATCAAGATCCTCCCCAATTTGGAACCCGAATCACGCGTTAAAGCTAAACAGAAACATTCTAAGGCCTATAACATACACACAAAACAACTAAAGCTGGAGGGAACAGGTGGACTACTGTTCCACCCCCCACCCCAACACGGCTAGACGGATTATTCTGCCGTCTCTACTAAAGCACAGTCCATTAAACAGAAAACTGCTGTGTTCCTAAAATAAATAGTATAAAACACAAAACAATCCCATTAACAGAACTAACACACAACCCGGTTATCCCCCATTCCAACACCATGGATTATACACATTGCCCAACCATCATTCTGTCCCAGTGGAGGAACCACCCCCTGGAAAGCCGTCAGACGGTTCCCCACCAGTGCGCCTTCTTTTCTTCGCACTCGGGGATGACCCACGTCGAAGCCCAAACCTAGCTAGCTCTGTCCTGGGGCAACGCCTTGACCCAGTGGAGGAGATACGAGAGAGAAGGATGGTGGCTAAACTGTCATGTCTTCTGAAGTCCGAGTCCCACCCTATGCAGGACATAGTGAACGCACTGAGGAGCTCATTTAGCAGTAGACTACATCATCCTAGGTGCGTGACCGAGAGGTTTCGCCAGTCCTTCCTGCCTACGGCTGTCAGACTGTATAACCTAAGCAGGGCTGCTCGCAGAGATAGCAAAAAAAACGTGACGACCTAATAGTATTGAATGCAAAAGACGCAACAGACTTACACAGGTGGTCCACTCCAGTATACAACTAGGACAATATCAATCGCTACGGAGGGTGACAATATGTATGGGTACATATTCATACTATGTAGGGTAACTAAATAGACAGTTATGCTGTTTATTCCATCTAGCTGCAATGCTCCACACTGTGCATATATATTTATATATTTATGCGTACATATGTATATTCACTGCTCTTATTTTCTTATCTTCTAAATTATTGCTCTGAGTGTTGCTATCCCTGTGCTGTTGCAATCCTGGAATTTCCCCATTGTGGGACTAATAAAGGCTTATCTTATCTTATCTTAAACACCTCCTTCTCCTCTTTGGCGCACAGCAGCTCATTGGGATGCCTCCATGAACCATCAGATAGCTAGAGGTAACCATCCTCCCCAACAGCCATCACTTGAGGATGCCTGTGCGGTGCTGAATGTCCTCTCACTTGATAATGTGGGAAGAAACTCCTCATGGTAGACCAATTCAACACGGACCTCACTGCACCCGTATCAATCAGTAGTGGCACCGCCACCCCGTCCAATTCCACCATACAATAGGTACGACCATCGGTGCTTGGGAAACGGTGTGGATGACCGTGGGAGTTGGAGCAAGGGAGTCCACATTGCATCTTCGGTCCCCTCGCTCGAACCTATTACATGCCCTGGCAAAATGATGCAGGAGTCCGCACTTGCTGCAGCATTTTCCTCTTGCCGGACACTCTCTAGCCTTATAACGGTGCTTGGTGGATCCACAACCCAAACACCTGGGCGACACTGGGGTGGACCTTATCTTCACAGCATTAACGTGTTCCTCCTCATCCTCCACGCCATCATCGCTGTCCGGGTCCACTGCCTGCGCTGTCGACTCTGATTCAAAATGGTGAGTGCCACTCTCTCACTGAGCTCTCGTGATAGCTTGTCTGGCACCTCACACTGTTGAGCTAATTCGATGGCCATGGCTAACATCAGCTCATTAACAGCTCATAAGTGTGTGAGAAGCTTCGACCTTGTCGCTGGGCAAAGGATATGTTCCACCAACTGGTTGCGGACCATCTCTTCTTCTAATGCTCCAAACTGGCAGTCCCCGGCCAGCTGACGTAGGTCTGCAACATTCCACTGCACTGACTCGCCAGTCCGCTGGCATCACTGCCAAAACTGAATCCTCCAGACGATGATGTTTTACGGGGCGCAAAAATGTCATGCCATTACCTCAGTCACTTCTTCAAAGCTATCACTGTTACCCAAGGTACTAAGTCGATGTCCTTCCATTCCCAGGTTGTGAACCAACAGCGCTCGTGCCTGCAACTTCTCCAGTTTACCAAGGTTCAATGCCACCAAATAATTTTGGAATGCGGCGAACTACCTCGCCCAAGGGACTGGCAGCTCACTGGGAACCTCCAAAAACGGCCGAAGAGTAGCAACTCCCATGTCCATACTTTTACCCTCGTCGCCAAGTATTACAGTATGTCGGTCAACGAGAACCAAGAACAAGACTGAGCATTGAACTGAACACGACTTTATTAGTGACTCACTCCTACAGTACAGGTGCTACCTTCAGGCAGAGAGGAGGCCAATGAGACCACCCCTCTTCCTCACAGCACTCTTATACCCCGGGTGGCACCGGAACTGGAAAGGTGGTGCCACCACCCATGTCACACAATAATATGGCCAAATAACAACACAACAATAGCTTACCACTATCATTGTCTGTGGAGTGAATGAATAATGGACTCATTGTAAAATGTCTTTGGGTGTCATGAAAAGTGCTAGATAAATGCAATCCATTATTAAAAACATAGCTATTAAACATTTTTAAACTGAGATTCTGCATTCTGTAAAATCTAAAATTTCTAGGTATACAGTGTGGTATTTTTTTCCTTGTAGTATTAAACATGACATTGAATAGTAATATTTTTTAAGGTATTATTGTGGAGGGTGCAAATCACAGAGGTAGACTCGTGCAGCAGACTACTTTATTCACTCTCACATCAGTCATAACAGAAAAAGCATTTCTACAATACACCAGGGTCTCTCCTTTTATAACCTCCACCCATCTCACATCTGCATGACATCTCGCATCACAATACGTTCAACCCTTCTCCCCCCACTGTCTCCCAGCTCTCCTTCCTGCTACCTCACCATAATCTCTCCCATCTCAATAACTATTGTCCTCATCTGTTTACCCTCTGCATCCAGTCTGAGATGATTAACCCCACGTCTACACCTCCCCCCCCCCCCCCACACAATCTCAGATCTCAGACCAAGTTTCACTCCTCATGTCCTTTTGGCTTCAGTCTCCTCCCGTATCTGCTGTAACGGGGGTTCTCCGCCTCCACAGTTCCGCTGTGCCGGTGGGGGGCTCCTGGGGGTGTGTCTGTCTGCGGGTGGGCAATGGCAAGGCGGGGGGACCTTCGACTTGCCCGTGTGGCTGCTCTGATGAATCGTTTACCTGGGGAGCTCTCCGTGGGGGTCTTCCACGCCGAGGGGCCCGAGCCAACATCACTTGCTCGTCCGCCACCACAAAGGCGGGCTTAAGTCTGTCTATGCATATTTTCTCCCGACGCCCCCCCCCCAAGTCTAACAAAAAATGTTTGGCCCCTGGTTCCAGCACTCTGAACGGGCCATCGTAGGGTGGGCGCAATGGGGGGTGGTGGGCATCGTGCCTGACAAACACGAACGCCACGTTCTTCAAAGTTTTTGGCACAAAAGCGCATGGAAAACAGTGGTGGGCCGGGCCCAGCAGCGTGCCTGCATCTGTGCTATGCTGCAAACGCTGAGACGGACAGTTGTCCGACGCTGGATTATCTGGCAAAAATTCCCCGAGGAGCCACAGTGGCTGAGAACAAACAAGCTCTGCCGGGGAAGCCTCCAAATCCTCTTTTGGTGCGGAACGCAACCCCAACAAAACCCATGGCAACCGGTCTACCCAATTTGCATCCGTCAGCGAAGCCCTGAGCGCTGCTTTCAGCGACCTATGGAAACGCTCGCATAACCCATTGGCCTGTGGTTTGTACGCGTTTGTGCGATGAATTGCAACACCCAGGCTATGGGCCATCGCGGACCAGAGGTCGGAAATGAACTGAGGGCCCATATCAGACGTGATGTCCGACGGGATTCCAAAACATGCCACCCATGTTGTCAAAAAAGCGTGTGCCCCGTCCGCGGACGCAGTTGCCGCCAGCGGGACTGCTTCTGGCCAGCGTGTGGTGCTGTTCACCACTGTCAGAAGGTGCGTGCACCCCTGCAATGGAGGGGGGGGGGGCCCACAAGGTCCACGTGAACATGGTTGAACCTCTTAGCCGGTATACGAAACGGTTCCAAAGGAGCCTTCGTGTGTCTGTGTACTTTGGCTCGTTGGCACGCTACGCAGGCTGCAGCCCACTCTTTCACTTGTTTGCGCAGGCCTGGCCATACGAACTTCGCTCCCACCATTTTGACTGATGTGCACACTCCTGGGTGCGCCAGAGCGTGAACTTACTCAAACACTCGGCGGCGCCAAGCAACTGGGACCACCGGGTGCGGGCGTCCCGTGGAGACGTTGCAGATTGGCGGGGCTGCCGTCTTGCAGTACTCTGCTCTCCAGCCTTAACCCTGTTGGTCCAGACTGGAGCGCGCACACGTCCGCATTGCCAATCTGCTCTGCGGCCATGGCTGTATAATCTATCTCCACGTAGACCGGGGCCACTACTGCGCTCGAGAGGCAGTCCGCCACCACATTCAGTTTACCCGACACATGCTGAATATCGGTCATAAACTCCGAGATCGCGGCCAGCTGTCTCTGCTGCCGGCCCGACCATGGTTCCGAAACCTTGGCCATCGCGATCGTTAGCGGCTTGTGGTCCACGAACGCGGTGAAGCTGTGCCCTTCCAGCCAGAACTGGAAGTGGCGTATGGCCAGGTGGAGAGCCAGCAACTCTCTGTCAAATGCGCTGTATTTACGCTCACTGTTGCGCAAAGCCCTGCTGAAAAAAGCGAGCGGCTGCCAAGAACCGGCGACGCATTGCTCCACGACGGCCCCTATGGCCACGTCCAAGGCGTCGGTAGTGAGCGCTATCCGGGCCACCGGGTCCGGGTGCACCAACAGTGCGGCGTTTGCCAGGGCTGTTTTAACCTCAGAGAACGCCTGCTCTCGCTCCGAAGTCCATTCGACTCTGTCCGCCGGTTTCCGCTTCTTGAGCACGGCGTACAATGACTGCATGAGCTGAGCTGCATGGGGAGGAACCGGTTATAAAAGTTAACCATCCCCAAAAACTCTTGCAGTGCCCTGACCGTTTGAGGCCGGGGAAAATTTGCCACGGCTCGCACCTTGTTGGGCAAGGGTATTGCTCCTTCCAGTGAGATGCGGTGCCCCAAAAAATCAATCCCCGTCACGCTGAACTGGCATTTCGCGGGGTTGATTATTATCCCGTGCTCTTCCAACCTCCGGAAAACCATCCTGAGGTGGGTTACGTGTTCGTCCTCGGACACGCTGGCCGCCAGGATATCATCCAGGTAGACAAACACAAACAGCAGATCACGCAACACCGCATCCATCATGCGTTGGAATGTCTGTGCCGTGCCTTTTAATCCGAAGGGCATGCATAAAAACTCAAACAAGCCAAACGGAGTTATTACCGCTGTTTTGGGTATGTCTTCCGCGTGCACTGGGACCTGGTGGTAACCACGGACCAGGTCTATTTTAGAAAAAATGCGTGCCCCGGTAAGGTGAACGGAAAACATCCTGAATATGGGGAATTGGGTAGCGGTCGTGCACTGTGGCGTTATTCAACCTGCGGAAATCTCCGCAAGGTCGCCACGATCCCTCGGCCTTAGGGACCATGTGTAGTGGGGATGCCCATGGGCTGTTTGAGCGCCTGATGATGCCCAACCTTTCCAAGTTGGCAAACTCCTCGCGTGCTATGGCCAGTTTAGCTGCGTCCAGGCGCCGAGGTCGTGCAAAAACGGGTGGCCCAGTGGTGGTGATAAAGTGTTCCACCCCGTGTTTAGTGCTGGCCGCCAAAAATGTCGGGACCGTGAGTGCTGGGAACTGAGTGAGCAGTGTGTGGAACTTACCGCCTGGAGCTGTGACGTTGGCTTGTGTTATTGGCCCGGCCCTTCAAGCTGTACGGGAGAGAGAATCAAAAGACATTGCATTAACCAGGTGTCTGTTAGCAACATCGACTAGCAACCCATGTGCACACAGAAAATCAGCTCCCAGGATTGGGAAACTCAATGCCGCTATGACAAAAGTCCACTCGTACATATGGCCGTGTAGGGATAAAGTCAGTGTTCTCTCACCAAAAGTCTTAATGTCTGAGCCGTTTACGGCTACCGGCTGGGGGCCGCTAGCTCCCGCTAGCCGGTCGGCGTAGGACGGCAGGATGAGGCTCTTTTGGGAGCCGGTGTCTACGAGGAACCGTCTCCCCGAGCGCGAGTACGTCACGTAGAGCAGCTTGTTCTCTTCATCGGCGGTCGCAGCTGCTACTGACTGCCGGCCTTGGCATTTCCCGAACGCTTGAATTGGCACGGTGGCACACATCTGCGTGCGTTCTCCCCAAAGCGGCGGTGGTAGAAGCAGAGCATGTCTCTCTGGCGCTTCCTGCCCCCCGCTGCCGCTACCGTCGCCGGCTCCTTGCCTCCGCTGGTCGTCTCGCTAGGTTCCAACACTGCCGCGTTCACTGTGAGGGCTCTGGTGGTGAGGATGATCCGATCTGCCTCCTGGGCTAGCGCCCGGTAGTCACGTGTGGTCAGCAATGGCGAGTTGGCCAGGACCGCTCTCACCTCTGTTGGGAAGTTCCGGAGGAAAAGGTGGGCAAACAGAAAATGCCCGTCGTCCGTGCCCATCAACGCCAACATCTTCTCCATCAGTTCGACCGCCGACCCATCTCCTAACTCGGAGCGCCTCAGGAGCCTCTCTGCTCTCTCACAGTTCGAGAGTGTGTAGCGCCGGGCCTTGAGAGCCCCGTATTTGTCGTGGGCTGGAGGCTGTTGGAGCAGGCTCGCTACTTGCTGAGACGTGCGAGTGTCCAGCGCTGCGACCACATAGTAATATCTGGTGTCATCTGCCATTATTCCCCAGAGGGCGAACTGAGCCTCGGTGTGGTGGAACCAAGACTGCGGGTCGTGCAGCCAAAAGTCCGGTAGTTTGACCGAAACAGCGCACGCGTTGCTGGGGTTTCCCGCTCGGGCCATTTCTGGGATGCTTGCCGCGTTGCTGGGGCTTCCCATCCAGGCCGACTCCGGGGTTCTTGCCTCGTGTTCCATAATTCGTCAAGGGGTCACCAGTGTGGAGAGTGCAAATCACGGAGGCAGACTCTTGCAGCAGACTACTTTATTCACTCTCACATCAGTCATAACAGAAAAAGCATTTCTACAATACACCAGGGTCTCTCCTTTTATATCCTCCACCCATCTCACATCTGCATGACATCTCACATCACAATACATTCAACCCTTCTCCCCCCACTGTCTCCCAGCTCTCCTTCCTGCTACCTCACCATAATCTCTCCCATCTCAATAACTATTGTCCTCATCTTTTTACCCTCTGCAGCCAGTCTGAGATGATTAACCCCGCGTCTACATTATCAAGGTTAAAAAATCCCAGTATTATGACAATACTAATGTCCATGACACTGGGGCATCGAGCAACAGTTAAAACCCTCTGTCTCTTATTTGGCTGTGAGAAAGTTGGCAACCCTAATTAGCACATCCCATTAGCCTTTTGTCGCTAGCGTCAGTTAAGCTAACAGCATCAATAAAATTCTGGAATGACTCATGCCAGCAGGATCAGGAAATCAGTGGCTCACCTGGTAGAGCGAGGAACGGTTCCAAAGGTGTTAATAAAGTCCCTTGTACCCTCGTCACCATTGTTATGTCTGAAATGAGGTGCTGACTACAAGTGTGAACTGAATTCTACTTTATTAAGCACATCACTGAACTATATACAGAAGCGTGGCGCCATATCGTGCCATGGCCAGTTCGTCACATGATGATGTCACCTGCGTGAACGTCCCCACGTCCAAACACCACAGCATGGACTTAATTATTGGCAAACAGTATTCTTTATCAATTCAGCTCTAACTTTCTCTTGTTGCTGTTGCCAGACCAGTTTTGCAGGTTGGAACCTTGTCATGGATCATTTTCTTCAATTTCCTCAATAGCTTTTCAATGGGATTGATGTCTAGACTATTTGTAGGCCATGCCATTGACATTATACAGTACGTCTTTCTTGAAGGAAAATTTTCACACTTGTTTACCCTATGACAAGATGCATTATCATCCTGGAAAAGGATGTTATCATCACCAAGCATCCTTTCAATCGATGGAATAAGAAAAGTGTTCAAAATTTCCATGTAGGGGACTTCCGGTCTGGACGCCATGGCGACTGCAGCTTAACACTGAAGTTCTCAGACCCAGTCCAGGATAACACCTTGAAAATCAAACTTAACGGATTTTTGGAGGAGTGAAAATCAAAAGACAAAATCATCATGTCTAAAGGAAAACAGAAGAAACTGAAATTCTCCAGGCCAGGACACGTATCGGCCGGAGAATCCGAACTGAAAGATCTCCGTTCAGAAGACGAGGAACTGGTGATAGCTAACAAAAGGGTTAGCCTGAAATCACTATTTGAGGAGCTACGACGATTTCGCCGAGATGTTACGGCCGAATTTCGGGAATTCAGAGAAGAATTGAAAAGGACAAACAGCAGAGTGGACCAGGCCGAGAACCGAATCTTGGAAACAGAGGATCGAATAAAAGTGCTCGAAGATTCTGTGCTAGACCTACGCAAAAGACAAGCAGCTATAGAGGCTAAGCTAACCGACCAAGAAGGAAAACAAAGAAGAGACAACATAAGAATTCATGGTCTGATAGAAGGAACCGAAAATGGTTTTAACTCAATGGCAGAATGCGTGGAATCCTTACTAAGAGAGAAATTGGATATTCCACAAACCACCGACTTGAAGATAGAAAAGGCACATCGTTCATTAGCCGCTAGGCCGGCGGCGGAAGCGCCCCCACGTTCGGTGTTGGTAAGATTTTCCAATTTCAAAATAAAACAAGAGGTTGTAAGACTGGCCTGGCAGAAAAAAGGATTTATGCACCAGGAGAGAAAAGTCTACGTGGAACACGATTACGCCCCGGAGGTCCTTAAAAAGCGCAGGGAATACAATGACGCGAAAAAGGTGTTAAGAGAGAAGAAATTGCGCTTTCAGACACCATTTCCTGCGAAGTTAAGGGTCTTCTACGGCGACGAAACGTGTCTCTATAATTCGGCGGAAGAAGCAACAGCTGACATGGCGAAAAGAGGGCTCCCGGTAACGGTATTTAAACCCGCAGCAGACCCGAGTGAGAAGATCAAAGCGCAAACATGGACAACACAAAGACCTTCAAAATCCACGGACCAGCAGCGGGAAACCCAGCACCAGAGCGTCGCGGATAAACTATCCGTTTTCAGGTTGGAATAGCGACCTTTTTTTTTTTTTTTTTTTCTCTTGAATCAATCCGCACATCCAACCCCCCTCATACAAGGTAACAAACATTAAAGGAGATGCATATTCAGCATGTGGTAAAACATTTCATGGAACAATCATATTATTTGAAACAAATAAGTCTTTGTAATAAAAAAATAAAAATAAAAAAAACTTGTTAAAATAGAAATGTGACAATAATCCACATGTTCTCCTCATACTAACAAATACTGTTTTTGCGTGAATGTTTGATGTGATGGGGGTGGGAGGGTGCACACAATTTCACAGGGTTTAGGCATAAAAGGAAAAAAAAAAAAATCATTACAAGTTTGGATTGGGTTCTGAAACTCACGTTAAAAGCATGGGACTACTTTCAGTGGTAAGAGAGGGCCCTCAACACGTAACAGAGTTTGAGGAATTTCCCTCAGAGCCTTCACTCTATCAAGGCTCTTACAGGGTCTTTAAAAAGACCTCAGCTCAGGAAGTTCTTATGACAGCTTTTTGTTTTAAAGTTTTTTACACTATGTTCTTAATGTTTTTCTTGTTTTTAATGTTCTTTCAGTTTCTGAGTAGCACAAAAGAGGGCCACCACACAGTTATACTAAACAAAACAACACAATGGAGAAACAGGGTGTAACCAAAATAATTTCATATAATGTAAAAGGAATCCTGAATCCAGTTAAAAGATCCAAGATTCTAGGCAAAATGAAAAAAGACAAAGCAGGAATAATATTTTTACAAGAAACCCACCTAACAGATGTGGAACACAATAAACTCAGTAGACAAGGGTTTAAAATGATCTCTTCATCTTCATATAAATCAGGGAGGAGGAGGGGAGTAGCGACATTGATATCAACCAAAATTACATTTGAAAAAAAATCAGAACACAAAGATAAAGAAGGGAGATACAGTTTGGTAACTGGGCGGCTAGAGGGAGAAGATATCACCCTGCTGAATGTGTATGCTCCCCCAGGGGCTATCTGGAAATTTTATAAAAATGTATTCGACCTAATGATAACTAAAGCTCAAGGTTTAGTGATATGTGGTGGGGACTTCAATCTTAGACTGAATCCATACTGGGATGCTTCTGGTAATTCCCCACATCAAAATAACACCCAAAACAGGAAGACTCGGATGCTACTAAAAGAATTGGGAATCTGTGACGTGTGGAGGGAACTCAACCCCAGTGTAAAAGACTATACATTTTACTCAACTCCACATTCATCTTACTCAAGGATTGACTATTTTTTTATGTTTAATAGAGACATTGGAAGAGTAAAAACATGTAAAATAGGACTGATGGATCTCTCCGACCACAGTCCGATCTACATGGACTTAAATATCCAAAAATACACAAATAATACATTTTCTTGGAGGTTAAATTCAAATGTCCTGAAAGGACCATTGAAAGATGAATTGGAATCAGATATTCTCAGATATTTGGAAGATAACGATAATGGAGAAGTATCCCCTTTAATACTGTGGGATGCATGCAAAGCTGTAATAAGAGGAAAGATTATTGCAAAACTGGCAACCCAAAAGAAACTAAGACAAGAAAAACTATCCACATTAGAGTCAGAACTTAGGAACCTAGAAAAAGAACACAAAGGCAACACTCATTCTACTGACTCGCTCAAGATTAAGGAAATTAAAAACCAAATAAATGAGATCTACACAATAGAAATCCAGAAGAAACTTACATTTCTGAAACAAAAATACTATGAAGCAGGCAGTAAATCGGCAAAATTGCTAGCCTATAAATTGAGGAAACATCAAACAGAAAGAGCAATCTACAAAATCAGAGACCCAGTATCAAAGGAAATAAAATTCAGAATTCAGGATATTCTTAAAAACTTCGAGAATTACTATAAGAACTTATACTCCCACAAAAAACATAAAAACGCATCCGAGGCATTCCTAAACACATTAAACCTTCCCCAACTTACGGAGTCACAAAATAAAACACTACTGTCAGAAATACATCCTAAAGAATTGGAAAAAGCAATTATGAAACTTAAAGCTAACAAATCCCCAGGAGCTGATGGCTATACAGCAGAGTGGTACAAAACCTTTAAACAGCAACTATCTCCTCTCCTCCTGAAAACATTTAATTATGTCCTCCACACAGGGGAAATCCCCCCCTCCTGGAGAGAAGGGGTCATTGCAGTTATACCTAAACCGGAAAAGGATAAACTAGAGTGCTCCAACTACAGACCAATCAGTGTACTAAATCAGGACTATAAGCTTTTTACCATTATCCTTGCCAAAAGGTTAGAAAATATACTGACAGACCTAATTCATTTAGACCAAACAGGTTTTATAAGACAAAGACAGACACAAGACAACATTCGACGCACTTTACACATAATTCATCATATAAAAAAATATAACTTAAATGCAGTCATATTGGGATTAGATGCTGAAAAAGCATTCGATTCGGTTGACTGGTCTTTTCTATATAGAATCTTATCCAGTTTCAATTTTCATAACAACTTCATTAGAACTATACAGGCATTATATAAAAAACCAACAGCTAAAATAAGGATTAACGGTAATTTATCATCATCTTTTGAACTGGAAAGAGGATGTCGTCAGGGCTACCCCCTGTCTCCACTGCTCTTTGCAATCTTCATAGAACCTCTGAGCCAATGGATAAGACAAAACCAAAAAATTCAAGGTATTACACTTGGTCAGAAGGAACATAAAATAGCACTCTTTGCTGATGACATTTTAATATACCTAGGGCAGCCGGACACTTCTTTACCAGAACTAACCTCAGTTTTTTCAGAGTATGGAGATTTATCGGGGTACAAATTAAATATGCATAAAACCCAAGTTTTAACATTCAACTATGACCCAAATCATTATTCACTAAGCAAACTCAAAACTAACTGGGAGTCGGAATCTATGAAATATCTGGGGGTCAATATCCCGAAACAACTCAACAAAATTATATCACTAAACTATGATCCACTGGTGACAAAAATAAAATCTGACCTAGCAAGATGGAATATGATACCATTCTTGGGTACTGCACAAAGAATTGAAGCAGTCAAAATGAATATACTTCCACGTCTTCTATACCTTTTCCAAACAATACCGGTAGAACCTCCCAAAAAAACATGGCAGGAGCTGGACAGAAGGATCTCAAGATTCATATGGCAGGGCAAGAGACCTAGAATCAGATATAGAACCCTACAGCTAAACAAAGACAAAGGTGGGCTCGCGCTGCCAAATATCAGGGACTACTTTAAAGCCGCACAAATTAAAACTTTAGTAGAGATATGTAACCCAGTCTACACTGCACAATGGAAGGAGATCGAATGCCAAATAACAAGTGACATCCCCCTACAGGCAATAATAGGGAACAATGTCTTACCTAAGCTTTTGAATAACACTAACCCGTGGATAGAGACCCCGCTAAAAATTTGGTTTAAGATAGTCAGAGAGAATCAAACTAAAGAGCCCTATCGACTTCTGCAATGGATCGCCTATGATCAGGACTTTACTCCTAATAAAACAGACACCAGATTTAAAAAGTGGAAGGAGAAAGGGCTGATAAAATATTACGATTTTTTTAAAGGGCAAATCTTAAGAAGTTTTGAAGATTTGAAAAAACAAGGCCTAATAAATCAAGACCTTTACAGGTTCTTCCAGCTTAGACACCACATAAACAATATACTTAAAAAGGAGGTTTTGGAAAGGGCCCAGTCAGGTGTTCTGAAGGTCTTCTTAATGGCATATAAAGGGATCCCAGGGATCAGATACATTTCTAAAATATACCAAGGTCTTCAAGACTTAAAAGGAGACAACACATCTTATATAAAAGAGAGATGGGAAAAAGAGGGGAATTTCACTTTACAACTGGAAATATGGGAAAAGCTAAATAAACAGCAATGGAAAAGTACCTCATCCCTGCACTGGAGAGAATTTGGATGGAAAAACTTGGCAAGATTTTTCAGAACACCTGCACAAAACAAATTTACCCATAAGGGATTGAACTGTTGGCGCTTGTGTGGTGAAAAGACTGCAAATCATTTTCATGTGTTTTGGTCATGCCCAGTTATCCACCAATATTGGACCAAGGTACAGACAATATTGGGGAAAATATTCAAAATTACAGTTCCCTTTTCTTTTGTAACTTTGTATTTGGGTTTACTACCGGACTCACTGGAAAGACGAGGAGAAAAATACTTATTCAATGTTTTAATATTGGCAAGCAAAAAAGCTCTAACTAAAAAATGGATGTTGAAGGACTGTCCTACACCTGAAGATTGGACTAACGTGATCCAAGACATTTACTCGATGGAAAAGTTGACATTCGCACTGAGACAGGACATGGATGTGTTCATGAACTTTTGGCAACCCTGGACTGCATATGTGTCTTCCATTAGATCTAATCTTTGACAAATACCATTTCAATAATGGTTCCGCTCTTTGTTCCAATGCTACTCAGATGCTCTTTTATCTTTATTTACTTACTTTTTCTTTTTGTTTGTTTTTTACTGGTTTGTTTGGTTTTTTTTGTGTTTTTTTTGTTTGTTTTTTTCTCTTTAATTTCACTTTTTCTTTCACTTTAAAAAAAAAAAAAAAAGGGGTGTTGTAAGAATTAATCTTCCAATGTTGTCAGATATCAGAAAATAAGGGAACATGTGATGAAAATGTAAACACTGCATTGCTGTAACGACCTGTATACCCTTTACAAAAACTTAAATTAAAAAAAAAAAATTTCCATGTAAACGTGTGCATTTATTGAAGATGTAATGACCGCCATCTCCTCCATACAGTACCTTTACCTGACATGCACCTCCATATCGCAGTGATTGTTGAAATTTGTATGTTTTCCTCAAGCAGTCGTCTTCTTAAATTTCATTGAAATGGCACCAAACAAAAGTTTCAGCATCATCAACTTGCCCAATGCCCTGAATTTCACTTTCTTCCAGTCATCCACACCATGACACCATGATCTGAATCCTCCCACTCTTACCACAGTGCCAAACAGGAATTCCTCTCATATTACTGAGGGGAACCTTAAGGCATCAGGAGACTGCACCACTGACTAATTCCTTATGGAGGAGGGATCCATAACAACACCAAGGTGTGCAAGCACTCTTTTAACTGCAGACTAATTAGTATATTTAATTTGATGCAGGGTGATTCCTTATTTTCATTGGAATTGAGTGATTCCATACTTTTGTCCTCTGCTTGATCTAATAAAAAAAATTGCAATTGACTACAATGGCATTCTTTAATTATTTTTTTTTATGTTTCTTAAAGCCAGAAGGTTGGTATTTTGGATGAAAATAGTTTCATGACATGTCTGTGATCAGTTTATTTTAAATTTAAAATCAAATAATTGAATGAGCATCCTCCAAGAGTGGTAATTCCATAATTTTTGCCAGGGGTTGTAGCTCACACAACTTTTCATATTAAATTGGAAGGAAATTCAGTAACACACAAGTTAATTTAAGGATTTTTTTTTTTTTTAATATATTCTACAAAGGTGTAAAGAACTTGTGCATTGCAGTACTGAAGATACCACTGTAAGAACACCGGTGATGTATTAAATGGTAATGTAATATTTTTGGGTGTATGAATGCATTTTTTAAGTGGAGAAATATTATTTGCAAACTACATCTACATGTGGCAATAACACTCATATTTGTGTGGGTTTCCAACTCCCTTGATAATTACAACTTTTGCTGCTGCAGGTCTTTATCAGTGTGATGGTATGATATTTAGGTCCATGACGCTATTATCTTAATGTTTTCACCACAACAGGAAACACTTATCAAAGTCCTGACAAACTTTTTCAAAAAGTGCAGTTTCTATCAGCTGTAGCTGGTTCATGCTGCAGATAAAGTCAACCATATCAGGACTTCTGGTCTTGTGCAATACAAAAACTTCAAATATTTCCATCTCAAAAATTTAATTGCTATAATCTCAAGCCTGTTTTCAACTGGTGTTCACTCCATGTCACTAAAAGGGAAATATCTCATTTGGCTTTCAACAAATAAATTTAGGCCTCAGCTAATTTCGCCAGTGTAGTAAAACGATCATAAGTACACAGATATTTTTAAATGTGAAACCTGAGTATACCTCACACCGACGTGACTGTCTGGGTAATAACACGTTCTTGACCTGTTTCCTGTTCAGATGGTTTTACAGTGTGAGCAGGTCATATTTAAAATAGAGCCTTGAGAACTTTATCTATACAATGCTTACTCAAATGAAGTGGACACATAAAAGAACTACAATAAAAATGCAATCAGTCAAATTTATATTGTATCCTAATAAGAATAAAATGCATCAAGAAACCTGAAGTTCAAACAGTGAACAGCTTATTACAAAGACATGCTGGTTGCATGTTTACAAGCTTTAAATCTGCAAAATCACAGATCTGAAAAGAAGCCGTTAACCCTGCTGTGAGCTTTTATCTATTACAAAATTGCGATGGCAGACAAACCAAAATTCTCCTAACGATGTTGCACAACACTGGTGTAGGTTGCGCAATATGTAGCTTAACCAATATTCAGTATATGTTTAAAAATATATATACACAAATGGAAACATGAATTCACCCTCAGCTTAAATTTCCTTAGTGTGTGGCATATCACTGCATGTCTGACATTAAATCAGACTAAAATTTTCCTGTTTAAGGCCAGTTAGGATTACCAAAATTATTATTATTTAGAATTTTTTTCAAATTTTTTTTTTATTACTTTCTTCAAAGTCAGAAGTTTATGCATACTAAGATTACTAAATCTTTTAAAAAATTGGGAAAGCCCAGATGATGATGTCATGGTTTTGGAAGCTTTTGATAGGTTAATTGTCAACATTTGAGTTAACCCCTTAGCATTCCAGTCAGTTTTCCTCAAAATGTCTAAAAATAGCATATGCAAAGTTAAATCAAATTCTTTCTTCACTTAGTGGCTGTAGAAAATTTGAAACGTCCCACAGGTGGGACACCGGCATTTTAAGAGGTTAATTGGAGGCACACCTGTGGATGTATTTTAAGGCACACCTCAAACACACTGCTTTCTTGTGTGACATCATTGGAAAATCAAAAGTAATCAGCCAAGATATCAGGAAGGGAATTGTGGACCCCCACAAGTCTGGCTCGTCCTTGGGTACAATTTCCAGATACCTGAAAGTGCTACATTTATCTGTTCAAACAATTATATGCAAGTATAAACACCATGGAAATGTCCAGCCCAGTGACCTGCAGTGAGGTTCATATCCAGTGAGGCTATGGTGCTTTCAAGGTCAGCTTTACAAATCAGATTTTATAAATAATTTTACCAAAAAAGTGTAATGTGTAGAAGAGCTTGAAATGACGAGGCG
This sequence comes from Pholidichthys leucotaenia, assembly GCA_020510985.1. NCBI lineage: Eukaryota > Metazoa > Chordata > Actinopteri > Cichliformes > Pholidichthyidae > Pholidichthys > Pholidichthys leucotaenia. Next base: position 428,565,481 of record CM035836.1, on the reverse strand, counting down.
ATTTGATATATAAACCAAAGTTTATTTATCAGCTCTCCTAACAAGTCTCATTCAGTGCAGAGGTGGTAGAAGGAAAAGAGACCGAATATCTCCGGCTCACTGACTTTATACTTGCACATAACAAAAGACATGCATAACAAAGGCTGACATCCCTCATTATCTTAATCCCCCCATTGTCTTGGTATTTCCTCTCCTCGCCCAGGGGGTGAGGGTAGCTCCTCCGGTCTCCACCGCAGTGTCTGGGAACGTCTTTGTTCTTCACTTGGTGGTTGAGAGCCTTTGTCCTTTCAGAAGTGTGAAGTTGCTTTACATATGTAATTACCAAACATTTCCACATGCTTCAACATATGTAGGTTATGGAATATATGATTAATATAGACCACAAATGTATTTTATTTTATTTACATCTTAATGGAATACACAGAAAAGGCAGTACTAAAAGTCCATATTCTCATTCTATAACTCCTTGAGTAGAGACAATGTGCAAAGACCTTTGGTTACACAAGTGTAATGTATCAAGTTATTTTTACAAACAAGTTTTTTGGGGGCACAAATTCATTATACTTTGTTTTTGGCGAAGGAATAATGTAAATTACAGTGACTCAGAGAGCTGCATCTGTCTGTGTGTGTGTTGCAGCTCCACAACTTACACTCATTATTACAAATTATTAGTAGTATTTACAACTACTACACATGCATGGTCTTACCTTTATTTGTAAATAAAGTAAATTTGCCTATCCTTCTGGAGAAAAATCGCTGTGACTTTGTTAAAAAATGTCCTTATCTTCTTTTATTTAAAAAAAAAAAAAAAATCCCATGCTTATGGTGCTTAAGCACACTCCCTCTCATTAAGGCAATGGTACTGCAAGCCTCTGACTGATTTTTAGCCTCACCTGCCTCCCCCAACTGCACATCACTGGTCCAGCCATCATACCACTCAGGAAGGAGACGGGGTCTGTGTCTCAGAGATGAACATGTTTTGGTGCAAAATGTGTGTATCAACCCCAGAGCAAAAGCAAAAGACCTTGTGAAGATGCTGGCTGAAGCTGGTAAAACATTGTCATTATCCACATAATGACACTGCCATACACAAACTGCTAGCACCTGTGTGTGTGTATGGCAGCTCTGCTGCCATCAGTGTGTGAATGTGTGCGTGAATGGGTGGATAGCAGGATCTGTAAAGCGCTTTGGTCATCGAGAGACGAGAAAAAGCGCTATATAAGTGAACGCCATTTACCATTTACCACAGTGAAACGAGTCCTGTACCGACATGGGCTGAAAGGCCACCCAGTGAAGAGGAAGCCATTACTCCAAAAGTAACATAAAAAGCCTGATCACAGTTTGCAAATGCATACAGGAACAAAGACCTTAATTTTTGGAGCCATGTCCTGTGGTCTGATGAAACTAAAATTGAACTGTTTGGTCATAATGGCCATTGTTACGGAAAAGGGGGAAGTTTGCAATCCTAAGAACACCATTCCAATTGTGAAGAACAGAGACGACAGCATCATGATGTGGGGGGGTTCACGAGGTTATGTCTTTTTATACAGTGTATGTAAATTTCTGGTTCCAAGTGTATCGCCACAGCAGCAACAACAATCTTATCTGACATTTCAGAATGGCTGAGATGTGCGGTGACTTTCTCAGCCATTCAGTTATTTTGATCCTTATATCAGACTACATGCTAAATAATTAGCCTCTATCTGCTAGTTTGTACTATTACTGCACAACACCTTCAACAAACCTTTTAAACACATCAATAAGCTGTGCTTTAACAAAATAACTTCCAAACACTTGTTTTATAATGGACATAACCTGGGGAAGCTGCAGTAAAGGTACATTAAACAACAGCAGGTAAATTTACACAGCAGCCAAATATAATATACACATTTCAAGGGGACATATGATGAAAATTTTGCATTTCACTGCTTTTGTCGATCTATTTGGGTATTTAAAATGATCATTTTAGGATAGGAAGAATGTCATTCTTAACATCTTACAATTTTCCATGGATTAATTTCAAATTCTAACATCATCAAGAACATATATCTGTATTTTGATAAACAAAATAATAATTTCTGTTGTTTTACATGAGATCTAGAAAACCACTATATGAGCCCTCTCAGAAAACGCTGTGTTTCAGACATCCTCAGCGTTAAGGCCTTTACATACTCTGCAAGAACAGAGAAATTTGTTCTCTATCCCAGGGCTACAAGAACAAAATGGCATAATTTTGTTCTTGCAACCCTGGTTTGGGAGTTCTTACAGCTTGTTCTTGACACATCATTGTGGCAGAACTTTCTTCTTGCATGGTGTCCGAGAACTATTGTGTGATTGGTCAGAAATTTGAATTTCCCAGGAGTTCTTGCACTTTCTTGTGAAGTATGAAATGTCCTGGCCAAAGAGAACTTTATTCTTGTTCTTGCCACTTCAAGTAAAAGAACAAATTTCTCTTTTCTTGAGGAGTATGTAATGGCCTTTACTCATGAGTCCCTAATCTCACTAGGTGAAAGCTTTGCAACTGACACGTATGGCAAAGCCAATCACAAGTGAGGAGGTGCAACCTGTAGCATGGGTTGGCCAATTTTTGGTTCATGGAGCACTACGTAGACAAAACACAGAAATGAGAAGCACCAAATTTGACAGATAAAGAGCATAATGAAGATCTAAAGCCTATAAAATTAAAATCTAATGCTACCGTGACCAAAAGCCAGTTTAGAAAGCTTGGGATCAGTCCGCCAAGGTCTCCGCCTTTGACCGCCACCTAATCCACATAGCACCGGACCCCCATGATCCCTCCTGCAGGTGGTGAACCCACTGGAGGGCGGACCCATGTAACTCCTTCGGGCTGAGCCCGGCCGGGTCCCATGGGTGGAAACCCGGCCACCAGACGCTAGCCTTCGAGCCCCTTCCCCAGGCCTGGCTCCAGGGTGGGGCCCCGGTAACCCCATACCGGGTGGGGTACACTGAATCCTTGATATACAATTTATCATGAGAGTCTGTTGGATCGTTCTTAGTCTGGCCCTTCACCCAGGACCAGTTTGTCTTGGGAGACCCTATCAGAGGCAAATTGCCCCGGACAACATAGCTCCTGGGATCACTGGGGCACGCAAACCCCCCCACCACGATAAGGTGACGATCCATGAGGGAGCCATCCATGATGGTTGACACGCCTCTGCAACATTGCGTGGAGGTCGGGGGCAGTGCCTTTGGCATGGCAAACCGGGGTGGTGGTTCCGCTCTTCAAAAAAGGGGACCGGAGGGTGTGCTCCAACTTTAGAGGGATCACACTCCTCAGCCTCCCTGGGAAGGTCTATGCCAAGGTACTGGAGAGGAGAGTCCGGCCGTTGGTCGAACCTCGGATTCAGGAGGAGCAATGTGGTTTTCGTCCTGGCCGTGGCACATCGGACCAGCTCTTTACCCTCTCGAGAATTCTTGAGGGTTCGTGGGAGTTTGCCCAACCAGTTTACATGTGTTTTGTGGACTTGGAGAAGGCATTTGACCGCGTCCCTCGTGGATTTTTGTGTGGGGTGCTTCGGGAGTATGGGGTATCGGGCTTGTTGTTACGAGCTATTCGGTCTCTGTACAACTGTTGTGAGAGTTTGGTTCGTATTGCCAACACTCGGTCGGAGTCATTCCCAGTGAGAGTTGGACTCCGCCAGGGCTGCCCTTTGTCACCAATCCTGTTCATAATTTTTATGGACAGGATTTCTAGGCGCAGCCAGGGAATGGAGGGTGTCATGCTTGGTGACCACAGGATCTCATCTCTGTTGTTTGCAGATGATGTTGTCCTGTTGGCTTCATCCAGCAATGACCTACAGCTCTTGCTGGGACGGTTTGCCGCTGAGTGTGAAGCGGCTGGGATGAGAATCAGCACCTCCAAGTCCGAGTCCATGGTCCTCAGCCGGAAAAAGGTGGATTGTCCTCTCCGGGTTGGGGACAGGCTCCTGCCCCAAGTGGAGGAGTTTAAGTATCTTGGGGTTTTGTTCACGAGTGAGGGGAAAATGGAGCGAGAGATCGACAGACGGATTGGAGCAGCATCTGCAGTGATGCGGACGTTGTACCGGTCTGTTGTGGTGAAGAGGGAGCTTAGTTCTAAGGCAAAGCTGTCGATTTACCAGTCAATCTACGTTCCTACTCTCACCTATGGTCACGAGCTTTGGGTAATGACCGAAAGAACGAGATCGCGGATACAAGCGGCTGAAATGAGCTTTCTCCGTAGGATTGCTGGACTCACCCTCAGAGATAGGGTGAGGAGCTCAGTCATCCGGGAGAGGCTCAGAGTAGAACCGCTGCTCCTCCACATTGAAAGGAGTCAGTTGAGGTGGTATGGGCATCTGATTAGGATGCCTCCTGGACGCCTTCCACTTGAGGTGTTTCAGGCACGTCCCACTGGGAGGAGACCCCGGGGCAGACCCAGGACTCGGTGGAGAGACTATGTCTCCCAGCTGGTCTGGGAACGCCTTGGTATCCCCTCTGAAGAGCTGGAGCAGGTGGCTGGGGAGAGGGAAGTCTGGGCTTCTCTGCTTGAACTGCTGCCTCCGCGACCCGGACCTCCGGAAAAGCGGTAGAAGATGGATGGATGGATGGATGCTACCGTGACTGTGGAGGGTCTGAACTATAATTCAGCATATGCAGCCATGACGCACAAGCCTCAGGAGGACACATGAGCACAACAGCCCCTGGCTCCTACACCATGTGAGAACTAGGAGACTTCTGGCTGGCCAACGGTGTAGGCTGCCGGTCCTGTGTGCTACATGGCCACACATGCCAAACCACCGCCCAGATCCTCCACAACTATGGTGCCACCAGATCTCAAATGTTTTAGGCATTTTATGGCATTGCTGCACACGATATAGTGCTAACAGCTTCAGCAGCTAAAAACACTAACCATTCACACTTGCATAAATATTTAAAGAATATACTTACAGGTTGGGGGTCCGACGTAGGTTTCACCAGTGTGGGGACAGTGGTATCCTTGAAAATAAGAATAAGCTTTTTGACAAAACCAAAGTTATACTTTCCAAGGTTTTGGAATTAATCCTATAGGAAATGACAAGAACAGAGTAATAACTTTGGGCTAAAATCTTCTAGAATGTCTGTAAAAATAAATTTTTGTAACTTTTCTCTTAGAGATGAAACATCTCCAGCAGGGCTGGATTTGATCAATGAAGCTGGCCAATAATAGAGTGGCTAAAGCTGGGTTTACCTTTTCGTGATGTACAGGAGAAAACACACAAGAATTACACTGGCTCGGAACAGACAGAATTTCAATAAAGGATGTGTGTGTGTATTTATTTTAAGAGAAGTGCCTGTTTTGATGTTTATTCAATAATCACGTGACCAATAAACCTACAAAAACACATTTTTTCAGTGAATGGGACCTTTAGAGTCTTGGTCTTTCTGCACTCTGGTTTTGGTCTGGGCTTGACACTACTGGAAACACGAACACATGGAGACACATGACAAGGACCTGACAGAGACCGACTGGAGATGACAGTCAGTCATCAGTAATTAGGGGTAATGATGCACAGTAGGATAGCCACACAAAGAATGACCAAAATACAGAACACAAAAACTGAGACAAAGACACATGTTTTGCCCTTAAATTCAACTTGGTTCATTTTGGAACTTCTATGCTACTTTTCTAAGCTTATTAAAAGGATTTTGCTAAAAAAAAAAAAAAAAAAAAAAAAAAAAAAAAAACAAACATGAAATCCTTTTATAAGAATATTTTTTTTATTTAAAATTTATTCAAAGACGTGCCAAAATCAAAGCACAGTTTGATAGATATGTAAGACCCTGTTTGTTAGCAGCACTCTTTTACATGCAACAATTTCAAGTTGCTCTCTTTAAAAAGAACATCTCCTCCCACTTATGACATCTATTGGTGTAAAACAAAGCTGACAAGCAGCTCCCTCACTTAGTCTGCATGAAAACTGCTCTAAAGGAGTTTCAGTGTATGAATCTCAGGGCTCTGCTGAATCAGCAGGTGTGATGGATTGGTGTCTTCCTCTGAAGATGATGCTGCTGATTGTGTTTCTGCTGCAGTCCACCAACATCATCTGGTTGCATGGAAATCCTATCACAGGTGATATTATGGCTAGTATTTTATGTTGTTTTGTCTTTTTGAAAAAAAAAATAGGCTCAATAGACAACTGTGAAGTGAAAGTGTGAGATGTTCTAAAAGAAGACAGACATGTTATAGGACATGTTATAGCACGTGTGATACTTGGACTAAAGCTTAGCTTTCTGTTTGATTCTAAGTTTGATTTTTGGAGAATCGTGTTTGATTTCTTATTTGAATATAGCTGGAGCTTTAAACTGAATGTCACTGTTAATGTAAAAGCATCCACGCTTAACAAGTTTTTTTCAATAATCCAGTATTTATTATGATATCAGGATTCACCCTGGGTGGAGGGTTGTCCACGCAGACCACCTCTGCTGCACCTGCAGGAGGAATATTCACCTTTGGGACCGCTGCTCAGTCTCAACCAGCAGCAACAGCCGCACCAGCAACAACCACAACATCGAGTGGCCTCACCTTTGGAAGTTTCAGTTTCCAAATGTGTTACTCGATTTGTTTCCCGGGGCTAGAGTCTCTGACATTGAGGCTCTTATCCCTGACCTTCTGAATGAATTCCCTCACGTAGAAACTGTTGTTGTGCATGTGGGATGCAATAACATCCCAGATGAAGCGTCGGAGATTTTAAAAAGTGACTTCAGGAGCCTTCTGTCCACTCTTATGAACTGTGGCAGACGTGCGCTCATCTCTGGGCCTTTGGCACCTCTCAGGCGAGGCTGCAATTGTTTTAGTAGAACTCTCAGTCTTAATACTTGGCTGTGTTTTACTTGTCCTATTTTTAACATTGGTTTTGTTGACAATTTTAACTTATTTTGGAACCGCCCTTCACTTATGAGGCCTGATGGCATCCACCCAAATAGACTTGGTGCACGTGTTTTAAGAGACAATCTATTCTATTCCATTCGGTGTTTTTTGGTACAGTGACTGGGATTTGGCGTGTTTACTCGCTCTGAAGCTTCTGGGTTTGCCAAACTTCCCTTTTCTGGTTCTGTTCCCACTTCTTGTGTTGATCCCATTAATTCAGGTGGTCTTTACCGTTTGGATCAGCCTTTGATTTATAATCCTACAGAGATTGTGTCTGTCTCCCATTGCCCTAAATATTGTAACCCAGGACAAATACAACATAACTTGAAAAACACAAGCACTTCTGCAACTCCTCCTCATCCACTACCCTTCAACTTTGCCCCGTCTCCTCCCTTAGAGAACCTTTTTCTGCTTCCTCCAAAGTTAATAACAAAGTTAATAAAAATAGAATGCATAAACATCCCAAATTGATTAAACAAAATGTTGGTAAAATTCAAATCCAACCTCAAGTCCCTAAAATTAATAAATCGGCCTCTGTTCCTCCCCAAAACTTAAATGTTAAATGTGGTCTATTAAACATTAGGTCTCTAACTTCTAAATCTCTTCTGGTTCATGATCTATTAATCGATCATCAGATCAATCTACTATCCTTCACAGAGACCTGGCTTGGGCAAGATGATTTTGTTGGTCTGAATGAATCAACTCCCTCTGGATATTTAAACTGTCATAACCACAGAGGTTCCGGTCGTGGTGGTGGAGTGGCGGCAATTTTCCATTCTAAATTACTAGTTAATGTTAAGCAAAAATTATGTTTTAATTCCTTTGAAGGTTTGGTCCTCAGTGTGGGGTTTGTTGGCAATCTTGGCTTGAACCCAATTTTCTTTGCCATAGTTTATCGTCCTCCCTCAGCCTATTCAGAGTTTCTATTGGAATTTGCCAAATTTTTAGCTGATTTAGTGCTGAAATCCGATAGAATAATTATTGTAGGGGACTTTAAAATGCATATTGATGTAGAGAGTGATTGTCTTAATAAGGCATTCAATTCAATTTTAGACTCAAAGGGGTATGAAAGTAAAAAATTCTTCCCATCATTTCCACCATACATTGGACCTTGTTCTGTCTTATGGTATAGATATCGAAAATCTGGTAGTGTCCCCTCATAATCCTGTACTGTTTGACCATTGTCTGTTAATTTTTGATTTCATTATCTCTGATCACTTGTTTCCTAAAGAAAAATACTACTACAGCAGATGTCTTTCTGATGACGTTGTTGCCAAGTTTTTGCAGATTGTCTCCTCTATGCCATGGGTCAACACAAAAGAAACAACAGAAATAATAGATGGAGAGTCTGCTCCATTCGTGATTGATGGCATGGTTGATAGTGTTACAGCCTCTCTGCATCGGACTCTAGATTTGGTAGCCCCTTTAAAAAAGAAAAAGTCTGGACTTCCGGTCTGGACGCCATGGCGACTGCAGCTTAACACTGAAGTTCTCAGACCCAATTCAGGATAACACCTTGAAAATCAAACTTAACGGATTTTTGGAGGAGTGAAAATCAAAAGACAAAATCATCATGTCTAAAGGAAAACAGAAGAAACTGAAATTCTCCAGGCCAGGACACGTATCGGCCGGAGAATCCGAACTGGAAGATCTCCGTTCAGAAGACGAGGAACTGGTGATAGCTAACAAAAGGGTTAGCCTGAAATCACTATTTGAGGAGCTACGACGATTTCGCCGAGATGTTACGGCCGAATTTCGGGAATTCAGAGAAGAATTGAAAAGGACAAACAGCAGAGTGGACCAGGCCGAGAACCGAATCTTGGAAACAGAGGATCGAATAAAAGTGCTCGAAGATTCTGTGCTAGACCTACGCAAAAGACAAGCAGCTATAGAGGCTAAGCTAACCGACCAAGAAGGAAAACAAAGAAGAGACAACATAAGAATTCATGGTCTGATAGAAGGAACCGAAAATGGTTTTAACTCAATGGCAGAATGCGTGGAATCCTTACTAAGAGAGAAATTAGATATTCCACAAACCACCGACTTGAAGATAGAAAAGGCACATCGTTCATTAGCCGCTAGGCCGGCGGCGGAAGCGCCCCCACGTTCGGTGTTGGTAAGATTTTCCAATTTCAAAATAAAACAAGAGGTTGTAAGACTGGCCTGGCAGAAAAAAGGATTTATGCACCAGGAGAGAAAAGTCTACGTGGAACACGATTACGCCCCGGAGGTCCTTAAAAAGCGCAGGGAATACAATGACGCGAAAAAGGTGTTAAGAGAGAAGAAATTGCGCTTTCAGACACCATTTCCTGCGAAGTTAAGGGTCTTCTACGGCGATGAAACGTGTCTCTATAATTCGGCGGAAGAAGCAACAGCTGACATGGCGAAAAGAGGCCTCCCGGTAACGGTATTTAAACCCCCAGCAGACCCGAGTGCGAAGATCAGAGCTCAAACATGGACAACACAAAGACCTTCAAAATCCACGGACCAGCAGCGGGAAACCCAGCACCAGAGCGTCGCGGATAAACTATCCGTTTTCAGGTTGGAATAGCGACCTTTTTTTTTTTTTTTTTTTTTTTTTTCTCTTGAATCAATCCGCACATCCAACCCCCCTCATACAAGGTAACAAACATTAAAGGAGATGCATATTCAGCATGTGGTAAAACATTTCATGGAACAATCATATTATTTGAAACAAATAAGTCTTTGTAAAAAAAAAAAAAAAAAAAAACTTGTTAAAATAGAAATGTGACAATAATCCACATGTTCTCCTCATACTAACAAATACTGTTTTTGCGTGAATGTTTGATGTGATGGGGGTGGGAGGGTGCACACAATTTCACAGGGTTTAGGCATAAAAGGAAAAAAAAAAAATCATTACAAGTTTGGATTGGGTTCTGAAACTCACGTTAAAAGCATGGGACTACTTTCAGTGGTAAGAGAGGGCCCTCAACACGTAACAGAGTTTGAGGAATTTCCCTCAGAGCCTTCACTCCATCAAGGCTCTTACAGGGTCTTTAAAAAGACCTCAGCTCAGGAAGTTCTTATGACAGCTTTTTGTTTTAAAGTTTTTTACACTATGTTCTTAATGTTTTTCTTGTTTTTAATGTTCTTTCAGTTTCTGAGTAGCACAAAAGAGGGCCACCACACAGTTATACTAAACAAAACAACACAATGGAGAAACAGGGTGTAACCAAAATAATTTCATATAATGTAAAAGGAATCCTGAATCCAGTTAAAAGATCCAAGATTCTAGGCAAAATGAAAAAAGACAAAGCAGGAATAATACTTTTACAAGAAACCCACCTAACAGACGTGGAACACAATAAACTCAGTAGACAAGGGTTTAAAATGATCTCTTCATCTTCATATAAATCAGGGAGGAGGAGGGGAGTAGCGACATTGATATCAACCAAAATTACATTTGAAAAAAAATCAGAACACAAAGATAAAGAAGGGAGATACAGTTTGGTAACTGGGCGGCTAGAGGGAGAAGATATCACCCTTCTGAATGTGTATGCTCCCCCAGGGGCTAACTGGAAATTTTATAAAAATGTATTCGACCTAATGATAACTAAAGCTCAAGGTTTAGTGATATGTGGTGGGGACTTCAATCTTAGACTGAATCCATACTGGGATGCTTCTGGTAATTCCCCACATCAAAATAACACCCAAAACAGGAAGACTCGGATGCTACTAAAAGAATTGGGAATCTGTGACGTGTGGAGGGAACTCAACCCCAGTGTAAAAGACTATACATTTTACTCAACTCCACATTCATCTTACTCAAGGATTGACTATTTTTTTATGTTTAATAGAGACATTGGAAGAGTAAAAACATGTAAAATAGGACTGATGGATCTCTCCGACCACAGTCCGATCTACATGGACTTAAATATCCAAAAATACACAAATAATACATTTTCTTGGAGGTTAAATTCAAATGTCCTGAAAGGACCATTGAAAGATGAATTGGAATCAGATATTCTCAGATATTTGGAAGATAACGATAATGGAGAAGTATCCCCTTTAATACTGTGGGATGCATGTAAAGCTGTAATAAGAGGAAAGATTATTGCAAAACTGGCAACCCAAAAGAAACTAAGACAAGAAAAACTATCCACATTAGAGTCAGAACTTAGGAACCTAGAAAAAGAACACAAAGGCAACACTCATTCTACTGACTCGCTCAAGATTAAGGAAATTAAAAACCAAATAAATGAGATCTACACAATAGAAATCCAGAAGAAACTTACATTTCTGAAACAAAAATACTATGAAGCAGGCAGTAAATCGGCAAAATTGCTAGCCTATAAATTGAGGAAACATCAAACAGAAAGAGCAATCTACAAAATCAGAGACCCAGTATCAAAGGAAATAAAATTCAGAATTCAGGATATTCTTAAAAACTTCGAGAATTACTATAAGAACTTATACTCCCACAAAAAACATAAAAACGCATCCGAGGCATTCCTAAACACATTAAACCTTCCCCAACTTACGGAGTCACAAAATAAAACACTACTGTCAGAAATACATCCTAAAGAATTGGAAAAAGCAATTATGAAACTTAAAGCTAACAAATCCCCAGGAGCTGATGGCTATACAGCAGAGTGGTACAAAACCTTTAAACAGCAACTATCTCCTCTCCTCCTGAAAACATTTAATTATGTCCTCCACACAGGGGAAATCCCCCCCTCCTGGAGAGAAGGGGTCATTGCAGTTATACCTAAACCGGAAAAGGATAAACTAGAGTGCTCCAACTACAGACCAATCAGTGTACTAAATCAGGACTATAAGCTTTTTACCATTATCCTTGCCAAAAGGTTAGAAAATATACTGACAGACCTAATTCATTTAGACCAAACAGGTTTTATAAGACAAAGACAGACACAAGACAACATTCGACGCACTTTACACATAATTCATCATATAAAAAAATATAACTTAAATGCAGTCATATTGGGATTAGATGCTGAAAAAGCATTCGATTCGGTTGACTGGTCTTTTCTATATAGAATCTTATCCAGTTTCAATTTTCATAACAACTTCATTAGAACTATACAGGCATTATATAAAAAACCAACAGCTAAAATAAGGATTAACGGTAATTTATCATCATCTTTTGAACTGGAAAGAGGATGTCGTCAGGGCTGCCCCCTGTCTCCACTGCTCTTTGCAATCTTCATAGAACCTCTGAGCCAATGGATAAGACAAAACCAAAAAATTCAAGGTATTACACTTGGTCAGAAGGAACATAAAATAGCACTCTTTGCTGATGACATTTTAATATACCTAGGGCAGCCGGACACTTCTTTACCAGAACTAACCTCAGTTTTTTCAGAGTATGGAGATTTATCGGGGTACAAATTAAATATGCATAAAACCCAAGTTTTAACATTCAACTATGACCCAAATCATTATTCACTAAGCAAACTCAAAACTAACTGGGAGTCGGAATCTATGAAATATCTGGGGGTCAATATCCCGAAACAACTCAACAAAATTATATCACTAAACTATGATCCACTGGTGACAAAAATAAAATCTGACCTAGCAAGATGGAATATGATACCATTCTTGGGTACTGCACAAAGAATTGAAGCAGTCAAAATGAATATACTTCCACGTCTTCTATACCTTTTCCAAACAATACCGGTAGAACCTCCCAAAAAAACATGGCAGGAGCTGGACAGAAGGATCTCAAGATTCATATGGCAGGGCAAGAGACCTAGAATCAGATATAGAACCCTACAGCTAAACAAAGACAAAGGTGGGCTCGCGCTGCCAAATATCAGGGACTACTTTAAAGCCGCACAAATTAAAACTTTAGTAGAGATATGTAACCCAGTCTACACTGCACAATGGAAGGAGATCGAATGCCAAATAACAAGTGACATCCCCCTACAGGCAATAATAGGGAACAATGTCTTACCTAAGCTTTTGAATAACACTAACCCGTGGATAGAGACCCCGCTAAAAATTTGGTTTAAGATAGTCAGAGAGAATCAAACTAAAGAGCCCTATCGACTTCTGCAATGGATCGCCTATGATCAGGACTTTACTCCTAATAAAACAGACACCAGATTTAAAAAGTGGAAGGAGAAAGGGCTGATAAAATATTACGATTTTTTTAAAGGGCAAATCTTAAGAAGTTTTGAAGATTTGAAAAAACAAGGCCTAATAAATCAAGACCTTTACAGGTTCTTCCAGCTTAGACACCACATAAACAATATACTTAAAAAGGAGGTTTTGGAAAGGGCCCAGTCAGGTGTTCTGAAGGTCTTCTTAATGGCATATAAAGGGATCCCAGGGATCAGATACATTTCTAAAATATACCAAGGTCTTCAAGACTTAAAAGGAGACAACACATCTTATATAAAAGAGAGATGGGAAAAAGAGGGGAATTTCACTTTACAACTGGAAATATGGGAAAAGCTAAATAAACAGCAATGGAAAAGTACCTCATCCCTGCACTGGAGAGAATTTGGATGGAAAAACTTGGCAAGATTTTTCAGAACACCTGCACAAAACAAATTTACCCATAAGGGATTGAACTGTTGGCGCTTGTGTGGTGAAAAGACTGCAAATCATTTTCATGTGTTTTGGTCATGCCCAGTTATCCACCAATATTGGACCAAGGTACAGACAATATTGGGGAAAATATTCAAAATTACAGTTCCCTTTTCTTTTGTAACTTTGTATTTGGGTTTACTACCGGACTCACTGGAAAGACGAGGAGAAAAATACTTATTCAGTGTTTTAATATTGGCAAGCAAAAAAGCTCTAACTAAAAAATGGATGTTGAAGGACTGTCCTACACCTGAAGATTGGACTAACGTGATCCAAGACATTTACTCGATGGAAAAGTTGACATTCGCACTGAGACAGGACATGGATGTGTTCATGAACTTTTGGCAACCCTGGACCGCATATGTGTCTTCCATTAGATCTAATCTTTGACAAATACCATTTCAATAATGGTTCCGCTCTTTGTTCCAAAGCTACTCAGATGCTCTTTTATCTTTATTTACTTACTTTTTCTTTTTGTTTGTTTTTTACTGGTTTGTTTGTTTTGTTTTGTTTTTTTGTTATTTGTTTCTTGTTTTTTTTTCCTCTTTAATTTCACTTTTTCTTTCACTTTAAAAAAAAAAAAAAAAAGGGGTGTTGTAAGAATTAATCTTCCAATGTTGTCAGATATCAGAAAATAAGGGAACATGTGATGAAAATGTAAACACTGCATTGCTGTAACGACCTGTATACCCTTTACAAAAACTTAAATAAAAAAAAAAAATAAAAAAAAAGAAAAAGTCTAACCAGAGATTTCTAATCCCTTGGTTTAACTCAGAAACTTGTGACTTAAAACAGAAAACTCGTCAGTTGGAAAGGAAATGGCATTCAACTAATTCAGATGAATTCTACTTAGCGTGGAGAAATCATTTCCTTATCTATAAAAAATCTCTTAGAAAAGATAGATCAAGCTATTGTTCTGCATTATTAGAAGCGAACATGAATAACCCCAGGTTTCTCTTAAACACTATAGTCAGGTTTACAAAGAGCCAGGGCTTGATCAATCCTCGCATCCCCCCCTGAGTTTTCTAGTCAGGACTTTCTGAACTTTTTCAATCTTAAAATTTTATCTATTAGAGATGAAATCAGTCAGATTCTTCCTACCGTAAACTCAAGTACATTAACTTCTACAGCTCCCTCAATTGATACAGTATCTGCTTAGATAAGTTTACTCCAATCAACCTCTTAGAGTTGGATAAAATAATTTCCTCATCTAAGTCTTCATCTTGCCTTTTAGACCCTATTCCTTCTAGGTTATTTAAAATCATCTTCTCAATTATTGGCAGCCGTATTCTTCTTATAATTAATTCTTCTTTAACTCCGAGTTATGTACCACTGGCTTTTAAAATTGCTGTAATTAAACCCTTACTCAAAAGACCGACTCTCGATCCAGGAGTTTTGGCCAATTATCGACCAATCTCTAATTTGCCTTTCATTTCTAAAATCTTGGAAAGAGTTGTTGCTGTGCAACTAACTGACCATTTGCAGGGAGTTGGTTTGTTTGAGGTGTTTCAATCTGGGTTCAGAACTAATCACAGCACTGAAACTGCTTTAGTGAAGGTCACTGATGACCTCCTGATCGCATCTGATAATGGATTTGTCTCTGTTCTTGTTCTTTTAGATCTCAGTGCAGCCTTTGACACTATTAATCATGCCATTCTACTTGATAGATTAGAACACTTTGCTGGACTAAATGGAACTCCGTTGAAGTGGTTTAGATCTTATTTGTCCGATAGATTTCAGTTTGTTCACATTAACGATGAAGTTTCTTCCAACTCTAGGCTCAGTCACGGAGTTCCTCAGGGATCTGTGTTGGGCCCTACTCTTTTTATTGTATATATGCTCCCGTTAGGCAATATCATCAGAAAGCACTGTATACATTTTCATACCTGTCAAGGCATACCTCATGCCTCCCTTATTGGGGGGGCCTTCACACCTGTACTGACCTCATGCCTCCCTTATTGGGGGGGCTTTCACGCCTGTACTGAGTACTTAAAAACTGTATTTATCGGCAGATGAAAGAAAACTGAAGCAAAAAAAAACAAAACAAAAAAACAAACAAACAAACAAACAGCAACTGCAACATGAACTATTTCAAATTCATTCATTTATGCTGCCAATGCTGAAACAAAAGCAGAATGGATTTTTGTTTCATAAGTTAAGTATCAGAAATAATTCTCTTTGAAATTGTGTTAATAATAATAACAATGAAAATATCAATCTTATTCAGCCCTTTCAATATAATGCTATACATTCAGATGTACATTCTGCTGGGGGTTTCTTCCTGTTAAAAGGGAGTTTTTCCTCTCCACCGTCACCAAGTGCTTGGTCACAGGGGATCGCCTTATTGCTGGGGTCTTTCTGCAACTGTGGGGTTCCCCCTACAGTTGATAGTGCTATGAGATGACTGTTGTTGTGAAATGGCGCTATATAAATAAAGTTGAATTGAATTGAATTGAATGTAAAGCAAAGTTCCAAGATACAAAATAACAGTACACTATAGGGGATTTGGGCTACCTCTAAGCATGTTTGTTAAGATTTTAAAGCATTTTTTTTTGTTATATTTAGGTAATATTTGAAGGTGAATAATACTGCCCATACCTGAAAATATTTGGAGATTTCTCCTTCAGTCTGGAAAGGTCTCGACCCACCATCGTGTTGCAATTGTCCAAACCAAAGCCCACAACATTCTGCCATGGAATATTGTGCAATCTAAAATAAATAAATAAATGGTGACGGTGAAGGAGAACGGTGACGTCCAGTCCCTCGATATCCCTTTTCTTCAAGCTTTGTTTACTTCGCCGGTGGCGCGCTGCAAGAAGCCATTTTGAAACTCACAAAAACACTGCTTAGGTGCGCTTGTGGAGGATCGAAATAAGTGCAGGCGGACGCTGAACGCACTGCCAGCCCTGTACGCTATGGGGGTCACACACAAGGTGTTCCTCCACACTCTCAATAATTTTTTTTCCCGTATATTTTTCTTTTTGGCGTACAGAAATGGCAATACGCCCGTATTTGCTAAAATTGCATTTTCCCCGTATTAAAATACGGCGAAACCGTATCACTTGACAGGTATGCATTTTCACTGTTATGCAGATGACACACAACTATACCTGTCAGTGAAGCCTGATGATTGTAATCAATTAGCCAAGTTAGATGCCTGTCTTAAGGACATCAAAGCCTGGATGACTTGTAATTTTCTACTATTAAACTCTGATAAGACTAAGTCATTCTTGCTGGCCCAAAACATCTTAGAAATTCCTTCTCAAATTATGCCTTTAATTTAGATGCCGCCACTCTCACTTTGAATAGTTCTGTGAAGAACGTTGGAGTTATTTTTGATCAAGATTTGTCCTTTTATTCACATATTAAAATTGTTTCTAAGACCGCTTTCTATCATCTGCGCAATATTGCCAAGATCAGGAGCATCTCGTCTCTAAATGATGCTGAGAAACTGATTCACACCTTTGTCAGCTCTCGATTAATGTAATTCGTTATTATCTGGTTGTCCTAAAGTATCCTTAAAAAATCTTCAGTTGATTCAAAATGTTGCTGCTAGAGTTTTTACTGGTTCTAGAAAAAGAGATCATCTCTCTCCGGTTCTGTCCTCCCTTCATTGGCTTCCCATAGAATTTAGAATCAAGTCCTCCTTCTTACTTTCAAAGCTCTTAATAATCAGGCCCCCCAATATATAAAAAATCTGATATTACCTTACCATCCTAATAGAGCATTACGCTCCCAAAATGTTGGCTTACTTGTGGTGCCCAGAATCTCCAAAAGTACAATGGGAGGCAGAGCCTTCTGCTACCAAGCTCCTTCTCTCTGGAACCAGTTACCACTCTGGGTCCGGGAGTCAGACTCGGTCTTTGTTTTTAAGAACAGGGTAAAATCCTTCTTTTTTAATATAGCTTATGTTTAAGGAGGGATTTTGTGTCTTTTATCCCCACTTTTGTTCTGTTGTTATTTGATCCATACTGCTGGTTGACCTCCAATAATGTACTTGGCACCTTACTGTTATGTTTTTATGTCTGCCCTCTCCATCCTCCCTATCCCCTCACCCCAAGCCAGTCGCAGCAGATGACTGCCCCTCCCTGAGCCTGGTTCTGCTAGAGGTTTCTTCCTGCCAAATAGGAGTTTTTCCTCTCCACTGTCGCTTAGTGCTTGTTCATAGGGAATCGTCTGATTGCTGGGTTTTTCTGAGACTGTGGGGTTTTTCTCTGCACTCTGGCGCCATGAGACGGCCTCTGTTGTGATGTGGCGCAGTATAAATAAAGCTAAATTGAACTGAATTATTCATAGTAGTATTATGGCATTTTAGAAAATGGTGATTAAAAACTTTTTTAAACCACCATTTTTATATTTATTGTTAGCTAGATGACCAGTTATCATTTTTGGACTGGTGGTCTCTTTAGCCCAAGAAAGAGGATCTGCAAAAATACACAGAAGACAATCAGAGAGTGTATACCTCCTCCAAGGCTCCGTCTGTCAGGAGCCGAGCTGGCTTGGTTACCCCCGGCTCGGTCCTGATCTCTATGTGGGTTTAGGTGCCACTAGGGATATGCATTTTTCTGTATTCTGTGCTTTGCTTTACCCATAACCACTGCTTTCTGGCCAGCAGCGGTGAGGCAGCCCCTTTGGCTCACGCTGGTGCAAGCGCTGTCTGACTGCCTGCCGGTCTGACCACACCCCCTCTCTTATTACTGTCAGCCGTTCCCACTCCCGTGCTCCATCTCCCCACTCCTCGCCCAGGTGTGACCAATTTACCATCTCCAGCAATGCGTGTACTTTAGGAGCCTTTTGCCAGTCACACATTGCTGGGTCATTGCACTAGACATGCGGTCGTTAATCGCCGTATGATAGTCAAAGTCATTGAAGGACTGTGTTTCTCTCGGAGCTTATTCGGACTTACTCGGACAGCTCCAGTTCTGTGAGTATTTACTGTGTGTGTTTCCCCCGGTGGTCCTCACCCTAAGACCGTTGAGCATCCTTGAGGACTCCTTAAGCTTCTAAGGAAACTATAGTTGGAACTGTGTGTCAGTATGTGTTAAATCCTCGTCCTTTCACCCCTCACCGTGTGCTATGGAGAGATGCACGGGAGGATTTATGACACCGTCCATCCCTCCATAACTCCTTCCATCAGTCCATACCTCTAACTGTCCATCCATGTCTCCATCTGTCCATACCTCTGCCAAGGCCATATTTCACAATGTTAAAGAAAGTGAACAAATGATCCAGAATCTGCATCCTGACCCAGATCACCTCCAAAATCTAATGGGTTCATCTGTAGCCCAAGGGCCACCTCTGGTGAAAGTTTCATCAAAATCTGTCCTGTAGTTTTTGCAATAATTCTGCTGACAGACGGATGATCAATCGCACTGCATTGCAAGATAAGACCTTGGTGGAGGTATGTGCTGATGAATCGCCTCCAAAATGTAATGGGTTCATCCATAGCCCAAGGGCCACTTCTGGTGAAAATTTCATCAAAATCCTTCCAGTAGTGTTTACATAATCCTGCTCATGAATAGACAGATATACAGGAAAACCACCCCATCACATTACCTCCTTGGTGGAGGTAATTAGACACAATAAAGAAATGCCAAAGTATCTTTTTAAAATTTAACTGAAACATATTACTAATCTCTGAAAAAATAACTAATAATCTACCAGCTATTACAAAATGTTGTTCACATAAGTGACAGGTAATAATGTGCTATATTTAAAGATTTTAAGTTCCTTGTGTTTTCTAGGAGAGGTCCACAATCTTCAGTGTGTGAATGATTACTTGGTGACAATGACCTGCACCCTGAACATTGCACCATCAGAAAACACATCAGACAGCAACAGCCCATACTGGCTCCTTTTTGAAGACACCATGGAGCAGTGAGAGACTTTAGAATTAACACATTTTTAATGATGTGATGAAAGTGGCTCTCATTATGGCTTCTCTTCCCACAGGGAACGGTGTCTGCTGAAGCACACTGAGCAGAATTATTTCTGCACCTTTAAAAAGTCAGGTGAAGAGTCAGACTATTTTTTAGACACATTTACGGATTTAGACAGATACACAATCTCACTTTGCCACAAGCAAAATGACGGATCTCCAGCGTGTGAGCTGCTGGAAGATGACTATAGACCTGTGGAAAACAGTAAGTGATGTAATAATTGTTCAGGTATAGAACATAAATGTACAATAATTATTTTTTTTTTCTCATCAGTTAAACCAAACACACCGTGCAACCTTACAGTTAATCACAGTTCAAGTCAGTACCACTTCACTTGGAAAAGCAGCTATGAGGAATTCAAGGATAAGGTCTACACTAAGCTGGAAGATATACTGAAGTATCAACTGCATTACTATGACAAAAGAGGAAAGGAGAAGGTGAGATTTTGTTATTAAAAGGATGAATGATCACAATGAATGACAGATTCATTATGATTTATGCAAGGTATGTATGGTTGATAAAATCTGTTATTTAAAGCTCCCATTCACTCCACTTTTTCTGCATTTTGACAGCTCACACGGGTCTAAATGAAATGTTTGTGACATAATTTTGTCAAATTGCCTTTAAATATGTTATTATTGCAGTGTGAAGGAACAAAATAAGTTCAGGCGAGACACAGCGAGCTGAAGGTTTCAGAGTTTTTATTCCTCCATCATCATGAGACACACTGCAGCGCTGTGCGCTGTGCTGTGTGTGTGAGCTGTGAGTGCGCTAAGTCAGCTCTTTTATACAGACAAGACAGAATGCATGGCACATTTACATATTGATATACAAATCAGTCAATACATATCAGTCACGTGATTAACTGGCGCTGGAATTCCTCTCCTTACTCCGGGGATGTATAACAATAGTCATTGTTCTGGTTGTCCCCCTAGGGCTCTCTGTTCGTATGCAATTAGCTAAATTCCCCTTGTGCGCCGTGGCTGGAAACCCATACAAAGTCCTGTGTGCAGGCTGCACGTCCGCTCCAGGTGCGCGAGCAGCCCTGAAGGTTCCGAGGGTGGCGATAGGCCGTTTTTCTCGGGCATGTGCAGCGGCGGAGGATGAATGTATCAGTCTGTGGAGCCTGTTTTGTCCCGTGCGTGGCGTGAGCTTGGCGCAGTGACCACATAGCCAAAAGTTGTGCTGTCCTCGTAATCCTGCAGTGTGCAAGCGTGGCTTCTGTGCGCAGAAGGTCCGTTGTCGAGAGGTGAGTCAGGGTCAGGGAGCTTGGTGGAAATCAGCGCAGTTGGCGTTGATGATTGTCCCCGTTCAGGCTGTTTCTGTGCGCTGCTCGTGTCACTGATCCCCGTGCGTCTCGGTCCCAGCGCTGCGCTCTCCATCCGGCCCTGGAGGTCGCCATCGTGGAGAGAGGACAAGGCGCGCGCGCTCCCGTGTGGGTGCAAAGGATGTAGGCGATCTCTGGTCCTCTGGGATCCACAGCGCGGTGAGAGGGAGCAGACGGTCATTCTCCCTCGTCAGGTCACCAGTGTGGAGGTAAAGATCAGGCAAGGGACGCACTGTGACATGTTCTGAGGCTTCCCGTCCGGGTCATCTCCAGGGTGTTCGCCTCGTGTTCCATTCTTCGTCAAGGGTCACCAGTGTGGAGGAACAAAATAAGTTCAGGCGAGACACGGCGAGCTGAAGGTTTCAGAGTTTTTACTCCTCCATCATCATGAGACACACTGCAGCGCTGTGCGCTGTGCTGTGTGTGTGAGCTGTGAGTGTGCTAAGTCAGCTCTTTTATACAGACAAGAGAGAATGCACGGCACATTTACATACTGATATACATATCAGTCAATACATATCAATTGCGTGATTAACTGGCATCAGAATTCCTCTCCTTACTCCGGGGATGTATAACAATAGTCATTGTTCTGGTTGTCCCCCTAGGGCTCTCTGTTCATATGCAATCCCTGCTGAGCGTGAATATTATCAGTCTGCATTGTGCTGGGTGTCCACACATGTGCTGGGTGCCCACAGCAGCATCATTGTGAAT
The DNA here is from genome assembly GCA_020510985.1 of Pholidichthys leucotaenia. Taxonomy (NCBI): domain Eukaryota; kingdom Metazoa; phylum Chordata; class Actinopteri; order Cichliformes; family Pholidichthyidae; genus Pholidichthys; species Pholidichthys leucotaenia. The sequence continues at coordinate 428,544,042 of CM035836.1, read as the reverse complement.
CATCTTTTGCAGTCTTACTCAGAACATCTTGTTTAAGTGCACGTCTCTTTAAATTCCTGATCCTTCTTTAACTCTGCCCTCCCTCTTACATCACTATTGCTAAACTTAGCTGGCTAGTTCCTAGCTTGGGTAGCAAGCCCGAGCCAACTAACATAACTTTGTCTTAAAGAATGAATGAAATTATGCATCACTGGTGGACATGGGTGCGTGGCTTCAGTGATCGATAAGATATGACCGACCCCTTCAGTACAATAAGCACAGAAACATTTGTGAATGAGAAGCTTAACTGTTAGCTTCAGTTATCAACTTTGGACTGAGGCGATCTCTAATAGTGAAGTTAGACTGGCCATTGTCGACCACCTAGCCAAGCTAATGCTAATGGATCAATGTAGCATCACAGCAAAAATATAACAAAACAAGCCAGAATGATGCAAGATAGTGTAACGTCGGGGCCATTTTAAGGGAGCCAGGGATTTCCCAGCATGCTTTGCCAGTTTGAAACATTACTGTGTGTGTTAAATGTGTTACTTCTGAGTTATACTGCTGTGTCATTATAACTGCATTATAATGGCCCAGCAGTGTTTAGCAGGATTAGGGCAAGATGTATCATGTGTGTGTAACCGTGATGTAAACAGAGGTCTGTGAGAATGACCTCCCCGGCTCTGTGTACTAAGTTACAAGTTGGGGGGTTGGGGTGTACAAAATAAATCTGGTTGATCAGAGCCATCTGCTCCATTGTCTTTTTGTGTGAACCCTTGCAAACGTCACACTGGTGTCAGAAGTGGGATATGGAGCGAGATGAGGATCCAGGCGGAGGTACAGCGGCCGGAGCGATTCATCGCTCAGCCGGGAACGGAGTATAGAGCAGAGACGCTGGCCCCTGGAGAGCTTTGCTGCGATGGACGGAGCAGAGCAAACCAGCCCCGTTTCCCGCCCTTTTCAGGGCAGGACGGGCTGGCGATTCCAGAGCAATTAGGAGCGGCAATCTACCGGGAGATGACCGTCCCATCCATCCAGCAGCGGGCCAAGATTCCCCGCTACAACGGCGAGAACCTGTTGGATGACCGCCTGGCCCAGGTCGAGTTGGCTGCCGCGCTGATCATCAGAGGAAACCACCGTGCTGAGAGCGAGTGGAGGAGGAGCTACGGCAGATCACAGCAGCGCGTGCACGAAGGAAACAGCCGTGGCGACGCGAGGAAGGACGGCTTCCGCTGCACAGTGCCAGGGTACATGGCATGGTACCGCCCCGCACACAGCACACGACAAACTGGCCCCTCGCCGACGCTAAATTAGAGCGAGGTGGCATGGACGGGGAAAAAGCCGCCTCCTGCAGATGCTTCCCCCGGCAGATGACGTCACAGAGGCGCAGGAGCGACGCAGCGGAGCGAGCAGGACGAAGATGCGGCCACTTTCCAGGCGCGGCAAGGGCTGGACGCATGGACGCGGGCCAGCGGCCGCCTGGGACAACTGGCAGCGGTGGGAGTCGGCCGGAGCGGGCCTGGGACTCCCGCTGCCAGGGAAGGGACTGTGCGTGGTCCTACAGAGGCTGTCAGATGTGTCCATCCGCCCGCTGATGGCCAAACCGGAACCCTACCCCAACCAGATGCTCTGACCGAGACTCAGATGGCCCGTGCATGCCGCCCTGGCACCGGGCTGACTCGTGTTGGATTTCTGAAAGTGGACTTTGAATTTTCTGGGGACAGAAACCAGTCCAGGGGGGGGCAGTGTAACGTCGGGGCCATTTTAAGGGAGCCAGGGATTTCCCAGCATGCTTTGCCAGTTTGAAACATTACTGTGTGTGTTAAATGTGTTACTTCTGAGTTATACTGCTGTGTCATTATAACTGCATTATAATGGCCCAGCAGTGTTTAGCAGGATTAGGGCAAGATGTATCATGTGTGTGTAACCGTGATGTAAACAGAGGTCTGTGAGAATGACCTCCCCGGCTCTGTGTACTAAGTTACAAGTTGGGGGGTTGGGGTGTACAAAATAAATCTGGTTGATCAGAGCCATCTGCTCCATTGTCTTTTTGTGTGAACCCTTGCAAACGTCACAATATATTATCGATTCTGGATTAGTAAACCAGGTGGAAACATATCTATTCGGGTGATTGAAATCTAAAGAACATTTAATGTAAATCTCGCTTGGTAAGCCAACTCTATAGCTCTGAAGCTAATGCCTTGGCTAGGCTCCCCACCATCTACCTTTGCAGATAGACAGCTATGGTAGTCAATAATAGAGCAGCGGCATGTACCTTGACTGGGCTTTCCCTTTGTCGACTTACAGGAATAAACCCAAGAGTTAAAATGGCTAAATTGGCCACAGAAATGATATAAAGGCTGTGTATGTTTGAAGAGAACTGAGCTGTTGAGATGTTTTTTTGATTATCATGTGACCATAGATGCATTTCAGAATGTTACAATCTACAAATATAGTCGCAAGCGACAAGTATTGGATTCCAGGCAGGTGTGGACTTCAAGGTCTTGTATTGCTTAGCAACAGCATTTAATTCATTTTGCACGATTTCATTGTGCTGTACAACTGTACAATGACAATAAAGCCTATTCTATTCTAAAACCTAAGGTCTTCTTCTTGTTCTTTTAGATTTGATTGGTGGTTGGCAACCAGCATTGCAGGTGCATTACCGCCAATGACTTGATTATCATCACTCTATATCTAGGACTCGCTATGACGTCATCAAAGATCATAGGACTCGCTACTGATGATCATAGGAGGATCGCTATGTCACAATCATAGGACTCGCTAAAAGATCATAGGACTCGCTATGACATCATCAAAGATCAAAGGCAGGCATCACTCACGATCATAAGTCTCACTATGACATAATCAAAGATCATAGGACTTGCTATGACATCACCAACGATCATAGGACTCGCTATAACATCATTAAAGATCAAAGGCAGGCATCACTGAATGAGTCATGACATGCTTGCTTACACCTGCTTTCTACAGGCATGCAGAAATTCTGACTTATACTTGGTTTCTACAGGCATGCACAGATATGTACTAGTTCGTTACCTCCGCCAGGAGGTTATGTTTTTGCCGGGGTTTGTCTGTCTGTTTGTTTGTCTGTCTGTTGGTTAGCAAGATAACTCAAAAAGTTTGGGACGGATTTCGATGAAACTTTCAAGCGTTGTTGGAAATGGTACAAGGAAGAACTGATTAAATTTTGGGGATGATCCGGATCACCGATCATGATCATCATCGTAACTACAATAATAGGTATCATCATCATCGTGATGATGATATGATGACTATGATGATGATGATGATGTCATACTCTCGGCGCCACACCAGTCGGCTGCCTTTTGCAACAGCGGCTCGATTCCGAGTTTTTTTTTCCCTTCCTCTCTCTTTTGATCACTTTTTTTTTTTTCACCCCACTTATATCACGGACACACAGATCGTCCCAAATGTCTCCTGAGCCGGTGGACGGAGCCACTGTTTATAGCAGGATTCGATACAACAGGGAAGAGCTGCTAGCATTTAACCGCCACCCGGTCCCACTGGAAAAACTCGACATACCGAGAGAACTGAGGCGAAAACGCCGCGGCTGCCGGGCTGGAGTAAGGCGGAGGACAAAAAATATAAGGTACAGACCCTCCCTTCCATCTGTTGTCATGGGAAATGTACGGTCGATACTGGGAAAGTTAGATGAGCTAGCGGCTATCTCCCGTTATGATAGCACTTACCGGGAGTGCTCTCTCCTTTTGTTTACTGAGATGTGGCTAACTGAACTAGCAGCAGATGCTAACATTGAGCTGGAGGGTTTTCACATGATACGAGCTGACCGAACACCAGAGAGTGGCAAAACTAGGGGCGGTGGAGTGATAATGTATGTTAACAACAACTGGTGCAGACCGGGACATATCACTGTTAAACAACGACACTGCAGCAAAGACATTGAGTTGCTAGCTGTTAGCATGAGGCCTACATATCTCCCGAGAGAACACTCACACGTGATCTGCATTGTTGTTTATGCAAATCCGACGGCGAACGCTGGGACAGCGCGTGACGTCATCCATTCAGTAACCAGCAGGCTGCAGACAGAACACCCAGATGCTCTTCTCCTCATCTCAGGCGATTTCAACCACGTTTCACTGTCTCCCATTCTGCCCACTTTCACCCAGTATGTCACATGCCACACTAGAGACAATAAAACACTGGATTTGTTCTACGCAAACACTAAGGAGGCGTACACCTCATCACAACTCCCCCCACTTGGGAGATCGGATCACAACTTGGTTCATCTCCGACCGGTGTACAAACCCCTAGTGCACAGACAACCTCCGGCCATGCACACTGTGGAGTTATGGTCTGAGGAGACAATGGACACTCTAAAGGACTGTTTTGAAGCCACTGCCTGGAAGCAGCTCTGCGATCCACATGGTGAGGACATCGATGGCCTCATTCACACCTTCACGGGCTACCTCAGCTTCTGTGTGGACAAATCCGTTCCCACCAAGACCATACGGTGTCACTCAAACAACAAACCCTGGATCAACCCTGAGATAAAAACACTTCTGAGAGAGAAGAAGAGGATCTTCAGGTCGGGGAACAGGGAGATGCTGAAGTCCGTACAGAGGGAGCTGAGGAGAAAGATCAGAGAAGGCAAGGACAGCTTCAGGAAGAAGATGGAGGACAAGCTGCAACAGAGCGACATCAGCGGGGTCTGGAGAAACCTCAAAACCATCTCGGGGCTCCAGAATACCTCCCCCCAGGCCACGGGGGGCAGGGAGTGGGCGAACAACCTGAATCTGTTTTTCAATAGATTTGACCAACCGCCCTCCCCCCTGTCTGCACAACAACCACTGCTGCCTCTAAGAAATCAAGTCCTGCTACCCACTCCCCACTCCACCGACACCCCCCCCACTCCCAACACACAGCCCCCCATCCTGACCCTGACCAAGACCCAGGTGAGGACGGAGCTGAGGAAGATCAAGGCGAGGAAGGCGTCGGGACCGGACGGCATCAGCGCAAAGCTCCTCAAGTCCTGTGCAGACCAGCTGTGTGGGATTGTGACATATATCTTCAACATGAGCCTGAAACTGGGGAGGGTACCACAGCTGTGGAAAACATCTTGTGTGGTACCTGTACCAAAAACTTCCCACCCCAAAGACCTGAACAGCTTCAGACCGGTGGCCTTGACGTCCCACTTGATGAAGACCCTGGAGAGACTGCTCCTTGCTCATCTCCGCCCCCTGGTGGAACCAGCGATGGATCCACTCCAGTTCGCCTACCAGCATGGCATTGGGGTGGAGGATGCGGTGATCTTCCTCCTTCACCGTTCTCTGTCCCACCTGGAGAAGCCCGGGAATATGGTGAGGATCATGTTCTTTGACTTCTCCAGTGCTTTCAACACCATCCAACCGATGATCCTGAAGGACAAGCTGCTGCGCGCAGGGGTGGACCAGCACCTGTCATCATGGATCCTGGACTACCTCACGAACCGGCCTCAGTTTGTGAGAACCCGGGACTGTGTTTCCGACACGATCATCAGTAGCACGGGGGCCCCCCAGGGAACGGTGCTGGCTCCCTTCCTGTTCACTCTTTATACTGCGGACTTCTCACACAACACAACACATTGCCATCTACAGAAGTTCTCTGATGACTCTGCGATCGTTGGTCTCATCTCCAGCGGAGATGAAGCTGAGTACAGAGGGCTTATCCAGGACTTTGTGGACTGGTGCCATCGGAACTGCCTCCAGATCAACGCGAGGAAAACTAAGGAGCTGGTGGTGGACTGCCGCAGGCATGGGCAGCCCCTCACAGCACCAGTAAATATACAGGGAACAGACATCGAGATGGTGACATCCTACAAGTACCTGGGTATTCATCTGAACAATAAACTAGACTGGTCACACAATACTGACGCACTCTACAAGAAGGGACAGCGCAGGCTGTTCCTGCTGAGGAGACTCAGGTCTTTTGGTGTACAAGGGGCGCTGCTGAAGTCATTCTATGACACGGTGGTGGCATCAGCCATCACTTTTGGAGTGGTCTGCTGGGGCAGTGGCATTACTGCAGCCGATAGGAAGAGACTGAACAAACTGATTAAGAAAGCTAGCTCTGTCCTGGGGCAACGCCTTGATCCGATGGAGGAGATAGGAGAGAGAAGGACGGTGGCTAAACTGTCATCTCTGCTGGAGTCCGAGTTCCACCCTATGCAGGACATACTGGATGCACTGAGGAGCTCATTTAGCAGCAGACTACATCATCCCAGGTGCACAACCGAGAGGTTTCGTAGGTCCTTCCTACCAACGGCTGTCAGACTGTACAACCTAAGCAGGGCTGCTCGCAGAGATAGCAAAAAGACGTAACAAACTAATAGTTTTTTGAATGCAAAAGATGCAATAGACTTACACAATGGTCCTCTCCGGCATACAACTAGGAACATACCGGTCGCTATGGAGGGTGAGAATATGTATGGGCACATAATCATACCATGTAGGATAACTAAATAGACGGTTATGCTGTTTCATCCCACCTAGCAACAATGCTCTGCACTGTGTGTGTTTATACTGTATATTTACATATTTATTCCATCTAGCTACAATGCTCTGCACTGGGTGTGTTTATATTTATATATCTATATATTTATTCCATCTAGCTACAATGCTCAGCACTGGGTGTGTTTATATTTATATATCTATATATTTTTTCCATCTAGCTACAATGCTCCGCACTGTGTTTTTATATATCTACATATTATTCCATCTAGCTACATTGCTCCGCATTGTGTGTGTTTATATACTTGCATATTTATTCCACCTAGCTGCAATGCTCCGTACTGTGGGTGTTTATATATTTACATATTTATTCCATCTAGCTACAATGCTCTGCACTGTGTGTTCATATATTTATTCCATCCAGCTACAATGCTCTGCACTGTGTGTCTGTGTGTGTGTGTGTGTGTGTATATATATTTTATAGTAATATGTACATATGTATATTAGCTGCTCTTGCTTGCTTGTTTTTTTTCTTGCCTTCTGATTGTGGCTCTGAGTGTTGCTATCCCTGTGCTGTTGCAATCCTGGAATTTCCCCGTTGTGGGACTAATAAAGGCTTATCTTATCTTATCTTATCTTATGCTGATACCTATTATTGTTACTACGATGATGATGATACCTATTATTGTTACTACGAGGATGATGATACCTATTATTGTTGTAACTATGATGATGATGATACCTATTATTGTTACTACGATGATGATGATACCTATTATTGTTGTAACTATGATGATGATGATGATGCTGATACCTATTATTGTTACTACGATGATGATGATACCTATTATTGTTACTATGAGGATGATGATACCTATTATTGTTGTAACTATGATGATGATGATACCTATTATTGTTACTATGATGATGATGATATCTATTATTGTTGTAACTATGATGATGATGATGATGATGATACCTATTATTGTAACTATGATAATAATGCTCAGATGATAATGCGCAGGCGCTCCCCGAGTGCTTTTCTAGTTTTTAAAGCAGCACAATGTAACTTTCTTGTTCCTTGTAGGAACACCGAAATGACCACAACCACGGGGACAATCACCCCAGTCCCAACAGCCAACCACAGGGCTTTTTGTTGTTGATGGCTAAAGTTGTGCTCTGTGATTCGCTGCTGGGACCACTGACAAGACAAAATGGCTGACAGATATTTCATGAACATGATTTTCTTGAATGTTAACAGAATTGTATGAAATTTGGTGGTTAGCTGAAGAATACTGTTCTGGTTGTGAGTCTGTAGTTTCATCAAATTTGAATCAGTATATCTGGAGTTAAAACCAAAACTACATGCTTAAGAGAAAATGTACAACTTGATTGGCCTAGAAAATCAAAATGGATTGACATTTTTGGACAATTTTAGCAACTTTTCATTATCGATGTCTGTGGATGATCTCTGCTTAATTTCAAGCAATTTGGATTAATGGCCTAGGAGGAGTTCATTTTGAGTTCACTTGCACATTTTTGAAAGTATGGCACAGAAAACTTCATTTTCAGAGTTTGCCACCATTGACAAAAAGTTGCAGGTTTCAGTGAATGGAATGACGAAAAAGTTTTTTTTTTTCCCACAATATCTTTATTGAACCTTTTTTTTTTTTTTTTAACAAACATGATACAAACAATCAAACACTAACACTAAAGTACTACAAAAAAAAAAAAAATGCACTAAAAACACCAACAACCACCAACAAAATCAAGTCTTCAACAATGCTCCTCTGTTTAGTCTAGACAATCCAATACATAAGTATACATATTATGTTCACCAGTTTGGAATTTACAAGGTCCACACACATCATTCACCTTCTTCTTCAAGAGTTATGTTTAAATTTTTTACATAATCAATAAAAGGTCTCCATATATTCTCAAACACAATTTCCTTTGATTTCAGTATATATGTTATTCTTTCTAATGGAAGGTTTGTTAACATCTGTCTTAACCACTGAGTCACATCTGGTCTATGAGTCTTTTTCCATAATAGTGCAATACATTTTTTGGCATTAAGCAAACTGAGGTCTATGAATGTTCTTTCACTTTTATTAAAATTATGCTTTTCTGGGTACAGACCCAACAAAAACAGTTTAGGATTCAGTATGATTTGTTTTGAGATTATTTTTTCAATTGTTACCCTCACCTCTTCCCAAAACATTCTTATTAATCTACATTCCCATAAACAATGAAATAGGGTTCCTTTACTTTCCATGCATTTTGTGCATGTATCTGGTATATTTTTGTTATATCTATTTAACTCCTCCGGTGTAACATACATCCGCATTAACCATTTGAAATGTATCAATTTAAGGCGTGCATTTATTGATTTGGTTTGAGCTTCTGTACAAGCCAATTCCCATTGTTCCTCTGAAATTTCAATTTGCAGATCTTCTTTCCAGTAGTTTAATCTTTTCAGTGAATTTTCACTTGAAGATAGTGTCAATGAGTTATAAAACTCTGAAATAATACCCTTTCTTTTACTATCTTTCATCATCATTTTTTCCAAGGATGAATAAATAGGTCGAGTGAGAGCTTTATTTTGATTTGATCGAATAAAGTTTCTAAGTTGAAGATATTTAAAAAAATGTGTTCTATTGAGATTAAATTTGATCCTCAGCTCTTCAAAAGACATTATGTTGTCTGCACATGGCAAATATAAATCCTGAATCTTTTGTATCCCTTTTAAATTCCATACTTTAAATACAGCGTCCGCTCTCCCTGGTTTAAAATATTGATTACCCCATATTGGACTAAATTGTGACAATAACTGTGGTTCTTTTAAATAGTTTTTAGCTTCACACCATATTTTGATCATATGCTTTACAAATGGATTTTTAACTTGTTTTTGTAATTTTTTTGCCGAATCTGAGTATATGAATATGGGAAGAGGTAAAGGTAAATTGTATGATTCCATTTCAGTCCAGTGAGGGAGATCATTTGATGAAAAATAATATGTCATAGACCTCAGTTGTGCCGACCAATAATACAACATAAAATTTGGACATTTCAGACCTCCACGATCAAATGGTAAATATAATAAAGACAAACGTAATCTAGCCCTCCTGTTGTTCCATATAAATTCCACTAACTTTTTTTTTATTCTTGAGAATAGATCTAAAGGTGGTGATAAGGGAATGTATTGAAATAAATAAAGTATTTTAGGTAAAATATTACTTTTAAGTATATTGATTCTCCCGATCATCGACATTGGTAGTGACATCCATCTCTGAGTTAACTCATTGATATCTGACATTAAGGCTTCATAGTTGATGCTGGCGACTGATTCTAGCTTAGGCATAATTTGGATTCCTAAATATTTAAACTGATTTACAACATTGAATTGATTTACCTCAGGGGCTGGGTAATTTCTCTGGGTCTCATTTAGCATTAATATTGAAGATTTAGTTTTATTTATTTTATATCCTGATATTTCCCCAAAATTCTTTATTAAATTCAACAAGGTTGGAATTGATTTTTTTAGATTCGACATAAACAAAATTATATCATTGGCGTACAGGGAGATTTTATGTTCTGTTGGTCCAACTTTAATTCCATATATTTGTGAATGTAAACGTATCGCTATCGCTAAAGGTTCAATTGCCATAGTAAACAGTAAAGGTGAAAGTGGACAGCCTTGTCGACATCCTCTATTGATTTTTATTGGTTTTGAAATATTGTTATTTGTTAGGATTTCTGCTGTAGCATTATTGTATATTATTTGAACCCATTTTATGAAATTATTTCCAAGTCCAAACCTTTGTAGGACTTCAAAAAGAAAGGGCCATTCAACTCTATCAAAGGCCTTTTCGGCGTCCAATGATAGGAGAGCTGTATCCGGTGCTTCTTTATTAAAATAAATAATATTAAATAGTCTTCTTACATTATGGAAGCCTTGTCTACCCTTTATAAAGCCATTCTGATCTCGATTAATAATATTTGGTAAAATTTCTTGTATTCGTCTTGCTAAAATTTTACAGATTATCTTAAGGTCGGCGTTTAATAGGCTTATTGGTCTCATATTTTCACATTTATTAGAGGGCTTACCTGGTTTTGGCAGCAGTATAATTAAGGCATTATTTATGTATGATGGTAAATTATTATTTTGAAATGCTTCTAAAACCATTTCCAAAAAAGGTTTTATTAATTTATTCTTAAATTTTTTATAAAGGTCAACTGGAAGACCATCTGGTCCTGCACTTTTTCCTGATTTCATATTATCAATGGCTAGCCCAACTTCTTCTTGACTAATTTTAGACTCCAATATCTCCCTGTTTTCATTTGGAATACACGGTATAGATAGTTCGTTCAAAAACCCATTTAGTTTTGTTAAATCAGGTTCATTTTTGGTATCATATAATTTTTCATAGTAATCTCTAAAGGCTCTATTAATTTCTAAAGGATCTATAACTACCTGTCCATTACTTATAATACTGGTAATTGGTGTTTTAATTTCCAATTGTTTAATCTGCCATGCTAATAATTTTCCTGATTTTTCACCTTGTTCATAAAAAGATTGTTTCAATCTTAGAAGACTCGAGGCAGCTCTATTCGCTGATTTTTTTGTCGTATTCAGCTCTCAAAATCAGTAATTCATTCTCCAACCTTGGGTCACTTCCTGCATACACTTTTTCCTGAAGACTTTTTATTTTATGTTCCAATTTAGCTCTCTCCTCTCGAGTCTTCTTAGATTTTGATCCTGTATAACTAATAATATGTCCCCTAATAAAAGCTTTGAAAGCCTCCCACTTTACACATACTGATGTTTGTGTAGTATTGATGTCAAAGAACTCGTCTATCTGTTTTTCTATATACTTGACAAATTCCTCATCCTGAAGCCATTTATGCTGAAATTGCCATCTACCTGATTCCTTTGTCAATTTTTTATCTACATATATTAGACAACAGGGTGCATGATCAGAGATCACGATGTTATCATAAAAGCAGTTTTGAATCTTGGACCTTAATTCTGTGGAAATCAAAAAATAATCAATACATGAGAATGTCTTGTAGGTACTGGAATAACAAGAATAGGCTTTAACTTGTGGTTTCATTTCTCTCCATATATCTAACAATCTCAATTCTTTCATAAAATGATTAATAGTCATCCTACATCCAATGTGCATACAATCCAGTCCTGTTGATCTATCCACACCTGGATTCAATGTACAATTAAAATCCCCTGCTATTATATGTTGCCCTGTAAGTGATGATAAGATGAGAAATAAATTAGCAAAGAACTTCTGATCATCTATATTGGGACCATATAAGTTCACAAGATTTATATTTTCTAATAGCAAAGAACCTTGAATGATTACATATCTTCCAAATTTGTCTCCAATTACATTTTTCACTTGAAAAGGAACTGATTTATGTATGAGAGTCATAACTCCCCTGGCTCGGGATGAAAATGAAGAGGTGAATACACTTCCCTGCCATCTACTCCTAATTCTTTTAACATCCTCCTCTATCAGATGAGTTTCTTGTAAAAACACAATTCTTGAACCCATGTCCTTTATTTTATTCATAACTTGTTTAAGTTTTTTTAAATTTTGTAGACCTCTGCAATTCCATGAAGTTAAATTAAGATTAACACTTTGGTCCATGATCAATAGAGAGTTTGGGATTACCTTGCAGTGTAAACATGCTCATACAGAGAAGCAAAAACATGAGTGGTTGAACATTCATCCTACAAACTACACACAAACAAATTTCCCCTTCCCACACTTGTGGCAAACCCCCCAAAATCAAAAGAAAAATTCTGTCTCCCGATATAGCCATCGACCGTTCCACACCCACGGGGAACAGCCTAAGCCACTCCTTCTTCATCCTCCCAATCACCCTAACTCTACTGCTTTTAATGACGTAACATTAACTCTCCTCTGTAGTTTTCCAACTTAACTCCAAAATTTTTAACAACTTTGTACATCATAGTTTTTTTTTTTGTTTGTTTTGTTTTTGTTTTGTTTTTTTTAATATATAATACAATCTATATTTTGTAAACTTACTATTTACTTCAAGTCAGTCAGATGCCTGTGCAAATGCTTAATTATTCTACCTTATATTTTGTTCATGCTTAGCTCCCACCAGTCTCTTCTTCTTCTTTGATCTTCTTGATGAACTCCTGCGCCTCCTCTGGGGTCTTGAAGATGTGGGTTCTGCCCTCATACGTGGTCAACAGTCTCGCAGGATAGATTACACCATGACGAATCCCAAGGTTGCGCAGCTCCTTACGTACGGGATCAAACTGCTTCCTCAATTGCTGGATTCCTGTGGCCAAATCTGGGTAGAACCGCACCTGCTGGTCCTGGTGTTTAATCTCTCCTTTTTTAGCTCGTGCAGCGTTGAAGATCTTCATCCTGTCTCTGTTGCTAAGAAACTTCATAATTAAGGTCCTCGGCGGTCTCTTATCTCTCCGTGGGCCAATACGATGTGCTTTTTCCAGAATCACTGCTGATTGCAACTCCTCGCTGCCCAGCACCTCCGGAATCCACTTTTCCAGAAAGGAACATACGTCCCGACCTTCTGATTCCTCTGGAAGACCCACCAGCCTCAAATTATTCTGTCTCGACCGAGATTCCAAATCCAAAATATTATCTTCCAGAGATTTATTTTTTTTTTCCAAAGTGCGCACCTTTAATTGAAGACGGGTGACGTCATCTTCAGCACTAGCGAGACGGAGCTCCATCTGCGCCGTTTGTTCTACACAGTCACCCAATTCCTTTCTTATTCCTTCCAACGCTGTCATAATCCCATCAAATCTAGAGGAAAAGTCCGCTCTCATTGAACTCATGGCAGCCATCAGCGCATCTGCGCCATTCCCCGCAAATATCGCACCGTTGCCAGCCTCCTCCGCCATATATGGAGTTTTGTTTGCTGCGTCACAGACCTGAAAGTCCGTTAATTTGGACTGTTTCGGCGGCTCGCTTTTTCCTTTTCCTGGTTTTCCAGCCTTAGGCTTCGCCGACATATCCTCGCCCAAATGCTGGGATACGTTCTGTCCCAAATGAGAGAGTTATTTGCCGATTTTTTTTTTTCCAGGAGCAGAGCAGAGCGAGACACGTCCGTCCTACGTGGCAGCCATAACCGGAAGTCGACGAAAAAGTTTTTAGTCTAGTCCCAGCTGTTCAAGATATTTGCAGAAATGTAAGTGCTTATTATAGCACCACCAATGTGCACAGTGTCTTGATTTTTTATCCGAGTAGTGGGGAGCATTTCTGATCAGACTGTAAAATCACTTATTACTGGTTTTGCTCCCCATGCACTTTTAGCAGAGAAAAATAATACTAAAAAGAAGAATGGTAAATGGCATTCACTTATATAGCACTTTTTACTCATCTCTGGATGACCAAAGCGCTTTACAGATCCTGCTAGCCACTCATTCACACACTGATGGCGGCAGAGCTGCCATGCACAGGCACTGGCCTGACCCACCAGGAGCAACTAGGGGTTCAGTGTCTTGCTCAAGGACACTTCAACATGCAGACTGCAGAGAGAGCAGGACTCGAATCACTGACCCTCCGATTAGTAGTTGGCCAGACTCCACCTGCGCGATAGCCACCCCAGAATAAAGAATCAGAACAAAAACAATAGGTTTCCTGTGGTACAGCTGCTTGGAACCTTAACAAAAACACATTTTTTTCAGTGAACGAGACCTTTATTCAAGGATGAAAAGATTCAACTCAGAATAGGTTCACAAAATAAAGGACACACACACACAATTTTCAAATCAATAATCTTGATGTTAACAGACAAACTTCTGGATTTTAGTTCCTCTAAGCTGTAAAGACATGTTTAGGTGCGAAACTAATGGCCTCTTTATGCACTTTTATTTTGATCCACCTGTGGTTAACTGCTCAGTGTGGTGGTGACATATGGAAGACACTTAAACTTTATTTGACCCCTGTGTTTTTCATTAGAAACTAGAAAAGCACTCGGAGAGCGCAGACCTCCGCCAAGCAGAGGTCTGTGCATTATCAACTGAGCATTATCATCATAGTTACAATAATAGGTATCATCATCATCATTATCATCATAGTTACAATAATAGGTATCATCATCATCATAGTTACAACAATAATAGGTATCATAAGATAAGATAAGATAAGCCTTTATTAGTCCCACAACGGGGAAATTCCAGGATTGCAACAGCACAGGGATAGCAACACTCAGAGCAACAATCAGAAGGCAAGAAAAAAAACAAGCAAGCAAGAGCAGCTAACATACATATGTACATATTACTATAAAATATATATATACACACACACACACACAGACACACAGTGCAGAGCATTGTAGCTGGATGGAATAAATATATGAATATATGAACACACAGTGCAGAGCATTGTAGCTAGATGGAATAAATATGTAAATATATAAACACCCACAGTACGGAGCATTGCAGCTAGGTGGAATAAATATGCAAGTATATAAACACACACAGTGCGGAGCAATGTAGCTAGATGGAATAATATGTAGATATATAAAAACACAGTGCGGAGCATTGTAGCTAGATGGAATAAATATATAGATATATAAATATAAACACACCCAGTGCTGAGCATTGTAGCTAGATGGAATAAATATGTAAATATATAAACACACACAGTGCAGAGCATTGTTGCTAGGTGGGATGAAACAGCATAACCGTCTATTTAGTTATCCTACATGGTATGATTATGTGCCCATACATATTCTCACCCTCCATAGCGACCGGTATGTTCCTAGTTGTATGCCGGAGAGGACCATTGTGTAAGTCTATTGCATCTTTTGCATTCAAAAAAACTATTAGTTTGTTACGTCTTTTTGCTATCTCTGCGAGCAGCCCTGCTTAGGTTGTACAGTCTGACAGCCGTTGGTAGGAAGGACCTACGAAACCTCTCGGTTGTGCACCTGGGATGATGTAGTCTGCTGCTAAATGAGCTCCTCAGTGCATCCAGTATGTCCTGCATAGGGTGGAACTCGGACTCCAGCAGAGATGACAGTTTAGCCACCGTCCTTCTCTCTCCTATCTCCTCCATCGGATCAAGGCGCTGCCCCAGGACAGAGCTAGCTTTCTTAATCAGTTTGTTCAGTCTCTTCCTATCGGCTGCAGTAATGCCACTGCCCCAGCAGACCACTCCAAAAGTGATGGCTGATGCCACCACCGTGTCATAGAATGACTTCAGCAGCGCCCCTTGTACACCAAAAGACCTGAGTCTCCTCAGCAGGAACAGCCTGCGCTGTCCCTTCTTGTAGAGTGCGTCAGTATTGTGTGACCAGTCTAGTTTATTGTTCAGATGAATACCCAGGTACTTATAGGATGTCACCATCTCGATGTCTGTTCCCTGTATATTTACTGGTGCTGTGAGGGGCTGCCCATGCCTGCGGCAGTCCACCACCAGCTCCTTAGTTTTCCTCGCGTTGATCTGGAGGCAGTTCCGATGGCACCAGTCCACAAAGTCCTGGATAAGCCCTCTGTACTCAGCTTCATCTCCGTTGGAGATGAGACCAACGATCGCAGAGTCATCAGAGAACTTCTGTAGATGGCAATGTGTTGTGTTGTGTGAGAAATCCGCAGTATAAAGAGTGAACAGGAAGGGAGCCAGCACCGTTCCCTGGGGGGCCCCCGTGCTATTGATGATCGTGTCGGAAACACAGTCCCGGGTTCTCACAAACTGAGGCCGGTTCGTGAGGTAGTCCAGGATCCATGATGACAGGTGCTGGTCCACCCCTGCGCGCAGCAGCTTGTAGTATCATCATCATCGTAGTAACAATAATAGGTATCATCATCATCATAGTTACAACAATAATAGGTATCATCATCGTAGTAACAATAATAGGTATCATCATCATCGTAGTAACAATAATAGGTATCAGCATCATCATCATCATCATAGTAATCATAGTCATCATATCATCATCACGATGATGATGATACCTATTATTGTAGTTACGATGATGATCATGATCGGTGATCCGGATCATCCCCAAAATTTAATCAGTTCTTCCTTGTACCATTTCCAACAACGCCTGAAAGTTTCATCGAAATCTGTCCCAAACTTTTTGAGTTATCTTGCTAACCAACAGACAGACAAACAAACAGACAGACAAACCCCGGCAAAAACATAACCTCCTGGCGGAGGTAATTACAACAATGTGGAGAGTGTGAAATGAGGAGACAGGTTTACGAGCAGACAACGTTTATTACACTCTCTCATCAGTCATACACAGAAAAAGCATGATACAACCAAACACGGTTTCTCCTTTTATCCCAACCGCTCATCTCACATCTGCATGACATTTCACATCACACTGCATGACATTTAACATCACAATACATTCACCCTTAAACCCCCCCCCCCCCCCCGACAACTTCTTCCTGCCAACTCCCCATGATCTCCCTGACTATTGTCCTCCTCTGTTTACCCTTTGCATCCTGACATGCTGTCTGAGCTGACTCACCCAAATCTCTACAACAAAAAGATAAAACAAGAGCACTATTTATAGTGCAATATCTCCTGCCTCTTTTTTGCTTGAAGATCTCAATACTTACTGACAGTTTTCAACTTTTCAATATAATTACTGTGGCAGAACCAAATTATGATAAGCCAGGGTTTCCTCTGGTAACATTTCCCAGTGGCGGCCCGCCACGCCTGAAAAATTTCCGCCGCTCTATCAGGACATATAAATTGAAGAAAAATTTATAAAGGAACGACAATCTGCAAGCACGCACACGAACAACGCGCATGACCGTCATTCGCGCGGAGAATCAGAAGCGCCTCGTCCACGGGCTCTAGTCGCCAACCAGGCAGAGTGTGTCGCAACTAACGTGACTGTCCGAGAGAAACATGAGCTTATTAAAGTACTTTAAACACGAAAAAAAGCAGAAGAGGTATGTAAGCACTGAAGGCATTTATCCTGGTTTTATCCCGCTGGTAACGGGAGCAATAATGGAAGAGTCGCTTAGCTAACAGGTGTGGTTAAGAGCTTGAGTTGGTACATTTTGTTTAATTATTGGTTTTTTGTTTTTCTTATTTCAGACAACAATGAAAAGAAGCTGTTTTTAACCTTTACCTTAGTTAATATTAACTAATTTATGTTCACTATTATATACCTGGAAAGTTAAGATGACCAAAATTCACAAAGTCAATGACTTTAATCGGTCAGCAGCCTTCAGACAAACTAAACGTGCCAACATTTGGATTTCAAAATAAGGGAAGTTTTTCCTGCTGTCTGGGTGGTGAGATTTCTAAAAAAAAAAAACTATCCACCTTATTCCTAGGCCCCATGTTGCCTTGCATGAATTATGGTAGCAACTTCCGGTACTAGTTTAGAACATGTGGTTGTCACTGAAACGGGACACTTTTCCTTGTTAAAAAAACAATGACTTCGGTATCAGAAATGCGGGAACACGGCCTGTTGCACCTCAAAACAGTAACATAATCATACCACTTCCCATGACTATTGAGGGATGGAAAGATGACCTTAAAAAGTGGCCTCGTGCACAGTAGCTCCATTAGTTAGCGCCACTGCTAAGATGCTAATGATGTAAACAAATGACCCTTGCTAGTAAAATGAGTCACTTTGAGGACATTTTCAAAACTGATGTAACGTTATTTCCATATTCTGTATTGAAAGACCTTCAAAATGATATTTAATTTGTAGAATTTGTAGGTAGTGTGCAAAAACTGACCCAGAAAAAGATGATTTGTTTATATTGTGGGACACATACTGTATGTATCACTTTAGGCCTCACATCTCAGATTAGAACAAAGAACTGAGTCTCCCTGGAGATAACAGGAGGATGTGAAAGTTTAGCCTTTGGTATGCAAGAGATGGCCTTGGGGGATTTCCGGGTGGCCGAAGACTATGAAAAGGAGGTTATGGGATCAAAGAGTAGATGCATTGTTACTTGTGATTGAAATGCAATGTGACTGTGAACTGGGAGAGTCCTGGTATATAAAGGACGAATGCTTCTGTGTTTTTCCTCTTTCTGCTTTGCTGATGTTGGAAGATGTGAATAAACCTGACTCGTGAGATAAACTCTGCCTCGTCATTTTCACATTTCCACAATATTTTAGCTAGGTTGAAAACTTGCATTTGATCAGTCGGGAGTTATGTCCTCTGCTAAAACATAGGTATTTTTAGAAAGTACAATTTCTAAGCTTTACAATGATACCAGACACTCATGGGGGGTTTCCTGGGACTTTGCCACTAACAAACAAAGAAAGAGTCATGATTTATGACTTCTCATTGCCTGTACTCATAATGACGCGGTGGGCATTCCAACCAGCATGTCTCCACTGCAGTAAAGTCTGTTCCGGCCCCGGATTATGAGCTGCATTTTGGTGTGTAATAACTGATGTTTGACACATCTTTAATGTCCTTGCTTTTGACTTTAATGCATCAAACACCGTAAAGACTGAAACATATCAAACACAAGAAACATTATTTCAGCTGTGGACACAAAATTCTAGTATTACAGAAATTAAATCATACTGCATACACACAAATGTAAACATTTATGATCTCAAATTGATAGATTTTTTTAGGTTTACTGAGTTGTTGCAAGAAAGCTACCAGCAAAAATTATGCAGCATTTACTGTAAACAAATACAACAGATTATCAAATCCACATTTAAAAATTGTATGGCTTGTGCACATCAGATTTTCATATTAAAAACACACACAAAAAGTTTCTATTCTTTGGACATGTGCATATTCAAACAACCATCATTAAGCTTCAACAGAGTTAAACATTTCACTAACCACTTTGCCGGGTCGCAGCCTTCCGAGGGCAGAAATTCCTTGCAGGCTCTCACATTTTGTCTGCAATTAATAGCCCGGAATAAATACCTTGTAAATTGGTGTTTCAGCTAATTTAAAGTCAAGACGTCAATTCAAAAACATAACAATAAAATTGACTAGAACTAGGCATCCAGTAAATAATGAAGGATTGCCAGATTTGTACTTCTAAAAGCTACCAAGGCCATGCAGGCCGGGAATTGTAGCAGTGACTGACCAGAATAATACTGCATTTACTTCAAGTCAAAAATACATCCCTATTCACAAAATGAAGCTTCAAAAATTACTTTTTCACAACTATTACAGTCTTTTGCACATGCATGGAGACTAGGTGAAAGGTCACATAGGCATGGATTACCACTGACAGTCACATGGTCTAGTCACACTTCAACAAACTTCAAAAATATCATCATCTCTCAAACAACCTACAAAATATCGGGTAAATAATTGGATATGAGGGATTATTTCATCATTATGACAGTTTCACCCTACCTGGGCTGAGGTAAGCAGCTGGATGGCTTGGATTTTGTTTTAGCCAGCCATGCTCAATCCGTCCGCTGCCATATTCTGCTGGGCAGGAAGTCTCAAAATCGTCTACTTCCTGTTGTGAATAATGCTTATACCTCATGTATTTTTGATGGCAAATTATTTCAATAATTTTTAAATCTCAAAGGACAAATTTCCAAACCTAGGTTTTAAAAGAAAATATGGAGGGAATAAATAAAAAAAAGGTAGGGAGTTCCCAAGGGATTCCCCAGAGGTCAAAGGTCATTTCCATGTTGGGGTTCCCCCAGACACAAAGTAAACAACTTTTGACTGGCACACAGAGCCAGGCTGTGAGTATATATACCTGCCAAAACAAATCTTTGGGAGGCATTGCTGTACAACCAAAGGTCAAATACTAGTAAGGATGTCACTGTTGACATATATAGCGGGGAAATTACAACAGTCACAAGAATTGCCATGTTTCTCACATGGATCAAACAAACACAGCTGCTGCCGTTACAAAGTCGGCTGCATTTTGTTCAAATATGTTGGACATAATCAAATTTACCTTACAGCAGACATACGCCACAACATCGTGCTTGAATGTTGTCTGTCACAGTGTGGGGAGAAGCCTCCATTTATCCAGTCTGACACAACCACGAACACCAGCAACAAGTACCAGAACTGTGCAAAAACATTCAAAAAATACAAAAACTAGAAGAGCTGAAATTAGCTGCCACCTGAGTGCAAAACACATATGTGGAATATACATTAAAATGAATTTGAAAAACTTTTAAAAAACCCTATTTTAAATGCCCCTGCAACTCCACTCTGACTGCAGCCGAAACTGGAAGTTCCATCCATAATCGTTCCTACAGCGGTACCCCCAGGAATAAGATGGATAAATATATAGTAATATTATAACAGAAATAACTGCATCTTTGGTCATTTAAGTTAATTTATTTCATTAAATACAATTTTATTAATATTTTTCTTTGAAATCAGAGTTAAATTATTGCTGTATTCTGGCTCTGCAAAATTGTGGTCAAAAATTTAAATTGTTATAAAGAAAAAGTAAAAAAAAATTACCACAGTCTGTTTCAAATTTATTTTAAAAACCAGTAATTTTATTTTTTAAAAAACAGACAAAAATTAGCTATAAAATAATCCACAAATTTATAATAAAATCTCAAATGTACAAGAAAAGTCAATTTTACAAGAAGAAATTACAAATTTGAAGAAAATGGTTTCAAATTTAGATAAATTTACAGAGAAAAGTAGAAAACTAAGAAAATTGTTCTAAATTTTTGAGAAAAATCTCAAACCTTCAAGACTGAAGTCATTACTCAAGTTTTAAGTGGGTGCTTGTGATATCCTACCGTGTAGCAATGATCACACTTGAGTTATTTCTTTGGCTAACTCTGCCGTTTATTCTGCAACACA
The DNA here is from genome assembly GCA_020510985.1 of Pholidichthys leucotaenia. Taxonomy (NCBI): domain Eukaryota; kingdom Metazoa; phylum Chordata; class Actinopteri; order Cichliformes; family Pholidichthyidae; genus Pholidichthys; species Pholidichthys leucotaenia. Next base: position 428,522,797 of record CM035836.1, on the reverse strand, counting down.
CATAATAGACTGAACATGGATTCTGCGTGGGGTTTTCACACTCTTATTCTAATGTGTCCCCTTAATAGTAGTGCTGAACAATACAGGTAGTTCCCCCTAGAGGCATGTGCCAGTAATGTTCTATTTTAGACTTGCAGTCTACCACATCCCTCCCCTCTAGATTAAACTACTCTTAATTACACTAGCCAATTACTAGACATCCTGGAACTCCAATTTAACCCTGAACTATCACAGTTACTTTTTAATTTCTTAAACACATGTGTCATACACATAATTTCTTTCTTTTTTTTTTTTTTTTTTTTCACATGTATAACACACATAACAGTCTAACTGGGGATTTGGTTTGACTACCGCATCCCAGTGAGGTTCCAGGACGCATTCTTGTCCTGTGGCTGGGGAACTCACTACTGACTAAGTATAGTCCTTCAAGTAGTCTGGAGCTCTCCGAGCTCGCTGAGATCTTCTCACGGCGGGTGTGCCAACTGCAGGTGAAGACTCAGACTGCTCCACTGTTTCGGCTGCTGCAGTGCTGCCCGTAGAATCTGCAGAGACGGTTACCTCAGGTTTCACCTGAAGTGGTGGTTCGTTGATGCTCTCCTCAGGATGGGTGTCAGACAACACCTCTGGTGCCATCGGCAGGGGAATGGAGCTCCTACCACGAACTTGGTCGATGTGTCGCCTCACCACTTGTCCATGACCTAATGTCACCTTGAATGACACAGGGCCTGTCTTTTCTGTTATTTCTCCTGGTACCCAGGCTGGTCCTGAGCCAAAGTTGCGGGTGTAGACCACGTCTCCTTCTCTCAGTATTCTCTCTCTAGCATGCATGTCATGATAACCTTTTTGTTTCTCTTGTTTATCATGCACTTTGTTTCTGAAGTCTGGATGTATTAAGTCAAATGTTGACCTCAACTTCCTTCCACACAACAGCTCAGCTGGTGACTTGCCAGTTGTAGATTGGGGTGTTATTCGATAGCTGAACAGAGCTCTCGACATTCGGGTTTCAATAGAGTCTCCTGTCCTCTTTTTCATGAGTGACTTGAACGTCTGCACGGCCCTCTCGGCTAAGCCGTTAGAAGAAGGATGGTATGGCGCAGTCGTGATGTGACGTATGCCATTCTTTTCAGAAAACTCTTGGAACTGTTCACTCGTAAAACATGTACCGTTATCTGATACTATGATTTCAGGTAGCCCATGTTGGCTGAAACTCTTTCTAAGACATTCAATGGTAACAGTAGAAGTAGAGCTACTCACAGAATATGCATCGATCCACTTTGAGTATGCGTCAACTATGATCAGGAACATTCTTCCCATCCATGGACCTGCGTAGTCAATGTGAATTCTTCTCCATGGTTTATCTGGAACTTCCCAGGGATGTAGTGGGGCTGCTGGAGGACTGTTCCTGTTCTCCTGGCATGCCGCACATGACTTCACAAGCGCCTCCACCTCTGCATCCATGTTGGGCCACCACATGTAGCTCCTCGCCAACGCTTTCATGCGAGTGATGCCAGGGTGTGCTTGGTGTAGTTGTTGCAGTAAGGCATTCCTACCAGGTGGTGGAACAACCACGCGTCCTCCCCACAGGATACAACCTTCCTGGGTGCTGAGCTCATCCTGTCGTCTGGCATAGGGAATGAACTCAGGACTGTTCATCTTCGGCCATCCTCTCAAGATGTATTCTCGCACTCTTGCTAGAACAGGGTCTTTGTCTGTCCACTTCTTTATTTGTTGTGCGTTCACCAGGGGCACGCCGATATCTTCAAACAATAGCACTCTCTCCTCCTCCTCAGGCGTGCTGTCTCTTCCTCCATCCAAGGGTAGCCTACTCATCGCGTCAGCATTCGTATGGTCCCGTCCGGCTTTGTAAACGATGGTGTACTCATACGCTGCTAATGTAACGGCCCATCTCTGAATTCTCTGAGATGTCATCTGGGGTATGGCTCTCATTTCACTGAACAGTGAAATTAGTGGCTTGTGGTCAGTCACTATAGCGAACTGTCTCCCGTACAGGTATTTGTGGAATTTTTTTACACCAAATACTACTGCAAGGCCCTCCTTGTCTAGCTGGGAGTAGTTTTTCTCAGCTGCACTAAGAGTTCTTGAGACGAACCCTATGGGTCTCTCTGAGCCATCCTCCATATGATGAGAGAGTACAGCACCCACACCGTAGGGTGATGCGTCACACGCCAGGATGAGTGGTTTGTTTGAATCATAGTGCACTAACACACTACAGGACTGAAGTAGCGCTTTGGACTCTTCAAACGCCTTCTGCTGCTTGACCCCCCATGACCATTTTTCTTCCTTCTTAAGTAAGGTATGTAGTGGTGCCAGCAGCGTGGAGAGCTTTGGGAGGAACCTATGGTAATAGTTCAACAAGCCCAGGTAGGCTTTTAACTCAGTAACATTTTGTGGCTCAGGCGCCTCCGCAATGGCTTCCACTTTGTCTGTTAGAGGGTGTAGACCACTGGCGTTGATCTTGTGGCCTAGGAACACCACCTCTTTTCCCATGAACTCACACTTGCTTCTTTTCAACCTCAGACCGCTTTTCTCCAACCGTTGAAGCACTTCCTTCAGCGTTTTCAGATGTTCTTGTTCATTTGGTCCTGTACAAAGGATGTCATCCAAATAAACGGCAACATTCGGAATTCCACCTAGGATGCCCTCCATAGTTCTCTGGAATATAGCAGGACTGGAAGCTACTCCAAATGGTAAGCGTGTGTAGGTATATAAGCCTTTGTGTGTATTGATGGTTACATACTTTCTTGATTCTTCTTCCAGGACTACTTGTTGGTAGGCGTGACTCATGTCTAATTTCGTGAAGTGTCGGCCGCCGTTCAGCTGTGCGAAGAGGTCCACCACTTTAGGAATTGGATACTGATCCACCCGTGATGCTCGATTGACAGTGAGTTTGTAATCTCCACATATTCTAATGGAGCCATCCGGCTTTCTCACTGGGACTATGGGCGCCGCCCATTCTGCAACCTGCACTGGCTCAATGATCTTGTCATCCAGCAGCCTCTGTAGCTCGCTTTCAACCAGTGGCTTGACTGCATAGGGCACCGGTCGGGGTTTGCAGGATCGTGGTTGGGCCTCCTTGTCCACATTAATCTTTGCAGTGACACCTTTTAGCTGTCCTAAGCCTTCTTTGAACACCTCAGCGTGTCTTTCGAGGATCTCCTCCAGCTGCAATTTGGGCTGAGATTCCACTTTATTCACCAACTGATCAATCATGGCCAGTTCTTGTAGCCAACTTCGCCCTAGTAGATTTGGTCCTTCGCTCCCAACTACTACTACAGGTAAGTCCTTTTCTTTGTTTTCGTGCTGCACCTTCACTTGTGCCATGCCTAGCACGTCTAGCTTCTCTCCTGTGTATGTTTTTAATTTTAATGAACAGGGATTTAATTCTGCTGTGTCTGTTTTCTTCCACAGTTGTGTATATTGCTGTTTACTTAATATGGTTACTCCACAGCCTGTATCAACTTCAAATGTTACTTTCATTCCATTAACATTCATGGTACGCGTGATGGGCGCTACCTTGGTCAGCTCCTCTGACGTGTTGTAAATTGTGTGAAAATCCATGTCTTCTGTATCACTTTCTCCCTCCCCTCTCAGTTGATTCGCTCGCTGTTCCTTTCCTGGGCCCTTTTTTTTTTTCTTTTGCCCATTAACTGTTGCTTTCAGCACCTGTGCGCTGTCCACCTTTATTCTACATGCTTTCTTAATGTGCCCTCGCTTGCCACAATTATGACACAGCTCAGTGGCAAATTTGCACTCGGCGGCATTGTGCTGGCCTTTGCAGCGATAACAACTGGGGAATTTGCGATGATTTTTATCAGTTGACACTTTGTGGACACCTACTTGGGTCTTAGGCACACGAACATGCGTTGCTGCGTCCTCTGCCAGTTTCCCTTGCATTTCTCTCACATCTTTAGATGCTGTTTCCATCGCTTGGCATAATTCCAAAGCCTTTGCAAAAGTGAGTTTTGTTTCAGATAAAAGTCGCCGTTGCATTCGGTCATCATTCACTCCACACACAAGTCTGTCTCTTAACATTTCTTCCAATGAGTCTTTGTAATCACAGTGCAGTGTTAATTTCCTCAATTCTGCCACATACTCTGCTATGGACTCAGTGTTCCTCCTTATGCGTGAATTAAATTTGAATCGTTGCACTATTTCACTCGGTTTGGGGCTGAAGTGCTTCTGAAGCTCCGCAGTAATCTGGTCGTACGTTTTATCTTTCGGTAATGCAGGGCTTATTAAATTTCTCAACAAGCTGTAAGTAGTTGCACCAACTCCACTCAACAGTACAGCCTTCCTTTTGTCTGGCTCCTCAATATCATTAGCTTGGAAGAAAAAGTCCAACATTTCACTATATTCTTCCCATGACTGAGTCGAGTTATCAAAAGGGGTTACCGTTCCGATTACAGCCGCCATTGCTCGTCGTGGTGGGGAAACCTCGTTTTTCCTCCTCTGAACTTGCACTCGAACTACTGGAGTCACTTGAGTTCGCCACACTCGCAATGTTCTCTGTTTCTCGCCGCTGATTTTTTTCTTTTAATCCTCGTCGCCAATTGTGTGATATCCTACCGTGTAGCAATGATCACACTTGAGTTATTTCGTTGGCTAACTCTGCCGTTTATTCTGCAACACACATAATAGACTGAACATGGATTCTGCGCGGGGTTTTCACACTCTTATTCTAATGTGTCCCCTTAATAGTAGTGCTGAACAATACAGGTAGTTCCCCCTAGAGGCATGTGCCAGTAATGTTCTATTTTAGACTTGCAGTCTACCACAGTGCTCTTTGTACCCTTAACTCTATGAGAAATTTTTGGTTGTCTACTTTTAATTATTAATTTCAAAGCACTGCTTCTACATGAGTAGAATTTCTGGTTACTACACCCACCTGATCATATAATTTAAGTATGCATGTGTAAATTACTATTATGAATGTTTTTTTTTCCCCTTCCCTACTCTCTCAATGAAAAAAAAACCAAAAAACCAGGAATAAAAATACAGAAAAATAAACATATTTTTGTCATTTATGTAAACCATGACAAAAAAAAATCCTGCTGGACAAAACATGACATTGATATTTTCTAACCTGTTTGTATACCACCATAGACACAGAGAGAACCTGAATTAGACAGAGCTCAGAGAGGGAAAGATGAGATAGAAGCGAGGAGCCAGAGGAAAGTGTTCAGGCAGAGGGTCCAGGAGAGGTGAGAGCAGAGGAAGGAGAGAAAGATAACATTGTGGGCGACCCCCACAGCCTACGGGTCAAGCAGAGCGCTCAGCTGGAGCAATTAGCATAACAGTGAGATGTATGGACTGATATCAATAGGCAGCCTCTCTTTGTCTAATCCCGGCTCCAGTAATCCTGCTATTGATATGTGTGACTCTAATGCAAATGTCCATGCTTTACTGCTGTGCATGTATTGTCTGTAGCTGGGTATATAAGTCTACTGCATATCGCTTGCTCTCTCTTACTGCTTTTTGATTACTTGCATTGCCTGTTTGCTGACTAGAGACACAGGGCTTGCTCCAGCGCGCTCCCACAGCGCTGGGGTGAACCCTCGTGCTGGAGGATGAAATAAACACCCTTTTAAACTTCAGTTCGCCGTGTCCTGCCTGCACTTATTCCGTACCTCCACACTGGGTTCCTTTATTTTATTCGCCACAACATCACGAAAAAGTCTAAACACAGGACGTCTGGGTGGGACCCCAGCTGGCTCAATATTCCAATATTCAAGCCTCGGTTGTACAATACTTCATATGGTAAATTCCATATGCAAAGTTACTGTGCAAAATGTTAAAAAAAAAAAATAGTATAAAATTAACATATTCTGGTAACAATAGTGTTATGTGTTTACTGCACCCCCCCCCCTCCCCTGGAAAAATATGTTGCCACTGCACCAAGGTCTTTAAGCCAGAGGAGACACTGTAAGTCCATCATCCACGAATATACAACAAAGTATACAACCCATAGTTGTAGGTCAGGATCCCAAGGTGAACCTGTCTAGCAAGTATGGTGGCCCTAGAGAACTTTACATGTTCTATCGTAAGAGATCATAGGGAGTGCCAACCTTGACCTTTGATCTTTAGACCCCAAACCTCTAGTCAGAGGTTATGGTCTTACAGTGAATCTGTGTACTAGGTTTGGTGACCCTAGCTTTCTTTGTTGTTGAAATATACTTCATAAGGCACTTTGATGTTGACCTTTGGCCTTGCAATCCCAAAACCACAGCTGCACTTCAGGGTCACAAGGTCAACCTGTGTACCAAGTTTGGTGGCCCTAGCTTTACTTGTTATACAGTAATAAGGCATAAGGAATGCTAACCTTGACCTTTGACCTTTTAACCACAAACCCATAGTCAGAGGTCAGGATCCCAAGATGGACCTATATATTTTTTTTTTAATTACTTATTTTGTACCCGTAGGTAGATTTGTTTTGCAGTCTGCAGTCAACCACCAGCTGCTGGTCGCTGCGTGCGCAAGCGCCCCTTAACTCCCTAACCTGCATGTTTTTGGCATGTGGGAGGAAACCGGAGAAATCCCGGAGTAAACCCATGCAAACACGGGGAGAACATGCAAACTCCACACAGATCACTGTTGGCCGGGGGCAGGGATCGAACCCACAATCTCACGGTCCCCGCGATCCCCCGGCCGAGGGTAAAACTGTGCTGCCACAGTGCTAACCACTGCGCCACCGTGCAGTGGTATGCACCGTGCATACCAAGTCTGGTGACCCTAACTTTACTCGTTGTATAGTAATAAGGCATAAGGAATGTTAACGACCTTCTGACCCCAAACCCATAGTCAGGGGTCAGGATCCCAAGGTGAACCTGTGTACCAGGTGTGGTGGCCCTAACTTTATGCATTGTACAGTAATAAGGCATAAGGAATGTTAACCTTGACCTTTGACCTTTTAACCCCAAACCCATAGTAAGAGGTCAGGATCCCAAGGTGAACTCGTATACCAGGTTTGGTGGTCCTAGCTATACTCATTTTATAGTAATAGTGAATGTAGCATTTACCATAGTGCAACTGCAATTTTAACTTTGAACTCTGACCTTTGACCCCAAACCCATAGTTAGGTAAGGGTGTAAGCCGTGCAAGATGTGTATTAGATACAATCAGTGCATCTACTTGAAAAGCCTACATCATTTCTTTCAGTAGTTACTGTGCTTCGAAGATTTAGGGGAAAAATCTCATCCGATGAGAGTGAAATTGCAATATGTGCATCATCAGCGTATATCAAACCATGGTACCAAGCTTCAAAACAATCAGAACAAAACTGTAGAAGGAGTTGATTTCACAAAAGTGGGACAGACAGACGGACAGAGACAGACTGACCCACAACAAAATTCCCCTTTGGGCTTCCGGTAGGGGATAAAAAAAATATAATGAGCCTAGTTTAAGCCATTTTTGCTATTTCATGAAATGCATTTATGGAAATTTCAACTAACCAGTATATTGTTTCAAATTGTATAAATAAAGCTGTGAATTTGCCACTGTACTGCCAGGTCTCAATTATAATAGGAAAATATACATCAAATTGAATGGATCACCTGAAGAAGCTAAGGTCATTAACATCCGTAATATTATGGATCTGGACAAATATCAATGAACATTATGAACTGGAGTCGACAGCAGCAAGAGACAACTGTAGGACACTGAAGGATTATACTCATCTGCAACAGGACATTTAATTACATGAAACAAAAGATCAACAAACAGGAACAACAGGAACTGAAAGTTTTTGAATATACAGATCACAACCCACAGGATGTAGAATATAACATAGACCCTGATAATAATTTATTTAGCTCCATCAATAATAACTGTAGTTACTACACGGATGAACAGTTTAACACAATGGTCATATCTGATTTCAATATTTCTGTGATCCACTTCAACAGCAGAAGCCTCTATGCCAACTTTAATAACATTAAAGATTATTTACATCAGTTTAAAGAGCCCTTCAATATTGTGACAATATCAGAGACATGGCTCAGTGAAGAGAAAAGGAGTGGATTTTACCATGGATGGCTATGAATTAAATTATATAAATAGAAAAGTGAAAAAAGGAGGAGGAGTTGTATTTTATGTTGACAAGAGCTTGCAATACAAGGTTGTTGAAAATTTGCCAGTAACTGTGGATGATTTATTTGAATGTATTACAATAGTAATCTGTCTGGACAATGTGAAGAATATAGTAGTGAGCTGTGTATATAGAACACCTGGATTAAACATTGACTTATTTAAGGACTGGATGGAAAAAAGGTATGCACAACTAACTCATAAAGTTATGTTCATCTGTGGGGATTTCAATATAGATCTTGTAAATTCAAAACAACATAGTTTGACAGAAGAATTTATCAACACAATGTACAGTATGGGCTTACATCCAACAATTACCAGACCTAGCAGAATCACATCACACAGTGCCACACTAATAGATAACATATTCACAGACATTATGGAAAATAATATCAGGTGTGGGCTTTTATTGAATGATATCAGTGACCACCTGCAGATTTTTGTTGTCTATCAATGTGATTATAGGAAGAAAAAGTATACCAAAAATATTAAATATAAAAGAATAAGAACTGAAGAATCTATGTATTTACTGGCAAAGGAATTATTAATACAAGACTGGAAGATAGTTTGTGATGAAAATGATATAAATAAAGCATATGATAATTTTTTACTGTAGAGGATGACATTCACAAACGAGACTGAGTTTATTTCTCAGGGTTGGTTTATTGCAAGGTCACATCCTCTAACAAGAACAGGATCTCAGGAAAAGAGGCAGAGCAATCATCCAACACAGCTTTTATAGTCTCACCAGACACAAATCCCCCCACATCAAATCACACACCCCCAACCCACAGTCTTAGGTAAACATCCAGCGCCCGAGGCTCCTTGGCATCTCCATTGTCCTCTGACCCTCTAGCATCTGGGGTTCCTGCTGGGGCATTCTCTCCAGCTTCACCTCTCCTGCAAGGCCAACTTCACACCTCCCGTAGGTCCTCACAGGGTCAGGTCCTCTTTGGTCCTTAAGACGTGAAGTTTCTGGAATATGCACCGTCATTCCTACTAGGTGAATGCGGGGGATATGAATACAATATATGCGCCTTAAATATGCGCCATATTACAAATATTTCAATCATTGTACAATAAAAACTGTCCTATAAAACAATACAGTGACAGACAACAAAACAAAAATATTCCTTGGGTCACCAAGGGGTTACTAAATGCATGTAAAAAGAAGAATACATTATATAAACAATTCATTAAGTGCAGAACAGTAGAGGCTGAGATCAAATATAAAAGATATAAAAATAAGCTTACTAATATAATGAGGACTTGTAAGAAAGAATACTACAACAGAATATTAGAGGATAATAAAAATAACTTAAGAGGAATATGGCAAGTAAGATAAGATAAGCCTTTATTAGTCCCACAATGGGGAAATTCCAGGATTGCAACAGCACAGGGATAGCAACACTCAGAGCAACAATCACAAGGCAAGAAAAAACAAGAGCAGCTAGTATACATATGTACATATTACTATAAATATATATATATATATATATAGATATAGATACACAGTGCGGAGCATTGTGGTTGGTGGATGTGCAGCAGAAAGTCTAAGCTCTCTCTCCGCGGATGCGGCGGGCCAGCTGGATGTCTTTGGGCATGATGGTGACCCTCTTGGCGTGGATGGCGCACAGGTTGGTGTCCTCAAAGAGACCCACCAGGTAGGCCTTGCTAGCCTCCTGCAGAGCCATGACGGCAGAGATCTGGAAGCGCAGGTCGGTCTTGAAGTCCTGAGTGATCTCCCTCACCAGGCGCTGGAAGGGCAGCTTACGGATGAGCAGCTCCGTGGATTTCTGGTAGCGACGAATCTCTCTCAGAGCCACAGTACCGGGCCTGTAACGGTGAGGCTTACTAATAATCCCTCAGTGGGATTATTAGTAACCGATCTAAGGATGCTAATTATCCAGAATATTTTATTGAAAATGACAATTTGATAAATAATATGGAGGATGTGGTCAGTGGTTTCAATAAATTTTTTGTAAACGTTGGTCCTGAATTAGCAAAATCAATAGTGACACCAGAAACAAACAAGAGTGGTTCTGTAAATGAAAAAGAAGATAGAAATCCAAACACAATCTTTTTGGGTGCAGTTACTGAAAAGGAAATTATCAAGACTGTGAGTAAATTTAAGAGCAAAAAATCAACTGACTGGAATGAAATTGACATGACAATAGTGAAAAAAGTAATTGTAGGAATTGTTAAACCACTCACCCACATCTGTAACCTGTCATTTCAAACTGGTACATTTCCAAACAAAATGAAAATAGCAAAAGTAATACCACTATACAAAACAGGAGACAGTCATTATTTCACAAATTACAGGCCGGTCTCTTTACTCTCACAATTCTCCAAAATACTTGAAAAAATCTCCACTAAGAGACTGGATGATTTCATTGAAAAACACAACCTCCTTACAGACAGCCAGTATGGTTTTAGAGCAGATAAATCTACATACTTGGCACTGATCAAACTTATAGAAGAAATTACTAGTTGTATAGATAAAAAAAAAGGTTGCTATAGGAGTATTTATAGATTTAAAGAAAGCTTTTGACACCATTGACCACAGAATTCTACTGAGGAAATTGGAAAGGTATGGGATAAGAGGGGTCGGACTGAGTTGGGTGGAAAGTTATTTAAGTAACAGACAACAATTTGTACAAATTGGTGAGCACAAATCACCCTTCATGGACATCACTTGTGGTGTGCCCCAGGGGTCAGTTTTGGGACCCAAACTCTTTATCTTGTATATAAATGACATATGCCAAGAATCAAAAATTCTGAAATTTATTTTGTTTGCGGATGACACAAATATCCTTTGCACTGGTGAGAATTTGCAGCAGGTTTTAGAGGTGGTCACAACTGAAATGAAAAGGTTAACGTAGTGGTTCAACAAAAATAAATTATCTCTAAACATGAAAAAAACAAAGATTATGCTGTTTGGAAATTATAAAATAAATCATGAAATAATGGTAACGATAGATGATACCAGAATAGAAACAGTACAGAAAAATAAGTTTCTAGGGGTGACACTAGACAATAAAATCTGCTGGAAACCTCACATCAGTCACATCTGGGCCAAGTTGGCAAAATGTATAGGGATACTGGGGAAAACAAGACACATCTTGGACTATAAATCATTGTTCTTACTGTACAACTCACTGTTTCTACCTTATCTTAACTACTGTGTAGAGGTCTGGGGAAACACCTACAGGACCTACAGCCAATATGCACATTACAAAAAAAGCTATAAGGATAATAAATAATGTAGGATATAGAGACCATAGCAGTTCATTGTTTTTAAAGTCACATGTCATAAAGTTCATTGATTTAGTTAAATTTAAGACAGCATGTCAGGAATCTGAAACTCAAGACTCACAAAATAATAGTACTCTGTTAGGTTCGTACCTTAATAAGATTCGAGACACAAAATGTGTTCAAAGTTTTTACTTGTACAAGGAGCAACACACCTCTGATTACAGATGGGAAATGCGCGCTGTCATACAAAGCCAGCACGTCCCTTTTATACTGAGCAGGTCAGACACAGGAAACATCTACTGCAACTTTATGGGCACCTTTGTGGTGACTGATAAGACCATGAAACAGTCAGGCTTTGTGGTGACTGATAAGGCCGTGGAACAGTCAGGCTTTGTGGTGAAACAGTCAGGCTTTGTGGTGACTGATAAGGCCATGGAACAGTCAGGCTTTGTGGTGAAACAGTCAGGCTTTGTTGTGTAACACAAAGACAACTCCGTGTCAGCACATGACTTCTTGCACACCAGTTTCTAAACTTTAAGTAAATACAGATTATTCTGGTCTGTTGAGGTATGTCTGTTACAGGGTGAGTTAAACCTTCCTGATGCAGCATTGTTGCAGCCATTGTAAGGGAAAAAATACAGAAAAGTTCAGCTAAAAACTAATTATGAAATGATAACATATTTGTACATATATACAATTTCTGACAATTTCCTCCTGTTTATCAGTTCATAATTTTTATCACATACAGACATCAGAACAATGTACCTTCAAAAGATTTCCTACATTGTCTTCATAGAGTATCATTTCCAAATTTAAACAGGAGCACAATTATCATTGTTATCCACCTCTTGGGTATTTAAAGGAGTGTATTGGTCTTGGAACATTTGTTGTATCATAAATGTATGTTGAGACAGAGCGCAAGACATCATTGATTTGACACAGGGAATCACAAAGCAACATGACAGAAACATGCATATCATTATTATAATAAAAGGCATAAAGGCTTTAAGAAGCACCTGCCACCAACTTCCTGTGAATAACCAGTCTAACCAACCAGATTGTAGCTTCTCTTCATAATCATTCATGATTGCCTACTGCACTTGTTCCATGACGGTAATAGTGGTATCCATACTTTCAGAGACAGATGGAATGTAAGTGCAACAGGACCCGTTAAACATAGCACATACACCTCCTTGGACAGCCAAAACCAGGTCCAATGCTATTCTGTTTTGCATAACCATAACTCTAGTTTGTTCAGTTACATTGGATAAAACCTTCAAAACAACAGTAGTGGCATTAACAAACATTAACAGTCTGTAGTTCATTTCTTCAAATTTTGTCATTAACTGACCAACTCCATATGGGGCAAAAATTGAATGTCCAACCTCGTCACCCAGTGTCCATAATTTATATTTCTGTGGGACAGTAAGTCCAGCAGCACTAAAGAGGGACTGAATACTTCTTTTCTTCTTAGTGTGTCCTGAGGAGTTGTCATCAGAGTAGAGAACAAATGATCCATCAGTAACAGTCACTGGGGCACAAATTCCTCCCCAATTGGGAGGTAATTGAGCGTAGAGTTTGGAACCACATAACCAATGAACTTCTTTGATAACATAGGTGCCATTACTTTGAACTGTGCCCGTAGTGCTAGTCTTCCTGACAGTATAATTTTGTGATCTATACCTTGGACTAGGTAATACGGGTGTAAAAGAACAATCTGTTGCTCCGCTGCACTGTGAGGTGCAAGGTAACAACACTGTCAAACATTGTCGTGGAAGAAGTCTTCCCAACGCCGTGGTACCATTTGAATATACACATGCTGGGAAAGTCACATTTTTCTTTGTAAAGGCAAATCTAGTTAATGGTTGTGTTACATTCATAGCCATAATCTGATCAGGACATGTCATTCAATAAGTGGTGTTATCATGATTTTTCATAGTAATCTTGGGTAGGAATCCCCAGGCTGAAATCTCTAGTATACAGTCAGATACGTTTATAGGAAAGGGTTCAGCCTTTAGGATTGGTCCCTTAGTGGTTAAAGGCAACAAAGAACAAGCCCAACAACTGCCGTTTCCTCTTGTCAGACGAGCATTGAGGAACATATACTGATACCACCGATTAGTCATAAACAGTGTTTCTGTGAGATGTTCCTCTATATTTCTATTATCTCTTCTCAAGGGTGGTGAGGTGATAATGGTGAGGACTAATAGCGGGATACTCAAGAAGGTCAGAGTCAGTCTCAGGATTACCATGGTGCCTGATTCCCCTGGGAGTGTGCCTATAGACTCAGGTCACTGTCTTCACCGGGTTTGAGACGAGTCTTATCCTTAAAAGGACTAGACTCCCCTTTGTAACCGGACTTACCCTAGGGGTGGCTGGAGGTCACCAAGGGGCACCTGAAGTCTTTTAACATGTGACAGATGAATCCAAGAAGGTCTTTCAGCAATCCTCACTGCGGTAGGTGTGGTCAATAATACTTGGTATGGTCCAAGCCACCTTACGGAATTCCAATTCTGTCGGTGATGGTTCTTTATGAAGACATAATCACCAGGCTGGAGGGAATTTTCTGGGCCCTCCTGTGGAGTAGAGAAAGATCTGACAGATTTAACATAATCTTTCATTTGTTTACATTCTTTCAAATGCTCTCCAAGAGTCTTATAAGGGTTAGTGGCAGTTAATGGGAGTAGGTCAGGTAGAATAGAGGGCCTATGAAAGGCGCATTCAAATGGAGATAACCCACTCTTCTTTTCTGGGATGGTGTTAATGGTTAGCTTTACTACAGTTAATGCTTTAGGCCATGAAATTCGTTGGTCATGCATTACTTTGTTTAGCATTTGCTTAACAGTACCATTTTTCCTTTCCACTAGACCTGCACTTTGTGGGTGATAAGCAGTGTGAAACTTCAGCTGTGTTCCAACGGCAGAAGTAAGATCCTTAACCATTTGTGCTGTGAAGTGTGTGCCATTATCTGCATAAATGGTCTCCGGTATTCCAAACGTGGGAAATATGTTGTTTTGTAAAACTTTGCAAACAAATTTAGCATCTGCCTTTGCTGTAGGATGAATTTCTGTCCATTTAGTATAGGTGTCAATGAGGACCAGACAATACTGCAGTTGTCCCACTTTAGATAGTTCAATAAAATCCATACACCATTGAGAAAAGGGCATTTTAGGTGGTGGGAAACTACCATGTCTCGTCCTCATTGCACCTTGTGCATTGTTTTGTATGCAGATTAAACATTGTTGGCACACTTTTTTCATTTCTTTCAAAATTCCTGGGCAGAAAAAATGTTTTTCAGCCTGTGCCTTCATTCCTCCTGTGGATACATGGCCACTGCCATGAGTCAAGATCGACAGCCAGCGATACAAGGAGGGAGGAAGGATTATTTTACCATCAGTAGTGCAATAAATTCCATTGTTTGAAACAATTGCTCCAGGGAGCATAGTCATTTCCTTCTGTGCATCAAGCAACACAGTAATATCTACATTGTTAGGTGCTGTAAAATGAGTTCCATTATCTGCACAAATCAGTTCTGGAACCCCAATTTCAATAGAGTTTTACACACAAATGCAGCATTAGCTGAGGATGTGGGATGAATTTTTGTCCACTTTGTAAAGGTGTCAATCAACACCAAGCAATATTGTAGCTTTCCATTGCTCCTTGAGCATTATTTTGTAAACAAATGATGCACTTTTTAGCATGTTTTTGTTACTTCTTTCAAAAACTAGGACAGTTTTCCAACATCCTCACAGTTTTCCCTCCTGTTGGCACATGATTGGCCATGTGCCACCAGGACAGCTCATTTGTATAATGTGGGTGGCAGAGCAAATTTACACATGAAACAGGAGGAAGGTCCATATTATTTTGATAGCCTTTAAAAACATCAACATCAACATTATTAATAAGACAGACGGTTCCTAAAAGACCAATAGCAGCACAGTGAGTAGCGTTATCAGCCAAGCGATTACCGCAGCTAGACAAGTCAGTGCCATTAGTGTGGGCAGGGCAGTGAATAACTGCCACAGAACATGGTAGCATCAGAACATTACATAGTTACAATAATTGCTGTCGATGTTTTGCTGGTTTTTCTGTGGAGATGACAAACCCTCGCAGATTCAAGGTAACAGTATGCAGGTGGCATGCGTTATAAGCATGCTTACTGTCTGCACAGATGTAAGTGCTGTAATCAAAGATGCAGGTTGTGGAATTTTTACACAATCAGGACCCCAGACAACATTGTTACAGCATAAGCAGTGGATGTTGGCCCATCAGGCCTTTTTTACAGAGTAAGCCTGTCGCTCGCTTCTTCCCTTGCTAAGTAGAGAGAGAGAGCTGCCGTTCACCCCCCTTTGCTGATGGGAGAGAGAACCACCGCTCGCCCCTCTGTTGCCTTGTTTTTTTTTTATCAAAAAAAAAATGGGCCACCAGTAAATAACCACAAGGAATTTGGTACAAGCTTAAGGTGTGGCTGTGACAACAAGGTTATAGTGTACGATAACAGTCTAGCTGGCAACAATATGGAATGGTTGTCCTGCTGTAAATAGAGGGCATGATCTTATTATTTGTATTATCCCATGAATAATAAAAAGTGGTCTGTATTGCCCAGTATGTATTTTAGTTATAAACTGCAGCCATATGTTTATCCTGGGTACTACAGAAAATGAAATGAAAAGCGCTTATGTAAATAAAGTCGAATTGAATTCATCATCAATCATTTATTGATAATTTTTATGCATTATCTATTTTTCTAAGGATTGCTAATTATTTGCTAATTAATTTCTTTGATACCCCCTGTTCTGATACATGGTGGCTCACATGCAGCAAAGTTACAGGGTATTTGATTCTTTTACTGAAAGGAAGTGTGCTACCATTTTTAACTTTAAATAAAATCTGCAGGTAGCCCAGTTCCTTCAAAAATAGATTTCAATAATTATAGCTTCTTTTTGTGACATCTCTTAAAATAGTTTACAAATTCCATTTAAGAAAAACAAAATAACTATCTGTGCATTTTTTACATGCTTCAGCATTGATAAATAAGATCAGTTTGTCCAGTTGAACACAGATGGGTTGAATTTGAATAAATGAACAAAGATTGCATCACACTCCTTCAATCAACGGAAAGGTGGACGTTTTGCCTAATTAGAATTTGATTTAAATTTTTCCCAGGAATGCCTCATTTTATACTATATTCCTTGGTAAATTATGGGGTGAATGTAGTTTACCCTGACCCAGCTTGGCCACCGCCAAATCAGGAAAAACACATTCCTCATTACTGTCACATTTCTGAAATATATTGTTACCGCACCATTATGTGGTGAGTAACATCAGTATAAAATCATATAAACATTATATTTGTAAAGTCAAAGTCATTTGAATCAGTACACCTTATGTTATCTACAATGTCATACAAAGTCATACTTGGCTTCAAAAAATGCCTATCAATTTAAGGATTCTTTCTCCAAGACCTGTGTCTGATAATCCATAGCCTCTGGCAGATCATATGCACAGACACATTAATCATCAATCTCTTTTGATCCTCTGTGCTCTAAATCATGTGATATAGGGTAAACATAATACCTTCAGTGATTAGGCATTATTAAATGACATCATAATATGATCATAGTATGGCCTGTAGTCACATTGTCACACGTCAGTCCTTTTTTCTATAAAATGCACTGTCATGTTTCAGTCAAGGACAAAGGTCAGCAATGCATCAAAATTGCTTTTTTTTTTTTTAAATATGTAAACAGTTTATCACGTACGCAACATTAATCAAGACCCCACAGAGTTAAATTGAAAAAATAAAAACCCAAAACCTTATACCCATATTTAGACCACTTTCTTCACAGATCAATCACACACAGAGAAAGCAGAGGAGTTTTGTTCTCTCTACACTGCCTCTATCTAAGGCTCACACACAAAGAATAGATAAGAGATAAAATAACTTTCTCATTGTCCATTTTAACGTTATCCAGTTCTGCTGCCATTTAATCCGTCCGTCTTTAAATATTATGGTCTAATTATTATGATTTTATTTGCCTCCTCCTTTTCCCAACCTCTTGGGCTTCTTTAAATAATTTGCCGTATAGACCCTCCTTAGGATCGTGGCATTGATAAGTTGGGGAAGGATTATCTTTTTCATTTAATAATGGTTCGATGCTTGGTTGGTTTTGATATTTATCTCTTTTTGTTGTAAGTTTTTCCGTCGACGCTAAGACTGTGCATTCATCCACATCCAGTGTGGGTTTAAAGGAATAATCTTTTTTGTTTAAATATTTTTCAGGATCCTTTATCTGATCTTTTTCTTTTAGTCGGTTATTGTAATTTTTTTTTTTTACCGTTCGGCGCGCAGTTTCCTTTTTTTTTATTTTTCGCTTTATCTGTTTATATAGTCAGGAACGTTGTCAGTACGCCCACTGCAACAATATTACTGCCCAATTTTTTTATTTATTTTTTTTTTTTTAAGTTTTTGTAAAGGGTATACAGGTCGTTACAGCAATGCAGTGTTTACATTTTCATCACATGTTCCCTTATTTTCTGATATCTGACAACATTGGAAGATTAATTCTTACAACACCCCTTTTTTTTTTTTTTAAAGTGAAAGAAAAAGTGAAATTAAAGAGAAAAAAAAACAAGAAACAAATAACAAAAAAAACCCAAACAAACCAGTAAAAAACAAACAAAAAGAAAAAGTAAGTAAATAAAGATAAAAGAGCATCTGAGTAGCGTTGGAACAAAGAGCGGAACCATTATTGAAATGGTATTTGTCAAAGATTAGATCTAATGGAAGACACATATGCGGTCCAGGGTTGCCAAAAGTTCATGAACACATCCATGTCCTGTCTCAGTGCGAATGTCAACTTTTCCATCGAGTAAATGTCTTGGATCACGTTAGTCCAATCTTCAGGTGTAGGACAGTCCTTCAACATCCATTTTTTAGTTAGAGCTTTTTTGCTTGCCAATATTAAAACAATGAATAAGTATTTTTCTCCTCGTCTTTCCAGTGAGTCCGGTAGTAAACCCAAATACAAAGTTACAAAAGAAAAGGGAACTGTAATTTTGAATATTTTCCCCAATATTGTCTGTACCTTGGTCCAATATTGGTGGATAACTGGGCATGACCAAAACACATGAAAATGATTTGCAGTCTTTTCACCACACAAGCGCCAACAGTTCAATCCCTTATGGGTAAATTTGTTTTGTGCAGGTGTTCTGAAAAATCTTGCCAAGTTTTTCCATCCAAATTCTCTCCACTGCAGGGATGAGGTACTTTTCCATTGCTGTTTATTTAGCTTTTCCCATATTTCCAGTTGTAAAGTGAAATTCCCCTCTTTTTCCCATCTCTCTTTTATATAAGATGTGTTGTCTCCTTTTAAGTCTTGAAGACCTTGGTATATTTTAGAAATGTATCTGATCCCTGGGATCCCTTTATATGCCATTAAGAAGACCTTCAGAACACCTGACTGGGCCCTTTCCAAAACCTCCTTTTTAAGTATATTGTTTATGTGGTGTCTAAGCTGGAAGAACCTGTAAAGGTCTTGATTTATTAGGCCTTGTTTTTTCAAATCTTCAAAACTTCTTAAGATTTGCCCTTTAAAAAAATCGTAATATTTTATCAGCCCTTTCTCCTTCCACTTTTTAAATCTGGTGTCTGTTTTATTAGGAGTAAAGTCCTGATCATAGGCGATCCATTGCAGAAGTCGATAGGGCTCTTTAGTTTGATTCTCTCTGACTATCTTAAACCAAATTTTTAGCGGGGTCTCTATCCACGGGTTAGTGTTATTCAAAAGCTTAGGTAAGACATTGTTCCCTATTATCGCCTGTAGGGGGATGTCACTTGTTATTTGGCATTCGATCTCCTTCCATTGTGCAGTGTAGACTGGGTTACATATCTCTACTAAAGTTTTAATTTGTGCGGCTTTAAAGTAGTCCCTGATATTTGGCAGCGCGAGCCCACCTTTGTCTTTGTTTAGCTGTAGGGTTCTATATCTGATTCTAGGTCTCTTGCCCTGCCATATGAATCTTGAGATCCTTCTGTCCAGCTCCTGCCATGTTTTTTTTGGGAGGTTCTACCGGTATTGTTTGGAAAAGGTATAGAAGACGTGGAAGTATATTCATTTTGACTGCTTCAATTCTTTGTGCAGTACCCAAGAATGGTATCATATTCCATCTTGCTAGGTCAGATTTTATTTTTGTCACCAGTGGATCATAGTTTAGTGATATAATTTTGTTGAGTTGTTTCGGGATATTGACCCCCAGATATTTCATAGATTCCGACTCCCAGTTAGTTTTGAGTTTGCTTAGTGAATAATGATTTGGGTCATAGTTGAATGTTAAAACTTGGGTTTTATGCATATTTAATTTGTACCCCGATAAATCTCCATACTCTGAAAAAACTGAGGTTAGTTCTGGTAAAGAAGTGTCCGGCTGCCCTAGGTATATTAAAATGTCATCAGCAAAGAGTGCTATTTTATGTTCCTTCTGACCAAGTGTAATACCTTGAATTTTTTGGTTTTGTCTTATCCATTGGCTCAGAGGTTCTATGAAGATTGCAAAGAGCAGTGGAGACAGGGGGCAGCCCTGACGACATCCTCTTTCCAGTTCAAAAGATGATGATAAATTACCGTTAATCCTTATTTTAGCTGTTGGTTTTTTTATATAATGCCTGCATAGTTCTAATGAAGTTGTTATGAAAATTGAAACTGGATAAGATTCTATATAGAAAAGACCAGTCAACCGAATCGAATGCTTTTTCAGCATCTAATCCCAATATGACTGCATTTAAGTTATATTTTTTTATATGATGAATTATGTGTAAAGTGCGTCGAATGTTGTCTTGTGTCTGTCTTTGTCTTATAAAACCTGTTTGGTCTAAATGAATTAGGTCTGTCAGTATATTTTCTAACCTTTTGGCAAGGATAATGGTAAAAAGCTTATAGTCCTGATTTAGTACACTGATTGGTCTGTAGTTGGAGCACTCTAGTTTATCCTTTTCCGGTTTAGGTATAACTGCAATGACCCCTTCTCTCCAGGAGGGGGGGATTTCCCCTGTGTGGAGGACATAATTAAATGTTTTCAGGAGGAGAGGAGATAGTTGCTGTTTAAAGGTTTTGTACCACTCTGCTGTATAGCCATCAGCTCCTGGGGATTTGTTAGCTTTAAGTTTCATAATTGCTTTTTCCAATTCTTTAGGATGTATTTCTGACAGTAGTGTTTTATTTTGTGACTCCGTAAGTTGGGGAAGGTTTAATGTGTTTAGGAATGCCTCGGATGCGTTTTTATGTTTTTTGTGGGAGTATAAGTTCTTATAGTAATTCTCGAAGTTTTTAAGAATATCCTGAATTCTGAATTTTATTTCCTTTGATACTGGGTCTCTGATTTTGTAGATTGCTCTTTCTGTTTGATGTTTCCTCAATTTATAGGCTAGCAATTTTGCCGATTTACTGCCTGCTTCATAGTATTTTTGTTTCAGAAATGTAAGTTTCTTCTGGATTTCTATTGTGTAGATCTCATTTATTTGGTTTTTAATTTCCTTAATCTTGAGCGAGTCAGTAGAATGAGTGTTGCCTTTGTGTTCTTTTTCTAGGTTCCTAAGTTCTGACTCTAATGTGGATAGTTTTTCTTGTCTTAGTTTCTTTTGGGTTGCCAGTTTTGCAATAATCTTTCCTCTTATTACAGCTTTACATGCATCCCACAGTATTAAAGGGGATACTTCTCCATTATCGTTATCTTCCAAATATCTGAGAATATCTGATTCCAATTCATCTTTCAATGGTCCTTTCAGGACATTTGAATTTAACCTCCAAGAAAATGTATTATTTGTGTATTTTTGGATATTTAAGTCCATGTAGATCGGACTGTGGTCGGAGAGATCCATCAGTCCTATTTTACATGTTTTTACTCTTCCAATGTCTCTATTAAACATAAAAAAATAGTCAATCCTTGAGTAAGATGAATGTGGAGTTGAGTAAAATGTATAGTCTTTTACACTGGGGTTGAGTTCCCTCCACACGTCACAGATTCCCAATTCTTTTAGTAGCATCCGAGTCTTCCTGTTTTGGGTGTTATTTTGATGTGGGGAATTACCAGAAGCATCCCAGTATGGATTCAGTCTAAGATTGAAGTCCCCACCACATATCACTAAACCTTGAGCTTTAGTTATCATTAGGTCGAATACATTTTTATAAAATTTCCAGTTAGCCCCTGGGGGAGCATACACATTCAGCAGGGTGATATCTTCTCCCTCTAGCCGCCCAGTTACCAAACTGTATCTCCCTTCTTTATCTTTGTGTTCTGATTTTTTTTCAAATGTAATTTTGGTTGATATCAATGTCGCTACTCCCCTCCTCCTCCCTGATTTATATGAAGATGAAGAGATCATTTTAAACCCTTGTCTACTGAGTTTATTGTGTTCCACGTCTGTTAGGTGGGTTTCTTGTAAAAGTATTATTCCTGCTTTGTCTTTTTTCATTTTGCCTAGAATCTTGGATCTTTTAACTGGATTCAGGATTCCTTTTACATTATATGAAATTATTTTGGTTACACCCTGTTTCTCCATTGTGTTGTTTTGTTTTGTATAACAGTGTGGTGGCCCTCTTTTTTGCTACTCAGAAACTGAAAGAACATTAAAAACAAGAAAAACATTAAGAACATAGTGTAAAAAACTTTAAAACAAAAAGCTGTCATAAGAACTTCCTGAGCTGAGGTCTTTTTAAAGACCCTGTAAGAGCCTTGATGGAGTGAAGGCTCTGAGGGAAATTCCTCAAACTCTGTTACGTGTTGAGGGCCCTCTCTTACCACTGAAAGTAGTCCCATGCTTTTAACGTGAGTTTCAGAACCCAATCCAAACTTGTAATGATTTTTTTTTTTTTTCCTTTTATGCCTAAACCCTGTGAAATTGTGTGCACCCTCCCACCCCCATCACATCAAACATTCACGCAAAAACAGTATTTGTTAGTATGAGGAGAACATGTGGATTATTGTCACATTTCTATTTTAACAAGTTTTTTTTTTTTTTATTACAAAGACTTATTTGTTTCAAATAATATGATTGTTCCATGAAATGTTTTACCACATGCTGAATATGCATCTCCTTTAATGTTTGTTACCTTGTATGAGGGGGGTTGGATGTGCGGATTGATTCAAGAGAAAAAAAAAAAAAAAAAAAAGGTCGCTATTCCAACCTGAAAACGGATAGTTTATCCGCGACGCTCTGGTGCTGGGTTTCCCGCTGCTGGTCCGTGGATTTTGAAGGTCTTTGTGTTGTCCATGTTTGCGCTTTGATCTTCTCACTCGGGTCTGCTGGGGGTTTAAATACCGTTACCGGGAGGCCTCTTTTCGCCATGTCAGCTGTTGCTTCTTCCGCCGAATTATAGAGACACGTTTCATTGCCGTAGAAGACCCTTAACTTCGCAGGAAATGGTGTCTGAAAGCGCAATTTCTTCTCTCTTAACACCTTTTTCGCGTCATTGTATTCCCTGCGCTTTTTAAGGACCTCCGGGGCGTAATCGTGTTCCACGTAGACTTTTCTCTCCTGGTGCATAAATCCTTTTTTCTGCCAGGCCAGTCTTACAACCTCTTGTTTTATTTTGAAATTGGAAAATCTTACCAACACCGAACGTGGGGGCGCTTCCGCCGCCGGCCTAGCGGCTAATGAACGATGTGCCTTTTCTATCTTCAAGTCGGTGGTTTGTGGAATATCCAATTTCTCTCTTAGTAAGGATTCCACGCATTCTGCCATTGAGTTAAAACCATTTTCGGTTCCTTCTATCAGACCATGAATTCTTATGTTGTCTCTTCTTTGTTTTCCTTCTTGGTCGGTTAGCTTAGCCTCTATAGCTGCTTGTCTTTTGCGTAGGTCTAGCACAGAATCTTCGAGCACTTTTATTCGATCCTCTGTTTCCAAGATTCGGTTCTCGGCCTGGTCCACTCTGCTGTTTGTCCTTTTCAATTCTTCTCTGAATTCCCGAAATTCGGCCGTAACATCTCGGCGAAATCGTCGTAGCTCCTCAAATAGTGATTTCAGGCTAACCCTTTTGTTAGCTATCACCAGTTCCTCGTCTTCTGAACGGAGATCTTCCAGTTCGGATTCTCCGGCCGATACGTGTCCTGGCCTGGAGAATTTCAGTTTCTTCTGTTTTCCTTTAGACATGATGATTTTGTCTTTTGATTTTCACTCCTCCAAAAATCCGTTAAGTTTGATTTTCAAGGTGTTATCCTGAATTGGGTCTGAGAACTTCAGTGTTAAGCTGCAGTCGCCATGGCGTCCAGACCGGAAGTCCTGCCCAATTTTTTTTAAGTGCGCTCACTTGTTGATGGGGCTAGATCTTACGCAACCTATATTAGGGCTCCTGTAATTTCTTACAGGATCATTACCTGGTATGATCAGATAGGAAAAATATAAAGGACGCAGCCTTATATTACCATTACTTAGCTAAAGCTTGACCTATCAGTCAATACGCAGCACCTTTTACTTTTTGAAACCTGACTCTTCGGCCGGAAAACAACACAATCTTTTTCTGTTTACTCTTCTGTCTATCCGGTTTTCCAGCACAATTGCCCATTTTACTTGTAGTTGTGAAACGCCGTCACACTACCTCATAAAATTATTGCATTCACCTTTTGAATGGAACTAGATGCTCACACAATAATTTTAACCACCAGGAAAAGTACAGGGCGTCACCTTATACTACCATTTCTTGCATTTAGCCGACCTGTGGTTTTCAACAATGACAATTACTTTCCGCGATCAGACAAATAATTTTCACTTACTTTTCAGACTCTGTGCGGATGACCGTCACCAGACAGAGTTAGGACTCCGACGAGGCTCACAGAGTTCCCTCAAGGCGGGTTTTCAAAGCTGACTATAAGTCAGACCATGCGCATGGTTTTCAACCTGGAGTCTGCCCTGGTCCTCACCCAGTCTGGATATTGGTCATCCGGGTCACGGCACCACGCATGTCAGGAATCTGAAACTCAAGACTCACAAAATAATAGTACTCTGTTAGGTTCGTACCTTAATAAGATTCGAGACACAAAATGTGTTCAAAGTTTTTACTTGTACAAGGAGCAACACACCTCTGATTACAGATGGGAAATGCGCGCTGTCATACAATGCCAGCACGTCCCTTTTATACTGAGCAGGTCAGACACAGGAAACATCTACTGCAACTTTATGGGCACCTTTGTGGTGACTGATAAGACCGTGAAACAGTCAGGCTTTGTGGTGACTGATAAGGCCATGGAACAGTCAGGCTTTGTGGTGAAACAGTCAGGCTTTGTGGTGACTGATAAGGCCTGGAACAGTCAGGCTTTGTGGTGAAACAGTCAGGCTTTGTGGTGACTGATAAGGCCGTGGAACAGTCAGGCTTTGTGGTGAAACAGTCAGGCTTTGTTGTGTAACACAAAGACAACTCCGTGTCAGCACATGACTTCTTGCACACCAGTTTCTAAACTTTAAGTAAATACAGATTATTCCGGTCTGTTGAGGTATGTCTGTTACAGGGTGAGTTAAACCTTCCTGATGCAGCATTGTTGCAGCCATTGTAAGGGAAAAAATACAGAAAAGTTCAGCTAAAAACTAATTATGAAATGATAACATATTTGTACATATATACAATTTCTGACACAGCACAAGTAATGTACAGGGCAATTAATAATCAACTCCCAACTAATATACAAAAAATATCCCAAAAAAGAGACAATGATTATAATTTGAGAGGAGACTTAAACTTTACAAAATCTAAGGTACGAACAACTAAGAAAAGTATGTGTATATCTGTCTGTGGGGTGGATTTGTGGAACAGTCTGGAGCTGGAACTGAAACTATGTACAAACAGAAATCAATTCAAAAATAGGTATAAACATTATTTGCTGAAAGAATATATGTTAGAAGGGTAGTATTTATATGTACGATTCACAATGCTCACTCTGGGACACTATGGAATGGTAGGTGGGACATCATCATCATCATCATAGCAGTCTGTCAGGGGCGACAATGACTGTTTCATTTAGGTCTGATCAGATTCCTCCACGCAGCTCTGTCCTTCGCCTTCTGCTGCCAGGAACTCTGACCTTGTTTACCCGGGTGAGGACAGTACTGTGTATATCTGTGTTGTTTGGGGCTGGATTTGGGGTTTTGATGTATGGACTGTATGTATGTTGGGATGGATGGGTGTTAATGTTTATATGTACAAAATATAGTTAATTGTTTACTTGGGGTCTTAAATGAGGTAATTTGTATATATTTCACATGGGTTGTATTTAGTACCAAAGTCTTTAGAACAAGACTTTCGGTCGGCCTCAAAGAGATTCTGGCAAACTGTCCGGCGGCTCAGGAAGGGAAAGCAGCTCCCTGTCCACACTGTGTATGGTGGGGATGGGACACTGTTGACTTCGACTGGGGATATCGTTGGGCGGTGGAAGGAATACTTCGAGGATCTCCTCAATCCCACTGATACGCCTTCCACAGAGGAAGCAGGGTTTGGGGACGAGGGGGGTGACTCGCCTATCACAGGGGCTGAGGTTGCCAAGGTGGTTAAAAATCTCCTTGGTGTCCGGGCCCCGGGGGTGGACGAGATTCGCCCTGAGTACCTCAAGGCCCTGGATGTTGTTGGGCTGTCATGGTTGACACGACTCTGCAACATTGCGTGGAGGTCGGGGGCAGTGCCTTTGGCATGGCAAACCGGGGTGGTGGTTCCTCTCTTCAAAAAAGGGGACCGGAGGGTGTGCTCCAACTTTAGAGGGATCACACTCCTCAGCCTCCCTGGGAAGGTCTATGCCAAGGTACTGGAGAGGAGAGTCCGGCCGTTGGTCGAACCTCGGATTCAGGAGGAGCAATGTAGTTTTCGTCCTGGCCGTGGCACATCGGACCAGCTCTTTACCCTCTCGAGAATTCTCGAGGGTTCGTGGGAGTTTGCCCAACCAGTTTACATGTGTTTTGTGGGCTTGGAGAAGGCATTTGACTGTGTCCCTTGTGGTTTTTTGTGGGGGGTACTTCGGGAGTATGGGGTATCGGGCTTGTTGTTACGAGCTATTCGGTCTCTGTACGACCGTTGTGAGAGTTTGGTTCGTATTGCCAACACTCGGTCGGAGACATTCCCAGTGAGAGTTGGACTCTGCCAGGGCTGCCCTTTGTCACCAATCCTGTTCATAATGTTTATGGACAGGATTTCTAGGCGCAGCCAGGGAATGGAGGGTGTCGTGCTTGGTGACCACAGGATCTAATCTCTGTTGTTTGCAGATGATGTTGTCCTGTTGGCTTCATCCAGCAATGACCTACAGCTCTTGCTGGGACGGTTTGCCGCTGAGTGTGAAGCGGCTGGGATGAGAATCAACACCTCCAAGTCCGAGTCCATGGTCCTCAGCTGGAAAAAGGTGGATTGTCCTCTCTGGGTTGGGGATAGGCTCCTGCCCCAAGTGGAGGAGTTTAAGTATCTTGGGGTCTTGTTCACGAGTGAGGGGAAAATGGAGCGAGAGATTGACAGACGGATTGGAGCAGCATCTGCAGTGATGCGGACGTTGTACCGGTCTGTTGTGGTGAAGAGGGAGCTTAGTTCTAAGGCAAAGCTGTTGATTTACCACTCAATCTACGTTCCTACTCTCACCTATGGTCACGAGCTTTGGGTAATGACCGAAAGAACAAGATCGCGGATACAAGTGGCTGAAATGAGCTTTCTCCGTAGGATTGCTGGACTCACCCTCAGAGATAGGGTGAGGAGCTCAGTCATCCGGGAGAGGCTCAGAGTAGAACCGCTGCTCCTCCACATTGAAAGGAGTCAGTTGAGGTGGTATGGGCATCTGATTAGGATGCCTCCTGGACGCCTCCCACTTGAGGTGTTTCGGACACGTCCCACTGGGAGGAGACCCCGTGGCAGACCCAGGACTCGGTGGAAAGACTATGTCTCCCAGCTGGTCTTGGAACGCCTTGGTATCCTCTCTGAAGAGCTGGAGCAGGTGGCTGGGGAGAGGGAAGTCTGGGCTTCTCTGCTTGAACTGCTGCCTCCGCGACCCGGACCTCCGGAAAAGTGGTAGAAGATGGATGGATGGATGGATGGGTTGTATATATTTATGGAAAAGAGGAGTTGGAGTTAATAAGTGTTCACTTCTTCCTTCTCCCTTTCATGCATTGTATACTGTCACTTTATCGCACTTGTCATTTGTTTTGTTTTTTTTACTTTTTTGTTCAAAATAAAGTATGTATCTATATCTATCTATCTAATAGGAGTAGTCAAGAATGCAGAGATTTTTATTTTTTTTTTGTTACTTATTTGTACCCGTAGGTAGACTTGGTTTGCAGTCTGGTGACAAGCCACCGGCTACTGGTCGCTGCGTGCGCGAGCGCCCTAAACCTACATGTTTTTGGTGTGCGGGAGGAAACCGGAGAAATCCCGGAGTAAACCCGCGCAACACGGGGAGAACATGCAAACTCCACACAGCTCACTGTTGGTCGGGGGCTGGGATCGAACCCACGATCTCATGATCCCCGCGGTCCCCCGGCCGAGGGTATAACTGTGCTGCCACAGTGCTAAACCACTGCGCCACCGTGCAGATAATCCACTTGGAACATACACTGTTCAGGTTCATAAGCATAAATATCTGTGCTAACTAGTCATTGTGGCTAGTAATTTTCCAGTTAGCTAGTTGTTAGTGTGGTACACCCAAATAGGGCACCACATTTGGAAATAATACAGAGAGACTGTCATTTTATTTTTATTTTAAGAGTATCTAAATATATTTTGAGATTGTGGACGATCAATAATATTAACATTTGATATGTAGCCCTGTATAAATATTTAAGAGTAAGCAGCGGAACCTTAGGCACTGCAGTCGTTCCACCCCAGGTAAACAAATAGGGTGCACTTCCGGCCCCCCCTTTAGTACTATCTGGAGAAAGACACGAGTGGTCCTGTGTTCTGTCTTTCAAAGACTCTTTTTGTATTTTACAGGTCAGTATTTGGTTAAAAATGCCATAAATAAGAGCCTTAAGCTCCGTGTTATTTCTGTGTGTCGCGACGAGTAATACTGTGATGTTGGTGTGGCGTTTTGATAAGTTTTATACAAGTTCAGGCTGCAGTTGGCGCCGGAGATCAAAGGCGAGCCGCATCGCGGTAGCGGTTTCGCGCCAGTCAAATTTAGCTTTGGGAAAGACGGTTAGCTCACATAAAATGTTTTACTCAATACAAGTATATTTTGCTCCGTGTGAATGTAAAAGTCTCCTGATGCTAATTAATAGTCAGAGTGTGTCCTGTGTATATTTGCCTATTGTCAAGTTTGTAAAATAATTTGTTAAGTCCAGGTCAGCTAATCTAAGTGCAATGTCTAAACTAGCCTAAGGTCATAGTTAAGTCCTATGTTTTGTCCTAATTAATGGGAGTCAGTCTAGTAATTGAAGGTCCTGTATAAGTAAATTGTGATTTGTGAAGTATGTAAATTTGAGATGTCAGATGTAGTGTAGTTTATGCACTGTGTGACTGAGGGAAAAAGAACATTATTTACAGTATGTAAAAGAAGATGACATATAAAGCACAAAATGTGATGCTGCCTGTAAATGAAAATGAAAATGAAATAAGAGTACTATCTGGAGAAAGACACGAGTGGTCCTGTGTTCTGTCTTTCAAAGACTCTTTTTGTATTTTACAGACCCAAGAGCAGACGCGAAGGATCACGTCTTTTCACGCTTTAAAACTATTTCTTTTTGTTATTGTGGTCACCTTCCCGGGACCCGTAACAAACTGTGGGGGCTCGTCCGGGATCTCTCCTCTACAGTCATCGAGGGAAGATCCAGTGATACCAGAACTACGAGACAACGGTTGCCAAGCTGCTACATCAGACACGTCAGTCAGTGGGTGTCCAAGGAGGAAGATCAAAGAGAAAGAAAGGATCTTCAACCAAAAGTGGAACTGCACTGCTGTCAAGAAGGTAAAACGCAGCCTAGTCACTGTACAAATAATACAACACTCGAACTACAGATAGCTAAAGTACCATGTCGACAGCACGAAAAGAACTGATATGGAGCATCAGAGGACGCTTGTTTGCCCTCTCAAGTAAGGATCTTTTCGAGCTAACAAAGAGCCTAGCAGCTGGAGACAAAGACACACAGTTCAGTGAAGACGATAATGAGAGCTGTATGGACTATGTCAATGCATATCTACGGTCCCCAACTCTGCTGAAACTTGAAGATGAGGGAATGAGTCAGTTGCTGATGTTGGATGACCTGCTCACTAAAGTGATACAAACGAGTGGCTCCACCACGCATTCAGCTGATCAGGCTGCAATACCAACCAAGTCAAGTCCTCATCCATCCAAGATGTTGCCAGATCCACCATCACCATCTGCTGTTCCACCAGGCACCCAAGTTAGTGTGAACGCAAACGCAGAGTCTGTAGAGGAACTGAGGAAAGCATATGAGACACTGGGAGAAAGACTAAGACTGTGTGAAGTTGTGACACTCCAACCACCTGTAGCACCCAGTCGTCAGAGCCACTCACAACCGCAGCCAAGGGAACAAGGAAGTCCAGAAAGGCATGTCACTCTCAAAGACCTTTCCTACCTGCCTCGGAGAGAATTCAAGGCTTTTGGAGGACAAATTGGAGACAACAGCTCTGAAATCAATTATAACAGTCTCATGAGACAGATCAATGAAGGATTAAAAGAAGGATTTTCTGAAGCAGAGGTCATGAGGGGGGTACTGAGAATTGTAAAGCCTGGCACGTTCAGGGACATGCTCATGCTCAAAGATGAACTGGTTCTTTCTGAACTTCAGGGCTTTCTCCGATCCCACCTTGGAGAAAAGGCAACAACAGAGATGTTCCAGGAGTTAATGTGCGCCCGACAAACTGAGCAGGAGTCCCCTCAGCAATTCCTATATCGCATGATTGGGCTCAAACAGAAACTCATCTTTCAGTCAAAACAAGCCACTGCAGACATCTCGTATGACCCAAGGACAATCCAGGAAGTGTTTCTGCACACAGTCTATCAAGGTCTGGGAGTGAAGTATGCAGACTTGCGGCAACGACTAAGACCTCTTACATCAAACAACAATGTAACAGATGAAGAGATTCTTAGTGAGGTCACAAAGATTATCAGTGATGAGAATGAGCACCAGCGAAGGTTAGGGCAAACCCCTCGTCAGAAGTCAGCACATAGCGCTGTGATTGCAACAAGGGACACGACAGCCAAAGACCAACAAGCCTCACAGACAATCAAACAACTCGCTGCACAAGTAGAGACTCTAACCAAGATGGTGGCAACTTTCATGGAACAGAAAGCTGTAAACTCCTCCCCTCAGCATTCTCAGCCTCCAGCTAACCAAAAGAAAACCTATCTCTGTCCGAAATGTACTGAACAAAGCTTACAGGAGTGCAGTCATTGCTTTGTATGCAGTGAGTCGGGACACAGAGCAGTCGGATGTCTGAAGCGACCCAAGAATCAGGGAAACGGGAATCGGTCTCTGTCAAGGGACAGCCAGAGATCGGTACAGAGCCAAAGTCCCAGCCAGTAAACTCTTCCTCTACCGAAGCTTCAACTCCGTGCCCCAGGCACCAGAGCAAGCAGCCGAGAAAGCAGGTCAAATGCAACAGAAGGAAAGGTCAGATTCCCTCCTGTCAGAGTGCCACCAAATACCAAGCTCCCCTTGTCGGTAAGAAAAGTCTGCTGAAATGTCTAATCGGTGGTTACCCTGCGACAGTGCTGTTTGACTCTGGCTCACAAGTGAGTATAGTTGACAGGCAATGGGTCAAAAAGCACATACCCAACACTGTGGTAAGACCACTCCAAGATCTGCTGAACGACGAGCTTGAGGTTTATGCAGTTAATGGCCAAGCAGTCCCATATGACGGATGGGTCGAGCTTACAGTCACTTTAGCGGGTCACGAAGATCCCAATCTCACTGCACAAGCGCCATTCCTAGTCAGTAAGCTGTCACTGAACCAACCACTAGTTGGAGCTAATGTGCTGGGAGCGATTATACAAGGCCAAGGGACAGATGAGGAAGCCAGTACAGTACTATATAGTCTACTGCGCAGAGCTCTTGGAATGGACGAAGACCAGGTAGTGGCCATGGTAAACTTCATTCAAGTGCCGCAAAGAACTGACTGTGATCCTGTTACACTCAGAGTCGGTAAAGACAACATGATTATCCCAGCTGGCAAAGCAGTACAAATATGTTGCAGGGTGCCCCAGAACTTTGACATCTCTGACCCTCTTGTACTTTACGAACCTGCTGAAGAGAACATTGCTTTGAGAAATTTGAGTGTGGGGGAAGGACTTTTGGAGATTAACAATTCCCAAAGACCTTTTGTAAAGGTCCCCATCTCCAACCATTCCAAACATGAAGTAATCCTGCCGAAAAGAACAGCCCTAGGCACCATCGAACATGTCGCCAAAGTCATTGAAACTGATACACTAGAGCCACCAGAAACCCAGCCCATACTGACATCAGCAACTACAGCAGAGGTACTAAGTAAGACCGCCCAAGGTGACTCTTCTGCCGAGCCTTGGTTGCCACCGGTCGATCTCAGTCATCTAAGCCCAGATCAGCAAAAGTCAGTCGAAAAGGTTCTGATGGAAGAGTGCGAGGCATTCTCTCGCGATAGCACTGATATTGGCTGTATCCCTTCTTTGCAAATGGAAATCAGACTCAAAGATGACACGCCAGTTCAGAGAGCTTACGCCTCCATCCCCAAGCCCCTGTATAGGGAAGTAAAAGAGTACATTCAGGAACTGATAGTGAAGGGATGGATCGTAAAGTCTCAGTCACCCTACGCAGCCCCAGTTATCTGTGTCAGGAAGAAGGACGGATCTTTACGTCTGTGTATTGATTACCGCCTCCTAAACAACAAAACAGTGCCCGACAGACACCCGCTTCCCCGGATCCAGGACCTCACCGACTCCCTCGGTGGTTACAGCTGGTTCTCGATCCTGGACCAGGGTAAAGCTTACCATCAAGGTTTCATCGCAGAGGGCTCAAGGTACCTGACTGCATTCACCACCCCGTGGGGTCTCTACGAATGGGTGAGAATACCCTTCGGGCTGTCCAACGCACCCGCAGCCTTTCAGCGGAGCATGGAAGAAATGCTGGACACGCTCCGTGATGAGTGCTGCATACCCTACCTTGATGATGTGCTCTGTTTTTCCAAGTCATTTAATGAACATGTCCAAGTGCTGAGGAAAGTTCTCCAAGCTTTGCAACGCCACGGGGCGAAGCTGAAGCCTGAGAAGTGTGAGTTGTTCCGCAGAGAGGTTCGGTATGTCGGTCGCCTGGTGTCAGAAGATGGAGTGAGGGTGGACCCCAAGGACATCGAAGCTGTGCAGGCACTCAAACACAGAAGGCCACAAATAGTTGGAGAAGTCAGACAACTTTTGGGGTTCCTGAGCTATTATCGGACGTATGTGCAGGACTTCTCGCGCATTGCCAAACCCCTGTACGACTTGCTCCAGGTAAAGTCTGACACACTGCCGTCCAAGCCATCCAAGGGCAGAGCAAAGTACCCACAGCAGTCTTCCCGAGCTCCAGTGAAATGGGACAAGGAACACCAAGAGACCCTTGAGCGCTTGATTGACATGTTGACCCAGCCACCTGTGTTAGCGTATCCTGACTTCACCCAGCCCTTCGTACTCCACACGGACGCATCCCAGAAAGGCCTTGGCGCGGTCCTGTATCAAAACCAAGACAATAAGATGAGAGTGATTGGGTACGGGTCACGCACACTAACACCTGCCGAGCAAAACTACCACTTGCACAGTGGAAAACTAGAGTTTCTCGCCCTCAAGTGGGCAGTTTGCGACAAGTTCAGAGACTATCTCTATTATGCCCCAAGTTTCACAGTTTTTACGGACAATAACCCCTTGACGTATGTCCTCAGCACTGCAAAGCTCAACGCCGTAGGGCATCGTTGGGTGGGACAGCTCGCAGATTTCCACTTTGACATAAAATATCGCCCCGGAAAAACAAACATTGACGCTGATGTATTATCCCGTTGTCCACTCAACATTGAAGCCTTCATGCAAGAGTGTACAGGAGAACTGTCAGAGGAAGCCGTTGGTGCAGTATGGGAAGGGAGCAGAAGAGCCAAGCAAGGTGATGTAGCATGGATTGCAGCCCTCAGCCTTGCTTCACCAAGTTCACCCCTCAAGGAGCCACTGCATTTCATCGGCCACGATAAACTAGTCCAAGAACAAAGAGCAGATCCAGCCATCGGGAAAGTCATGGAGATGAAAGAAAAAGATATGACACCAACTGAAGACGACAAAGCCAAGCTTGACATAAGCACAAAGAGACTGTTGAGAGAGTGGAGTCGGATGCGCATTGAAAATGGCCTTCTCTATAGGAAAACCGCAGAACGCAAGCAGCTAGTTCTGCCCGCTGTCTACAGACAAGTAGCTCTCACCCATCTCCATAACAACATGGGCCATGTCGGTGTGGAGAAAGTCTTGAGCTTAGCCCGTGAGCGATTCTACTGGCCTTTCATGAAGCGAGAGATCGAGGAGTATGTCACCAGGAAGTGCCCATGCATAAAACAGAAAAAGCCAGCAACGCATGAGAGAGCACCCATGGGCAGTATAACATCCAACTTCCCACTCGAGTTAGTATGCATCGATTTCCTGCACCTAGAGTCCTGTAAAGGCGGGTTTGAATACATCTTGGTGGTAGTCGACCATTTCACCAGGTTTGCACAAGCCTACCCCACCAAGAACAAGGCCGCAAAGACAGCAGCAGACCGCCTCTTCAATGATTTCATTCCAAGATTCGGCTACCCCTCCAAGCTTCATCACGATCAGGGTCGGGAATTTGAGAACGAGTTATTCAAGTCCCTCAGAGAGCTAGCAGGTGTTGGCCACTCAAGGACTTCTCCCTACCACCCCCAAGGTAACCCGGTCGAAAGGCTGAATCGGACCTTGTTGCAGATGCTACGTACATTGAGAGAGAAAGAGAAACTAAACTGGAAGGAACACTTACCTCACACCATCCATGCTTACAACTGCACTAAGCATGAGGCCACTGGTTTTTCTCCATACTTCCTGTTGTACGGCAGACATCCTCGCCTCCCAGTAGACCTTCTCTTTGGCCTCATGACAGAAGAAGACACAGAGACAGCCCATGGATACGCTCAGAAATGGAAAGGGAAAATGACAGAGGCGTACAGGATCGCAAGTGCAAACAGTCAACAGTCAAGCTCTAAAGGAAAGACAAACTATGACAAACGATGTAGAGGTGTAGTCCTGCAAGTAGGAGACAGAGTGCTTGTGCGGAACCTGGGTGAAAGAGGTGGACCTGGCAAGCTAAGGCCCTACTGGGAACAAACAGTCTACATCGTGAGGGAGCAGGTTGGAGACAACCCCGTCTACAAAGTAAGTCCAGAGACAGGAAGTCGTCCCATCCGTACCCTGCACAGAAACTTGCTTCTCCAAGTCAACGACTTACCAGTCGACATCGTTCAAAGTCCAGTTGCCAAGTCACAAAAGAGAAACAACAGACCTACCGATATAAGACAAAACACACTGGAAAAGTCAAACAGTCCTGAGGCGAGTGATTCGGAAGAAGACGAACCCCTCTATTGGTTTTGTGTTCCTAGACACCTGCAAGAAAGTCAACGTCCAGTTGACCAAGTCCAATGTGAGTCACAAAGAAGACGGGGAACAACACAGCAAAGACAAGTACAAGTTCCTATTCAACCTGAACAAGAAAGAGACAATATTACGGAAGAAGGACAAGAAATACAAAGGGAAAGCGAACAAAACGTGGACCAACTTCAACCAGACGACGACGGGGAAGTGCTTCATATCCACCAAGATGTTCCTGCTCCTAGTCCCGGACCTGCAGCTCATCCTGAGCTGGTGCCCAGTCCAGAGCCAGACCGTCGTCCTGAGTCACCACCACGTCTGAGGCAGTCCACCAGACAGAGACGACCCAACATGGTGTTCACCTATCCGTCCCTGGGCCAGCCAGCCTTCCAGACTCGTCCGTCGGTGAACACTGTCAGTGTCCAGCAGTCAACACCATATCCTTTTATGTGCTACCCTCCTTTCTATCCTCAACCTTTTTATCTTCCTTCTTTCACCTCTAACTACTTGCCATGTCAGTATGCTATTCCTTGCTATTAAACTAATCAGATCTTGGATAATACCTGAAGATGAAAAGAAAGACGTTCCAGAGACTTTTGAATAGAGACTTTAATAGTGTTGAGATTTTGATTTGTTACTGTTAAGTGTCAGGAGCCACTTTTGTTGTTGGGGAGCGTGTGGTACACCCAAATAGGGCACCACATTTGGAAATAATACAGAGAGACTGTCATTTTATTTTTATTTTAAGAGTATCTAAATATATTTTGAGATTGTGGACGATCAATAATATTAACATTTGATATGTAGCCCTGTATAAATATTTAAGAGTAAGCAGCGGAACCTTAGGCACTGCAGTCGTTCCACCCCAGGTAAACAAATAGGGTGCACTTCCGGCCCCCCCTTTAGTACTATCTGGAGAAAGACACGAGTGGTCCTGTGTTCTGTCTTTCAAAGACTCTTTTTGTATTTTACAGGTCAGTATTTGGTTAAAAATGCCATAAATAAGAGCCTTAAGCTCCGTGTTATTTCTGTGTGTCGCGACGAGTAATACTGTGATGTTGGTGTGGCGTTTTGATAAGTTTTATACAAGTTCAGGCTGCAGTTGGCGCCGGAGATCAAAGGCGAGCCGCATCGCGGTAGCGGTTTCGCGCCAGTCAAATTTAGCTTTGGGAAAGACGGTTAGCTCACATAAAATGTTTTACTCAATACAAGTATATTTTGCTCCGTGTGAATGTAAAAGTCTCCTGATGCTAATTAATAGTCAGAGTGTGTCCTGTGTATATTTGCCTATTGTCAAGTTTGTAAAATAATTTGTTAAGTCCAGGTCAGCTAATCTAAGTGCAATGTCTAAACTAGCCTAAGGTCATAGTTAAGTCCTATGTTTTGTCCTAATTAATGGGAGTCAGTCTAGTAATTGAAGGTCCTGTATAAGTAAATTGTGATTTGTGAAGTATGTAAATTTGAGATGTCAGATGTAGTGTAGTTTATGCACTGTGTGACTGAGGGAAAAAGAACATTATTTACAGTATGTAAAAGAAGATGACATATAAAGCACAAAATGTGATGCTGCCTGTAAATGAAAATGAAAATGAAATAAGAGTACTATCTGGAGAAAGACACGAGTGGTCCTGTGTTCTGTCTTTCAAAGACTCTTTTTGTATTTTACAGACCCAAGAGCAGACGCGAAGGATCACGTCTTTTCACGCTTTAAAACTATTTCTTTTTGTTATTGTGGTCACCTTCCCGGGACCCGTAACATTAGCAATGCTGCCCTTTTACTGGAAGGGAGGAAAGGGCAAGGGTAAAGAGCAATTTCTGAACATTTTTAGTCAATCAACCAATCATTAACATATTTGATGTTGAAATAAAGGTAAAACAGTTTTAAATTTCATTGTGCTCTGTCCAAACCTAAGGCAATAAATACTGTACATTCATATCCTGTCACATTAGCCACATTTTTTTCTCTTGAAGATACAAAAAACATCAACAAAACGTTCAAAAAGGCACCGTGTTAAAGCCTTTATATTATTTTAGGAAAAAAAATACGCACAGACACATACACCCACAGGTGTGGAAAAGTGCTTGCCGCCTTCGTGATTTCTCATTTTTTGTATGTTTGTCACACTTAGATGTTTCAGATCATCAAACAAATTTAAATATTAGACAAAGATAACACAAGTAAACACAAAATGCAGTTTTTAAATGAAGGTGTTTATTATTAACGGAAAAAAGTCCAAACCTACATGGCCCTGTGTGAAAAAGTGATTCCCCCCCCCCTCCATTAAAACATAAATTATCACATCTTTGGAAAGCTGAGTTCAATTTCTTGAGCCATACCCAGGCCTGATTACTGCCACACCTGTTCTCAATCTAGAAATCACTTAAATGGGACCTGTCTGACAAAGTGAAGTAGACCAAAAGATCCTCAAAAGCTAGACATCATGCTCTGACCCAAAGAAATTCAGGAACAAATAAGAAAAAAGTAATTGAGATCTATCAGTCTGGAAAGGGTTATAAAGTCATTTCTAAAGCTTTGAGACTCCAGTGAACCACAGTGAGAGACATTATCCACAAATGGCGAAAACATGGAACAGTGGTGAACCTTCCCAGGAGTGGCCGGCCGACCAAAATTACCCCAAGAACGCAGCAACGACTCATCCAAGAGGTCACAAAAGACCCCACAACAACATTCAAAGAACTGCAGGCCTCACTTGCCTCAGTTAAGGTCAGTGTTCATGACTCCACCATAAGAAAGCGACTGGGCAAAAATGGCCTGCATGGCAGAGATCCAAGATGAAAACCACTGCTGAGCAAAAAGAACATAAAGGCTCATCCCAGTTTTGCCAGGAAACATCTTGATGATGCCCAAGACTTTTGGGAAAATATTCTGTGGACTGACGAGACAGAAGATGAACTTTTTGGAAGGTGTGTCTCATTACATTCGGCATAAAAGTAACAGCATTTCAGAAAAGGAACATCATACTAACAGTAAAATATGGTGGTGAAGTGTGATGGTCTGGGGCTGTTTTGTTGCTTCTGGACCTGGAAGACTTGCTGTAGTAAATGGAACCATGAATTCTGATGTCTACCAAAAAATCCTGAAGGAGAATGTCCGGCCATCTGTTCGTGACCTCAAGCTGAAGCGCACTTGGGTTCTTCAGCAGGACAATGATCCAAAACACACCGGCAAGTCCACCTCTGAATGGCTTAAGTAAAACAAAATGAAGACTTTGGAGTGGCCTAGTCAAAGTCCTGACCTGAATCCGTTTGAAATGCTGGGGCATGACTTTAAAAAGGCGGTTCATGCTCAAAAACCCTCCAATGTGGCTGAATTACAATTTCTGCAAAGATGAGTGGGCCAAAATTCCTCCACAGCGCTGTAAAAGACTCATTGCCAGTTATCGCAAACACTTAATTGCAGTTGTTGCTGCTTCTTCTTCTTTTAGATTTGGTTGGCGGTTGGTAGCCAGCTTACAGGTGCATTACTGCCACGTACTTCACTCTATATCATCACTCTATCTGGTCAAGAATCACTCTGTTGTTGCTGCTAAGGGTGGCCCAACCAGTTATTAGGTTTAGGGGGCAATCACTTTTTCACACAGAGCCATGTAGGTTTGGATTTTTGTTACCCTTAATAAACACCTTCACTTAAAAACTGCATTTTGTGTTTACTTATGTTATCTTTGTCTAATATTTAAATCTGTTTGATGATATGAAACACTTAAGTGTGACAAACATACAAAAAAAGAGAAATCATGAAGGGGGCAGACACTTTTTCACACCACTTTGTGTGTGTGTGTATATACGTGTATATATATATATATATATACTTTTAAAAAATTTTACAGACCAAATAA
This sequence comes from Pholidichthys leucotaenia, assembly GCA_020510985.1. Classification (NCBI taxonomy): domain Eukaryota; kingdom Metazoa; phylum Chordata; class Actinopteri; order Cichliformes; family Pholidichthyidae; genus Pholidichthys; species Pholidichthys leucotaenia. The sequence continues at coordinate 428,484,017 of CM035836.1, read as the reverse complement.
TCACAATATTTATATCTGAGCAGCGGGATGATGACACTCCAGTGGTCTGTAACATAGATATATGATATCCTATCAAGTAATTACATATCTATGGCCAATAAAGATATCACAGTCGGTCACAGCCAATAACATGACTGGGTCATGTCGTGTTTCTCATAAATGTTATAAAGTTGCAGCTTTTTTTTTTTTTTTATTTAAGTTTTTGTAAAGGGTATACAGGTCATTACAGCATTGCACTGTTTACATTTTCATCACGTTCCCTTATTTTTTGCTATTTGACAACATTGGTAGGATAGTTATTACAACAACCCCCCCCTTTTTTTTTTAAAGTGAAAGAAAAAGTGAAGTTAAGGAGAATTAAATAAAAAACAAACAAACAAACGAATAAACAAACAAACAGAACAGCAAAAAACAAACAAACAGAAAATTAAGTAATTAAAAGTAAAAGAGCAACTGAGTAGCATTGGAACAAAGAGCGGGACCATTATTGAAATGGTATTTGTCAAAGATTAGTTCTAATGGAAGACACATATGCGATCCAGGGTTGCCAAAAGATTATGAACCCATCCAAGTCCTGTCTCAGTGCGAATGTCAACTTTTCCATCGAGTAAATGTCTTGAATCACGTTAATCCAATCTTCAGGTGTAGGACAGTCCTTCAGCATCCATTTTTTAGTTAGGGCTTTTTTACTTGCCAATATTAAAACATTGAATAAGTATTTATCTCCTCGTCTTTCCAGTGAGTCCGGTAATAAACCCAAATACAAAGTTACAAAAGAAAAGGGAACTGTTATTTTGAATATTTTCCCCAATATTGTCTGTACGTTGGACCAATATTGGTGGATAACTGGGCATGACCAAAACACATGAAAATGATTTGCAGTCTTTTCACCACACAAGCGCCAACAGTTCAACCCTTTATGGGTAAATTTGTTTTGTGCAGGTGTTCTGAAAAATCTTACCAAGTTTTTCCATCCAAATTCTCTCCACTGCAGGGATGAGGTACTTTTCCATTGCTGTTTATTTAGCTTTTCCCATATTTCCAATTGTAAAGTGAAATTCCCCTCTTTTTCCCCATCTCTCTTTTATATACGATGTGTTGTCTCCTTTTAAGTCTTGAAGACCTTGGTATATTTTAGAAATGTATCTGATCCCTGGGATCCCTTTATATGCCATTAAGAAGACCTTCAGAACACCTGACTGGGCCCTTTCCAAATCCTCCTTTTTAAGTATATTGTTTATGTGGTGTCTAAGCTGAAAGAACCTGTAAAGATCTTGATTTATTAGACCTTGTTTTTTCAAATCTTCAAAACTTCTTAAAGTTTGCCCCTTAAAAAAATCGTAATATTTTATCAGCCCTTTCTCTTTCCACTCTTTAAATCTAGTGTCTGTTTTATTGGGGGTAAAGTCTTGATCATAGGCAATCCATTGCAGAAGTCGATAGGGCTCTTTAGCTTGATTCTCTCTGACTATCTTAAACCAAATTTTTAGCGGGGTCTCTATCCACGGGTTAGTGTTATTCAGGAGTTTAGTTAAGGCATTGTTCCCTATTATCGCCTGTAGGGGGATGTCACTTGTTATTTGGCATTCCATCTCCTTCCATTGTGCAGTGTAGACTGGGTTACATATCTCTACTAAAGTTTTAATTTGTGCAGCTATAAAATAGTCCCTGATATTTGGCAGTGCGAGCCCACCTTTGTCTTTGTTTAGCTGTAGGGTTCTATATCTGATTCTAGGTCTCTTACCCTGCCATATGAATCTTGAGATCCTTCTGTCCAGTTCCTGCCATGTTTTTTTGGGAGGTTCTACCGGTATTGTTTGGAAAAGGTATAGAAGACGTGGAAGTATATTCATTTTGACTGCTTCAATTCTTTGTGCGGTACCTAAGAATGGTATCATATTCCATCTTGCTAGGTCAGATTTTATTTTTGTCACCAGTGGATCATAGTTTAGTGTTATAATTTTGTCGAGTTGTTTCGGGATATTGACCCCCAGATATTTCATAGATTCCAACTCCCAGTTAGTTTTGAGTTCATTTAGTGAAAAATGATTTGGGTCATAGTTGAATGTTAAAACTTGGGTTTTATGCATGTTTAATTTGTACCCTGATAAATCTCCATAGTCTGAAAAAACTGAGATTAGTTCTGGTAGAGAAGTGTCTGGCTGCCCTAGGTATATTAAAATGTCATCAGCAAAGAGTGCTATTTTATGTTCTTTCTGACCAAGTGTAATACCTTGAATTTCTTGATTTTGTCTTATCCATTGGCTCAGAGGTTCTATGAAGATTGCAAAGAGCAGTGGAGACAGGGGGCAGCCTTGACGACATCCTCTTTCCAGCTCAAAAGATGATGATAAATTACCGTTAATCCTTATTTTAGCTGTTGGTTTTTTATATAATGCCTGTATAGTTCTAATGAAGTTGTTATGAAAATTGAAACTGGATAAGATTTTATAGAGGAAAGACCAGTCAACCGAATCGAATGCTTTTTCAGCATCTAATCCCAATACGACTGCATTTAAGTTATATTTTTTTATATGATGAATTATGTGTAAAGTGTGTCGAATGTTGTCTTGTGTCTGTCTTTGTCTTATAAAACCTGTTTGGTCTAAGTGAATTAAGTCTGTCAGTATGTTTTCTAACCTTTTGGCAAGGATAGTGGTAAAAAGCTTATAGTCCTGATTTAATACACTGATTGGTCTGTAGTTGGAGCATTCTAGTTTATCCTTTTCAGGTTTAGGTATGACTGCAATGACCCCTTCTCTCCAGGAGGGGGGGATTTCCCCTGTGTGGAGGACGTAGTTAAATGTTTTCAGGAGGAGAGGAGATAGTTGCTGTTTAAAGGTTTTGTACCATTCTGCTGTATAGCCATCTGCTCCTGGGGATTTGTTAGCTTTAAGTTTCATAATTGCTTTTTCCAATTCTTTAGGTTGTATTTCTGACAGTAGTGTTTTATTTTGTGATTCCGTAAGTTGGGGAAGGTTTAATGTGTTTAGGAATGTCTCGGATGCGTTTTTATGTTTTTTGTGGGAGTATAAGTTCTTGTAGTAATTCTCGAAGCTTTTAAGAATATCCTGAATTCTGAATTTTATTTCCTTTGATACTGGGTCTCTGATTTTGTAGATTGCTCTTTCCGTTTGTTGTTTCCTCAATTTATAGGCTAGTAATTTTGCCGATTTACTGCCTGCTTCATAGTGTTTTTGTTTCAGAAATGTAAGTTTCTTCTGGATTTCTATTGTGTAGATCTCATTTATTTGATTTTTAATTTCTTTGATCTTGAGCGAGCCATTAGAATGAGTGTTATCTTTGTGTTCTTTTTCTAGGTTCTTGAGCTCTGACTCTAGTGTGATTAGTTTTTCTTGTCTCAGTTTCTTTTGGGTTGCCAGTTTTGCAATAATTTTTCCCCTTATTACAGCTTTGCACGCATCCCACAGTATTAAAGGGGATACTTCTCCATCATCGTTTTCTTCCAAGTATCTGAGAATATCTGATTCCAATTCATCTTTCAGTGGCCCTTTGAGGACACTTGAATTCAACCTCCAGGAAAATGTATTATTTGTGTATTTTTGGATGTTTAAATCCATATAGATCGGACTGTAGTTGGAGAGATCCATCAGTCCTATTTTACATGTTTTTACTCTTCCAATGTCTCTATTAAACATAAAAAAGTAATCAATTCTTGAGTAAGATGAATGTGGCGTTGAATAAAAAGTATAATCTTTTACATTGGGGTTGAATTCCCTCCATACGTCACAGATTCCCATTTCTTTTAGTAGCATCCGAGTATTCCTATTTTGGGTGTTATTTTGATGTGAAGAATTATCTGTTGCATCCCAGTATGGATTCAGTCTTGGATTGAAGTCTCCACCACATATCACTAAACCTTGGGCTTTAGTTATCATTAGGTCGAATACATTTTTATAAAATTTCCATTTAGCCCCTGGTGGTGCATATACATTCAGCAGGGTGATATCTTCTCCCTCTAGCCGCCCAGTTACCAAACTGTACCTCCCTTCTTTATCTTTGTGTTCTGATTTTTTTTCAAATGTAATTTTGGTTGATATCAATGTCGCTACTCCCCTCCTCCTCTCTGATTTATATGAAGATGAAGAGATCATTTTAAACCCTTGTCTACTGAGTTTAGTGTGTTCCACGTCTGTTAGGTGGGTTTCTTGTAAAAATACTATTTCTGCTTTGTCTTTTTTCATTTTGCGTAGAATCTTGGATCTTTTAACTGGATTCAGGATCCCTTTTACATTATATGAGGCTATTTTGGTTACACCCTGTTTCTCCATTGTATTTTCTTATTTAGTATAACAGTGTGGTGGCCCTCTTTTTTGCTACTCAGAAACTGAAAGAACATTAAGAACATAAAAAACATTAAGTACATAATGAACGAAACTTTAAAACAAAAAACTGTCAAAAAAACTTCCTGAGCTGGGGTCTCTTTAAAGACCCTGTAAGAGCCCTGATGGAGTATGGGCTCTGAGGGAAACTCCTCAAACTCTGTTACGTGTTGAGGGCCCTCTCTTACCCCTGTAAGTTGTCCCATGTTTTTAACGTGAATTTCAGATCCCAATCCGAATTTGTAATGATTTTTTTTTTTTTTTTTTTTTTTATGCCTATACTCTATGAGCTTGTGTGCACCCTCCCACCCCTATCACAACAAACATTCACTCTAATACAGTATTTGTTAGTGTGGGGAGAACATGTGGGTCATTGTTACATTTCTATTTTAACATGATTTTTTTTTTCCCCTTTAAATTAAGAAGACATTTGTTTCTAATGCTAAAACTGCTCCATGAAAGGTTTTACCACATACTGATTCTGCATCTTCTTTAATGTTTGTTACCTTGTAGGAGGGGGGATGGAAGTGCAGAGTGACTGTAGAGAGAAAGAAAAAAAAAAAAAACCCAAAAAGGTCGCTATTCCTTTCTGGAACTGGAAAGCTTATCTTTGTAGCTCTGGGGCTGGGTGTTCCTGCTGCTGGCCCGTGGATTTTGAAGGTCTCTGAGTGGACCACGTTTGAGCTCTGATTTTCTCGTTCAGATCTGCTGCGGGTTTAAACACCGTTACCGGGAGTCCTCTTCTTGCCATGTCAGTTGTTGCTTCTTCCGCTGAATTGTAGAGACATGACTCTTCCCCGTAAAAGACCCTTAGCTTCGCCGGAAATGGCGTCTGAAAGCGTAGATTCTTTTCCCGTAAAACCTTTTTGGCATCGTTATATTCCCGACGCTTTTTAAGAACTTCAGGGGCGTAATCGTGTTCCACGAAGACTTTTCTTTCTTGATGCATAAATCCTTTCTTCTGCCAAGCCCGTCTTACAACTTCTTGTTTTATTTTGAAGTCGGAGAATCTTACCAACACTGAACGTGGGGGCGCTTCCGGGGCTGGCTTTGCGGCTAATGTGCGATGTGCCTTTTCTATCTTCAAATCGGTGGATTGTGGAATATCCAACTTCTCTCTCAATAAGGATTCCACGCATTCTGCCACTGTGTTGAAACCATCTTCAGCTCCTTCTTTCAGACCGTGAATTCTGATGTTGTCTCGTCTCTGTCTTCCTTCTTGGTCGGCTAGCTTAGCCTCCAGCCTTGACTGTTTTCTGTGTAAATCCAGTACAGAATCTTCAAGCACTTTTATTCTGTCTTCAGCTTCCAAGATTCGGTTTTCGGCCTGGTCCATTCTGCTGTTCGCCTTTTTTAGATCCTCTCTGAATTCAAGAAATTCGGCCCGAAATCGTCGTAATTCGTCAAATAGCGATTTCAAGCTAATCCTTTTGTTAGCTAGGCCCAGGCACTCGTCTTCTGAACGGAGGTCTTCTGGTTCCGATTCCGCGGCTGCTGTGCGTCCTGATCTGGGGAATGTCAGTTTCCTCTGCTTTTGGTTAGGCATGGTGTTATTGTCTTTTGAATTTTAATCTTCCAAAAATCCGTTAGGTCTGATTTTGAGGAGGTTTTCCTTGGATTGAGTCTGGGAGTTTCACCGTTAGGTTGCTATCACCATGGCGTCCAGACCGGAAGTCCAAAGTTGCAGCTTTTAATGTAAAATTGTGACATAGTTCTTATGAATTTGTGGTTTCTTTCTAGCGAATTCTGGGCTAAATTTGAGTCACTTTACCATACATTTGCAACCCGTTTAATTATAAATTTCCTCATTCATGAGTTTTTTTCTCACAAAGTTTCAACTTTTATCTTAAACTTTTGACTTTATCATGAATTTGTTTCTTTTTATCATAAACACAATTGTTAATCTGCAACCACATTCTTGCATTTTTAAATCCAAAGCTTGCCTATATATGGGATTGTGGAGCACATCTTCAACCTGAGCCTGAAGCTGGGGAGGGTACCACAGTTGTGGAAAACATCTTGTGTGGTACCCGTACCAAAGACTTCCCACCCCAGAGACCTGAACAGCTACAGACCAGTGGCCCTGACGTCTTACCTGATGAAGACCCTGGAGAGACTGCTCCTTGCTCACCTCCGCCCCCTGGTGGGACCAGCGATAGATCCACTCCAGTTCGCCTACCAGTGTAACGGATGCCAACTAGTACTGTTCGGCGTAGAACGTTAGTAAACCTCCCTCCCAAAGCCTCATACAGTATCGGTAGCGCTGAGCTATCAGTCGGACCTTTAGCTCAGTGCGATCGTGCTGTGTCTCCCATGCTCGAACTGTGTAGTTGACTGAGAGGTCGCGGGTTCGTGTCCCGTGTGGGGCGAACTGCGCAGGATGATCTCTGTCACAATGGTGCCGTGAACCCGGCATGGGAGTGAGGTTTAAGGGGGAGAGTGTAACGGATGCCAACTAGTACTGTTCGGCGTAGAACGTTAGTAAACCTCCCTCCCAAAGCCTCATACAGTATCGGTAGCGCTGAGCTATCGGTCGGACCTTTAGCTCAGTGCGATCGTGCTGTGTCTCCCATGCTCGAACTGTGTAGTTGACTGAGAGGTCGCGGGTTCGTGTCCCGTGTGGGGCGAACTGCGCAGGATGATCTCTGTCACACCAGCATGGCAGCGGGGTGGAGGATGCAGTGATCTTCCTTCTTCACCGTTCCCTGTCCCACCTGGAGAAGCCTGGGAACGCAGTGAGGATCATGTTCTTTGACTTCTCCAGTGCTTTCAACACCATCCAGCCGATGATCCTGAGGGATGAGCTGCTGTGCGCAGGGGGTGGACAAGCACCTGTCATCATGGATCCTGGACTACCTCACAAACCGGCCACAGTTTGTGAGAACCCGGGATTGTGTGTCCGACATGATCATCGGCAGCACGGGGGCCCCCCAGAGAACAGTTTTGGCTCCCTTCCTGTTCACCCTTTGTACTGCGGACTTCTCACACAACACAACACACTGCCATCTGCAGAAGTTCTCTGACGACTCTGCAATCGCTGGCCTCATCTCCAACGGAGATGAAGCTGAGTACAGAGGACTTATCCAGGACTTCGTGGACTGGTGCCATCGGAACTGCCTCCAGATCAACACGAGAAAAACTAAGGAGCTGGTGGTGGACTGCCGCAGGCAAGGACAACCCCTCACAGCACCAGTAAACATCCAGGGAACAGACATTGAGATGGTGACATCCTACAAGTACCTGGGTGTTCATTTGAATAATAAACTGGACTGGTCACACAATACCAACACACTCTACAAGAAGGGACAGCGCAGGCTGTTCCCACTGAGGAGGCTCAGGTCTTTTGGTGTACAAGGGGTGCTCCTGAAGACATTTTACAATTCGGTGGTGGCATCAGCCATCACTTTTGGAGTGGTCTGCTGGGGCAGTGGCATCACAGCAGCCGATAGGAAGAGACTGAACAAACTGATCAAGAAAGCTAGCTGTGTCCTGGGGCAGCGCCTTGACCCAGTGGAGGAGATAGGAGAGAGAAGGATGGTGGCTAAGCTGTCATCTCTTCTGAAGTCCGAGTCCCACCCTATGCAGGACATACTGAACACCAGTGCGCCTTCTTTTCTTCGCACTCGGGGATGATCCACGTCGAAGCCCAAACCTAGCTAGCTCTGTCCTGGGGCAACGCCTTAACCCAGTGGAGGAGATACGAGAGAGAAGGATGGTGGTTAAACTGTCATCTCTTCTGAAGTCCGAGTCCCACCCTATGCAGGACATACTGAACGCACTGAGGAGCTCATTTAGCAGTAGGCTACATCATCCTAGGTGCGCGACCAAGAGGTTTTGCAGGTCCTTCCTTCCTACAGCTGTCAGACTTTATAACCTACGCAGGGCTACGCACAGAGATAGCAAAAAAACATGACGACCTAATAGTTTTGAATGCAAAAGACGCAACAGACTTACACAAAATGGTCCCCTCCAGTATACAACTAGGACAATATCAATCGCTACGGAGGGTGACAATATGTATGGGTACATATTCATACTATGTGGGGTAACTAAATGGACGGTTATGCTGTTTATTCCATCTAGCTACAATGCTCCGCACTGTGTATATATACATATGTATATTCACTGATCTTATTTTCTTATCTTCTAAATTATTGCTCTGAGTGTTGCTATCACTGTGCTGTTGCAATCCTGGAATTTCCCTATTGTGGGACTAATAAAGGCTTATCTTATCTTATTTTATAAACTATATGAAATAAAGTGGTTACATTGACTGAGGTGTTAATGCATTAAAAACATCTGTAGTTACATACAGCACCTAACTACAAAAGCTCCCATAGTAATGATCTGAAATGTGTCCAGCAAAATACTGAAAAATAAACATAATTAAAGCTGCAAGAAGCAGTAAGCGGACACTCCCCCCCCCCCCCCGTGTGCCCACAGAACCCAGCGCCCATCGCACCTAGTTGGCTCGGAAAATTTCTCATCATCGCAGCAAGCGCTGCGTGAATAACAAAGTAAACCGTTTGGTGCAGTACTTCCTGTGAGGAGTACGTGGTGCTATAACTTTTGTCAATCATTTTTATGTCGGAGCATCCGGGGTGGGACTAATATCCATCATAGCAATTACGGTGAAATTCGGACAAAGTTTGTCGAAGTTACAGCTGTCCAACGTATTGCCAGGAGGGAAACTGGCATGTGGCCGTGGCAGCACTTACATGTTAGGTACATATTGCAGACCCATATAGGACTACAGAAGAGAGTCACCTTGACTTATGTTCCACATTTTGTGACGCTCATATTTTCCCAACCTTCCAAAGAAAAAAATGGCGAGGAGTGGGTTTCCATGGCAACTGTGATGATTGCAGGACAAAAGGGACTTCTACTGAGGGTAATCCAATGCACTCTGAGAAGCCTCTAAAAATGTCATGTCATTCTGACATGACTGTCTTTGCTTGAAAGTTGATACAATTTTGTGCAGTACCTCATGTCAGCACTAAGTAGTGCTGTGACAATTTTGTGAATATTGATATATAGACGTCATGTTTTGCATGGGGAGGAAGCCACTGAAGCATGCCGGTTGCCATGAAAACAGATCTCTACTATGTACATGTACTGTCAATGAGTCCTAGTCATTCCTTCATGTCATTTTTGCACCTCACGGAAGATCTTGCTAAACTGGACCAGTTCTGCAAAATCTGGCGCCTAAAACCAAGCCCAGCAAAAACCGTCTCCAGTGTATTTCATCTCCACAATGCAAAAGCTGCCAGAGAACTAAACATCCACCTGAGCGGACTCAAGCTTAAGCATGCCCCAAATCCAACTTATCTTGGAGTGACCCTTGATAGGACCTTATCCTTCAAGGAACATCTAAAGGGGATGGCTGCTAAGGTGAAGGTACGAAACAACCTGCTCTGCAAGCTCGCTGGTGCAAAATGGGGGGCGGCAGTCTCCACCCTGCGCACCTCAGCACTGGCCCTTTCATACTCTGTAGCAGAATATTGTGCCCCTGTCTGGTCCAGGTCATCTTACACACACCATGTAGACACCCAGCTCAACTCAACCATGAGAACTATAACTGGAACAATCCGCTCAACACCACTCCCCTGGCTCTCTGTACTGTCAAACATAGCCCCTCCACACATCCGGCGAGCAGCATTAACTCAAAGGATGCTCCAAAAAGTTAAAGATTTTCCTCACTTACCAATCCATGCAGATATCTACACCCCACCCACTGCCCGACTTTCATCCAGACGGCCGATTTGGAAAAACCCTCCCCCAGCTGACTTTACCATCCAGACAGCTTGGCAAGAGGAATGGGAGACCAAGGAGGTCCCAAACAAACAGCTGGTGATAAACCCCAACCAACAGGTCCCGGGCACCAACCTCCCAAGGAGACAGTGGTCTACACTCAATCGCTTCAGGACTGGACATGGCCCCTGCTTGGCCAGCCTTCACAGATGGGGCAGTAACCTTAGTCCACTGTGCGCATGTGGAGAGGAGCAAACTATGGAACACATCATAGAGGCTTGCCCGCTCCAAAGACTGGAAGGAGGATTACACACCCTCCATACAGCAAACCAGGAGGCAACTGCTTGGCTTAAGGGCTTTGCATTCACTAAATAAATAATTTTTGCACCTGGTGAGAGGAAAAAAAAACAGTTTTCAGCAATTCTTCCTTTGCTAGGTGGCACTATAACTTTTGTTAATTATTTTTATATAGATGCGTTCGAGGCAGGACTAATATCGATTGTAGAAAATTTGGTGAAAATTGTACAAAGTTTGGCCAAGTTACAAGTGTCCATTATTCTAACAACAAGGTGGCACTATGACTTTTGTAAATTATTTTTACATAGGAGCAAGCAGGATTGGACTAATATCCATCATAGAAAATTTGGTGAAAACTGGACAAAGTTTGTCCGAGTTACAAGTGTGCATAGGTCTAACCAATAGGTGGTGCTATAGCCTTTTTTATAAGTATTTTTATAGCACGTGCAGGGTGGGACTAATATCCATCGTAGAAAATTTGGTGAAAATCGGATAAAGTTTGTCAAAGTTACAAGTGTCCAATGTTCTAACCACTAGGTGGCGCTCTAACTTTTGTTAGTTATTTTTATATAGGTACGTTCAGGGTGGGACTATTATCCATTGTAGAAAATTTGGTGAAAATCAGACAAAGTTTGTCCAAGTTACAACTCTCCGATGTTCCATGGCAAGGTGTCAACCTTCGCCATGTCACCATGGCAACACTTACCTATCAGTTATGTGTTGCCCACCCATATAGGACTACATATGACAGTCACTTCAACCTATGTTCCAGATTTCATGACTCCAGGTCGTTCCCAACCCTCCCAACAAGATCACGAATTGAATGGCGAGGAGGGCGTTTCTATGGTAACAGCAGTAACGCCATGCTAAAGGTGATGTGCAGTTATGATCATCCATGTGGTCTGATAAACCTCAGAAAATTTCACTCATTCTTTCAAGCGGCACGTGAGTAATAAATAGAACAGTTTTCAGCAATTCTTCCTTTAACCACTAGGTGGTGCTATATCTTTTGTCAAGTATTTTTATATCGATGCATTCGGGACAGGACTACTGTTCATCATGGAAACTTTGGTGGACATCAGACAAGTTTTGCTCGAGTTACAGCTGTCTGATGTTATAAGGGGCAGAGTCAAACTTCGCCATGGCGCCCTGGCCACACCTTTGAGCTTTTTACTGTGACTTATGCAACCGTTAATGGCCTATGCCTATAGATGCCGCCATGTGAATATTAGCTCAATTGGAGCAGGCCCCTAGGAGGAGGAGTTCAAATGCGAGGGGTGGTTTTTGGCCAAATTGGCGGTGGGATGGCTTTGAAGCAAGATGGTGGACTTCCTGTTGGCTGTGGGTAAGGGTCACAATTATGTTTTTTGCATCTCTTGAGGTGGTGCACACCTCACCCAAATTTTGTGTCTGTACGGCAAACTTTAGCGTTGTCAGTCTCCACTGACCTTGTACTTTTGGCCCCGCACACAAAACTTGGGGGTGGGGGGCATATATTTTTTCCAGTTTATCGAATTTTTTACCGTGTTTGAGGTGTATGCAAAAAAAAAATGTGTTTTGGTTAACGTTTAGAGCACAGGTGTCAAACTCACTCCATGGAGGGCCAAGACCCTGCAGGTTTTACTTCCACCCAGTGTGTTCAGCAGGTGTTTTCACTGATCAGCAATCAGTGGGAAGAAATTCAGTGAACTCACCTGTTGAAGACACTGGGTGGAGGTAAAACCTGCAGGGTCTTGGCCCTCCATGGAGTGAGTTTGACACCTGTGGTTTAGAGGGTCAAAAATGCAATCCTTTAGGCGAAATAATAATAATCCTAGCAATTACAATAGGGCTCTCGCCCACTGATGTTATCAGTGGCTCGGACCTTAATTAGTCACATAAAATATCTGAGAATCATTAACATTTTGTTACTGATGTCATTCAATTTGTTGAAATATTGTTGCAATGTCTTGTCTCTGTCTCTTAACTGAATTATTTCCCCTCACATTTTGCTTGAAAATATCACAGAGTATTAACACACACAGTACAAACTGCACTGTGGATGAAGACGAATTCTTGCCAGACACTGAGTACGTTGCCAGAGTACGGTCCAGTCCCGATCAGGCTTGGTACAAGGGCCAGTTGAGTGACTGGTCTGCGGACGTTCACTGGAGGACTGAGCCAGTTGTGAATGGTGAGTGTATGCAAGAGCAAATAGTTTACAAAGAAAAATAAATCGGAACTTTTTTCCATTTTGGTCATCATCAGTTCTCTTTTATTGCACAGAAGCAAACAGTTCCATACTTCATCTTCTACCATTCTTCCCCACACAGATTTTCCAACAACCACTTTACTTTATGAAGTGTTTATAAAAGTGCTCATCCCCTTATCCGGAGTTGTGATAACTGCCTTTCTTCTGTGCTATGTTCCTCTTAAAAAGTAAGTCCCTGCAAATCCCTGACAGAGGTGCGTATAATGGTGAAGTAAAAGAAGGATTTCTTTGACTATTATTTTATATTACTTTTAATTTAATTATTTTAGAAACTCAAGCATAAGTAAGATTAGTAACTAAAATAGTTCCTAGAGTAAGAAAATAGCAATTAAACAGTTAAGTGAGTAGTACTCACATTTTGAGTTTTTTCCTCTTAAAGGTGGATTATGTAGAAATTGCAGGTGATTACTGGCAACACCAAATGGCAGTAATGAACCTTCAACCACTAGGCTGAAAAAATTTTGATAAATTATTTTTTACTGATGACCTGTGATGACTTCTTCAAGTTTGTCTACACCAAGTGAACCAGTAATTAACTGTTATAATTAGTTATCTGTTATCATTACATCACACTGAAATGTTTCAGGTCATCAAATAAATTTAAATATTAGACAAAGATAACACAGGTAAACATAAAAGGCAGTTTTTAAATGAAGCTGTTTATTATTAAAGGGAAAAAAACCTAAACCTACATGTCCCTGTGTGAAAAAGTGATTGCCCCCTAAACCTAATAACTGGTTGGGCCACCCTTAGCAGCAACAGCTGTAATCAAGCATTTGCGATAACTGGCAATGAGTCTTTTACAGCGCTGTGGAGGAATTTTAGCCCACTCATCTTTGCAGAAATTGTAAATCAGCCACACTGGAGGGTGTTTGAGCATGAACTGCCTTTTTAAAGTCATGCCCCAGCATTTCAAACAGATTCAGGCCAGGACTTTGACTGGAAGACTTGCTGTGGTAAATGGAACCATGAATTCTGCTGTCTACCAAAAAATCCTGAAGGAGAATGTCCGGACATCTGTTCGTGTCCTCGAGCTGAAGCGCACTTGGGTTCTGCAGCAGGACAATGATTCAAAAAACACCAGCAAGTCCACCTCTGAATGGTTTAAGAAAAACAAAATGAAGACTTTGGAGTGGCCTCGTCAAAGTCTTGACCTGAATCCGATTGAGATATTTGTGGCATGACCTTAAAAAGGCGGTTCATGCTCGAAAACCCTCCAATGTGGCTGAATTACAACAATTCTGCAAAGATGAGTGGGCCAAAATTCCTCCACAGCACTGTAAAAGACTCATTGCCAGTTATCGCAAATGCTTGATTGCAGTTGTTGGTGCTCAGGGTGGCCCAACCAGTTATTAGGTTTAGGTGGCAATCACTTTTTCACACAGGGCCATGTAGGTTTGGATTTTATTTTTTTTTTTTTACCCTTAATAATAAACACCTTCATTTAAAAACTGCATTTTGTGTTTACTTGTGTTATCTTTAATATTTTAAATTTGTTTGATGATCTGAAACATTTAAGTGTGACGTACAAAAAAATGAGAAATCAGGAAGGGGGCAAACACTTTTTCACACCCCTGTATTTCCGATAAACGTATGCCATTTTTGTGATAAATTTGTCTGTTCACCTAAATTTGCAACATTTTCTCCTAAATTCACTGCTTTATTTTTTCCCACTTTGGGAAGCTTTTCTCTTGAGTATTTTGGTCTGAGGGAAATAAAATATAGAAATGTATAGAAAAATAAATTTGTAACCTTTTGTATAATCAATATAAAAAGGGGACATTAAACAGTATAAAAATTCCAACTGATTTAAATAAAACAGAATTTTAAATTCACAAAATGGGGTAATTTCTGGTAAGAACAATTACAAGCACATTCCTAACCAGTTTTCAAATTAATGAAATCAAAAGTAATTCAAACATACAGGCGTAAAGGCACATTTTTTGCCATAACTAAAGAAAAACTTGTGAACTAAAGGCCATTCTACAGTAAAGTACAATTTTGTGAAAGTTACTTGAGTATGGTACATGATAAATCTAGTTAGTAGTAGTAGATTAGTTTATTTGACAGGGACAGTGCAATAAACAGACAATTAATCAAAGACAATCAATCTGATGTGTTGCACATAGAGTGTATAGCTATTAGCTAATTTGCAACTCTTGTCCCTGGATGGGACAAGAGTTATTACCAATTCACTTTTGATCCCTGCTCTAAATTATATTCAAGCCATCAAAGGATGGTTTACCATAAATTTACATATTTTCCTCCGACATGTTTATATAATGATCTTGATTTCTGTAAAGATAAATTGCTGACGAGACAGGGATCATTACTATGAAGTCCATTATACTACAGGCTATAAGACTACTGTATGTGTTTTTGATTTGGAGTGAACTGCCCCTTTCAGTCTTTTAGGAAAATTCAATCTTTTTAATACTTACACTCACAGGTGGAGGCAAAAGGTCTTCATTCCAACCCCGGCTCCTTATTTCTACACCCTGTACAATGACTGCCAGGGCGATTTCAAGGTAAATGCTGCCGATCAGACAAAATCCTCACAATCATGCCTTGAACATGTCCCTGACCTTGACTGTGATATTACAGAGCTGGGTGGTTACACAAGAAATCCCCGCAGACATGCTGAAAAAAGAGGAGACATTCCAAATTGACTCCCTGTTGGAGTTGTCAGAATATGGAGATGCCGAGGAGGACTGTTCACCCCAGCTTTGCCAGCAGCCGACGGAGGGAAGCACATACAGTAACATCAGTGCATCGGCCTGTGATTCGGCTCTGCCAGGGCTCCCATATGCTGTGAGCACCATGGTCCATGTGTCAGCTCACGAATGCCCCCAAAAAGATCTGATTGCTGGCTCTGTGCCTGGGAGCCCAGCTGGAGACTCCGGCTGTTGGCTTAGCAGTGGCACATCCCTGGAAAAGGAACCTCCTTGGTACTGCAATGATTACTGCACCCTGAACGCCTTCCAGCAGGCTGGTTCTCTCTCAGCAGGGCCCCTCACGGGTTGAAAAAAAAAAACAACAAATACTGGTATAAAGGGGATTGAGTGGATGTCATTATTATGTCATTGAACATAAAATTATGATATAGCAATCTTACAGATGTTTTCTATAATGAGCACAAACGTTTAGGAATACAAGATAATTCACTAATGCTGTAACAATGTATGTGGATACTTGGACCTAATGCAAGAACATGCATGAGTACGTTTCTTGTACTTTGTAAAGCATGTTGTGCGACCAAGCCACTCCAAATTCAACAAATGCTTGCATGTCCTACACCGACACCCTAATACAATGTCACCACTGATTAAACGGGATGCTATATAAAAACATTTAGAATTAAAAGAACCTTGGTGAGCAAGCGCACATATCCCACACATCTGCATATCCGGGTCCCCTAATGTGACTTTTGATCAACATAACATTGCCAGGAAAAAATGGCCTCCACAAAAATGGAATCCCTCATGAGTCAGTTTCTATGTAAATAGGAAGTCAATTTGATCAGAAATATACTGTAGAAACTATACTGATAACATAAAATGGAGTGGAAAAAGTACAAGCCCCCCCCCCCAAAAAAAAACAGACCATCTAATCATTTGATTTTTGAAGTGAATCTGATCAGAAATGTAAAGTTACAGTGGTGACAACAAAGGACCTGCCCCGAGATAAAAGGAACCTCTTATTAGATGTGTCTGAAATCAAACATGTCCAGGTATTTATGAGTTATGCAAGAATGTGAAGTCAAGCCGACCAGAAATGTAGGCACTAAAATGGCAACATGTCAAGCAAATGAATGGGTCAGAGCATCTACTCTATGCAACTTTGTTGCATAAGGTATAATAACTTGAGTAGAAGTATGAAATCATGCAACTAATGAAGTTAATAGGGTTTTTACTTGTAAAATCAATTCAGGTTAGAATAGCAAACCGTTAAAACCTTAGTACCTGTACAAAATGTTAAGATACTAAAAAATTTGTGAATGCCACAAATTTGCTTATATTATTTTCCGACAAATCTTGTTACATAAGCATGGTTCTTGCATTAAGTCCATTGTTTAAAATACTGTGTAAATTCTGTCATGTTTCACAGGTTGCATATATATTAATGTACTTTTATTCTTGTATAAATAAGTTTACAGATATTGCCAATCACATTCATTAAATAAACACTCCGCTTCACTTTCTTTATGCATTTTGATTTCATAGAGAAAGAAAAAAAATTGACATTATTGTGAAATGCTCTGTTTCTGTAATAATGGCAGCTAAAGTAAATTTTATGTACATTCTGCAGAGTCAAAAAAATGCAGCATTCTGTAGAAAGTTTTATTAAGCAACACATACATGAACAAAGCACCACATAACTTTAAAGTCTCATACAGAAGTAAGCCTACCTGCCTCAGTCACTGTGGCCATGTTTATTTTATAGGAAACACTCTGGATAACAAAAAGACAGCCAAGGCAGCAGTTTCTATAGTATATTACAGCATGCTGAATAGAAAACCTGGGAAAGAATTAAACAGGGCCATCTAGAGACACTAGTGAGATACAACAGTATAAAAGTGCCATTCATTATACAGCAGTTGAAATACTGACAATGAAATAAGCTAAATTTACATTAAACTTCTGGAAAAATAAAGAGAAACAGAGGAACAGACCCTGTGAAAGAGTAAAATTAAACAAAGACATTTTCTTCATTGTATATTGATGACAGCCAGCTTGCATGGACTTGGTGAACCTGGTACCTGATAGCTGTGTCTCTTGCACCACATAAGACAATGTTGAAAAAGAAATGACTGGGGTGCGGAAGCACCCATCCCCTCCCAGCATTATGCGCCAACCAGCAACAAGAACAAAAAAGGATGACAGGTCAGAGGAGAACGGATGGCACAGAATGTGTAGAGTTTAAATAGAAGTCTTTAAGCAAGTCCCGATGTGAGAGGAGCACATTCATTGAGAGGCTGAGTGGGGAGGTGATTCTTGTTAAACCCATTCCTTCTGCTGCAGCGGAGCGAATCTTCTCCCTTATGAGGGGGAGAACTTTTTGGCTTGTGCTCGAACTCTTTTTTCGTATTCTACTCTGTTTTGGCTAGAAAGGGGGTGAAAAACAAAAAGAAACAAGATATACGTAAAATTAAATGCACCATATTTAATCTTTTTTAATTCTGGAAGTATTTTTTTAATATACTTTCCAAAATGTGAGGAGGACAGATTCTAGTATCCACAGAGAACTGGTGACTATAACAGAAAAAATAATTGTTGATTTTAGGGTTTCTGCTAGTTAAAGAGACATCAAGGCCTTGGTACAGGTACACAAAACTCTAAAGATAAACTGAAATTTCCTGCAGCCTCGAAACTTACCATCTTAATTTAATTATTCTGTGTAGCAGACTAACAGAGAAACCGAGAAAAGGAGCACAAAAAAAAAAAAAAAAATGAAGAGCATTCATGGTCTTTTTACCAATTTAGCCCCTTCTTAGCAAATGGTAAATGGTGTTCACTTGTATATAGCGCTTTTATTCTCATCTCTAGATGACCAAAGTGCTTTACAGATCCTGCCATCCACACATTCACACACTGATGGCGGCATCAGCAAGGGACACGAGTCAGACCATTTAGTGTTGTGGAAATAAATTTAACCACAGAATTTATTCCAGGCATAAAGATATCTGTGGTGTTACAATCTCATGGGTTTTATCAAAACTAATCAGATTTTAGGTGGTAATGTCACTTAACATTTATCTCATTAGCCTTGTTAAGAGAAACAGACTTCAGCTTTAGAAATTCTGCAACCTGTCTATTTTCTTAGCCATAAACTAAGTGAACTAAATGAAATGAAGTTTCCCAGACTGATCAATAAAGCCAAGATGGTAAACATCTGGAAAAAAAAAAAAAAAAAAAAAAAAAAAAAAAAAAAAAAAAAACAGCACTGTGACAAAGGACTGCAGAAGTAATCCATGAGTGATAGCATGACAGCTTTTACATACCGTGGTACTCTCCTGCTGAGTTTAACCTTTGATCTCTAGTTTAGCTCACACGATAAAGATGATTACTAAAATATGGTCTCACTCATGACAATAAACCTGGGTTGTCCCAACTGGTTGCTGTGACTGGCAGGCTGCCAAGTTAAAAAAAAAAAAAAAAAAAGCCTGTACATCTCTTTACCACTTCTCTCTTCTCACAGTTAGGCTTGTTGTAACATTTACTATACTGATAATGTATAAAAATGATTTATCAAGGTCATTTTTATACTCATCATATACCATTGTTTATACTGAAATAAACTGTTCTTCCTCACTGTTTATTTCTGGGTGTTCAAATTAGTTTGATGGCACACTGCTGCAACCTGCTGTGTGGGAATTTGAACAGCAACTTTTCCCCCACAATTCAGTTCCAGTGTTGAATACTGTTGACAAGTAAAAGTTTGATGCTCTTTGATAGGATGTACATGGATTATTATATCAGTGGCATAAAATGTTCTTTAGAACATCAACAACGATACCGTTTATTGTAGGGGTGGGAATCACGAGGGACTTCACGATTCAATTCAGATCACAATTCAATTCTATCATGATTCAACAATAATCACATTATCACCAGTCTAGTATCGCGATTCCATATAGGGCTGTGCAATATAACCAAAAAAAAAAAAAAAAAACAAAAAAAAAATCATCACGATACAAGTCATCTTATATCACGGTAACAATATGCATCGCAGTATACAGTATATTTTCTATAAATTCTACACTTTAGATAATCACATAAAAAGGACCACCTCTTTTTTTTTTTATTTATTTTTTTTTTTTACATGCCCCCATTTCCCTCATAATTTTGCAGTGTTGTTTTTTTTAATGTGCATTTGAGACATGATTCTCATAAATTTCAGGTTTTTCTTCTAAATGATAGCATATGAATAAAAGTAAACATCAATAAGTTAAATATTTCCTGAGCCAGAGGAGAAAAGCAAAAGGAAAAAAAAAAAAAACCTTAACATAAAAGAAATGTCTAAGATTGGGAAAGTTACCCATCGCTGCCATCTACAGATTAATTAGCTGTTAGTTTAAATCAAGAAAAATTTAAGTGTGGAGCGAGAGCCTGCAGAAGGCCATTCTGGCCTGATTTAGCCTGTTTGCTTTTTAGTAAAAATATTTCTGATTGGTCATGATCTGAAAATCAAAGACAAAAGGTAATGTAATAAAAATACATGTGATGACTAACTTTATTCATTATCACTACTTGACTAATTAAAATTATTAGAAATTAAATAAATTGCATCAAGAGCCAACTTGCTCCTCTGGCCCATTTTAATTTATTTTGAGATATGGGTGGTTTTTTTTTGGGGGGGGGGGGGGGGGGTCCAGTGCACTATATCAGGGGTATCCGACTTTCAAGCGCTCTCTCTTTTTCTGTAATTTGCAGATGTCAGTTTCGTTTTTATAATATGCAAGGGAACATAAGAGTTTCAGACTTGCATTGCAATTTTAAAAAAAAATCATTGATTTTGCCGTTAGAATCAAAACTATTGGTCGTGTCCCCTCATTTTTCCCAGTTTTTGTGTGACATGAAAATCGCATCAATTTCAAAGTACTGTAACGTGATCTCTGAGTAACTCTTTCTACTCAAAATGCAAGAGATAACAGAGTTGTAATGCAAATTCAAAATAAAACATTCCCCAATGTGATCGGATCTATGGTTTTTGTACGGTGACCCCTGCAAATTTACTCGTACGACGTAAATTTCCGTGTCCCCAAATTTACGCAGCAACATGCAAGTTATTTGGTAAAGTAACCAGGAAACAGGAAGTGCTGATGCTTTTCACTTTGCACCTTTCAAATCCCAAACCATACACGTAAAAAGGAGATCAGTCTTTGTGAAGCTCAGATGTAGAATATTTCAATAAAATCTCAAACATTTATGACACATCGAATATGGTGTCCTTTAAAAAATTTACGTCTTTGGTCTTGGTCAGCCGCGCGCAGCCCCGTCTGACGAGGTGAGCGCCCTGGGAAAGCACTTTTATTTTCTCTACCACGGATGTGCTCAATCCATGTGGAGAGGATTAACCGTGGTCACTTTATATTAAAGTTATCGAAGGTCCAAACTTCCGTGTCCCGCATTTACGCCTTTTGTGATTTTACGTCTTATCCAACAAACAGGGAGAATTTGAAGGTATGTATACACGTTATCACATCTTAATATGTCATGAAAATGTAGCTGTTGATGAGTTTTGATGCGTGAAAAATACTGGAAGTGTTGAAGTTGTTTCGTGTAAAACGTGTGCCATTGCAAAAAGCCCGAGTGTCCCGTTTACATCTCCATTTACAAGTAGTTGAAGTGAGCGCTCATCCTCAAGAGTTCCTGAACGCGAATGTCGTTACGAAAATAGTTAATAGTTTCATAAACCTGACACAATTGGATAGTGATTAGTCAATTTCATGTGCAGATTTGATCAATTTTAAATTTTGCCACCAATGTCACACACTGGACCCCTAATAAATAAAAACACCCATATATCAGGGATGGCAAAAGGAAATTCTGATTTCAGCTGAAATCTAATTTGGTCGATTGACTTATGGGAGGGCGCAGCCCCCCTAAAGCTGAGAGGTTTTCAGTAAAACAGAAGTAATTTAGACTGAAAAAAATGATTAAAAAAAAATGAAATACTAGACTTAAATAAATCATTAAATTTAATGAAAAGTTAACTTACTTTTTCTTCAATGTTGTCTCACTGTCTTTAGTCCAACATATTTAACAGTTCCATAAGAGTTTATTACACTATTTACACTGGTCACCAAGTCACTTCTAATGTGAAACTTTCTTCCTTTTGGCAGCAAGCTGTGCCAGTCTCTGAACTTTGAACTTCATCTCCTTTTCTGGTTTCTTCAGAAACTGTCCGAGTGTTTCTGTTACCTTGTCGAACTTTGAGCCAATTTTCACCTTTACCGTCACTTAGCTCAAGCCAATTCCATCGGAACTTATGTTTGACACTTTTGTCTATTTCTAGCACTGATGACTCCTGATCCTTCGATAAAAATCTCATAATTCCGCTGAAAACAATACCGAAAGCTCAGAATTCCAACACAAACCAGGGATGTGATTTGGGGTTGGGGAAATTATCTGAAAATTTAGCAGGGCCCAGCGGGGTCAGGGCAGAGCCCTGGTGGGGGGGGGGGGCAAGGGGGGGCGAAGCCCCCCGAAGCTCCTGTGTTTTTATGATTTTTAAGTACCAGAACTGTGCTTAAATGACATAAAACAAACAGCTGAATGCCACTTATTACTGTATAATATTGACTTGTGTTCCAAGAAGATAGCATTCCTAAAATATTCCAACAAGCATTATCCATCACATGCTTTAACACTTGATCAAATCAAAATCAGTTAATTTTATCTATTCCATAATAGAAATAAAATTACAACATACCATTACTTTTTATAATTTCAGCATTCATTTCAGATCACCAGTTTCAATCTCCACCAAGTCTTGAGCAGTTCATTTTGCACAATCACTGATGTAGCTAAGTCTTAGAAATATTCAAAAGTTATGAGTCAATGTCCACTGTACACTGTCAATTTCAAACTGTTTGGAATCATAAAAGTAATCTAACTAAATTGTTTTGCTATTTTTTTCTCCTCAACATCAATGTCAGGGCGCTGCGGGAGTTTTGGGGGATGGTTAACTTTTATAACCGTTTCCTCCCCCGCGCAGCCCAGCTCATTACAGCCGTTGTACGCCGCACTCGAGAAACGGAAACCGGCGGATAGAGTCAACTGGACTCCTGAGTGGGAGCAGGCGTTCTCTGAGGTTAAAACAGCTCTGGCGAACACTGCACTACTGGCGCACCCAGACCCGGTGGCTCGGATAGCGCTCACTACCGACGCCTCGGACATGGGCATAGGGGCCGTCGTGGAGCAATGTGTTGCCGGTTCTTGGCAGCCGCTCACCTTTTTTAGCAGGTCTTTGCATGACAGTGAGCGTAAATACAGCGTGTTCAACAGAGAGTTAATGGCTCTCCACCTGGCCATACGCCACTTCCAGTTCTGCCTGAAAGGGCGCACCTTCACTGCGTTCGTGGACCACAACCCGCTAACGAATTTAAAGTACTTTATCTTCCTGGAAGATAAAATAAAGCGGAATTCGGCGAATTAGCGGTAAAATCACATCCCTGAGAACACGCCGCCATGAATTTTTGACAAGGCATACAATGAGCCATTTGATTGGTCCAGTCGTTTGCAACTATCCAATTGCAGGGCTGTTTACAATACAGCAGTAGCGTGAGTACAAAACATCCGGGTTATCGCTGGAGACTTGACCCGGGGAAGCGCTGAGCACTTATGTAACAGTGTTGATTTTCGCTAAAATCGGTAACAATAAGGTACCTTAACCCCCCCTAAAATTTTCTCAACGGATTTAGACGATTCACAGAAATGATCAATTTGAAAATAAATCGGCAGAAATCCGCGGATCGGCGGAAAATTGCCATCCCTGATATATGTGCCACCATCATGCACTTTTGCATCTTTTTAATAAATTTTTTTCAGACAAAATTAAGAAACTCAGCAATTTAAACCAAAGAAACGATGGTCTGATACACATTTCCAGTTGGCACAATTTAGCATCGTCATTTAGCATTTCATAATTAGACATGGTGTTAACGTTACTTACCTCCTATTAAAACAAGGTTTGCAAACTATCCTTTCTGACGCAGCACAATGGAAAACAGTCCCACATCCCTGACAAACAGGAGTAGCGGCTATCTGAACCGGCAGTTTGGAGTTAGCAACCACCAGAGAGCCTAGCCACCCACCACACACAGTGTTCCGCTACATGCACTGTGGGGGAGAGGCGGGGTGCTGACAAGTGGTGGGTGAGAAGCTTTACTGAATAAACGGCAGTATGTGCATTTTAAAATCATGATATAAACGATAGAGCATTCCATGAAACAATAAGACGTTTTTATATCGTCATTCGATATACATAGTCACATCGCACAGCCCTAATCCCATATATTTCAAATTTTTTCACCTTATTCAACCTCAAATCACGTCCCAAAGTAAAACTGTTGACATCTCTTTCATACAATAAAGTATTCTCGGGGCTTCATTTCCCACAGAGCCACTTCTTTGTACACAGAGAGGGTGGTGGTGGGTGTTTGGAATTGACCCCCACTCCAGATATGTTTATCTGACTCTGTGGACTTTTTTAAAAAACAGCTTTTTTGTTTAAGGATTTCCGGTGAGTTTCAACTGCTTTTTAATGGTAAGTCTGATATTTTTAAATTATTTTAATCTTGTGTTTTAACTTGTTTTTGTATTTTTAAAATTATTTTTATCCATCAATCTCCTTTTATTCCATTATCTCGTGCAGCGCTCGGTGACTATATGTCTCTGAAAAGCGCTTCATAAATAAACTTTACTTACTTGCCGATCGGAGAAAAAGCTCCATGCTGGGGTCTCTTTAGCTTAGCCATTGCTAAGCTTCTTGCAGGTTGGGTCATGTCAAGGTCCTTCCTTCTACCTTTGTTATAAAATCCAAAAAAGGCCTGACATTTGAGCCAACTGCTTCCTAACTTTTAAAGCTGGTTGCAAATCACCAAGACGAGCTATGACTTCATTTGACTAGGTATTTGCTTTGCGCCATCTAGCGGACTGAAAACGCGACTGATTAACTGATAACCCAAAAGTATATGTGTGTGCATTTTTTTTTTTTAACAAAAGATCGTTCCGTGCATTTATGGATCAATGCATTGTCGCCAGTGCCAAGTATCGCGATGTATCACTGAATCCATCTTTTTTCCCCCACCTCTAGTTTATTGTGGTGGCCGAGTGGTCAAGCAGCCACCCTCCCAGCCGGGAGGTTATGGGTTCATGCCCCAGCTGGGTCATACCAGAGACCATACTAATGGTACTTTCCACCTTCTAGCTTGGTCCTCAGTATAAACAGAATGAGGGAAGGAAAGCTAGTTACACAGCAACAGGGGGAAACACAAAACCAATGTAGTCCTTGCACCCGTACCAAGCCCGGGTAAATGGGGAGGGTTGCGAGGCAGGCCATCCAGCATAAAATCCTTACCAAATCAAATATGTGGCTCCATAACCCACTGTGGTGACCCCGAATAGAAAACAACCGAAAGGCGTGTGTGTGTGTGTCCGAGATAATATCTGGGACAATTTTTTGTCCAAAAAAATTTGTTATTGTAACAGATCTACACAGTTTCAAACCCTGATGATGAAGTGCTCAGCTCAAAATTTCTCCTCAGGATTACACAAACCAGTGGGTCACATCACAGCAATTATTGTCCATTCTTACATACAGACCATGTCTGAAGAAACAGACTGCCACTCACCAGTAGATTGTGTAAGCCTCTGCTTGGGCTGGATCCTGGATATTTGGCTCATTTAGGAGTTCCTGGATACCTAATAAGATCTATAGAAAAAAAAAATATTTTTAATAATCACATTTTCTTTTCTTGTGCCAATTAGATAGTAGGGCATCCATTAAGTATTCACAGTGATTTACTTTTTCCACATTATTTTACAGCCTTATTCCAAAATGAATTCATTTTTCCCTGAAAATTCTACGCACAATACTCCATAATGTCAATGTAATTTTTTTTTGCAAACTTATTAAAAAAAAAAAAAAAAAAATCACATGTAGATAAGTATTCACAGCCTTTGCCATGAAGCTCAAACTAGAGCTCAGGTGCATCCTGTTTCCACTGATCATCCTTGTTTCTACAGCTTAACTGGAGTCCACCTGTGGTAAATTCAGTTGATTGGACATGATTTGCAAAAGCACACACCTGTCTACAGCCCCTTTTCCACTAGTACCTACTCAGCCCTACTCGCCTCGACTCTTCTCGGTTTGTAGGGTTTTCCATTAGTACCTGGTATTAGGGACTTTTTGGGACCTACTTCAGTAAGGTTCCAACTGTGCTGAGTCGAGCTGAAAATGTGACATCAACAGATCACAGGCCACTGATTGGCCAGGGCGTAGCATCAGTGGATGAGAGCCACATCTTCACAAGATTCAAAACCACCATTTGTAAATTCAGCCTTGAGTATTATTTCTGTAATAACCAATGACATAGTTGGCTACACACAAATCAGCACCATCACAAAATACTCACCATCTTCCCCGTGAGCAGCCATTAGCTTGGAGAACTGCTGGTATTTTATTTCGGAACGTTCTGCCGGCACCGTGGCGGAAAAGTTCATAAAGTGGTCAAATGTGACCAGGTGCGGTTATTTTTCCCAACAGTCTCCCCGTCGGTGCGCACAGTTCTTCCATCGGTGTTGCAGTGCTTGGATCCCTGTGCTTGAAAAATAAACTACATTTGATCAAATCTGACAAATATGAACTTTTCAGCCTCGTTGGCCCTGCTGTGGCGGAGCGACCCAAAATGAAAGTGTACCAGGAGGTCTGCGAGCTGATGGCCGCTCATGCGGAAGACGGTGAGTGTTTGTGATTTTAAGCATCTTTTACATTATCAGTGAAAACGTCAGCATGTAAAGAACACAATGGGATAATGGGCTGCCTTCCTGTACTGAACCCAACTCCAGCCACTTGAGGTGGTACTTAGTTGAAATAGAAAATCAGCCACACCGTGTCGAGCTGAGTAGAGTTGAGGCGAGTCGGGCTGAGTAGGTACTAGTGGAAAAGGGGCTTATACAAGGTCCCACAGTTGACAGTGCATGTCAGAGCACAAACCAAGCATGAAGTCAAAGGAACTGTCTGTAGACCTCCAAGACGGGATTGTCTCGAGGCACAAATCTGTGGAAGGGTACAGAAAACTTTCTGCTGCTTTGAAGGTCCCAATGAGCACAGTGGCCTCCATCATCCGTAAATGGAAGAAGTTCGGAACCACCAGGTTTCGTCCTAGAGCTGGCCGGCCATCTAAACTGAGCAACTGGGGAAGAAGGGCCTTATTAGTTTTTTGTTTTTCTTATTAAAGACAAGAATAAAAAGGAGCTGTTTTTGCCTTTACATGTTTCAACTGCCTACTGCAGTCTTCTCAGGAAAAACATCTTTTTATTCTTGTCTTTAATGAGAAAAACAAAAACCTAATAATTCAAAAGAAGACAAAATGAACCTACTCGAGCTACTGAGAAGGGCCTTAGTCAGGGAGGTGACCAAGAACCTGATGGTCACTATCAGAGCTCCAGCGTTCCTCTGTGGAGACAGAAGAACCTTCCAGAAGGACAACCATGTCTGCAGCAATCCACCAATCAGGACTGTATGGTAGAGTGGCCAGACGGAAGCCACTCCTCAGTAAAAGGCACATGGCAGCCTGCCTGGAGTTTGCCAAAAGGCACCTGAAGGACTCTCAGACCATGAGAAACAAAAGTCTCTGATCTGATGAGCCAAAGATTGAACTATGGCGTGAATGCTAGGCATCATGTTTGGAGGAAACCAGGCACCGCTCATCACCAGGCCAATACCATCCCTACAGTGAAGCATGGTGGTGGCAGCATCATGCTGTGGGGATGTCTTTCAGCAGCAGGAACTGGGAGACTAGTCAGGATAGAGGGAAAGATGAATGCAGCAATGTGCAGAGACATCCTGGATGAGAACCTGCTCCAGAGCGCTCTTGACCTCAGACTGGGGTGATGGTTCATCTTTCAGCAGGACAACGACCCTAAGCACACAGCCAAGATATCAAAGGAGTGGCTTCAGGACAACTCTGTGAATGTCTTTGAGTGGCCCAGCCAAAGCCCAGACTTAAATCCAATTGAACATCTCTGGAGAGATCTGAAAATGGCTGTGCACCCACGCTTCCCATCCAACCTGATGGAGCTTGAGAAGTGCTGCAAAGAGGAATGGAAGAAACTGCCCAAAGATAGGTGTGCCAAGCTTGTGGTATCATATTCAAAGACTTGAGGCTGTAATTGTTCCCAAAGGTGCAGCAATAACGTATTGAGCCAAGGCTGTGAATACTTATGTACACGTGATTTCTTAATTTTTTTATTTTTAATAATTTGTAAAAATCTCAAAAAAACTTTCACGTGGTCATTATGGGGTATTATGTGTAGAATTTTGAGGAAAAAATGAATTTAATCCATGTTGGAATAAGGCTGTAACATAACAAAATGTGGAAAAAGTGAAGCGCTGTGAATGTTTTCCAGATGCACTGTATAGCCTCACTTAAGAGTTACTAAAATGACAGATTTGTATGATCATTCTAAAGAAATTCTGAAATTGTTGCAAAGTATTACACTAGTATGTGAATCAACTTAAGGCCTGTAAATACTCTGCAAGAACAGAGATTTTTTTTTTTTCTTTTTCTTGAAATGGCAGGGACAAGAACAAAGTTCTTTCTGGCCAGGACATTTCATACTTCACAAGAAACTCAAGTACAGAACTGCTGGGAAATTCAAATTTCTGACCAATCACACAATAGTTGATGGACACCACACAAGAAAAAAGTTCTGCCCAGATGATGTGTCAAGAACAAGATGGAAGAACACCCAAACCAGGGCTGCAAGAACAAAATGATGTCATTACATTCTTGCAGCCCTGGGAGAGAGAACAAATTTCTCTGTTCTTGTGGAGTATGTATAGACCTTTATATCTGAAGGCGACAAAGACCCAAAAGCCATCAAAGTAACATTAATGGTAATCCAAACCTGCTTTATTGTGATGGCTGGTCTCCAGTCCTTGTCCTCCTCTAGAATAGATAGGCATACTGTGCCTGATGGATATACATTTGGATGGAAGAGAGGAGGCTCAAATTTACCTGAAACACAACAAAAGATTAAACACACTTAGGTATGAAATCTATCACAAATGCCCCCCCCCCCCCCAAGGAAATTTTTAAATGTCACTGTGCTTTTCAACAGTGTGCACTGGTTCTATGATCCCATGAAGGGGACGCTTTTGTTGTTCAGACAAACCGTGTGTTAAGGTTATTTACACTGCAACCACTCAGTCTGGATTAGATGTGCATGACCCACAGAGGTATTTTAGTGCTCTGAATCACACAAATATTACGTTCTTGATAAAATTGTCAAACCTATTACAGAAGCATGTTAAAGCTGAAAATGAGGATTAATTACCAACTTAAGCAAAGGGTGACATCTAAGTTAGTGTCATTTATTCAGCTTTGTAGATCAAGAGTATAGACATGGCTTTTTTGTTTTTGTAACTGTGTGAAAAAGTGAACCCTACAGTATGGCAGCACTCCATAATCCAGTTTCAGCCAAGACTGATGACACGAGATGACACTGTCATAATGCAAAGAGGTTTTTGTTGTGACACCTCAATAGGATTTTACGCATTTTGAAAACACTTGTTGAGCAAGTATACCCTTGGGGTGGGAATCGCAAGGGACCTCGCAATTCGATTATGATACGATTCTCTCACGATTCAACGATAACCATGATATCAAGAATCAGGATCCCATATATTTCAAAATTTTTCCACCTTATTCAACCTCAAATCATGTCCCAAAGTAAAACTGTTGACCTCTCCTTCATATAATAAAGTATTCTCGGGGCTTCATTTTCTGCAGAGACACGTCTCTGCACACAGGGAGGGCAGTGGATGGTGTTTGGAATTGACTCCCACTCCAGATACAGGGGTTAAAGGAAAAAAAAATTCCTGAGCCTGAACTTATATACAAGAGACTGAACTATATATATATATATATATATATATATATATATATATATACACTGTACAGTATATATACAGTATATATATATATATATACACTGTATATATATATATATATATATATATAACAACACAGGGCCGGAGTGGGACGAATTTTCAGCCTGGGATTTTCATGCCCAAGACCAGCCGACTTCTTAGATGAAATTGGAGCTAAAGTTCCATTTCTATCCAATAGTTTTTATTGCAGACATGTTTTGAAAGAATATAGAACTTAGTTCACCTCAGTAAACCAGCTGACAAATAAATGAGAAACAAAGATAAATCATAAACGGGAACATCAATTCAGTTTAGTGGCATAAAAATTCTACAGAAACAAAATAGCAACAGTGGGGTAAAAAAGTATTTAGTCAGCCACCAATTGTGCAAGTTCTCCCACTTAAAAGATGAGAGAGGTCTCCAATTTTCATCATAGGTATACCTCAACTATGAGAGACAAAATAAGAAAAAAAAAATCCAGAAAATCACACTGAAGGATTTTTAATGAATTAATTGGTAAATTCCTCAGTAAAATAAGCATTTGGTCAATAACAAAAGTTCATCTCAATACTTTTGTTATATACCCTTTGTTGGCAATGACAGAGGTCAAACGTTTTCTGTAAGTCTTCACAAGGTTTTCACACACTGTTGCTGGCATTTTGGCCCATTCCTCCATGCAGATCTCCTCTACAGCAGTGATGTTTTGGGGCTGTCACTGGGCAACGCAGACTTTCAACTCCCTCCAGAGATTTTCTATGGGGTTGAGATCTGGAGACTGGCTAGGCCACTCCAGGACCTTGAAGTGCTTCTTACAAAGCCACTCCTTCGTTGCCCGGGCAGTGTGTTTGGGATCATTGTCATGCTGAAAGACCCAGCCACGTTTCATCTTCAATGCCCTTGCTGATGGAAGGAGGTTTTCACTCAAAATCTCACAATACATGGCCCCATTCCTTCTTTCCTTTACACGGATCAGTCATCCTGGTCCCTTTGCAGAAAAACAGCCCCAAAGTATGATGTTTCCAACCCCATGCTTCACAGTAGGTATGGTGTTCTTTCTCCTCCAAACACGACAAGTTGAGTTTTTACCAAAAAGTTCTATTTTGGTTTCATCTGACATTCTCCCAATCCTCTTCTGGATCATCCAAATGCTCTCTAGCAAACTTCAGACGGGCCTGGACATGTACTGGCTTAAGCAGGGGGACACATCTGGCACTACAGGATTTGAGTCCCTGGCGGCGTAGTGTGTTACTGATGTAGCCTTTGTTACTTTGGTCCCAGCTCTCTGCAGGTTATTCACTAGGTCCCCCCATGTGGTTCTGGGATTTTTGCTCACCATTCTCGTTATCATTTTGACCCCACGGGGTGAGATCTTGCTTGGAGCCCCAGATCGAGGGAGATTATCAGTGGTCTTGTATGTCTTCCATTTTCTAATAATTGCTCCCACAGTTGATTTCTTCACACCAAGCTGCTTACCTATTGCAGATTCGGTCTTCCCAGCCTGGTGCACGTCTACAATTTTGTTTCTGGTGTCCTTTGACAGCTCTTTGGTCTTGGCCATAGTGGAGTTTGGAGTCTGACTGTTTGAGGTTGTGGACAGGTGTCTTTTATACTGATAATGAGTTCAAACAGGTGCCATTAATACAGGTAACGAGTGGAGGACAGAGGAGCCTCTTAAAGAAGTAGTTACAGGTCTGTGAGAGCCAGAAATCTTGCTGGTTTGTAGGTGACCAAATACTTATTTTACTGAGGAATTTACCAATTAATTCATTAAAAATCCTTCAATGTGATTTTCTGGATTTTTTTCCCCCCTCATTTTGTCTCTCATAGTTGAGGTATACCTATGATGAAAATTGGAGACCTCTCATCTTTTAAGTGGGAGACGTTGCACAGTTGGTGGCTGACTAAATACTTTTTTGCCCCACTGTATTACACAACTTTAACCTAGTATGTAATAGTAATACTGTGGGGCAAAAAAGTATTTAGTCAGCCACCAATTGTGCAAGTTCTCCCACTTAAAAGATGAGAGGTCTCCAATTTTCATCATAGGTATACCTCAACTATGAGAGACAAAATGAGAAAAAAAATCCAGAAAAATCACATTGTCTGATTTTTAAAGAATTTATTTGCAAATTATGGTGGGAAATAAGTATTTGGTCACCTACAAACAAGCAAGATTTCTGGCTCTCACAGACCTGTAACAACTTCTTTAAGAGGCTCTTCTGTCCTCCACTCGTTACCTGTATTAATGGCACCGGTTTGAACTTGTTATCAGTATAAAAGACACCTGTCCACAACCTCAAACAGTCAGACTCCAAACTCCACTATGGCCAAGACCAAAGAGCTGTTAAAGGACACCAGAAACAAAATTGTAGACCTGCACCAGGCTGGGAAGACTGAATCTGCAATAGGTAAGCAGCTTGGTGTGAAGAAATCAACTGTGGGGGCAATTATTAGAAAATGGAAGACATACAAGACCACTGATAATCTCCCTCCATCTGGGGCTCCACGCAAGATCTCACCCCGTGGGGTCAAAATGATCACGAGAACGTTGAGCAAAAATCCCAGAACCACATGGGGGGACCTAGTGAATAACCTGCAGAGAGCTGGGACCAAAGTAACAAAGGCTACATCAGAAACACACTACGCCGCCAGGGACTCAAATTCTGCAGTGCCAGACGTGTCCCCCTGCTTAAGCCAGTACATGTCCAGGCCCGTCTGAAGTTTGCTAGAGAGCATTTGGATGATCCAGAAGAGGATTGGGAGAATGTCATATGTTCAGATGAAACCAAAATAGAACTTTTTGGTAAAAACTCAAACTTGTCGTGTTTGGAGGAGAAAGAATGCTGAGTTGCATCCAAAGAACACCATACCTACTGCGAAGCATGGGGTTGGAAACATCACGCTTTGGGGCTGTTTTTCTGCGAAGGGACCAGGACGACTGATCCGTGTAAAAGAAAGAATGAATGGGGCCATGTATCGTGAGATTTTGAGTGAAAACCTCCTTCCATCAGCAAGGGCACTGAAGATGAAACGTGGCTGGGTCTTTCAGCATGACAATGATCCCAAACAGTGGCTTCGTAAGAAGCATTTCAAGGTCCTGGAGTGGCCTAGCCAGTCTCCAGATCTCAACCCCACAGAAAATCTCTGGAGGGAGTTGAAAGTCTGTGTTGCCCAGCGACAGCCCCAAAACATCACTGCTCTAGAGGAGATCTGCATGGAGGAATGGGCCAAAATACCAGCAACAGTGTGTGAAAACCTTGTGAAGACTTACAGAAAACGTTTGACCTCTGTCATTGCCAACAAAGGGTATATAACAAAGTATTGAGATGAACTTTTGTTATTGACCAAATACTTACTTTCCACCATAATTTGCAAATAAATTCTTTAAAAATCAGACAATATGATTTTCTGGATTTTTTTTTTCTCATTTTGTCTCTCATAGTTGAGGTATACCTATGATGAAAATTGGAGACCTCTCTCATCTTTTAAGTGGGAGAACTTGCACAACTGGTGGCTGACTAAATACTTTTTTGCCCCACTGTATATACAGTGTCATGTCAGTTCAGTGTCAGTAATGATACCATATCATTGTGTAATTTCCCCATATAGATTTTTTTGGTCCTGTTTTAATATATGCATGTCTGTCACAAATTTACCAGAAAAAAGTTTAAAATGTCCAAGAAAGAAAGATGGGAAAAAGAGGGGAATTTCACTTTACAACTGGAAATATGGGAAAAGCTAAATAAACAGCAATGGAAAAGTACCTCATCCCTGCAGTGGAGAGAATTTGGATGGAAAAACTTGGTAAGATTTTTCAGAACACCTGCACAAAACAAATTTACCCATAAGGGGTTGAACTGTTGGCGCTTGTGTGGTGAAAAGACTGCAAATCATTTTCATGTGTTTTGGTCATGCCCAGTTATCCACCAATATTGGTCCAACGTACAGACAATATTGGGGAAAATATTCAAAATAACAATTCCCTTTTCTTTTGTAACTGTATTTGGGTTTATTACCGGACTCACTGGAAAGACGAGGAGATAAATACTTATTCAATGTTTTAATATTGGCAAGTAAAAAAGCCCTAACTAAAAAATGGATGCTGAAGGACTGTCCTACACCTGAAGATTGGATTAACGTGATTCAAGACATTTACTCGATGGAAAAGTTGACATTCGCACTGAGACAGGACATGGATGGGTTCATAAACTTTTGGCAACCCTGGATCACATATGTGTCTTCCATTAGAACTAATCTTTGACAAATACCATTTCAATAATGGTCCCGCTCTTTGTTCCAACGCTACTCAGTTGCTCTTTTACTTTTAATTACTTAATTTTCTGTTTGTTTGTTTTTTGCTGTTCTGTTTGTTTGTTTATTCATTTGTTTGTTTGTTTTTTATTTAATTCTCCTTAACTTCACTTTTTCTTTCACTTTAAAAAAAAAGGGGGGGGGGGTTGTTGTAATAACTATCCTACCAATGTTGTCAAATAGCAAAAAATAAGGGAACATGTGATGAAAATGTAAACAATGCAATGCTGTAATGACCTGTATACCCTTTACAAAAACTTAAATTTAAAAAAAAAAAAAAAAAATGTCCAAGAATGTTTACAAGAAAAACCTCACTAATTGCATGGAAAATGGGAAAAACTAAAACATTTACACTAATCTGTAGCTTCTGTTCTTTACATTTTTGACTTCATTCTTGTGAATTTATAATTATTTTTTGTAGAAATGTGCCATTTCTCCCCTGCATTCATTATGTTTTTCATACAAAATTGTAACTTTCTCCCAATTTTATTTTACTTGTAAACTGGCCTCCTTTGTCCTCCTTTACAGCTTTATTCTTGCTAATTTATACTTAATTTACATTTATAGGCTTTACCTTACACTAAATTTGTTAGTCCACCACCACTACCATCCCCCTTGTTCAAAAATAAATCACCTGAGACAAGCAACGTTTTTATTCTTCATTCAGTAATATCTACTGTGGAAAGAGGCTTTTTCACCAAACTGTGTCCACAAAAATCTGCATGGAGCAGTATTTGATCTTACAATCAAGATAATGGGTAAAAGGCTGTAGCTACTAGGAACGTTTAGGCTATTATAAATATGAAGCTTTTTCTATAAATGTGATTTTCTTCACGTAAAAAAAAAAAAAATCCATCTATAAATCAAGAAATCTTGTCTGTAACGATCATAGGATGGCCTATGATGTTCCTATGATTTCTGCATGACAGGACAGCTTAGGATATGTCATATAGACTGACGTCTGCCTTGATGTCTATATGAAGTCATACAGACCATGCTGTCCTATCATGTTCCTATGTCAGCGATGCCTGCCTTGATGTCTACATGATGTTATATAGACCATCACTCATGTTCAATAGGGACAATCATGTGAACCAGTAAATCTGGAAATGTCACTCAACATCATGTGAAGAAGTAAATCTGGAAATCTCACTCAGTAAGTCAGAAGGCAAATCAATAATTAAAAATTATATAGTGGAAAAGTGGCAAGAATACTGTCACTCAATAGATACAGGAAGACATCTTTATGACATTCAAGAGCAGGTAAACTCTGGAATGGGAATTTGCAGAAACAGGAAAGCAGAGATACTCATCACCAGATTAAGAAGAGGACACACGACTTCCGGTTATGGCTGCCACGTAGGACGGACGTGTCTCGCTCTGCTCTGCTCCTGGAGAAAAAAAAAAAAAAAAAAAAAAAAAAAAAAAAAAAAAAAAAAAAAAATAATCGGCAAATAACTCTCTCATTTGGGACAGAACGTATCCCAGCATTTGGGCGAGGATATGTCGGCGAAGCCTAAGGCTGGAAAACCAGGAAAAGGAAAAAGCGAGCCGCCGAAACAGTCCAAATTAACGGACTTTCAGGTCTGTGACGCAGCAAACAAAACTCCATATATGGCGGAGGAGGCTGGCAGCGGTGCGATATCTGCGGGGAATGGCGCAGATGCGCTGATGGCTGCCATGAGTTCAATGAGAGCGGACTTTTCCTCTAGATTTGATGGGATTATGACAGCGTTGGAAGGAATAAGAAAGGAACTGGGTGACTGTGTAGAACGAACGGCGCAGATGGAGCTCCGTCTCGCTAGTGCTGAAGATGACGTCACCCGTCTTCAATTAAAGGTGCGCACTTTGGAAAAAAAAAAAAAATCTCTGGAAGATAATATTTTGGATTTGGAATCTCGGTCGAGACAGAATAATTTGAGGCTGGTGGGTCTTCCAGAGGAATCAGAAGGTCGGGACGTATGTTCCTTTCTGGAAAAGTGGATTCCGGAGGTGCTGGGCAGCGAGGAGTTGCAATCAGCAGTGGTTCTGGAAAAAGCACATCGTATTGGCCCACGGAGAGATAAGGGACCGCCGAGGACCTTAATTATGAAGTTTCTTAGCAACAGAGACAGGATGAAGATCTTCAACGCTGCACGTGCTAAAGGAGAGATTAAACACCAGGACCAGCAGGTGCGGTTCTACCCAGATTTGGCCACAGGAATCCAGCAATTGAGGAAGCAGTTTGATCCCGTACGTAAGGAGCTGCGCAACCTTGGGATTCGTCATGGTGTAATCTATCCTGCGAGACTGTTGACCACGTATGAGGGCAGAACCCACATCTTCAAGACCCCAGAGGAGGCGCAGGAGTTCATCAAGAAGATCAAAGAAGAAGAAGAGACTGGTGGGAGCTAAGCATGAACAAAATATAAGGTAGAATAATTAAGCATTTGCACAGGCATCTGACTGACTTGAAGTAAATAGTAAGTTTACAAAATATAGATTGTATTATATATTAAAAAAACAAAACAAAAACAAAACAAACAAAAAAAAAACTATGATGTACAAAGTTGTTAAAAATTATGGAGTTAAGTTGGAAAACTACAGAGGAGAGTTAATGTTATGTCATTAAAAGCAGTAGAGTTAGGGTGATTGGGAGGATGAAGAAGGAGTGGCTTAGGCTGTTCCCCGTGGGTGTGGAACGGTCGATGGCTATATCGGGAGACAGAATTTTTCTTTTGATTTTGGGGGGTTTGCCACAAGTGTGGGAAGGGGAAATTTGTTTGTGTGTAGTTTGTAGGATGAATGTTCAACCACTCATGTTTTTGCTTCTCTGTATGAGCATGTTTACACTGCAAGGTAATCCCAAACTCTCTATTGATCATGGACCAAAGTGTTAATCTTAATTTAACTTCATGGAATTGCAGAGGTCTACAAAATTTAAAAAAACTTAAACAAGTTATGAATAAAATAAAGGACATGGGTTCAAGAATTGTGTTTTTACAAGAAACTCATCTGATAGAGGAGGATGTTAAAAGAATTAGGAGTAGATGGCAGGGAAGTGTATTCACCTCTTCATTTTCATCCCGAGCCAGGGGAGTTATGACTCTCATACATAAATCAGTTCCTTTTCAAGTGAAAAATGTAATTGGAGACAAATTTGGAAGATATGTAATCATTCAAGGTTCTTTGCTATTAGAAAATATAAATCTTGTGAACTTATATGGTCCCAATATAGATGATCAGAAGTTCTTTGCTAATTTATTTCTCATCTTATCATCACTTACAGGGCAACATATAATAGCAGGGGATTTTAATTGTGCATTGAATCCAGGTGTGGATAGATCAACAGGACTGGATTGTACGCACATTGGATGTAGGATGACTATTAATCATTTTATGAAAGAATTGAGATTGTTAGATATATGGAGAGAAATGAAACCACAAGTTAAAGCCTATTCTTGTTATTCCAGTACCTACAAGACATTCTCACGTATTGATTATTTTTTGATTTCCACAGAATTAAGGTCCAAGATTCAAAACTGCTTTTATGATAACATCGTGATCTCTGATCATGCACCCTGTTGTCTAATATATGTAGATAAAAAATTGACAAAGGAATCAGGTAGATGGCAATTTCAGCATAAATGGCTTCAGGATGAGGAATTTGTCAAGTATATAGAAAAACAGATAGACGAGTTCTTTGACATCAATACTACACAAACATCAGCATGTGTAAAGTGGGAGGCTTTCAAAGCTTTTATTAGGGGACATATTATTAGTTATACAGGATCAAAATCTAAGAAGACTCGAGAGGAGAGAGCTAAATTGGAACATAAAATAAAAAGTCTTCAGGAAAAAGTGTATGCAGGAAGTGACCCAAGGTTGGAGAATGAATTACTGATTTTGAGAGCTGAATACGACAAAAAATCAGCGAATAGAGCTGCCTCGAGTCTTCTAAGATTGAAACAATCTTTTTATGAACAAGGTGAAAAATCAGGAAAATTATTAGCATGGCAGATTAAACAATTGGAAATTAAAACACCAATTACCAGTATTATAAGTAAGGGACAGGTAGTTATAGATCCTTTAGAAATTAATAGAGCCTTTAGAGATTACTATGAAAAATTATATGATACCAAAAATGAACCTGATTTAACAAAACTAAATGGGTTTTTGAACGAACTATCTATACCGTGTATTCCAAATGAAAACAGGGAGATATTGGAGTCTAAAATTAGTCAAGAAGAAGTTGGGCTAGCCATTGATAATATGAAATCAGGAAAAAGTGCAGGACCAGATGGTCTTCCAGTTGACCTTTATAAAAAATTTAAGAATAAATTAATAAAACCTTTTTTGGAAATGGTTTTAGAAGCATTTCAAAATAATAATTTACCATCATACATAAATAATGCCTTAATTATACTGCTGCCAAAACCAGGTAAGCCCTCTAATAAATGTGAAAATATGAGACCAATAAGCCTATTAAACGCCGACCTTAAGATAATCTGTAAAATTTTAGCAAGACGAATACAAGAAATTTTACCAAATATTATTAATCGAGATCAGAATGGCTTTATAAAGGGTAGACAAGGCTTCCATAATGTAAGAAGACTATTTAATATTATTTATTTTAATAAAGAAGCACCGGATACAGCTCTCCTATCATTGGACGCCGAAAAGGCCTTTGATAGAGTTGAATGGCCCTTTCTTTTTGAAGTCCTACAAAGGTTTGGACTTGGAAATAATTTCATAAAATGGGTTCAAATAATATACAATAATGCTACAGCAGAAATCCTAACAAATAACAATATTTCAAAACCAATAAAAATCAATAGAGGATGTCGACAAGGCTGTCCACTTTCACCTTTACTGTTTACTATGGCAATTGAACCTTTAGCGATAGCGATACGTTTACATTCACAAATATATGGAATTAAAGTTGGACCAACAGAACATAAAATCTCCCTGTACGCCGATGATATAATTTTGTTTATGTCGAATCTAAAAAAATCAATTCCAACCTTGTTGAATTTAATAAAGAATTTTGGGGAAATATCAGGATATAAAATAAATAAAACTAAATCTTCAATATTAATGCTAAATGAGACCCAGAGAAATTACCTAGCCCCTGAGGCAAATCAATTCAATGTTGTAAATCAGTTTAAATATTTAGGAATCCAAATTATGCCTAAGCTAGAATCAGTCGCCAGCGTCAACTATGAAGCCTTAATGTCAGATATCAATGAGTTAACTCAGAGATGGATGTCACTACCAATGTCGATGATCGGGAGAATCAATATACTTAAAAGTAATATTTTACCTAAAATACTTTATTTATTTCAATACATTCCCTTATCACCACCTTTAGATCTATTCTCAAGAATAAAAAAAAAGTTAGTGGAATTTATATGGAACAACAGGAGGGCTAGATTACGTCTGTCTTTATTATATTTACCATTTGATCGTGGAGGTCTGAAATGTCCAAATTTTATGTTGTATTATTGGTCGGCACAACTGAGGTCTATGACATATTATTTTTCATCAAATGATCTCCCTCACTGGACTGAAATGGAATCATACAATTTACCTTTACCTCTTCCCATATTCATATACTCAGATTCGGCAAAAAAATTACAAAAACAAGTTAAAAATCCATTTGTAAAGTATATGATCAAAATATGGTGTGAAGCTAAAAACTATTTAAAAGAACCACAGTTATTGTCACAATTTAGTCCAATATGGGGTAATCAATATTTTAAACCAGGGAGAGCGGACGCTGTATTTAAAGTATGGAATTTAAAAGGGATACAAAAGATTCAGGATTTATATTTGCCATGTGCAGACAACATAATGTCTTTTGAAGAGCTGAGGATCAAATTTAATCTCAATAGAATACATTTTTTTAAATATCTTCAACTTAGAAACTTTATTCGATCAAATCAAAATAAAGCTCTCACTCGACCTATTTATTCATCCTTGGAAAAAATGATGATGAAAGATAGTAAAAGAAAGGGTATTATTTCAGAGTTTTATAACTCATTGACACTATCTTCAAGTAAAAATTCACTGAAAAGATTAAACTACTGGAAAGAAGATCTGCAAATTGAAATTTCAGAGGAACAATGGGAATTGGCTTGTACAGAAGCTCAAACCAAATCAATAAATGCACGCCTTAAATTGATACATTTCAAATGGTTAATGCGGATGTATGTTACACCGGAGGAGTTAAATAGATAACAAAATATACCAGATACATGCACAAAATGCATGGAAAGTAAAGGAACCCTATTTCATTGTTTATGGGAATGTAGATTAATAAGAATGTTTTGGGAAGAGGTGAGGGTAACAATTGAAAAAATAATCTCAAAACAAATCATATTGAATCCTAAACTGTTTTTGTTGGGTCTGTACCCAGAAAAGCATAATTTTAATAAAAGTGAAAGAACATTCATAGACCTCAGTTTGCTTAATGCCAAAAAATGTATTGCACTATTATGGAAAAAGACTCATAGACCAGATGTGACTCAGTGGTTAAGACAGATGTTAACAAACCTTCCATTAGAAAGAATAACATATATACTGAAATCAAAGGAAATTGTGTTTGAGAATATATGGAGACCTTTTATTGATTATGTAAAAAATTTAAACATAACTCTTGAAGAAGAAGGTGAATGATGTGTGTGGACCTTGTAAATTCCAAACTGGTGAACATAATATGTATACTTATGTATTGGATTGTCTAGACTAAACAGAGGAGCATTGTTGAAGACTTGATTTTGTTGGTGGTTGTTGGTGTTTTTAGTGCATTTTTTTTTTTTTTTGTAGTACTTTAGTGTTAGTGTTTGATTGTATCATGTTTGTAAAAAAAAAAAAAAAGGTTCAATAAAGATATTGTGGAAAAAAAGAAGAGGACACACTATTTAACCC
The DNA here is from genome assembly GCA_020510985.1 of Pholidichthys leucotaenia. Taxonomy (NCBI): domain Eukaryota; kingdom Metazoa; phylum Chordata; class Actinopteri; order Cichliformes; family Pholidichthyidae; genus Pholidichthys; species Pholidichthys leucotaenia. The sequence continues at coordinate 428,443,493 of CM035836.1, read as the reverse complement.
CTTGCACTCTGGTCAATTTCCCTAAAAACGCCTAAAAATAACATACCCAAAGTAAATCAAAAGCTGTTCTTCAACCCTTTGCAGCATCTTCATGGGGTTGGTCTCATTTAAAAGAAAACACTTTGAATTTTTTGGCAAAACAGTCATAATCTCTCTAAGTGCTCCTGCCACTGAGTAACAGTCATCTAAACATACTGAACTTGAAGAAAATAAAGTTCGCCTGGGTGTTTTTTTGGATACAAATGCTTGCAAATAACACACAGCTGTCAGATCCGGGCTGGAAAATGCAACAGAAATGTAGAGCCAAGTGTTATCCAGCTGAGGTCAAAATTTTGTAACAATACCACAAAAAATGAATATATTACAGCTTTTTCCTCAGGTTGTTCCCAGGTGTTTTTGAACTGTGCCAAATTGTGCCAAATGGCACAGTTTGGAAAAACGTCTAACTTTTGAATGATTCAATATAGAAGCTTGATCTTGGGCTCAAATGAAAGGTGACACTCAGGGCTGTGTGTGTGTGTGTGTGTGTGGGGGGGGGGGGGGTTGTTTATTCATTCATGAATGAATGAATGAACAAACAAGCCCCCACACACAAAGAAGCATGCCACGTAAAAAATGTGTGGCTTTTTTTTTTTAACAAGAAAAAATAACCTACAGTGCACTAAAAATTATACTAAAATATCTGTAATGTAGAAGATAACAACTCCCACCCCCCCCACCCCCCCGCTACAGAGGACAGACATCGCCCATCGCTACATGACGGACCGCGGGGACGGTGCGCCGCGGTCTACTACGCACAGTTGGACTAAAATATCTGCAATCCGCTACAGAAGAGTAGCGGGGGTGGGGGGGCGCGTTCACGGTCCGGACGCGGCGCACGGACCGTGTCCAGTCCGTGCGCCACGGTCCGTCATGTTGCGATGACGCACAGTTGTAATTTACCGATCGGTCAAAAGTCATTTTGATTACAATTTTCTGGGATAAAGAATAATTTAGCTTATAACACTTACCTGTCCACAACAGCAGTGTCGCTGGCGAACTTCTCTTCCTCATTGTCAGACGAACATGACGCTGGTCCGCTTGTTACGGACTCGTGGTTCTGGACACACGACGCAGTCAAACCATGATTCGATTATTGCGGTTTTGCGCTTCCATGATTGCAGTTTTGGCGAACGATTTTTCAAAACAAATAAGAACAGTAGTAAGAAAAAAAGACTGGCGAACGCGTGTGTGTCACCCAGCAGCTTACACAAAACAGATTTTACGCACGGGACGCACGCTTTCAATCGTGGAACTTCAATTGGCTCCCTGTATTCGCAGCCGTTGGTAGGCGGGTCCTTCTTGCTAGGTTTACAGTCATTGGTTCTTCAAGGTTTCAGAAACCCAATTCAAGGCTCTTATTAGTCGAATGAGAGGTCAATCAAATCTAAACCAATCAAAGCACTCCTTTGGCTTTCTGCTCGCGGCTGTGTCTGCAGCTTTTTTTTTTTTTTTTTTTTTTCCTTTCAGTGCACCCTAGGACGCAGAGACGAGACCGCCCGCGGTATCCCGGAGTGCAAGAGGTTAAACTAGACGCTACATAAATGGACAGCAATAGAGTGAGGACAACTGCTGCACGTCAGGAAAGATCCGGTGAAGATGAAACAGCTGAGGCTCCAGCAGTATGTCGCAGGCATGCCTTGCTTACACCTGCTTTCTACAGACATGCAGAAATACATGCTTATACTTGGTTTCTACGGGCATGCACAGGTATCTGTCAGTTTGTCTGTGTGTCACGATCATATGATGCCTACATGACGTCACATACACACCATAGTATAGAGTCGCCGATGATGTTCTACGACATGGAGAGCAATACAGTGAGGAGAACTGCTGCACGTCAGAAAAGAGGCCATGAAGATGAAACACCTGAGGTTCCAGCAGTACATCGCAGCCACAACTGTGAACAACACAGCCGTCCAAGACAGAAGGAGACCCTTCAGCAATGGACATGCAGAAATACTTGCTTATACTTGCTTTCTACGGGCATGGACGGGTCACGATCATAAGACCGCCTATGATGTCTGCATGATGTCCGAAGATGTTCCTATGATGCCAACGATCATAGGACTCGCTACATGATGTCTATCTGCGTGCAGAAATATATGCTTATACTTGGTTTCTACGGGTATGCACGGGTACCTAACCAAAACACGTAGTGAAGGAATCAACAGTTCGGGGTCACAAATAGGGCGTTTGCTGGCCGCCTTTTGAGGGCCACCATTACAGGACTATCATTTTTCCCCGCAGCCAAATGGCACATGCTGGAAATCCGGCACGGTGCCGGAAAACTTTAAGCCCTGCAGATAAGTTCAGCTGACTCTGTGGACTCTAACTGCCTGCCAACTTTCAAAGCTAGCTGCAAATCTCACGAGACAAGATATGACTTCACTTGACTGGGTGCTTGCTTGGCGCCATCTAGTGGACTGAAAACACAACTGGTTGAATACCCAAGAGAGTATGCAATGTCTACATAAACATACTGTATACTGTATTAATGAAAGACCAATTCGTGCAATTAAGGATTGGTGCATCATTGGTAGTGTCAAGGATCGCAATCCATCACTGAATTGATCTTTTGTCCCACCCTTAATATATCCTCATTTTTCCTCACAAAAGTTGACTACCACAAGCTGCATTCCTATTAGTTGGTAGGTAGAACTCATTTACACTAGCAGTCACAATGTAAGAATGCCAGTCTAAATTTCAGGGGATGTCAGATCTTAGTTCTTAGCCTTTTTTTGGGGGGGGGGGGGGGGGTTAAATAAAGATAAAACAGTCAACTTTTAACATCTTTCACTGTGTGGAGTAAAATCACTGTTTTGGGGAAGCGACCACACATACTGCTGAAACTCCCCCAAATTAATTATTTGTCTCCAACATCCAAAAAAGCACAGTCAGTGTTGGCCCTGAGATGGACTGGCGATCTGTCCAGGGTATACCCTGCCTCTCGCCCAAAGATGCTGGGATGGGCTCCAGCCCCCCCGAAAAGATTAAGCGGAAGAAGATGGATGGATGGTTCCCCTGAAAATCATCTAATTTCACTTCTTGATTGGTTAAATTTTTCTTTTTTTTTTGCAAATCCATATACAACAACGGCAATATATTTGCAATTTTAAGAAGTGAAATTCAACAATTTCCCACAGAATCCTAAATGTTCCGGGGAGCCAAAACACTGATCTATACCAAGCTTTGCTTGGCAACCAAGAACAGCTTACATTAGTGACTCCAGTTTACTGATGTGGAGTCAAGCAAAAACAAACCAGACCATCAATAGCCACAGTTACATGGGCAAAATTTCTTCAATCTGATTACAATTCAGATCAGAATTTTACTGTTTACATGGATCTTGAAAAAGCTGATCTGATTAGGACGTGTGTTTCCATGTGTCACACGTTTGAATGGAATAAATCATTTTGACATGCGCACGTCAACATTTCGACATTCCAAAAATAGTAGAAGCAGCAACTTCCAGTGTTAGCAAGCCCCGCTTCGTGTCGAAATTGACCTGTATTGTGTTATTCAGACTGTACTTTTGCTTCTACTGGTCTCTGTAACAAAGCTACAAGTACATACTTCTGCATATGATGAACAGAGGGAGACAGCAGGACGATACAGACCAGTTCTGTTTTACTCCCACTATGTTTTCCGCTAGCTGCTGCTAAGGCGGAAATACGTCACGTCGACGTGCGGCTGGTGTACAGACATGCGCAGTAAACATATTTTCTGCCCTATGCTCGGAATAAGTGTTTTCATGCGCACCATTCCGATTAGCAATCGGCATAACTCACACCTCTCAATCGGAATGAAATTTTGATCCGAATGAGCGTGATCAGGTTAGAATATTCAGATTGCCGTGTTTACATGAAGCATTTTTATTCTGATCAGGCTTTTAATCTGGTTACTTGTGTCCATGTAAACATAGCCAATGATGGAATACGTCATTCTGCCTGATAAAAGAAAATCACCTGAACAGTGCCCAGGTCTCCTGACATTTAACCATGAGCACCACCTGAGCATCACTGTGTGTAAATTTGGTGAGCATTGGGGCAACTGAATGAGGAAAGTAGCATTTTTTTCTGAAATGTGGATGGATGGCAAGTCATAACATTAGCTTCGGCTTTGCCAGAATGAGAGAAGAGAAGTTACACTTGCAAGCATGTAGATTAAAAAAAAAATTATTCCTGATAAGAACTACAGGTAAAGAAACTGTACCAAAACTATATAGTTTCAGTTCCCATTAGGGATGGAGGAAATTACACATTTTTTTAAAGATGCATCGAATCACCATATGTGGAAGATTCTAAATTGATGCACAAATGTCAAAAAAAAAATTCAATGTCCAAAGTTCAGCCGGAACTGAAAAGGAAATAACCAGGTAGTGTAGTATCTGTGGTGGATGACACACAGTAAATATAACATTCCTGTTGACTTATCTCTCTCTTCCATGTGTTTTACAAAAAACATTGGAAGTAAATCCATTACAGGTCCTTATAAATACTTTGCTTTGAAAGTATCAAATAGTCACACAGCGAGAACTGAAAGAATTGTTGAATAGAAAAAAGATGCACAGAGAAGCCTTTATAATCACATCACAGCCCTCTAAATCGTAATCAAATCATGACATGGCTAGAGTTTACCACCCCTAGTTCCCATATTAAAACATTTTCTCTTTTTACAAAATTAACAATGAAAACAGATTTTTATAGAAACAAACGGTATTGTTATCACAACTACATGGACAGTGCAGAGCACAGGGAAAAGTAACTCACATTTTGGAGGTGAAGAAGGATAGTCATCCTTGAACAACATGCGCAATTTGAACAGGCCTCCTTCCCACGGAGTCTGAGGAAACAATCACAAGGTCAGTCTTCACAGTTGCTTTAAAAACTTAATAACATTTACTAATTAAGACGTTCTTGCAGCCATTTGTGCTCTAAAGGGACCAACTAACATTTTTGAAATACTGATACATCATAAACATAGAACAGACATTACTCTTAATATAAGAACATACACAGCTGCTACAGAGAGAAAACTGCCTTACTTTTGTAAGTGTTTAATACATAATATACTGGTGCGTCTCAAAAAAAAAAAAAAAAAAAGATAATTTCCATTTATTTTTTCAGAATTTAACTCCAAATGTAAACTTTGATACATTTTGATTTCCTAGCAAGGGAAATGGGCAGCATGGTGGTGCAGTGGTTAGCACTGTGGCAGCACAGTAAGAAGGTCACGGGATTGATTCCACCCCTGACCATCGTGGGTTTTATCCCACCCCCCGACCATCGGTGACACTTCTGTGTGGAGTTTGCATGTTCTCCCTGCATCTACGTGGGTTTAACCCAGGTACCCCGGTTTCCTCCCACAGGCCAAAAACATGCAAGTTAAGTTAAATGAAGACTCTAAGGGTGCATTCAGACGGCCACTGTTTGGTCCAGACCTAATGACCAAACAGTAGCTTCTGCGGATAGTTCGGTTAGTTTGGTGCCGTCTGAACGTGCGTTGGAATTCTGGTGTGCACCAAACAAGTGAAGTCTGGTCCCCCTGAGAACGGGGGGCTCGGTTCCCTTGCAAACGAAGTCTGGTGTGCTCCACTTGCAGCATGAATCCAAACGGACTATTGAGCGGACGAAAGGGCCCCTTGGCATTTGTGTAACCACAGCAACACGTAGTCTGAGAAGAGGAAGTGCCGTTTACCGTAGTACATTTTGGGTAGAAAACAACAAGACAGACAACCGCGCGAATCAGAGAAATCCTTTCACCAGTGAAAGCCGAGCAGAAAAGTTAAAAAAATGTCTCGTTTGTGGTGGACAAACAACCCGGCTGAAGAGAACGGATTTCCTTTTTCGGCCCTGGCCAATCGATGAGCCTGATTTTTCTTCTTCCTGGTCAGTGATGGTTTCGGCTGCAGCACCCCAAACGAGCAGTTGTTTAAACTGTGTGATGTTGTCCAGGCAGTTTGGTCCACTGCAGTGTGAATGCAAACCAAACCAAGGTGTGAAAATTCTTGGCATTCCCCACCCAGTTGAACCGAGACCCCAGGACTATCCTGGTCTGAATGCAGCCTAAAGTGCCCCTAGGTGTGAATGTGTGCGTGAATGTTGAAGGGATTGGCGCCGTACCGTGGCTGCCTCATCCATCCAGACGGACGCCCTGAATTTCCCTCTGGGGATTAGTAAAGTATACAAAATATAAATATTTCAAGCCTTTTAATTTCTATTTTAATTATGATTTATAGCTTAATAAATCAGAAATCTAGTATCACAATTTTTTAGAATATTCCCCAAGATCAATGTAAAATAAGGATTTACAATACAGAAACTGCCATCCATCAAAAGAGGAGTGAAATATTTCCCTTTATTTTTAAGGAATATAAGAAACATGGAACTTTAATTTTGGATTGAAATTTTTTACAAGTAAAAATTTTCAGAGTATTTTGATTTTTTTTAAATGCCCTAGTACATGCTCTGAATGCAAGCAGATTATAAAGTCCATTACCCCCTTTTTGCCAGGAATAGCACACTCCCAGTTCATGAGGTTCAAGGTTCCATCTGGGTTCTTTGTTGGTACAGCAACAAATCCCTGGAAAAGGGAAACGCTATTTTAACTTTTTCAAAAAAAAAGTACATTGTTCAGTCACCAAAAGTCAATCTCCTGAGACACTTACAAAAGGATGGTCCTTTCGCCATGCCTTGCGCTCCTGGCCAAGCCGGCTCAATGCAATGCCTGACATGATGTGTGGACTCCTGCAGTGGCAGAACACAAGGATGGTGATAGGTTGACTAAAACCCTTAAAAATAACCAAGAAACTTATGTAGCTGTCTCAATTTGTTAAACATGCCTTATAACTATGATTCTCAGCAAGATGGTCACGGGAAGGTGCAAGACTTTTCTGACTAGCAATTAGTTCCAAAACTAGATTCATACAGATTAAACCATAATACATGTTTATTACTGTAAGACTGACAATGGTCAACTTTTTTGTTGGGGAAAAAGGGAAGGCTTGGAAAAAAAAATCTTTGGAAACCACTGCCTGTGTGGGAGGCCACAGGTATTGCTCATTTTGATGAGAATTACATTTTAAATTAGAAATGGAGCCAATCAAAGCTAATACTAAACAACTATGGTGGGTCAGTGAAAGGATCACTGAATGAAGTTGAACATTACTTATGTGAGGAACCACCTGTGTACCTAACTGCTGAACACTGCACAATCCTATCCATCATGAGAGGTTTTGTCCCTGTGCTGATTTGTACCATCTGCTGTCGTTGTACAGCGCGTCCAATGGCATCTCTAGCTACCACACCGGACACAAGACATCGCTGGACGATATTAGCCTAAACTACCAACTAACACAAGCAGCTACAATTGTATTCCAACACTACTAGGGAGCTAGCAAAGTTAGCAGTTGGTCACACAGGTCTCCAGAATAAAAGCCGCATCTATCCCCGTTTTGAACGCCAGAAGACACAGAGGGTACATGTTGTCAAATTTCATCTTTCTAATGTTGGCAGAACTTTCCTGTAGTCGCCCTAGGCGTAAACTTTTACCAAATGAAAACCGAAGCTATCTGATTAGCTGCTAACCGGTTAGCATGTGAGCTAGCTCATGTGCGCCAGAATCGTGCTGCTACGTCCGAACAGGCGCTGTTAGTGTCTGACACGGCCTGGTGCAGAGCAAAAAAAAATGCGCAAATGCGCTTGATTTTGGACACCTTTTTTGGAGACTGGATGGCAGGAGAGTAATCACTGCCTTGCTCTGTGCATTTAACACTTCCTACTGCAGAAAAACAAAAAGGGGATGTGAATTATTTCAGAGGAATGAACCCCTTCAGGAGCCGCTAAAGAACGGGGACAAAGAGCCAAAAGGCGCACATTTATGCATTACCAAAGTAGCGAAAATGGCGCAAACTGAAGCGGGCGAAAATATCACAATACGCGATAAACTTTGTGTTTTGGTGGCCGTGCTGTACTCCTACCTTTCAGTATGGCTGCACTTGCTGTGGTAATTAAGAGAAATGAGTTAATCGCGCTGAAATCCTGTTCAAGTGATGAAGTTTCCCTCCTGCCAAACACCCGCTCTTACTACAGGCACAAACAGCGAAGCCACACAGTCATCCCTCCTTCACTTCCGCCTTGGAATCACTACCTACCTTCTTCGGGAAAACCAACTGCGTATTTATCCCGCAGTTAAATGATTTATCCTAGTACGTAGGTTGTTTTCAGTGGGTTTCCAACTGGAAAGGACGGAGGTAAAAATTACTTCTCCGGTTTATCATTTATATGCTTACTTTTCACTACAGCAGCACAGTGGCTTCCAATACCTCTCAGATTATTATTACAAACTTTTGTTTACCGGAGGGGAAACTCTTGCTTTGTTGCTTTTTGGTTGATGCTCTCTCCGCATGCGCTGTTGTCGTTCAACGTTATCTCTCCATTAAAAAAAATGACTAGCAAAAATCATGCCAAAAACATACCAAATGTACAGTCTCTCCTTCCAACTTTAACACTATTATAAATATTTTCTAAAAATGTATATATATGTTGCATACCCAAAAGTGCACAATGTCTCGTTTGCGGATATACATCTTGTCGTATTCAACGTCTTTGACGAACCTAAACACCACTCAGCCAAAGAAGAACGAAATATTTACGTGTAAAACTACTCAATTTACTGAATTTACATTTAAATTACAAAAAGTGTAATGTATAAGAATCACAATTTAAACAAAAATTCTTGTAAATAAAACAAAACTGAACAAGCACGCTTTCAGATTATTCAGCTACGTTAACATTTTCTTTTCATATTTGACCACAAGAGGGCGTTAGCTATTAAAAATTATAATTCACTGAAGGTTTTACCACCTCTGACAAATATTATGGGAACACACTACTTGGAAAGGTCCATCCATCCATCTTCTTCCGCTTAATCCTTTTCGGGTCGCGGGGGGGGGGGAGGGGGCTGGAGCCTATCCCAGCATCTTTGGGCGAGAGGCAGGGTACACCCTGGACAAATCGCCAGTCCATCGCAAGGCCAACACAGAGAGACACACAACCATTCACTCTCACAGTCATACCTAAGGACAATTTAGAATCCCCAGCTTGATGCCAATTAACCTAACGTGCATCTTTTTGGCATGTGGGAGGAAACCGGAGAAATCCCGGAGTAAACCCACACAGACACGGGGAGAACATGCAAACTCCACACAGATCACTGTTGGTCGGGGGCTGGGATCGAACCCAGGATCCCCCGGCCAAGGGTGAGTTGCTGTGCTGTGTTCATTCTTAATACCATCCATCCATCTTCTTCCGCTTAATCCTTTTCGGGTCGCCGGGGGCTGGAGCCTATCCCAGCATCTTTGGGCGAGAGGCAGGGTACACCCTGGACAGATCATAAATCACTGATTTTAAAAAAAAAAAAACAGAAGGTTTGTTTTATAAGTTTACAAGCTGAATATTCTGACTACTTCAAACCAATATATTTTACTTTAACGACTGACATTTTTCCACAGACACCACCAAGTAAAACATGGAATTAACTAATTTAATATTCCAAAAGCCTGTGAGAGTTAGCTGTTGCATCTGACTAAGATGGACCCGCACAAAGACTAAAGTCTAAATAAAGTGTTAGTGACACAAAAATTAAGCTTTTTTTCTTGTTAACCTGACTGTAACATGTTTTAATGACTTACAAAACATATCAAGCGTGAAATCAGTCAAATGTCTCATGTCTTTTTTTTGTTTTTGCTTGAAAGGGATCATTGACTGAAAAATGGTGTTTGTAGGTTTAGCTGTCTAACTGTTCTTAGTTTTTTTATTTTTAATAAATTTGCAAAAATCTAAAAAAAAAACAAAAACTTTTCACATTTTCATTATGGGGTATTGTATGTAGAATTTTGAGGGAAAAAATGAATTTAATCCCTTTTGGAATAAGGCTGTAACAAAATGTGGAAAAAGTGAAGTGCTGTAAAATATTTGAGGATTTTTAGTAAGATTTTAGCAAGTTAGTTGTCAGTATGTCATTTTGGGGACATAAACAGTCGATAATTGTCATTCAAATAATTTGAAACTTTCTAATAAGTCTCATCAGCTAAACTTCCAATGATCTAACCTGGAGGGCCCTGGCTCACACTGATTTTCAGGAGTTTCAGCAGCTGCAGGGGAGTTGGGTGGTGTCTCTGCCTGTAGCAAAGCACTGGCCCCGTTTCTGGCTCTGGCTCGACTTTTTGCCTCTCTCCATTTTTCTTTTTGCCCTCTTCTCTCTCTCACTGAGCTCATTGATATCCTTCTTCTTTCCAGTCTGTCTTTTTTCCCATTTGTCCCTTTCCTTCTCAAGATACTTTTTTCTTCTTTCTGAGTCAGCATCATGATGTTCCCGATATCTCCTTGCTATCTCAGCTCCTTTTGATCTCATACCTTGAAAAAGACAATTCAAAATGTTCTCTTAAACACTTTAATTGGGAGTCCTGGTAAACTTGGCTTGCCTGATCAAATGAGGCTTGCTGATACATTTTTACTATGTATAGCACGTACTGTTATAAAATGTCTGTAATAGCTGTTGTAATATGTGTAACATTATCAGCATGTGGCCTAAACTATGCAAATGTCCTTCCTGTCATGAACCATGTCCACCCTGTCATGGAAGGCTTGCCGACAGGGTGGACATTTTTGCCTAATGTTAGCATTTAATGAGCACATGGTGGACCTTCACTTGCCAACATGATTCAGTTAGCAAGCGGACTGTGTGCCGTTTAACACATATATTTCGAATTTCTGAAAGGTTTTTATATTAATTGATATTTCACTATGACAGAGTGGACATGTTGAGCTTGGCAACATCTAACTACACACCTAATATGATGAAAATTATGAAACACAAGTGTAAATACTTACTCTGCAACTAGCCACTGTTTAAGTCTCCATTGAAGAAAGACAAAATGCTGGTTGTGATATCACTGAAAACATCAGCGGGTTTCTCAAAGGGGCAGTTAGCCCAAAATGACAGGGTGGACAGCAATTTCAGGGACACATGCAAAATGTTCAATACTATTATGAAAATAGAATATACATGATCAAAATGACTTGTTTTATCAAATAACTTGTTGTGACAATAAAACCATGTAAAAAAATTTTGATTTAGTATCATTTAACCACTTATTACACACATTGAAGTTAGCACAGTGTGTGGGACATGCCAAAATCACATACATCCAAAGAAAAAAAAATGGTATAAAATGAAGGAAACATATTTTAAGAGACATATTATTGTACTGATATGTGTGCAAATCTTTGGTCACTTATAATAAGACAGAGTTTAATTATTCTGCTACACTTTCATGATGATGGAGTGATTCTGATGAGGACACCAAAGGCACTTTATAGTGATATTGACTCAAATACTTTCCGGATGCACTGTACACTGTACAAATGAGCAATGTGCAAATTTAGCAACCGGTGTGTGAGTTCCTATTTGCAAAGCTGTGTTGCAGAGTTTTTGGGGTTTGTTATTTGTTCAGTAGTCTGATGGCAGTGGGGGAAAAAAAAAAAAAAAAAAAAAAAAGAGTTTTTCAGTCTAGTTGTCCTGCATTTCACACTTCTGTACCTCCGGCCTGAGGGTAGAAGTGTGGACATTCTGTGCTGGGGGTGGGTGGGGTCCCGGAGGATGGCGTCAGCTCTCCTTTAGACTCTGCAGTGGTAGATGCTCTGCAGAGAGGGAAGTGGAGTCCTGATGATCTTCTCTGCTGTCGTCACCACTCTCTGCAGGCATTTGTGGTCCAGGGCAGTAGTGCTGCCATACCACGCAGTGATGCAGTTGGTCAGGATGCTCTCAGTGATGCAGCTGTAGAAGTTGTTGAGGATCCTGGGGGACATGCCAAACTTCTTCAGCCTCCTCAGAAAGTACAGCCGCTGTTGAACTCTCTTAACCAGCTCTGTGGTGTTGTGTGTCCACATAAGGTCTTCGCTGATGTGGATGCCCAGGTATTTAAAGCTGCTTACCCTCTCCACCTCAAGCTCCCGGATGAACAGCGGCCGATGGGGTCTCCTCCTCTTCTTCCTCATGTCCACTATCATCTCTTTTGTCTTATCCATGTTGAGGGTGAGGTTTTTGTCCTCACACCATGACACCAGGCTGGCCACCTCCCTCGTGTAGGATGTCACCAGTGATGCGTCCTATCACTGCTGTGTCATCCGCGAACTTTAAGATGATATTGTCCTTGTGGGAGGCAACACAGTCATGGGTGAAGAGGCTGTGGAGGATGGGGCTGAGAACACAACCCTGTGGGACACCTGTATTTGTGATGATGCTGGCTGAGGTCCTGTTACCCATCCTGACAGTCTGGGGCCTGCCAGTTAGAAAGTCCAGTAGCCAGTCACAGAGGGTGGGGTGCAGGCCAAGTGAATACAGTTTGTCGGTGAGTTTTTGGGGGATGACTGTGTTGAAGGCGGAGCTGTAGTCGACGAAGAGCATCCTAATGGAGAAGTCTTTATCTTCATTCTTCTTTATCTAATTTCTCCATTGCTACTCACTGGGCCGTTAGCTCCCCCAAACTAGCTAGCTTAGTGTCTTTTGGCGCCAACAGCCTTTCCACCCACAGCTTCGTGCTCCCTGTGTGTTCGGCAAAGTCGTCAGCAAGCAGCCCAACAGCATCTGCATAAGAGTCCATCTCCCCTGACATGGAAAATTTTCTGAAATTCTACACCAAGATTGCAAACCAGAAGCGCTCACCTCCTCACTCCGTTGAGTTTACCCAGACCCAACGCCGCAGTGTACTCCTCAAACGCGGCCAACCAGCGAGGCCACAGAATTGGCCTCGATGGATACCGCAGAAATGGCCGTAGAGGTGCCCCACACACCTCCATGACTTAATCCTCGTCGCCAATGTTATGTATGGAAATGAGTGAGATGTGAGTCGTCTTATGCCAAACATCCAACAACCCTTTATTGAGAGAACACACAGAACATATACATCGGCCGCAGCCTGCATAATGTCATCCCCCAGAGGACTATGGCAAGCCCCAAGGGCCAAACCCACATATCACACAGCGCTGCTCATCCAAGCTAGAAGGACGCTAGAAGCTATTCAGCTAATGGCTTACTGATGTAAGAGGGAGCACGAAGTTGAGTAGCTGAAAGATGTTTCTTAAACTGACAGGCTTTGAATCAAAGCGTTTCAAGGAAGCCTGGAAAACAAAAATGCCCTAATAATTTAAAAAAAATAAAGAAAATGTGAACAAAATATGTCACAAACACTTCATTAAGACGTGTAAGCTATTAAAATGTGGAAAAAGTGCTATCAATGACCCTTTTAAAGTTTCACTAAAGCCCCATCCCCTGAAAAAATGCAAATTTAAACAGTGTTTTTGGTGATGCAGATATATACAGTCACTGGCATGTGAGTAGTATTGAGCCAATCAGGACTCTCTGGCCTAACTTAGCCTCTGGCCAGTTAGTATTTTTGGGCTAGCTGCTTTCAGAACTTGACCCAAATGAAGATGGGTTTTATCATTAACCCTTATGCCCTACAGGGGGAAATTTTTGTAGTTGACGGTACATTTTTTTGATATAGTTTTGGCTCTGATTGTTCCCTAGCCATGAAAATTGGTATGAAAGTGTGCTTTTCCATGTATTTTGGATTTTTTTTTTAGTTTCATTCATACCCACTGCATTTTGACTGTGAGATGTTTTTATTAAGTTGGGTTGTTTCGAAACAACCTGCTCTGCAAGCTCGCTGGTGCAAAATGGGGGGCGGCAGCCTCCACCCTGCGCACCTCAGCACTGGCCCTTTCATACTCTGTAGGAGAATATTGTGCCCCTGTCTGGTCCAGGTCATCCTACACACACCACATAGACACCCAGCTCAACACAACCATGAGAACCATAACTGGGACAATCCGCTCAACACCACTCCCCTGGCTCCCTGTACTGTCAAACATAGCCCTCCCCACACATCCGGCGAGCAGCACTAACTCAAAGGATGCTTCAAAAAGCCAAAGATTCTCCTCACTTACCAATCTATGCAGATATCTACACCCCACCCACTGCCCGACTTCCATCCAGACGGCCGATTTGGAAAAACCCTCCCCCAGCTGACTTCACCATCCAGACAGCTTGGCAAGAGGAATGGGAGACCAAGGAGGTCCCAAACAAACACCTGGTGACAAACCCCAACCAACAGGTCCCGGGCACCAACCTCCCAAGGAGACAGTGGTCTACACTCAATCGCTTCAGGACTGGACATGGCCCCTGCTTGGCCAGCCTTCACAGATGGGGCAGTAGCCCTAGCCCACTGTGCGCATGTGGAGAGGAGCAAACAATGGAACACATCATATAGAGCTTTGCCCGCTCCAAAGACTGGAAGGAGGATTACACACCCTGCATACAGCAAACCAGGAGGCAACTGCTTGGCTTGAGGACTTTGTATTCGCTAAATAAATAAATAAATTAAGTTGGGACTGTTAACTACAAGATTTGTACCACTGACTTCTATTATAACGACACTTGTTGAGCCCCCCCCCCCCCCCGCACACACACATACCTTTTAAACTAAAGTGAAAAATGATTTTGCTTGTAATTCCACATTTCTCTGTAGCAAACTTGAAGTTCTGTAAAAATAAAGTCAGTCACAAACACATTAAACCTTCCCCAACTTACGGAATCACAAAATAAAACACTACTGTCAGAAATACAACCTAAAGAATTGGAAAAAGCAATTATGAAACTTAAAGCTAACAAATCCCCAGGAGCAGATGGCTATACAGCAGAATGGTACAAAACCTTTAAACAGCAACTATCTCCTCTCCTCCTGAAAACATTTAACTATGTCCTCCACACAGGGGAAATCCCCCCCTCCTGGAGAGAAGGGGTCATTGCAGTTATACTTAAACCTGAAAAGGATAAACTAGAATGCTCCAACTACAGACCAATCAGTCAGGACTATAAGATTTTTACCATTATCCTTGCCAAAAGGTTAGAAAACATACTGACAGACTTAATTCACTTAGGGGTGATTCTATAATTCGGGGTACATTTCACCATAAGAAAAAAAATTATATATATATTGTTTTTCAGTGAATCAACCACTCTTACAAGTTAGCATAATCCTTCAGGGTAACATATCCAGTTGTTGCAAAGCTTAATCATTAACCATTTTTTCTATTTTTAATTAAATAAAATGTGTTTCCTTCCCCATCTGTCAACTAAGTTACGGGCAAACTGATATGATTTCAATCATTTGGCAGAATCTTACAGTTAAAGTAAAATTAGAGTTGGAGACATATTTAGTCTTTTCTGCCAGATCTACAATTATTTGTTTTAAATATATATTTTAACTATTAAAATTCCCCCCATGGGTAAGCAATTCGACTACAACTGTTATTAGGACCATGATGTTTTCATTTACAAAAATGTCATATCAGTCATTTTCAGAATTTAAACAAAAGGCTGCCAAAGTTCACAACTGGTCACATCTATACCAATCATGAAATTATGTTTTTGACCTCATTTTCATTCTTTAACTTGAAAAATGTAAGTGTAACTTAGTTGACGATGGAGGTAACGCGGTTGACACGAGTAACTTAGTTGACAGGACACATTAAACAACTAGTACCATGTTATTTTAATGTAGTATGAAATTTAATGAAATATCATTTAAGTAGTCAAGGTGATGGATAAAACAGTGAAAAGAACATGAACAAAGCAAAGTAGCATGCAACTGTTACACAGTTACAGTAAAGTATCAGTAGTAGGCCTAATCATCAGTAGAACTCATTCACGTTTCCAAGCAGAATCAAATGAAACGACTTTGATTCACATACATATAAAAGCAGTAAAAGGGCAACAACAACTGATAAACTGTGGGAATAGATTTCTGTATTTAGGTAGGCCTATAACATTTTAAATTGGCCCACCTAGCACTCCTAAATTTCTACACATAGTACCATTGAGAGGAGACACACACACACACACACACACACACAAAGAGAAAGTTAACTCTACTTTATTACTGTTGGTGTGAGTGAGTGAGTGAGTGAGTGTGTGAGTGTGTGTGTCTCCTCTCAATGGTACTATGTGTAGAAATTTAGGAGTGCAAGGTGGGCCAATTTAAAATGTTATAGGCCTACCTAAATACAGAAATCTATTCCCTTATCAACATACGGCACTGAATTCCTACCTTGTTTCCTGAGACTGATTTGCAAGGTGGCTGCCTGGACTCCCTGGTGGTGTACATAAGTTCTGAAGACTCATCTTTCTTTCCCTGCTTTCCTTCTGCGCCTTCCTCCAATAGGCCCTCTTGCTTCTCTTCTCTCTCTCACTCATCATTTCAACAGTTTTCACCTTTCTCTGTGCCCTTAGCCTGTGCCATGCCTGTCTTTGCTTCTCCAAATAAGCTGCCCTTCTTGCTGGATCAGCATCTCTTCGAGCCCTGTATCTGCGCTGTTTTTCAGCTGCTGACACCTATTTCAAATAGATTTTAAAATACTAAATTAACTTGAATAGAGAAAAAGTAAAATGCACTCTATTAACTACAGTATTCATTGAGATAGGCAGACTGATAATGACAACAATGTAGAGAAAATTACTGATGTCAGAGAGCACTGGAGTTGCATGTCAACTAAGTTACTCAGTCTGTGTAACTTAGTTGACAAATTCCATGTTTTCTCTCATAACTTCCTTAGCTAATGTAGCATAGCTATGCACATGGCATTTTCTTAAAGAGGATAACAGGTTTTTTAATCAGGTAAGTTAATTTAAATATTGAAATATCAAAACCCATGATTATATGAGTAACTTAGTTGATGCTTAATTAATATACTCTCAGACCACATGTAATTTTAGATCAAATATTGAATGAAGTGAGAGGAGACTCACCATAATGCATTCAAAATGCCCGCCAGAAAGGAAGACGTCGCCACACAGGGCTGGTCACATGGTGTTGGACCAAACCATTTTTGGGTTCAGCGGGGGGAGTCTTGTTGGTAACTTAGTTGACATGAATTTTGCGGACAGCGGTAAAATTAATAATTTT
Organism: Pholidichthys leucotaenia; assembly: GCA_020510985.1. Lineage (NCBI taxonomy): Eukaryota > Metazoa > Chordata > Actinopteri > Cichliformes > Pholidichthyidae > Pholidichthys > Pholidichthys leucotaenia. The sequence continues at coordinate 428,426,425 of CM035836.1, read as the reverse complement.
AAGTATTAAGATGTTAAAATATAATGTGAAATTATTATTTTCTCCTAGTACTTAACACTCTTAAGAACATTGTAAAATAATATTATTGACTTTGATGTTTTTTAGTACTTTATTTTGATCACAACACAGTGAAACGGGAAATCGGACATGGAAAAAATGAAAACTAAGAATATCATTATAGATTTTAAATAATAATAATCAGAAAATATGTGAAATGTTTTACAGTTATATTGCATTATGTGTATACATGGTTAAAATGTGAAATTACAGAGAAAAAAAAGATGTTTAATAGTCAGTAACATCACTAAACATCAGCGGACATGGAATGTACCCCAAAATATAGAATCGCCCTTAGACCAAACAGGTTTTATAAGACAAAGACAGACACAAGACAACATTAGACGCACTTTACACATAATTCATCATATAAAAAAATATAACTTAAATGCAGTCATATTGGGATTAGATGCTGAAAAAGCATTCGATTCGGTTGACTGGTCTTTCCTATATAGAATCTTATCCAGTTTCAATTTTCATAACTTCATTAGAACTATACAGGCATTATATAAAAAACCAACAGCTAAAATAAGGATTAACGGTAATTTATCATCATCTTTTGAGCTGGAAAGAGGATGTCGTCAAGGCTGCCCCCTGTCTCCACTGCTCTTTGCAATCTTCATAGAACCTCTGAGCCAATGGATAAGACAAAATCAAGAAATTCAAGGTATTACACTTGGTCAGAAGGAACATAAAATAGCACTCTTTGCTGATGACATTTTAATATACCTAGGGCAGCCAGACACTTCTTTACCAGAACTAATCTCAGTTTTTTCAGACTATGGAGATTTATCGGGGTACAAATTAAACATGCATAAAACCCAAGTTTTAACATTCAACTATGACCCAAATCATTATTCACTAAATGAACTCAAAACTAACTGGGAGTTGGAATCTATGAAATATCTGGGGGTCAATATCCCGAAACAACTCAACAAAATTATAACACTAAACTATGATCCACTGGTGACAAAAATAAAATCTGACCTAGCAAGATGGAATATGATACCATTCTTAGGTACTGCACAAAGAATTGAAGCAGTCAAAATGAATATACTTCCACGTCTTCTATACCTTTTCCAAACAATACCGGTAGAACCTCCCAAAAAAACATGGCAGGAGCTGGACAGAAGGATCTCAAGATTCATATGGCAGGGTAAGATACCTAGAATCAGATATAGAACCCTACAGCTAAACAAAGACAAAGGTGGGCTCTTGCTGCCAAATATCAGGGACTATTTTATAGCTGCACAAATTAAAACTTTAGTAGAGATATGTAACCCAGTCTACACTGCACAATGGAAGGAGATGGAAGGCCAAATAACAAGTGACATCCCCCTACAGGCGATAATAGGGAACAATGCCTTACCTAAACTCTTGAATAACACTAACCCGTGGATAGAGACCCTGCTAAAAATTTGGTTTAAGATAGTCAGAGAGAATCAAGCTAAAGAGCCCTATCGACTTCTGCAATGGATTGCCTATGATCAAGACTTTACCCCCAATAAAACAGACACTAGATTTAAAGAGTGGAAAGAGAAAGGGCTGATAAAATATTACGATTTTTTTAAGGGGCAAACTTTAAGAAGTTTTGAAGATTTGAAAAAACAAGGTCTAATAAATCAAGATCTTTACAGGTTCTTTCAGCTTAGACACCACATAAACAATATACTTAAAAAGGAGGATTTGGAAAGGGCCCAGTCAGGTGTTCTGAAGGTCTTCTTAATGGCATATAAAGGGATCCCAGGGATCAGATACATTTCTAAAATATACCAAGGTCTTCAAGACTTAAAAGGAGACAACACATCATAAATAAAAGAGAGATGGGAAAAAGAGGGGAATTTCACTTTACAACTGGAAATATGGGAAAAGCTAAATAAACAGCAATGGAAAAGTACCTCATCCCTGCAGTGGAGAGAATTTGGATGGAAAAACTTGGTAAGATTTTTCAGAACACCTGCACAAAACAAATTTACCCATAAGGGGTTGAACTGTTGGCGCTTGTGTGGTGAAAAGACTGCAAATCATTTTCATGTGTTTTGGTCATGCCCAGTTATCCACCAATATTGGACCAATGTACAGACAATATTGGGGAAAATATTCAAAATAACAGTTCCCTTTTCTTTTGTAACTTTGTATTTGGGTTTACTACCGGACTCACTGGAAAGACGAGGAGAAAAATACTTATTCAATGTTTTAATATTGGCAAGTAAAAAAGCCCTAACTAAAAAATGGATGCTGAAGGACTGTCCTACACCTGAAGATTGGATTAACGTGATTCAAGACATTTACTCGATGGAAAAGTTGACATTCGCACTGAGACAGGACATGGATGGGTTCATAAACTTTTGGCAACCCTGGATCACATATGTGTCTTCCATTAGATCTAATCTTTGACAAATACCATTTCAATAATGGTCCCGCTCTTTGTTCCAATGCTACTCAGATGCTCTTTTACTTTTAATTACTTAATTTTCTGTTTGTTTGTTTTTTGCTGTTCTGTTTGTTTGTTTATTCGTTTTTTTAATTTAATTCTCTTTAATTTCTCTTTTTCTTTCACTTAAAAAAAAGGGGGTGTTGTAATAACTATCCTGTGGGCTATATTAATCATAGATCCCATAACCTACATATTTTTAAGCACGTGAGAGTGTTTAGTGATTACATATGTAAAGCGACTTCACACCTCAGAACAGGACAAAGGGTCTCAACCACCAGTGAAGATCAAAGAGCATCCCAGGTGCTGCGGTGGAGACCGGATGGGTTGCCCTGACCCCCCAGGGCCAGGTGGAGGAGTACGAAGACAAAAGAGGGGATTAAGATAGTGAGGGATGTCAGCTTTTGATATGCATGTCTTTTGTTATGTGCAAGTATAAGTTGGTAGAGCCGAAGGTGTTCGCTCTCTTACTTCTTCTGCTGCCGCACCTAGATGAGACTTGTTAGAGGAGCCGATAATAAACTTTGCTTTATGAATCACATCGCCTCGTTATTTCAAGCTCCTCTACACTGGTGACCCTGACGCAAGAATGGACCAGAGGCGTTCCCCCGCGATCGACTCATCTGTGGCGACCCAGGCAGACGCCGGCGCCCATGCAGACAGGGGAACAGATGGACGACGTTCCCCCACGGCAGAAGTGATAGAGAAGGCTCAATCGAGCACCAGCGCCACGGAGAGAGCCGAAGCAAGGCACTCTCACCCTGCGGACACATCAGTGACGGTCCACACAAACGCCGTCACCGTCAACCTGCCGGACTTCTGGCAGGAAGACCCCGCCTCGTGGTTTCAGCAAGCTGAAGCCCAGTTTGCACTTGCGGGCATCACGGCTGACGATACAAAGTTCTATCACATCGTCGCCAAACTCAACGCCGCCACTTCGAGATGTGCGCGGAGCATAATCCAGCGGCCGCCGGCCCAGGACAAATATAAAGAACTGAAAGCGACCATCGTGGCAAATTACGTCCCCTCAGCCGAGGAGAGAGCCGAGATGATCCTGGCGGTCTATGGCCACAGAGGAGGCAGACCCAAGGCCCTCATGGAGGACTTGCTGCAACTTAAAGAAGAGGACAATGACAACTTCCTCTTCCATTTCATATTCCTCAGTACGCTGCCGCCACACATGAGAGGGACGCTGGCCAACATGCGATGCAGCACCCAGCAAGACTTCCGCATGCTGGCTCACGAAGCTCAACGGCTCGTCAACGCCTGCAAGGAGAAGACACCCACAGCAGCATCCGCAGACCTCAACGCTGATGTCCGGAGCCACGAGGAGCCACAAATCACCGAGCAGAATCAGCCCGCGGTGACAGCGACACGGCCAGGACGCAACAGACGGAGCGACGTTTGTTATTACCACCACCGCTTCGCCGAGAAGGCTTACAAATGCGTTCCCCCCTGCAAATTCACGATTTCTGGAAAACACCGAAGCCGAGAGCCGTTAACAGCGGCGGTTCTCGGCGAAAAAAGCAAGCTTTTATATGTGACGGACGGACACACCGGCAAGCAGTTCCTTATCGACACGGGAGCTCAACTAAGTTTTGTCATGCCCTCCCAAGCAGACCGGGCCATGGGCCCCCAGGGCAATGGAGCGGTGGCAGCCAACGGCTCCATCATCGACACTTTTGGCGAAAAGAGCCTGCCCCTCTGCATCCACGGCCGCAACTACAGATGGACATTTGTTGTAGCGGCGGTGAGTTTTAACTTGTTGGGTGCAGATTTTTTGTGTGCACTGGGTTATTAGTTGATCTAGCAAACAGGCGCTTGGTTAATGCACTGTCCTTTGCTTCTATTCCCTGCTCATCTCGACTTTCTCCACCACCCGTGCAGGCTAGCGTCACCACAGCAGGAGGTAAGTTTGATCAACTCCTCACCCAATTTCCAGCACTCACAATTCCCAAATTCTCAGCCACAGTGGCTAGACACGGGGTCGAACACTTTATTCCCACAACGGGCCCACCCGTATTCGCCAAACCTCGGCGCTTAGACGCAACCAAGCTCACCATAGCTCGGGACGAGTTTACCACCCTTGAAAAATTAGGCATTATCAGACGCACGAAAAGCCCCTGGGTGTCACCACTTCACATGGTCCCGAAATCCGACGGTTCTTGGAGGCCGTGTGGCGATTACCGCAGATTAAACAATGCGACAGCGCATGACCGCTACCCAATTCCTCACATTCAAGACTTTTCACTACATCTGGCGGGTGCGCGCATTTTTTCAAAAATAGACCTGGTCCGCGGTTATCATCAAGTCCCAGTTCGAGCAGAGGACATTCCTAAAACAGCTGTAATAACCCCCTTCGTTCTTTTTGAATTTTTGCGGATGCCTTTCGGCCTCAAAGGCGCTGCTCAAACCTTTCAGCGGATGATGGACGCAGTATTATGCGACCTCCCTTTCGTGTTCGTCTACCTCGACGATATGCTGGTAGCCAGCTCGTCTGAGGAAGAACACGAGCGGCATCTCACTATGGTTTTTCAGAGACTAGAAGAGCATGGGTTAATAATCAGTCCAGCCAAATGCAAATTCGGCATGTCACAAATTGATTTTTTAGGACACAGAGTTTCTCCGAAGGGGACAGTCCCACTTCCAGACAAAGTTCACGCAGTAAAAAGTTTCCCACGGCCACAAACGGTCAAATCGCTGCAGGAATTTTTGGGCATGGTTAATTTTTACAACCGCTTCCTCCCCCACGCAACTCAGCTCATGCAGCCCCTATATGACGCGCTCAGAAAACAAAAACCTTCCAACGTGGTCGAATGGACCCCGGAGCGCGAACGCGCCTTCGCGGAAGTAAAAAGCGCCCTAGCTAATGCCACATTGTTGGTTCACCCTGATCCCTCGGCCCGCATTGCGCTAACCACAGACGCTTCAGACCTGGCCATAGGGGCAGTTGTAGAACAACACGTCGGCGGAATCTGGCAACCTTTGGCATTCTTCAGCAAATCGCTAAACCAAACTGAGCGTAAATACAGCACTTTTGACAGAGAGCTACTAGCGCTCCATTTATCAATCCGCCACTTCCAGTTCTGGTTAGAGGGGCAGCGTTTTACGGCTTTTGTAGACCACAAACCGCTCACCTTTGCTATGGCTAAAATTTCCGAACCGTGGTCAGGCAGGCAACAAAGACAGGTAGCTGCGATTTCAGAGTTCACCACAGACATTCGACATGTGGCAGGCAAACTTAACGTGGTAGCAGACTGCCTCTCTCGCGCTGTGACATCGCCAGAGCGCAAGGAGACAGATTATACTACCTCAGCTGCAGAACTCTTCGCCAACGCGGACACATACGCAGCACCAATCCACGCAGGGATAGATTATGCAGCCATGGCAGAGGAACAAAGTAGTGACGCGGACGTGCGCGCACTCCTGTCTGGACCAACAGGGTTAAGGCTGGAGAAAAGGGGTCTACGCGACAGTGTGCCCCCCCTTATATGCGACATCTCAACCGGCCGACCTCGCCCGTTAGTTCCAGCTGCATAGCGCCGCCATATTTTCGACTTGATTCACTCCCTCGCGCACCCAGGTGTGCGCGCTTCAGTTAAAATGGTCGCCGAAAAGTTTGTGTGGCCTGGCCTGCGCAAAGACTTGCATTTCTTGTCAGCGCGCCAAAGTACACAAACACACAAAAGCCCCTCTGGAGCCTTTTCGAATCCCTGCTAGAAGGTTCGACCACATTCATGTCGACCTCGTGGGGCCACTACCTTCCTCCCAAGGTTTCACACACCTGTTAACAATGATAGACCGCACCACACGCTGGCCAGAGGCAGTCCCTCTGGCGTCAACCACAGCGGAGGAAGTCGCTCGCGTTTTTTTGACAAACTGGGTGGCACGTTTTGGCGTCCCATCGGACATCACGTCCGATAGGGGGCCTCAATTTGTCTCGGAGCTTTGGTCAGCCATGTCCAGCAGCTTAGGGGCAACAATTCACCGCACCACCGCTCATCACCCTCAGGCTAATGGGTTATGCGAGCGTTTTCACAGATCTTTAAAGGCCGCCCTCAGAGCCTCACTAACGGATACAAATTGGGTAAATAAACTTCCCTGGGTTTTATTGGGGTTGCGTGCTGCGCCCAAAGAGGATCTAGACGCCTCCCCAGCAGAATTAGTTTTTGCACAACCTCTCAGGCTCCCAGGTGAATTTTTACCAGAGAACCCAGAGCCAGGGCATCTTCCAGCCCCGAGGTTTGTAGGCAGCAACGGACCGGACTCTCTCCCCGGGCCGGCACATCACTCTTTTCCACGGGTTTTTGTCCCCCAAGCTTTAAAAAATGCTGAATTCATTTTTGTTAGGCATGAAGCTTTAAAACCAACCTTCCGCCCACCATACGATGGGCCATTCAGAGTGCTGGAACCTGGTGATCAACATTTTGTGCTTGATTTTGGGGATAGAAAAGAAACAGTCAGCATTGACAGACTTAAACCTGCCTTCTTGTTGAGAGACGAGCCTGCACGGTTGGCGAGAGCACCTCGGCGGGGTAGACCCCCCAAGAGAAAAGACTCAGCCCCCCTGCAGGGAACAAATAATCACTCTCCTTCCCAAGCTGCAGATTCCTTACAGGAAGGTCCCACCAGGACGCCCAAGCGGACCCACAGCAGATTCGGGAGAAGATTAAAACCCAGACGGCACAGAGACTGATGCAAACTACTCAACAGTTGTTCACTAATTGTGCTGTAACAGTTTAGGACTGACTTGTGATATTACTATGCTGTTATGATTACCACTGAACTCTCTTAGGAGCATGGCTGCTGGAAAGTTTCTTCTGTGTCAAGAGGTGTAGCAGTTAGTATGTCATAATAATTATCTTAAACTGTGAATTTTTCTATTGTCCTTTTCTTAGTCGTTTGGGGGGGGGGGCTGTGGGCTATATTAATCATAGATCCCATAACCTACATATTTTTAAGCATGTGAGAGTGTTTAGTGATTACATATGTAAAGCGACTTCACACCTCAGAACAGGACAAAGGGTCTCAACCACCAGTGAAGATCAAAGAGCATCCCAGGCGCTGCGGTGGAGACCGGATGGGTTGCCCTGACCCCCCAGGGCCAGGTGGAGGAGTACGAAGACAAAAGAGGGGATTAAGATAGTGAGGGATGTCAGCTTTTGATATGCATGTCTTTTGTTATGTGCGAGTATAAGTTGGTAGAGCCGAAGGTGTTCGCTCTCTTACTTCTTCTGCTGCTGCACCTAGATGAGACTTGTTAGAGGAGCTGATAATAAACTTTGGTTTATGAATCACATCGCCTCGTTATTTCAAGCTCCTCTACATATCCTACCAATGTTGTCAAATAGCAAAAAATAAGGGAACGTGTGATGAAAATGTAAACAATGCAATGCTGTAATGACCTGTATACCCTTTACAAAAACTTAAATTAAAAAAAAAAAAAAATAGTCAGTCACAAAATTGCCCCATTTTAGCCCCTCCCCCACGGACCTCGATGGTGACCCTTTACAACAAATTGGCATCCGTGTGTAGTTCATGGATGCAAACCAGTTAAAAAAAATTTCAACTAAAATGGTTTTAATGTGTAGCTAGTGATCACCTCTGTTAGTCAGAATGGTTGAAGTGAAAAAAATATTTTCCAGGAGTGTATCTGTGTGTAATCAAATCACACACACTGAAATCTTTATGTAAAAATATGCAATTTTGTAAACTTGTAAAAAGCCATAAAACCACTATTTTTGATTCCTTGGTCATGGCAGGATAAAATCAGAATTTTCATTTATGTTTTGCATTTATTTTGAAGGAAAAGCCTCAATTTTTTTTTAATCATATCGAGTTGATTTATGCATTTTATATGGTTTCCCACTGAGGAACAAACATGCCTCATGACACAAACAAGAAAAAAATGAGGACTTCATCATTTCTGTCAAATTTCAGAATTACAGACCACTATGACAAAAAATCTTAAAAAAAAAAAAAAAGTATTGTGGTGACACTAGGCACAGCAGGGGGACATTCCTCTCACACCCAGAAGCAAGAAGAGGAGCAGAACAATGGGCTGAAGGGGGTAGCCCCCCAAGGAGTAACTTGGCAGACAAAGAAGGCAAGGGGGGTTAATGTATGGTCAGGAAGAATGCAGTTGTTATGTTAATGTGTCACATATTCTCTTTGTACACACACAAGCATAATGCATTGCCCCAGCTCTTTATGCGTACGATTAAAGCTATTTAAGCAAAATGCAGAGAGAGTTGGGGCTCACTATCCTAGACACTCGACCCCAGCGGGCAGGTCTCCTGGCTGTATTTATGTTAGAGGGTCAATAAAGAATCTGTGTCGACATACGCTCGTGCCTCGCCTCAACATTCTTTCCTCGCACCCTCTACAATATACTGTATATATAGCAAATTTGTTCTGATGTGGTTAGTAGGGACTGTTGCCTGCATAGACATGACAAAATATGATTGTGTGTGTGTGTGTGTGTGGTGTATTTGCACCCTCTCCATTGGTGACCAGACGTGAAATGGACTATCTCCCCCTTATGCCGCACACCACATGGTGACCTGACGGGGGATGACTTTCTGCTCCCTTCGCATCCACACTGGAGAGCGCACGCCTTGTCCTCTCTCCACGATGGCAACCTCCAGGGCCGGACAGAGAGCGCGGCGCTGGGACCAAGACGCATGAAGATCAAGCGACGCGAGCAACGCACAGAAATAGCCTGAATGGGGAAGATCATCGGTGCCGTTTGTGTTGATCTCCATCAAGCTCCCCGACCCTGACTCGCCTCCCAACAGCGGACTTTCTGCAAACAGAAGCCCCATGCGCACACTGCAGGATTATGAGAACAGTGCAACTGGAAGCTACGTGGCCGCAGCGCGCGCCACGCACCAGGGACAAACCGGCTCCACAGACTTATACATCGTCGTCCGCCACTGCACATGCCCGAGAAACATGGCAGATCGCTATCCTCGGAACGTTCAGGGCTGCTTACGCACCTGAAGCAGATTGCTTATGCACCTGCTGTCCCCGATGGCTTTAGGGCTGCTTTAGGGCTGCGTCCGCACCTAAATCCAAACCACCAAGTCCCTCACACAGCTTCAGTTTTTTCACAGCCGCTACGCATCCTTGGGGAATTTAGCCATTCGCCTTCCCCACAGTCTTGCAGGACTGGGCCGCAGGAGGAGTCAGAGACTTCATTTTTCACAACCACCGTCTTTTCCACCCCTCCCCCTTTCCCCCCACAGACTTACAGGCCCTCCAACACTCCTCACCAGCAGACGGTTCGACCGGAGCCGCAAGCCCCCGCGGCAGCTTCCACTGGCGTTGACTTGAGCCCAAACGACGGGGGGGGGGGAATGTCACAGCCCTTTCTGGGTGTTCGGGGGGGGGGGGGGCGGTGTGGTGACACTAGGCACAGCGGGGGGACATTCCTCTCACATTCAGAAGCAGGAAGAGGAGCAGAACAATGGGCTGAAGGGGGTAGCCCCCCCAAGGAGTAACTTGGCAGACTCAGAAGGCAAGGGGGGTTAATGCTGAATATCGGTAGTAAACTCTGAGATCGCGGCCAGCTGTCTCTGCTGCCGGCCCGACCAAGGTTCTGAAACCTTGGTCATCGCGAAGGTTAGTGGCTTGTGGACTACGAACGCGGTGAAGTTGCGCCCTTTCAGCCAGAACTGAAAGTGGCGTTTGGCCAGATGGAGAGCCAGCAACTCTGTCGAACGCGTTGTATTTACGTTCGCTGTCGTGCAAAGTTCTGCTGAAAAATGCGAGCGGCTGCCAAGCCCCGGCGACGCGCTGCTCCACGACCGCCCCTATGGCCACGTCTGAAGCATCGGTGGTGAGCGCTATCCGGGCCGTCGGGTCCGGATGTGCCAGCAGTGCGGCGTTTGCCAGGGCTGCTTTAACTTCCAAGAACGCCCGCTCTCGCTCCGGGGTCCATTCGACCCCATCCGCGGGTTTCTGTCTCTTGAGCGCGGCGTACAATGGTTGCATGAGCCGCACTGCACGGGGAAAGAAACTGTTATAAAAATTCACCATCCCCAAAAATTCCTGCAGCGCCCTGACCATCTGAGGCCGGGGAAAATCTGCCACGGCGCGCACTTTGTCGGGCAACGGGATCGCTCCTTCCGGAGAGATGCGGTGCCCCAAAAAATCAATCTCCGTCACGCCAAACTGGCATTTCGCCGGGTTGATTATCAGTCCGTGCTCCTCCAACCTCCGGAAAACTGTCCTGAGGTGGGTTTCATGTTCGTCTTCGGACGTACTGGCTACCAGGATATCGTCCAGGTAGATGAACACGAACGGGAGATCGCGCAGCACTGCATCCATCATGCGCTGGAACGTCTGTGCTGCGCCTTTTAACCCGAATGGCATGCGCAGGAACTCGAATAAACCGAACAGAGTTATTACCGCTGTTTTAGATAGATTAGTTTATTTGACAGGGACAGTGCAATAAACATAGACAATTAATCAATGACAATCAATCTGATGTGTTGCACATAGAGTGTATCGCTATTAGCTAATTTGCAACTCTTGTCCCTGGATGGGCTTTAGAAGAGAGAATCAAGTAAAGGAGAAAAAAAAAAAACACAATAACCACATACATCAATGCAAAAAAGATTATAAATACACAATTATAAATAATATAAATATTATAAATACACAAATATAACAACCTGACTCACATTTGCCTATTTCAGGCCTCCCTCCCTTCGTCACTCATTATAAACAAACACATTTATTCCTTCCCTTCATTCACTCTCACCTTGCAGACAATCAATTCATACATGAGTACATTCTTGTTATTCTTGTTATTTTTCAGCCAGTTTTTAACCGACAGACAATCAATTCATACCGCAGACAATCAATTCATACATGAGTACATTCTTGTTATTCTTGTTATTTTTCAGCCAGTTTTTAACCTTTTTAGTGAATGTTTTAAAGTCCGTTATTTTAATTACATTTGGCATTGTGTTCCAGATGTGACTGCCCTTTATAGAGAAAGCTGTTTGTCCAAATGTGGTTCTGCGACTTCCGGTTATGGCTGCCACGTAGGACGGACGTGTCTCGCTCTGCTCTGCTCCTGGAAAAAAAAAAATCGGCAAATAACTCTCTCATTTGGGACAGAACGTATCCCAGCATTTGGGCGAAGATATGTCGGCGAAGCCTAAGGCTGGAAAACCAGGAAAAGGAAAAAGCGAGCCGCCGAAACAGTCCAAATTAACGGACTTTCAGGTCTGTGACGCAGTAAACAAAACTCCATATATGGCGGAGGAGGCTGGCAACGCTGCGATATCTGCGGGGAATGGCGCAGATGCGCTGATGGCTGCCATGAGTTCAATGAGAGCGGACTTTTCCTCTAGATTTGATGGGATTATGACAGCGTTGGAAGGAATAAGAAAGGAATTGGGTGACTGTGTAGAACGAACGGCGCAGATGGAGCTCCGTCTCGCTAGTGCTGAAGATGACGTCACCCGTCTTCAATTAAAGGTGCGCACTTTGGAAAAAAAAAATAAATCTCTGGAAGATAATATTTTGGATTTGGAATCTCGGTCGAGACAGAATAATTTGAGGCTGGTGGGTCTTCCAGAGGAATCAGAAGGTCGGGACGTATGTTCCTTTCTGGAAAAGTGGATTCCGGAGGTGCTGGGCAGCGAGGAGTTGCAATCAGCAGTGGTTCTGGAAAAAGCACATCGTATTGGCCCACGGAGAGATAAGGGACCGCCGAGGACCTTAATTATGAAGTTTCTTAGCAACAGAGACAGGATGAAGATCTTCAACGCTGCACGAGCTAAAAAAGGAGAGATTAAACACCAGGACCAGCAGGTGCGGTTCTACCCAGATTTGGCCACAGGAATCCAGCAATTGAGGAAGCAGTTTGATCCCGTACGTAAGGAGCTGCGCAACCTTGGGATTCGTCATGGTGTAATCTATCCTGCGAGACTGCTGACCACGTATGAGGGCAGAACCCACATCTTCAAGACCCCAGAGGAGGCGCAGGAGTTCATCAAGAAGATCAAAGAAGAAGAAGAGACTGGTGGGAGCTAAGCATGAACAAAATATAAGGTAGAATAATTAAGCATTTGCACAGGCATCTGACTGACTTGAAGTAAATAGTAAGTATACAAAATATAGATTGTATTATATATTAAAAAAACAAAACAAAAACAAAACAAACAAAAAAAAAAAACTATGATGTACAAAGTTGTTAAAAATTTTGGAGTTAAGTTGGAAAACTACAGAGGAGAGTTAATGTTACGTCATTAAAAGCAGTAGAGTTAGGGTGATTGGGAGGATGAAGAAGGAGTGGCTTAGGCTGTTCCCCATGGGTGTGGAACGGTCGATGGCTATATCGGGAGACAGAATTTTTCTTTTGATTTTGGGGGGTTTGCCACAAGTGTGGGAAGGGGAAATTTGTTTGTGTGTAGTTTGTAGGATGAATGTTCAACCACTCATGTTTTTGCTTCTCTGTATGAGCATGTTTACACTGCAAGGTAATCCCAAACTCTCTATTGATCATGGACCAAAGTGTTAATCTTAATTTAACTTCATGGAATTGCAGAGGTCTACAAAATTTAAAAAAACTTAAACAAGTTATGAATAAAATAAAGGACATGGGTTCAAGAATTGTGTTTTTACAAGAAACTCATCTGATAGAGGAGGATGTTAAAAGAATTAGGAGTAGATGGCAGGGAAGTGTATTCACCTCTTCATTTTCATCCCGAGCCAGGGGAGTTATGACTCTCATACATAAATCAGTTCCTTTTCAAGTGAAAAATGTAATTGGAGACAAATTTGGAAGATATGTAATCATTCAAGGTTCTTTGCTATTAGAAAATATAAATCTTGTGAACTTATATGGTCCCAATATAGATGATCAGAAGTTCTTTGCTAATTTATTTCTCATCTTATCATCACTTACAGGGCAACATATAATAGCAGGGGATTTTAATTGTACATTGAATCCAGGTGTGGATAGATCAACAGGACTGGATTGTACGCACATTGGATGTAGGATGACTATTAATCATTTTATGAAAGAATTGAGATTGTTAGATATATGGAGAGAAATGAAACCACAAGTTAAAGCCTATTCTTGTTATTCCAGTACCTACAAGACATTCTCACGTATTGATTATTTTTTGATTTCCACAGAATTAAGGTCCAAGATTCAAAACTGCTTTTATGATAACATTGTGATCTCTGATCATGCACCCTGTTGTCTAATATATGTAGATAAAAAATTGACAAAGGAATCAGGTAGATGGCAATTTCAGCATAAATGGCTTCAGGATGAGGAATTTGTCAAGTATATAGAAAAACAGATAGACGAGTTCTTTGACATCAATACTACACAAACATCAGCATGTGTAAAGTGGGAGGCTTTCAAAGCTTTTATTAGGGGACATATTATTAGTTATACAGGATCAAAATCTAAGAAGACTCGAGAGGAGAGAGCTAAATTGGAACATAAAATAAAAAGTCTTCAGGAAAAAGTGTATGCAGGTAGTGACCCAAGGTTGGAGAATGAATTACTGATTTTGAGAGCTGAATACGACAAAAAATCAGCGAATAGAGCTGCCTCGAGTCTTCTAAGATTGAAACAATCTTTTTATGAACAAGGTGAAAAATCAGGAAAATTATTAGCATGGCAGATTAAACAATTGGAAATTAAAACACCAATTACCAGTATTATAAGTAAGGGACAGGTAGTTATAGATCCTTTAGAAATTAATAGAGCCTTTAGAGATTACTATGAAAAATTATATGATACCAAAAATGAACCTGATTTAACAAAACTAAATGGGTTTTTGAACGAACTATCTATACCGTGTATACCAAATGAAAACAGGGAGATATTGGAGTCTAAAATTAGTCAAGAAGAAGTTGGGCTAGCCATTGATAATATGAAATCAGGAAAAAGTGCAGGACCAGATGGTCTTCCAGTTGACCTTTATAAAAAATTTAAGAATAAATTAATAAAACCTTTTTTGGAAATGGTTTTAGAAGCATTTCAAAATAATAATTTACCATCATACATAAATAATGCCTTAATTATACTGCTGCCAAAACCAGGTAAGCCCTCTAATAAATGTGAAAATATGAGACCAATAAGCCTATTAAACGCCGACCTTAAGATAATCTGTAAAATTTTAGCAAGACGAATACAAGAAATTTTACCAAATATTATTAATCGAGATCAGAATGGCTTTATAAAGGGTAGACAAGGCTTCCATAATGTAAGAAGACTATTTAATATTATTTATTTTAATAAAGAAGCACCGGATACAGCTCTCCTATCATTGGACGCCGAAAAGGCCTTTGATAGAGTTGAATGGCCCTTTCTTTTTGAAGTCCTACAAAGGTTTGGACTTGGAAATAATTTCATAAAATGGGTTCAAATAATATACAATAATGCTACAGCAGAAATCCTAACAAATAACAATATTTCAAAACCAATAAAAATCAATAGAGGATGTCGACAAGGCTGTCCACTTTCACCTTTACTGTTTACTATGGCAATTGAACCTTTAGCGATAGCGATACGTTTACATTCACAAATATATGGAATTAAAGTTGGACCAACAGAACATAAAATCTCCCTGTACGCCGATGATATAATTTTGTTTATGTCGAATCTAAAAAAATCAATTCCAACCTTGTTGAATTTAATAAAGAATTTTGGGGAAATATCAGGATATAAAATAAATAAAACTAAATCTTCAATATTAATGCTAAATGAGACCCAGAGAAATTACCCAGCCCCTGAGGCAAATCAATTCAATGTTGTAAATCAGTTTAAATATTTAGGAATCCAAATTATGCCTAAGCTAGAATCAGTCGCCAGCGTCAACTATGAAGCCTTAATGTCAGATATCAATGAGTTAACTCAGAGATGGATGTCACTACCAATGTCAATGATCGGGAGAATCAATATACTTAAAAGTAATATTTTACCTAAAATACTTTATTTATTTCAATACATTCCCTTATCACCACCTTTAGATCTATTCTCAAGAATAAAAAAAAAGTTAGTGGAATTTATATGGAACAACAGGAGGGCTAGATTACGTCTGTCTTTATTATATTTACCATTTGATCGTGGAGGTCTGAAATGTCCAAATTTTATGTTGTATTATTGGTCGGCACAACTGAGGTCTATGACATATTATTTTTCATCAAATGATCTCCCTCACTGGACTGAAATGGAATCATACAATTTACCTTTACCTCTTCCCATATTCATATACTCAGATTCGGCAAAAAAATTACAAAAACAAGTTAAAAATCCATTTGTAAAGCATATGATCAAAATATGGTGTGAAGCTAAAAACTATTTAAAAGAACCACAGTTATTGTCACAATTTAGTCCAATATGGGGTAATCAATATTTTAAACCAGGGAGAGCGGACGCTGTATTTAAAGTATGGAATTTAAAAGGGATACAAAAGATTCAGGATTTATATTTGCCATGTGCAGACAACATAATGTCTTTTGAAGAGCTGAGGATCAAATTTAATCTCAATAGAACACATTTTTTTTAAATATCTTCAACTTAGAAACTTTATTCGATCAAATCAAAATAAAGCTCTCACTCGACCTATTTATTCATCCTTGGAAAAAATGATGAAAGATAGTAAAAGAAAGGGTATTATTTCAGAGTTTTATAACTCATTGACACTATCTTCAAGTGAAAATTCACTGAAAAGATTAAACTACTGGAAAGAAGATCTGCAAATTGAAATTTCGGAGGAACAATGGGAATTGGCTTGTACAGAAGCTCAAACCAAATCAATAAATGCACGCCTTAAATTGATACATTTCAAATGGTTAATGCGGATGTATGTTACACCGGAGGAGTTAAATAGATATAACAAAAATATACCAGATACATGCACAAAATGCATGGAAAGTAAAGGAACCCTATTTCATTGTTTATGGGAATGTAGATTAATAAGAATGTTTTGGGAAGAGGTGAGGGTAACAATTGAAAAAATAATCTCAAAACAAATCATACTGAATCCTAAACTGTTTTTGTTGGGTCTGTACCCAGAAAAGCATAATTTTAATAAAAGTGAAAGAACATTCATAGACCTCAGTTTGCTTAATGCCAAAAAATGTATTGCACTATTATGGAAAAAGACTCATAGACCAGATGTGACTCAGTGGTTAAGACAGATGTTAACAAACCTTCCATTAGAAAGAATAACATATATACTGAAATCAAAGGAAATTGTGTTTGAGAATATATGGAGACCTTTTATTGATTATGTAAAAAATTTAAACATAACTCTTGAAGAAGAAGGTGAATGATGTGTGTGGACCTTGTAAATTCCAAACTGGTGAACATAATATGTATACTTATGTATTGGATTGTCTAGACTAAACAGAGGAGCATTGTTGAAGACTTGATTTTGTTGGTGGTTGTTGGTGTTTTTAGTGCATTTTTTTTTTTTTGTAGTACTTTAGCGTTAGTGTTTGATTGTTTGTATCATGTTTGTTAAAAAAAAAAAAAGGTTCAATAAAGATATTGTGGAAAAAAAAAATGTGGTTCTGCGGTGGAATATTTTACAGTTATTGTTAACAGAACTCCTGGTGGCTCTGCTGCAGTCCTGTCTTTGGACGAAACCAGCAAGTGGCTCGGGTGCTGATTTATGGAAACATTTGAACGTTAATTTCAGAAAACAGAGGTCAATGAAACTCTCAAAACTCAATAGGTTGTATTTTTTTAACACATTACAGTGATGCCACCTAATGGGCTTTTTGTCCAAGATTTTTAGGGTTTGATTATATAATGAACCTATATGTCTTATTGTGGAAGGGGCTGCTTGAGCCCAGACTGTCAAACAGTATGATATATGAGAAAAAAAAAACCATAGAATGCATATACAGTACAGCTGCTTCGTAAGGTATGTAATATCTAATTAATTTAAATCAGTTCAGATTTTTTTTAACTGTTTTTGAAATTTTCTTTATATGAAGATTAAATTTGAGTTGAGGATCTAGTACAATGCCAAGGTATTTGAATTCTGTAGCTAAACTGATGTCATGATCATGTATATTAACTTTAAAACGTTGCAGGTTACATTTTTTGATTGAAAAGCACATTGAGACTGTTTTCTGAAGGTTCAGCAATAGATGGTTCTGGAGGAGCCACTCTTGGACATCAACCATACTTGTAGACAGTACATCTGCAGCCTGTGCTGGAGTCTTGGCAGCTGTGTAAATAACTGCATCATCTGCATAAAGCTGGCATGTTGCAGCTGAGCAGTGTAACGGCAAGTCATTAATAAAAATGCTGAAAAGTAAAGGACCAAGAATGGACCCTTGTGGGATACCCATGCGGTTGTTTAAAAATGAGGATTTATCCTGGTGAACTTTTACACATTGTTCTCTATTCTGGAGATAAGATGCAAACCATTCTAATGTATCTGGGGAGAAGTTAAAAGATACCATTTTGGATAAAAGCAAACTGTGGCTTACAGTATCGAAAGCCTTTTTGAGATCTAGAAAAACAGCTCCTACCACATTACCCCTGTCCAAGGACTGTTTGACGTTATCAATAAGGTAACAATTTGCTGTTTCTGTTGAGTATCCTGTTCTAAAACCAAATTGATGTGGATGAAGAAGTTGACTGTCTTGTAAATATTCAATCAGCTGTGTAGCTACAACTTTTTCAAGAACCTTAGACAGGACTGGTAAAATAGAGATTGGGCGGTAATTGCATATATTGTCTTTACTGCCTGATTTATGAACTGGTATGACGACAGCTTTTTTCCAGCCAGATGGAAATGTACTAGACCTAATGGAGAGATTAATGAGATGAGTCAGTGGTTTGATTAATATTTTGCTGTGCATTTTGAGAAAGGAGGTGCTCATATTGTAGATATCATTAGTTTTTGAGTTTGACAGTGTTTTAACAATACCAGCAATTAACTCCTCATTTACCTCATCGATGTGAAAAGAATCTGTTGGAAGTATGGAATTTGTGTTGTTGAGCATATTTGGCAGCACAAAAATTTTTGTTAAGTCTTCCACAGAGCCCACAAAGTATGAATTAAATTCATTTGCCAAAGTAGCCTTGTCACTGACGGTCTTGCCATTGATTCTAAGTTCCTTTACCCCCTTCTGATCGTTTTTTTTATTAGTTAAGTTATTTAAATGCCTCCATAGGGAACTGTTGTTACCCTTTGCATGATCTATCAGTTTATTGTAATAAGATACTTTTGATTTTCGCAGCTCTTGTACCACTTTATTTCTTAAACTTTTGTACACAAGGTGATCATTTTGTAGTTTAGAGGTTAATGATGTTTTCAATGCATAGTCTCGCCTCTTCATAAGTTTTCTTATTTCATTATTTAACCATGGTAGGTTAATCTTCTGTTGTCTGCTATTAATTTGCTTTGTAAATTTTTCTATGGACTTTGTAATTGTTGCAGTTATAAAATTACAGCAATCATCTACTTCATTTATTGACATGAGCTGCTCCCAATTTTGATTCTCTAAGTGATGTTCAAACTCCTCATTTTTAGATTTGGGAATAATAAAATTTGATTTGTCAATATCGATTCCCCCAAAATACTGTAGTCGCTTTTTAGTGAGTTTTCTGACAGCAAGAACCATGTTATGATCTGAGAGACCAGTTACAAGATTATAGGTTCTGGTTATTCGTTCTGGTTTATTAGCGAATACCATGTCAATAAGTGTTCTCGATTGTTTGGTCATCCTGGTAGGTCCTTTGATCAATTGTTTGTAATTAAATTTAGTCATGAGGCTTTTCAGTTTCTGTTTTTCCTTATTATCAGACCAGTTGATATTGAAATCACCATAAAATATGGTTTCTCTGCTCCTCTCAAGTTGTTTAACCAGAGCACTTAATTCATTATAAAAAGAAGAATTGTGTGACGGTGGGTTGTACAATACTGCAATGTTGAAATTCATTACCGGTGAGAGGCATACGTTAACAGCTAAACATTCAAGTGAAGTATTCAAATCAACCAATTGACATTTAAATTTTTCTTTGATGTAAATTAAAACACCTCCTCCCCTCCCTGTCTGTCTTTTCTGTAAATTAAAACACCTCCTCCCCCTCCCTGTCTGTCTTTTCTAAAACACTGATAACCCACAATATCGATCATATTAGTGTCTATGTTCCTGTGTAGCCAGCTTTCTGAGAGACAAAGATAGTCCAGATTTGAATCAGACAGTAACACTGAAATCTCGTCTCTTTTGGGGATTATGCTCCGTATGTTTAGATGTCCGCCGAGGATCCCCTTTGGTTTAGCCTTTGTGTCCCAAAGAACTCGTGCATGATTAACAGTTTGGGTACGTCCTCCGCGCGCACTGGGACCTGGTGGTAACCGCGGACCAGGTCTATTTTAGAAAAAACGCGCGCTCCGGCGAGGTGAACGGAAAAATCCTGTATGTGGAGAATTGGGTAGCGGTCGTGTGCTGTGGCGTTGTTCAACTTGCGGAAATCACCGCACAGTCGCCACGATCCCTCAGCCTTAGGGACCATGTGTAGTGGGGATGCCCATGGGCTGTTTGATCGCCTGATGATGCCCAACCTTTCCAGGTTGGCGAACTCCTCGCGCGCTATGGCCAGTTTAGCTGCGTCCAAGCGCTGAGGTCTTGCAAAAACGGGCGGCCCGGTGGTGGTGATAAAGTGCTCCACCCCGTGTTTAGTGATGGCCGCCGAAAACGTCGGGACCGTGAGTGCTGGGAACTGAGTGAGCAGTGCGTGGAACTTACCGCCTGGAGTTGTGACGCTGGCTTGTGCTGTTGGCCGGGTCCCTCGAGCTATACAGGGGAGAGATTCAAAGGACAGTGCATTAACCAGGCGCCTGTTAGCAACATCCACAAATAAACCATGTGCACACAGAAGATCAGCGTCCAGGAGCGAGCAACACAGTGCTGCTATGATAAAAGTCCACTCATACGAGCTGCCATGTAGAGATAAGGTCAGTGTTCTCTCACCAAACGTCTTAATCTCCGAGCCATTTACTGCCACCATTCCGGGGCCACTAGGTCCTGCCAGCCGGTCAGCGTAGGACGGCAGGATGACGCTCTTCTGGGCTCCGGTGTCAACGAGGAAGCGTCTCCCCGAGCGCAAGTCCGTCACGTAGAGCAGCTTGTTCTCTTCACCGGCGGTCGCAGCTGCTACCAACTGCTGGCCTTGGTGTTTCCCAAGCGCTTGAAGTGGCACGGTGGCATGCATCTGTGCGCGTTCCCTCCGAAGCGGCGGTGGTAGAAGCAGAGTGTGTCTTTCTGGCGCTCCTTGGCCCCCGCTGCCACTACCGTCGGTGGCTCACCACCTCCCCTGGTCGTCTCGCTGGGCTCCGCTGCCGCCGCGTTGACTGTGATTGCCCTGGTGGTGAGGATGATCCAGTCTGCCTCCTGGGCTAGCACACGGTAGTCTCGCACGGCCAGCGACGGCGAATTGGCCAGAACCGCTCTTGCTTCTGTTGGCAGGTTCCGGAGGAAAAGGTGGGCAAACAGAAGGTGCCGGTCGCCCGTGCCCATCAACGCCAGCATCTTCTCCATCAGGTCTACGGCCGAACCATCTCCTAACTCAGTCCGTGCCAGGAGCCTCTCCGCTCTCTCACATTCCGAGAGCGTGTATCACCGGATGAGCGCAGCCTTGAGCGCCTCATATTTGCTGCTGGCTGATCGAGCAGGCTCGCTACCTGCTGGGCTGTGCGGGAGTCCAGCACTGCTACCACATGGTAGAACTTGGTGTCGTCTGCTGTTACTCCCCGGAGGGCGAATTGGGCCTTGGTGTGGTGGAACCAAGAGCGCGGGTTGTGCTGCCAGAAATCCGGTAGCTTGACTGAAACTGCACACGCGTTGCTGGGGGTTCCAGTTCTGGCTGTCTGCGGATTGGCCGGCTCCTGGGTTCTTGCCTCGTGTTCCATAATACGTCTTGGGTCACCAGTGTGGAGTGTGTAAATGAAGAGGCATAATCATTTACAATTTATTACACACTCACATCTCACAAGCAAGGAACAGACTGACTGGTCACATCAAGCATTCCTCTCTCTATATCAAGTCACACTTCACAAGGTTCAAGGCACTTCCTCATCACAGCATGACATCTACACTACACTTCATTCAACCCCCTCTCACCCACTTGGGCATTGTTCTCCCATGTGTATTCATTGTCTCTGTCTAAGGTGTGAAATAACCAGCAGGGGGACATTCCTCTCACACTCCAGGAAGCAGGAAGAGGAGCAGAACAATGGGCTGAAGGGGGTAGCCCCCCCCCCCCCAAGGAGTAACTTGGCAGACACAGAAGGCAAGGGGAGGTTAATGTATGGTCACGAAGAATGCAATTGTTGTAGAGGAGCTTGGAAATGAAGAGGCAATTTGGTTTATAAGCAAAGTTTAATATTCAGCTCTTCTAACAAGTCTCATCTGGTGCAGAGAGTGGCAGAAGGGAAAAGAGGCAGAATGTCTCCAGCTCACTGACTTTATACTGGCACACAACAAAAGACATGCATAACAAAGGCTGACATCCCTCATTATCTTAATCCTCCCATTGTCTTGGTATTTCCTCTCCTCACCTTAGGGGGTGAGGGTGGCTCCTCCGGTCTCCTCCGGTCTCCTCCGCCGTGTCCGGGAACGTCTTTGTTCTTCACTCGGCGGGTGAGAGCCCTTTGTCCTTTCAGAGGTGTGAAGTCCTTTACATATGTAATTACCAAACATTTCCACATGCTTCAACATATGTAGGTTATGGAATATATGGTTAATATAGACCACAGGCCCCCCAAACAACTAAGAAAAGACAACAGAAAGGTTCACAGTCCAAGATAGTTATTATGACATACTAAGTGTTACATCCGTTGCCACGGAAGAAACTTTCCAGCAGCCATGCTCCTAAGAGAGTTCAGTGGTAATTATAACAGCATAGTAAAATCATAAGTCAGTCCTAAACTGTTGCAGCACAATTAGTGAACAATTGTGGAGTGGTTTGTATCAGTCCCTGTGCTGTCTGGGTTTTAATCTTCTCCCAAAACTGCTGTAGGTTGGCTTAGGCACCCTGCTGGGACCTTCTTGAGAGGAATCTGCAGTGTGGGAAGGAGAGAGGTTATTTGTTCCCTGCCTGGGGGCTGAGTCTTTTCTCTTGGGGGGTCTACCCCGCCGAGGTGCTCTCGCCAACTGTGCAGGCTCGTCTTTCAACAAGAAGGCAGGTTTAAGTCTGTCAATGCTGACTGTTTCTTTTCTGTCCCCAAAATCAAGCACAAAGTGTTTATCACCATGTTCCAGCACTCTGTATGGCCCATCGTATGCTGGGCGAAAGGTAGGTTTTAAAGCTTCATGCTTAACAAAAACGAACTCAGTGTTTTTTAAAGCCTGAGGGACAAAAACCCGTGGGAAGGAGTGATGAGCTGGACCGGGGAGAGAGTTCGGTCCATTGTTGCCTAAAAACCTTGGGACTGGAAGGCGCCCTGGCTCTGGGTTCTCTGGTAAAAATTCACCTGGAAGCCTGAGAGGTTGTGCAAAGACTAATTCTGCGGGAGAGGCGTCTAGATCCTCTTTAGGTGCAGCACGCAACCCCAATAAAACCCAGGGAAGTTTATTTACCCAATTTGTGTCCGTTAGTGAGGCTCTGAGGGCAGCCTTTAAAGACCTGTGAAAACGCTCGCATAACCCATTAGCCTGAGGGTGATAAGCGGTGGTGCGATGAATTGTTGCCCCTAAGCTGTTGGACATGGCTGACCAGAGCTCTGAGACAAATTGAGGCCCCCTATCGGACATGATGTCCGATGGGACGCCGAAACGTGCCACCCAGTTTGTCAAAAAAACGCGAGCGACTTCCTCCGCTGTGGTTGCCGCTAGAGGGACTGCCTCTGGCCAGCGTGTGGTGCGGTCTATCATTGTTAACAGGTGTGTGAAACCTTGGGAGGAAGGTAGTGGCCCCACGAGGTCGACATGAACGTGGTCGAACCTTCTAGCAGGGATTGGAAAAGGCTCCAGAGGGGCTTTTGTGTGTCTGTGTATTTTGGCGCGTTGACAAGAAATGCAAGTTTTTGCCCATTCTTTTACGTTTTTGCGCAGGCCTGGCCACACAAACTTTTCGGCGACCATTTTAACCGAGGCACGCACACCTGGGTGCGCGAGGGAGTGAATTGCGTTGAAAATACGGCGGCGCCATGTAGCTGGTACTAACGGGCGAGGTCGGCCGGTTGAAACATCGCATATTAGGGGGGGCACGCCGTCGCGTAAACCCTTTTTCTCCAGCCTTAACCCTGTTGGTCCAGACAGGAGTGCGCGCACGTCCGCGTCACTGCTTTGTTCCTCCGCCATGGCTGCATAATCTATCCCTGCATGGATAGGTGCTGCGTATGTGTCTGCGTTAGTGAAGAGTTCTGCTGCTGAGGCAGTATAATCTGTCTCCCCGCGCTCTGGTGGTGTCACAGCGCGAGAGAGACAGTCCGCTACTACGTTAAGTTTGCCTGCCACGTGTCGAATGTCCGTGGTGAACTCTGAAATCGCAGCTAGCTGTCTTTGTTGCCTGCCTGACCATGGTTCTGAAATTTTAGCCATAGCAAAGGTGAGCGGTTTATGGTCTACAAAAGCCGTGAAACTCCGCCCTTCTAACCAGAACTGGAAGTGGCGGATGGATAAATGAAGCGCCAGCAGCTCTCTGTCAAAAGTGCTGTATTTACGTTCAGTTTGGTTTAGCGATTTGCTAAAGAATGCTAAAAGTTGCCAGACCCCGCTGACAAGTTGTTCTACAACTGTCCCTATAGCTAGGTCTGAAGCATCTGTGGTTAGTGCGATGCGGGCCAAGGGATCTGGGTGAACTAACAATGTGGCGTTAGCTAGGGCGCTTTTTACTTCCGCGAAAGCGCGTTCGCGCTCCGGGGTCCATTCGACCGCGTTGGAAGCTTTCTTTTTTTTGAGCGCGTCATATAGAGGCTGCATGAGCTGAGCTGCGTGGGGGAGGAAGCGGTTGTAAAAATTGACCATCCCTAAAAATTCCTGTAGCGATTTGACCGTTTGTGGCCGTGGAAAACTTTCTATCGCGTGAACTTTGTCTGGAAGTGGAACTGCCCCCTTCGGAGAGACTTTGTGTCCTAAAAAATCAATTTGTGACACGCCGAATTTGCATTTGGCTGGATTGATTATTAGCCCGTGCTCTTCCAGCCTCTGAAAAACCGTAGTGAGGTGCTGCTCGTGTTCTTCCTCAGACGAGCTGGCTACCAGCATGTCGTCGAGGTAGACGAAGACAAAAGGAAGGTCGCGTAGGACCGCGTCCATCATTCGTTGAAAAGTTTGAGCAGCGCCTTTGAGGCCGAAAGGCATTCGCAGGAATTCAAAAAGGCCGAAGGGGGTTATTACCGCTGTTTTAGGAACGTCTTCTGCTCGGACTGGGACTTGGTGATAACCGCGGACTAAGTCTATTTTTGAAAAAATGCGTGCACCCGCTAGATGTAGTGAAAAATCTTGAATGTGAGGAATTGGGTAACGGTCATGCGCTGTAGCGTTGTTTAATCTGCGGTAATCTCCGCACGGTCTCCAAGAACCGTCGGATTTCGGAACCATGTGAAGTGGTGAGGCCCAGGGGCTCTTCGAGCGTCTAACAATGCCCAATTTTTCTAGAGTTGTAAACTCGTCCCGTGCTATGTTGAGCTTGGCCGCGTCTAAGCGCCGCGCTTTGGCAAAAATGGGAGGTCCCGTTGTGGGAATGAAGTGTTCAACCCCGTGTTTAGCCACAGTGGCTGAGAATTTGGGAATTGTGAGTGCTGGAAATTGGGTGAGGAGTTGCTCAAACTTACCTCCTGCTGTGGTGACGTTGGCCTGCACAGGTGGTAGAGAAACTCGGGCTGAGCATGGGATAGAAGCAAAGGACAGTGCATTAACCAGGCGCCTATTTGCTAGATCCACTAATAACCCATGTGCACACAAAAAATCTGTGCCTAATAAGTTAAAACTCACACCGCTACAACAAATGTCCATCTGTAGCTACGGCCGTGGATGAGGAGGTGCAGGCTCTTTTCGCCGAACGTGTCGATGCTAGAGCCGTTGGCTGCCACGGCTCCGTTGCCCCAGGTGCCCGTGGCTCGATCTGCGTGGGAGAGCATGACAAAACTCAGCTGGGCTCCTGTGTCGATGAGGAACTGCTTGCCTGTGTGTCCATCCATCACGTACAACAGCTTGTTTTTCTCGCCGAGAACCGCTGCTGTTAACGGCTCTCGGCTTTGGCGTTTCCCGAAATCGCAAATTTGCAGGGGGGAACGCATTTGCGGGCCTTCTCAGCGAAGCGATGGTGATAATAACAGATGTCGCTCTGCCTGTTACGTCTTGGCCGCGTCGCTGTCACCGTGGGCTGGGTCTGCTCCGTGGGTTGTGGCTCCTCGTGGCTCGGGGCGTCAGCTTTGAGGTCTGCGGATGCTGCTGTGGGTGTCAGCTCCTTGCAGGCGTTGACGAGCCGATGAGCTTCATTGGCCAGCACGCGGAAGTCTTGGTGATTGTTGCACTTCATGCTGGCGAGTGTCCCTCTCATGTGTGGCGGCAGCGTGCTGAGGAAAATAAACTGGAAGAGGAAGTTGTCATTGTCCTCTTCTTTGAGCTGTAGTAAATCCTCCATGAGGGCCTTCGGTTTGCACCCTCTGTGGCCGTAGACCGCCAGGATCTTCTCGGCTCTCTCTTCTGCTGATGGGACATAGTTCACCACGATGGTTGCTTTGAGCGTCTCGTATTTGTCCCGGGCCGGTGGTCGCCGGATCATGCTCCGCACACACTTCGAAGTGGCGGTGTCGAGTTTGGAGACAATATGATAAAATTTGGTGTCATCAGCCGTGATGCCCGCCAGTGTAAACTGGGCTTCAGCCTGCTGGAACCAAGAGGCGGGGTCTTCTTGCCAGAAGTCTGGCAGCTTGACAGCGACGGCATTCGTGCACACCATCACTGCTGTGCCCGCTGGGTGAGAGTGCCCTGCCTCGGCTCTCACGGCGGTGCTGGTGCTCGGCTGAGCTCTCTCAATCTCTTCTGCCGGGGGGAACAGTTGTCCATCTGTTCCCTCATCTGCGTGGCCGCTGGCGTCTGCCTGGGTCGCCACGGATGAGTCGATTGCGGGGGAACGCCTCCGGTCCATACTCGCGTCAAGGTCACCAGTGTAGAGGAGCTTGGAAATGAAGAGGCGATTTGGTTTATAAGCAAAGTTTAATATTCAGCTCTTCTAACAAGTCTCATCTGGTGCAGAGAGTGGCAGAAGGGAAAAGAGGCAGAATGTCTCCAGCTCACTGACTTTATACTGGCACACAACAAAAGACATGCATAACAAAGGCTGACATCCCTCATTATCTTAATCCCCCCATTGTCTTGGTATTTCCTCTCCTCGCCTTAGGGGGTGAGGGTGGCTCCTCCGGTCTCCTCCGCCGCGTCCGGGAACGTCTTTGTTCTTCACTCGGCGGGTGAGAGCCCTTTGTCCTTTCAGAGGTGTGAAGTCCTTTACATATGTAATTACCAAACATTTCCACATGCTTCAACATATGTAGGTTATGGAATATATGGTTAATATAGACCACATTGTTATGTTAATGTGTCACATATTCTCTTTGTACACACACAAGCATAATGCAATGCCCCAGCTCTTTACGCGTACGATTAAAGCTATTTAAGCAAGATGCAGAGAGAGTTGGGGCTCACTATCCTAGACACTCGACCCCAGCGGGCAACGCTGGGGTCTCCCAGCTGTATTTATGTTTGAGGGTCAATAAAGAATCTGTGTCGACCTACGCTCGTGCCTCGCCTCAGCATTCTTTCCTCACACCCTCTACACTATACTGTATATATAGCAAATTTGTTCTGATATGGTTAATAGGGACTGTTGCCTGCATAGACATGACAAAATATGATTGTGTGTGTGTGTGGTGTATTTGTATGTGTCAGATAATTGGGCTGCAAATCCGTACCCTCTATTTTTCTCTTCTGATACACATGCGTGCACACACACACACACACACACACACACACACACACACACACACAGGACATTTCAGAGCAAGTTACTGTCTTTCTGATTCATGTTTCTTTAGTCCATCCATCCATCACTGCGTTGAAGTAGAACATTGTCAAGAAAGTCCAGCTTGTGGGGGGAGTAGTCCAAGCAAAGAAACCCAGACTGGCATCAAATTCAGACAGCACCATGATCCCTATGATTCCTCATTCAGGTGGTGAGCCCACTGGAGGGTGGGCTCTTGTTTAGATTAGTTTAGTTTAAGGTTTATTTGAAAGGGACATTACATACTAATGAACATTAATACAGATGTAAGTATGCCAGATTTAGCAATACTACTAATTTGCATCTATAGTCACCCAGTGGGTCACAAAAACACACAAACAACCATACACAAACAGAACAACTGCAATGAAACTGTACAAAGTGTATACACTAAAGTGCAAGAGTTAAGGTGTTACAAAACAAAAGCTTGTTGAGTATACTGGATCCTTGTAGTTACTTTTTCATAGGGATCTGCTGGACCACTCTTGGTCTGGCCCTTCACACATGACCAGTTTGCCTTGGGAGACCCTACCAGGGTCAAGTTGCGCTCAACTACATAGCTCCTGGGATCAGTAGGGTAAACAAACCCCTCCATTACGATAAGGTGGCCATCCATGCGGGAGGTCTCTGAAATCAACAGCTCAAAAAGATGTTCGATCCCCTCATCACAGAAGATAAGAACATGACCAAGTGCCCCATAACTGTTTTAGTGCAGCAAATTGCATAGTGCAAAAATGTAAACAATTAAGGTTGAGAAGGCAGGAGTTTTGTTTATGCAGGTGCAGCTGATCTAAAGCTTATAAATACACCCAATACCAGAAAAGTACATTTCTAATCTGGCAGCCATGGACAAGCATTTTTTTTTTTTTTTGAGTGGTAAATTGGGTACCCAGCACAGCAATACAAAATCTGTGGCCATTGACCCAACTTGGCAGGTCAGCAGTCAATAGCTCCAACCTCAAGGGAATCTGTGACTCATTTGTTATGTAATGTAACAACACAAATACACAGCACGGATGTGATGGCACAGGCACGAGTGACGTCATCATGCCATGCCTATAATAGGAGGCTCACAGCGGCAGCCTGAGTCATTGGCGATCCGCCTCCAGCCTACACATAGCCTGTATCCCTACACTGTTAGCTTATTATTAGCCTGTTCCACGTGTTACCAGCTACTTTAATAAAGCTACTGTTCAGCACAGCCACCACCTCCACTGTCCCTCCTTTACAGACATAGCAATGGCGACAAGGAGAAAAATTGGTCTTCTGGTGGAAAACACAACGTTTTTCCTGAAGATGGAAGCATGTCTGGTACTCTGGCTGGAGAGTGCGGTGGCTAGACGACTCAAGTTTCGCCAGTGCCAACAGCGAGCGGGTGAGTTGGTCCAGCAGTTTGTCGCTGACCTCCGCTGTTTGGCTAGTGCAAATTGGGAATGGAGACTTGGAAGAGGGGCTGGTATGAGACAAGCTGGCAGCGCACACTACATATACAAAGCTGCAGGAGAAGTTGGTGATGATGCCGAACAGCCTGATGCTGGCTGAAGCACTGGAGATAGTGTCCCAGCTAGAGCTAGAAGAGGCTGCCCAGTTAGCATTGCAGTTAACGAGGCCCGGCCCACGCTCCCCACAGTCAGCTCCATTGGTACAGATGGTTGCCCCTGCTGCTGAGCGTGTCAATCCCATGTCTTCTCAGGAAGGCCCCGAGGTAAATGCCGTGGGACAGCAGGGCACCACAGCGCGCTGACCCAGCGGTAAACTCAGTTTGGCCGACGACAGCTCGAGTCTGCTGCACTCAGACGTGGACGCAGTCACTCCCTGCCTGGCATCGCATGCCGAGCAGAACCCACTAGAACTGGAGCATCCGCAGGAGCCCCAGACCGCAGCCACACAGACGTGGTGCTGGTCCTCACGCCTTCTCAAGCTACCACCTCATTGCAGGAGAGAGAGCATAATCCGGACTCATGTCCAATCCTCGCCGGGCATAAGCCTCATGGAGCCACTGTACAGCTGCAGAAGAGAGAGTTCATGGCCAAGCAGGACCCCGGCAAATGACAACAACCCGGAGCGCGTCCTGTTGCAGGCAAGCATGACATGCCACTGCAACTACAACCAGCATCAGAGGACAGAGGGCGTAAACCGGACTCGTCTCACATCCTCGCCTGGCATAAGCCTCATGGAGCCGCCGCTGCACTACAGGAGGGAGAGTTCGTGGCCAAGCAGGACCCTGGAGCGCGTCCTGTCACCGGCGAGAGCAACACCCTGCCGCAACCACAGCTAGCACCAGATGCTATATACTTTATACTGCGGACTACTCACACAACACAACACACTGCCATCTACAGAAGTTCTCTGATGACTCTGCGATCGTTGGCCTCATTTCCAATGGAGATGAGGCTGAGTACAGAGGGCTTATCCAGGACTTCGTGGACTGGTGCCATCGGAACTGCCTCCAGATCAACGCGAGGAAAACTAAGGAGCTGGTGGTGGACTGCCGCAGGCATGGACAACCCCTCACAGCACCAGTAAATATACAGGGAACAGACATTGAGATGGTGACATCCTACAAGTACGT
Organism: Pholidichthys leucotaenia; assembly: GCA_020510985.1. Classification (NCBI taxonomy): domain Eukaryota; kingdom Metazoa; phylum Chordata; class Actinopteri; order Cichliformes; family Pholidichthyidae; genus Pholidichthys; species Pholidichthys leucotaenia. The sequence continues at coordinate 428,396,350 of CM035836.1, read as the reverse complement.
GGGTGTTCATCTGAACAATAAACTAGACTGGTCACACAATACTGACGCACTCTACAAGAAGGGACAGCACAGGCTGTTCCTACTGAGGAGACTCAGGTCTTTTGGTGTACAAGGGGCGCTGCTGAAGACATTCTATGACACGGTGGTGGCATCAGCCATCACTTTTGGAGTGGTCTGCTGGGGCAGTGGCATTACCGCAGCCGATAGGAAGAGACTGAACAAACTGATCAAGAAAGCTAGCTCTGTCCTGGGGCAGCGCCTTGACCCGGTGGAGGAGACGGGAGAGAGAAGGACGGTGGCTAAACTGTCATCTCTGCTGGAGTCCAAGTTCCACCCTATGCAGGACATACTGAATGCACTGAGGAGCTCATTTAGCAGCAGACTACATCATCCCAGGTGCACAACCGAGAGGTTTCGCAGGTCCTTCCTACCAATGGCTGTCAGACTGTACAACCTAAGCAGGGCTGCTCGCAGAGATAGCAAAAATACGTAACAACCTAATAGTTTTTGAATGAAAAAGATGCAATAGACTTACACAATAGTCCCCTCCGGCATACAACTAGGAAAATACCGGTCGCTATGGAGGGTGAGAATATGTATGGGCACATAATCATACCATGTAGGATAACTAAGTAGACGGTTGTGCCGTTTCATCCCATCTAGCAACAATGCTCTGCACTGTGTGTGTTTATATATTTACATATTTATTCCATCTAGCTACAATGCTCCGCACTGTGTGTTTATATATCTACATATTATTCCATCTAGTTACAATGCTCCGCACTGTGTGTGTTTATATATTTACATATTTATTCCACCTAGCTGCAATGCTCCGTACTGTGGGTGTTTATATATCTACATATTTATTCCATCTAGCTACAATGCTCCGCACTGTGTTTATATACTCATATTTATTCCATCCAGCTACAATGCTCTGCACTGTGTGTCTGTGTGTGTAGATATATATATATATATATTTATAGTAATATGTACATATGCATATTAGCTGCTCTGCTTTTTTTTTTCTTGCCTTCTGTCTGATTGTTGCTCTGAGTGTTGCTATCCCTGTGCTGTTGCAATCCTGGAATTTCCCCATTGTGGGACTAATAAAGGCTCATCTTATCTTATCTTAAGAGAGAGGGCGTAAATTGGACTCATCCGAGATCCTCGCCTGGCATAAGCCTCAGGGAGCCGCTGCACTGCTGCAGGAAAGAGTCCATGGCCGAACAGGACCCAGCAGAACAATGCCAATCTAGAACGCAACCTGCCACCGGTGTGAACGGCACGTTGCCACAACAGCAACCAACACTGAGCACGAGAGAGCAACATTGCTGAGTGCAGTCGAACAGATTGCCACTCACATTATTCGATTGGGTTCGGGTATGCCAATCTGAACATCCAGATGACCTGCAGATGGTGGACTGCGCCTACCGAGGGCTCACCTGAGGCCCCTGAGGTTGGACAGTAAGAAAATGACTTGTTTTTGAAATGTTTAGGCAGAGCATGTTTGGAACACAGTGGTAAATAACCCACTCAACCATGCATAGCCTACCAGTAGTCCACCCAGTTGCCCAGGTTCACGTCTGTTTTATAATGTTAATAATGGTTTTGGTTTTTCCCAGGGGGGAGTTGATTGTTATGTAATGTAATAACATCAATACACGGCATGGACTTGATGGTGCAGGCATGGGTGACGTCATCACGCCATGTCTATAATAGGAGGCTCACAGCGGCAGCCTGGGTCTTTAGTGCTCCGCCTCCAGCCTACACACAGCCTGTATCCCTATGCTGTTAGCTTATTATTAGCCTGTTTCATGCGTTACCAGCTCCTTTAATAAAGCCACTGTTCAGCACAGCCACCGCCTCCGCTGTCCCTCATTTATAGACATAACATCATTCCCAGCGTTCTCTGATGGCTTCTTCCTCCACAGCACCAGAGCCTATCTCCAGTGACTCCAGCCCAGACTGCTCTTCCCCAGATGAGGAGATGGACTGCACTGAGAGTGTCCACAAAAGAGTTTCAATCTGCTGTGCTATGTGTGGGCACCATATTGTGTGCACACTGTGACTGATGGACATTACACGCTGTAACAGAGTGATTACATTTGTCACTTTAAGGGTGGCATGTTGCCCTGTACTGATACGGGACATGGACATTGAACGAATGACTGAAAATAGATGTTTTAAAAATGACATACATATGAATTTGGACATGACTTTGTTTTGTGGGAGCGAGTGGAGGCTCTTGGACTAATTATACTCAAGCTGAAATCAATTAAGACACGACACGGGTACGGTTGATCTCTGGTTTTATGTCCCCATTGTTGGTCACTGTGGAGCCCAGATACACAAAGGAATTGACAAACTTGACAGTGTTATATAGTGTCATATAGTTATTTTACTGTGAAGTGCTGGATGGTGACGCTCACCTCCAGTGACGTCACCGGGCCACCCTATGTAAGGCTGAGGTCAACCATCTTATGGTCTCTTATCTCGCCTGGAGCTTGGCCGATACTCAGTCTGTGGCTGTTATTATCAGTAAGGCAAATTAAGCTGTGTTCCAAGTCACCTCGCCTCTTCTGTGCAGCAGAGCAATACCAGACATAACATTGGTAACATCGGATTAAACCATGGAGGCGTGCATTGTCCCTATCCGCCCTTTCCTCGAGATGCCCCGAGACCCACCCGTGCCCTGGCCTAGGTGGTTCGAGGCCTTCCAGAACTATGTTGCCGCGCTGGGTCTCAGGGAACTCGACAAGCTGAGAGCCTAGGCGCTGTTGGTTCACAATTTGGGCATAGAGGACCAGCAAATCCTGAGAACGCTTGGTGCTGCCGACACATATGAAGAGGTAGCAGGGCTGCTAGCTAGCCATTTCGACACCCCGGATAATGTGACGGTCTGGAGGATCCGTTTTCGGCAGCGACGTCAACGGGTAGGTGAACCCATCCAGCAGTTTGTTGCCGACTTGAGGCAGCTGGCTAGCGAGTGCTGTTTTGGAGCTCTGGAAGAGGAAATGATCTGAGACCAGCTTGCAGAACACACCTGTAGCACTGCATTGTGAGCTAGGCTACTTACGGCGCCACGTGAGCTTACGTTAACCAGAGCAGTCAAGCTAGCGCTCCAAATGGAAGCCACGGACAAGCTAGCTCAAGAGCAAACCAGGCACCAGTCACAACAGCCGCTTGAGCCTCTTGTTGCGGCAAATGCCATGGACCTGGACAGCCAAGATAGCTGGGATGGTGAGGAGATGGAAGCCAACACTACTAGCCAGGAGTCGGCCCTGGGAAAGTCCCCCTGTATGGGTTGTGGGTCTGCTATGCACCGGAAAAAGGCTTAAGACTGTCTAGCGAGAGGAGCACGCTGTAACGGATGTGGTCACTTGAACCATTTTGCCAGGATGTGCCATGAATTTAAACCGAGAGCCCACAGAGACAACCATCCACATGCTGTCCCCTGACATGAACGGGTACACGTTTTGCATGGCGAGTCTGGATGACGTGGAGGTACCGCTGCTGATCGATATGGGAGCGGAGGGTTCGCTGCTGAATTGGGCCACAGTGAAGAGGTTTTTTCCCCACCACAGGGTTAGACGCAACCCAGCGCCGTTGTACGGTTATGGAGGTGGAAGACTAGACACGGTAAGGACTTTGGAGCTGACTGTTCGGCACAAATCTGCAACGGTACTCCACATTCCACGTGACAGCACAGGGCGATAACATCATGGGCTGTGATTTATTTTACGGGCTGGGTTTCGCCATCAAAGACGATGCTGGGGAAGAGTGGTCAGACTGTGGCCAGTGGAACTCCCTTGATTCTGGCAAGTGATAAAGACGTGGTGTGGGATGAAGAACTACCGGACGCCATGGCAGTCAAGCAGGACCAATTTTGTTCAAGGCCAGTGCAGGAGGGTCTCGGTGCCGGCGCTCAGGAAACGGTTGAGGGGAGTACCGAGCGTGATGGCGAGGTGCTTGCACCGGCAAGTGGCGCCAATGGGTTAGCCCCGGATGTCTCTGGAGTATGACCGCAATGAGATGGAGGGTCTGCGGCTACAATGCCGCATGTTACACCAGCAATGGAAGAGGTCGGGACAAGACCAATGAGAACCAGGGATCGGCAACAATGCCTCAAGCCAAGCCGGGGCCCGTTGAGGGTACTGGATTGGGTCCAGGTGCGAGGTGAGGAGAGCCCGCAGTGAAGATGACCCAGACAACAACCTCAGGAGCATCGGGAGTGTCTGCACATAGTGGCCAGACTGGACGCAGCGCACTTCAGGCCGACGTCTCGGTGTGGCACGCGAACCGGCTTCGGCGTGTCCAGGAAGAGGCTCTGGGAAACGTGGCTGGACAAGGTTGATGGAGAGGAGTGGTTTCAGCGTCCGGAGGGCCAGCCATCACCACGAAGACCGGCTGTTTCCAGGTGCGCATCTGCTGAGAGGGTGCCCTGTGCCCCCATGCCAGTTATGTCCTTTTTACTTGAACACTTGGGTTGTAAATAGTATATGTTGAAGTTCTGGTGGTGGTGTGTAAAAAAAAAAAAAAAAAAAAAAAAAAACAGTTATACAAGGGATTATTTTTTTTGTTGTTGTTGTTCTAGTTTAGGAGCACAGCATGGAATTTTAGTTATTAATGGACTTTAATTTACCCCAGCAGGTGCCAGAATAATCCACCTTGCCGTGTGGGCAGGACAGCAGTCCACCCATCCTCCCTATTTTAGGTTTTGTTGTGTGAATGTGTTAGGCCATTTGGAAATTGTTGTTTTAGTGTGTGATTCGGGTCCCAAATTGGGGAGGGTCTTGTGAGTGGTTTTGGACTTTTTTTTTTTTTTTTTTTAAAGGGGAGGGAAAATGTTATATAGTAACAGTTATTTTACTGTGAAGTGCTGGGTGGTGACGCTCACCTCCGGTGGTCACCGGGCCACCCGGCAGAGGTCGACCATCTTACGGTCTCCTGGAGCTTGGCCGATACAGAGTCTGTGGCTGTCGTAATCAGTAAGGTAAATAAAGCTGTGTTCCAAGTCACCTTGCCTCTTCTGTGCAGCAGAGCAATACCAGACATAACAGACGGCATCATTCCTGAGCTGTAACAGCAGTGGGTCTGGTCCATCACCAACATGCATTAGCTTCGTCTTCGCCCAGCTCACCTGAAGGCCCAGCTTTCTCGCCTCTTCGTGGTAGACAACCAGAGAATCTCTCAGCCAACTGTGGGATGGGCTGAACAGGATGGTATCATCAGCATATTCAGGGTCAGCCAGATGGTAGTTGCTAAACTGCATGCCAGGGACCCACTCGCAGACCTTGGTCGTCAGTCTATGACACAATTGAAAAGGTCAGGAGTGGCCACACAACCTTGTCGGACCCCGCTGTTGATGGGGAAACCAGCCGGACTCCTTTCCGTTCACACAGACACAGAGGTCAGCCGGTCTTACTAATAATAATCAAAGTCAAATTTGTTTTTATAATTTTGAATTATAGTGTATTTTTCAAAAAAAGCAGTCAGTGGTTTATGATCAAAACTGGCATTTAAAGTTTTGGGGGTTTTTTTAAATGGTGATTCATTAAATCATGGTACGACTCAGACAAGAACCCCTTCACAAAAAAATTAAAAATATCTTTTGAAAAATATTGATCTGTCATAATTTTATTACAGTTTAAAGTTCAAAATACAAATCTTGTAGTTAGCAGTCCCAATGTAACTTTTTTTTTTTTTTTTTAACAGGGCAAAGGGTTAAACTGCGGGGGACCAAGATAAGGCATTCTCAACTCAGACTGAATGGCACAGGAGGAGACGCTTAAGAGCTGTTAAATGGGTATGCAAGACAGACTGTGGTTTTCTCCATAAGACCGCATAATATGCGTTCTCCTCCGGATTGCATAATAATGCACCGACAGGCTGAGTTACAAAGGGAATTGTTATTGTAAATCTATGTATTGCAATGTGAATCTTCCCCCCCCCCCAGGTCACGAGGCGAGTTTGTATGGTATAAAAGAGAGATGCTAGCGACCTGGGTTATTCTTCTTGTTGACTGATGATGGAGAGAGTAATAAATTCTGCTCTGATCCAGCTCACTGCCTCGCCTGCTCATTCCTCTCTCTACATTGGTGACCCTTGATGCATAATGGAACTCAACACAAACACCCCGGAGATGACCCAGACTGCAGGCGCCAGCACCACGAGCGCCGTTTCGGTCAAGCTCCCAGACTTTTGGCTACATGACCCGAAGTCTTGGTTCCTCCACACCGAGGCCCAGTTCGCGCTCCGTGGAGTGATGGCAGATGACACCAAATACTACTACGTGGTTGCAGCGCTGGACGCACGCACAACACAGCAGGTGGCGAGCCTGTTCCAACAGCCCCCAGCCCACGACAAATATGACGCTCTCAAGACCGCGCTGACCCGGCGCTGCACGCTCTCTGATGGCGAGAGAGCGGAAAGGCTCCTGACGCGCTCCGAGTTGGGAGATGGGTCGGCGGTCGAATTAATGGAGAAGATGTTGACATTGATGGGCACAGATGACGGGCATTTCTTCTTTGCCCACCTTTTCCTCCGGAACCTCTCGACAGCGGCCAGAGCGGTCCTTGCCAATTTGCCACTGCTGGCCACATGCAACTACCGGGCGCTGGCACAAGAGGCAGATCGGATTATCCTGGCAACCAGAACCTTCGCTGTGAATGCAGCGGTGTCGGAACCCAGCAAAATGGCCAGCGGGGGCGAGGAGCCAGTGACAGTGGCCGCAGCGGAGGCTAAGAAGCACCGGAGGGACACGCTCTGCTTCCATCACCGCCGCTATGGAGAAGACGATGCGTGCCACCGTGCCAGTTCAAGCACTTGGGAAATGCCAGGGCCGGCAGTCGGTAGCAGCTGCGACCGCCGGTGACACAAACAAGCTGCTCTATGTGGCGGACTCACGCTCGGGGAGACGGTTCCCCGTGGACAAAAGAGCCTCATCCTGCCGTCCTACGCAGACCGGCAGGTGGGAAGTAGCGGCCCCGAGCTGGCCGCCGCAAACGGCTCAGACATTAAAACTTTTGGTGAGAGGACACCAACTAGATCCCTGCACGGCCGTACATACCAATGGACATTCATCATAGCGGCATGCAGCTTCCCCATTTTGGGTACAGATTTTTTGTGTGCACACGGACTATTAGTTGATGTGGCTAATAGACGCCTGATGTCTTTTGATTCTCGCAGTGTCTTTTGATTCTCTGCCCTGTACAGCTCGAGGAGCCGGGTCCACAACACTAGCCAACGTCACAGCTCCAGGGGGTAAGTTCCACACACTACTCACCCAGTTCCCAGCACTCACGGTTCCGACGTTTTCGGCGGCTGTCACTAAACACGGGGTGGAGCACTTCATTACCACCACGGGGCCGCCCGTTTTCGCACAACCTCGGCGCCTGGACACAGCTAAACTGGCCAGTGCACTCGAGGAGTTTGCCAACTTGGAAAAGGTTGGGCATCATCAGGCGCTCAAACAGCCCATGGGCATCCCCGCTACATATGGTGCCTAAAGCCGAGGGATCGTGGCGACCATGCGGAGATTTCCGCAGATTAAACAACACTACAGCGCACGATCGCTACCCAATCCCTCATATTCAGGATTTTTCCGTCCACCTCATTTTTTTCCAAGGTGGACCTGGTCTGCGGTTACCACCAGGTCCCGGTGTGTGCGGAAGACATACCCAAAACGGCAGTAATAACCCATTTGATCTTTTTGAGTTCCTACACATGCCTTTCGGGTTAAAAGGCACAGCGCAGACATTCCAATGCATGATGGATGCGGTGCTGCACGATCTGCCGTTTGTGTTCCGTCTACCCGGACGACATCCTGGTGGCCAGCACGTCCGAGGACGAACACGTAGCCCACCTCAGGACAGTTTTCCAGAGGTTGGAAGAGCACGGGTTAATAATCAACCCGGCGAAGTGCCAGGTCGGGGTTACAGTAATCGATTTTTTGGGCCACCGCATCTCACCGAAGGGTGCGATACCCTTATAGGACAAAGTGCGCGCAGTGGCAGATTTTCCCCAGCCTCAGACGGTCAGGGCGTTGCGGGAGTTTTTGGGGATGGTTAACTTTTACAACCGTTTCCTCCCCTGCACAGCTCAGCTCATACAGCCGTTGTACGCTGCGCTCCAGAAACAGAAACCGGCGGACAGAATCGACTGGACTCCTGAGTGAGAGCAGGCGTTTTCTGAGGCCAAAATAGCTCTGGCGAACGCCGGATTACTGGCACACCTGGACCCGGCGGCTTGGATAGCGCTCACTACCAACACATTAAACTTAAACTGAAACTGAGTTTTTTATTTCGAAAAAAATGTTGTTCTTTTGAGGTTAAAAAGCGTCTTGTTACTGCAACTTTTTTTAAATCTATTTTAGATTATGGAGACCTCTTGTATATGAACGCTTCAGCTCAGTGTCTGAGTAAGATTGACTCTGTATATCATGCTGTTTTGAGGTTTGTTAGACTGTAGAGCCTTGACCCATCACTGTGAACTGTATTCTAGAGTGGGACGGCCCTCTTTGTCCACCAGGAGGTTGACTCACTGGTACATTTTTATTTACAAGGCCATGCTTGGACTGTTGCCCCCTTACATTTGTAATTTTCACACTGAGAAGTGTTGATTCTTATGGTTTGCGTTCTAATGATCATTTGTTGCTTTCTGTTCCATTTGCCCGTACTGAGCTGGGAAAAAGAGCTTTCATGTTCTCAGCCCCCTCTTCATGGAACATGTTGCAAAAAGACTGGAAACTAACGGAACTTGTTTCACTGAACAACTTTAAATCCAGATTGAGAACACTTGAGACGGCCTCACTAATTTGTAACTGTTTTATATGATTTGTATGTCATTGTAAGTGTATTTGTGATTTTTTTGCTGCCTCTTGGCCAGGACTCCCTTGAAAAAGAGGTTTTTAATCTCAACGGGTTTTTTTCCTGGTTAAATAAAGGTAAATAAATAAATAAATTGGATGTGGCCATAGGGGCCGTCGTGGAGCAGCGCGTTGCCGGTTCTTGGCAGCCGCTCGCCTTTTTTAGCAGGTCTTTGCGCAACAATGAGCGTAAATGCTGCACGGTGGCGCAGTGGTTTAGCACTGTGGCAGCACAGTTTTACCTTCAGCCGGGGGATCGCGGGGATCATGAGATCGTGGGTTCGATCCCAGCCCCGACCAACAGTGAGCTGTGTGGAGTTTGCATGTTCTCCCCGTGTTGCGTGGGTTTACTCCGGGATTTCTCCGGTTTCCTCCCACACACCAAAAACATGTAGGTTTAGGGCGCTCGCGCACGCAGCGACCAGCAGCCGGTGGCTTGTCACCAGACTGCAAACCAAATCTACCTACGGGTACAAATAAGTAACAAAACAAAACAAAAAAAAAAAAAAAAAAAAATGCAGCGCGTTCAACAGGAAATTACTGGCTCTCCACCTGGCCATATGCCACTTCCAGTTCTGGCTGGAAGGGCGCAGCTTCACTGCGTTTGTGGACCACAAGCCGCTAACGTACGCTATGGCCAAGGTTTCGGAACCATGGTCAATCCGGCAGCAGAGACAACTGGCCGCAATCTCGGAGTTTACGACCGGCATTCAGCATGTGGCCGGTAAACTCAACATGGTGGCAGACTGCTTCTCGCGCGCATTAGTGGCCCCAGTCTATGTAGCGATTGATTACATGGCCATGGCCACTGAGCAGATTGGCAATGCGGACGTTTGCGCGCTCCAGTCTGGACCAACAGGGTTAAGGCTAGAGAGCACAGTACTGCAAGACGGGGGGCCCCCCTAATCTGTGATGTCTCCACATGCCGCTCGTGCCCGGTGGTTCCATGTGCTTGGCGCTGCCGCGTTTTCGAGTCAGTTCATTCCCTGGCGCACCCAGGAGTGCGCGCGTCAGTCAAAATGGTGGGAGCAAAGTTTGTCTGGCCAAGCCTGGGCAAACAAGTGAAAGAATGGGCTGCAGCCTGCATAGTGTGCCAACGAGCCAAGGTGCACAGGCACACAAAAGCCCCCCTTGAGCCTTTCCATGTCCCAGCTAAGAGGTTCGACCACGTTCACGTGGACCTCGTGGGCCCCCTCCCGCCATCGCAGGGGTTCATGCGCCTCCTGACAGTGGTGGACCGCACCATGTGCTGGCCTGAGGCGGGGCCGCTAGCTTCCGCCACGTCCGCAGAAGTTGCACACGCTTTTCTGACGACATGGGTGGCACGCTTCGGCGCCCCTTCGGATATCACGTCCAACTGGGGCCCGGAGTTCGTTTCTGACCTCTGGTCCATGATGACCCGGAGCCTGGGCATCACAATTCATTGCACAACCGCGTACAACCCCCAGGCCAATGGGTTATGCGAGCGTTTCCATAGGTCGCTTAAAGCAGCGCTCAGGGCTTCGCTTACGGATGCAAATTGGGTGGACCGGTTGCCGTGGGTTCTATTAGGGTTGCGTTCAGCACCGAAGGAGGATTTGGCTGCCTCCCCAGCAGAGCTTGTTTTCTCCCAGCTGCTGCGGCTCCCCGGAGAATTTTTGCCTGACAACCCCACGCCGAACACCGATCCATCCCTGCCTTCACTACATAGTGCAGAGGCAGGGATGGCATCCGGCCCGGCCCACCACTGTTTTCCCCACACTTTCGTGCCAAGGACCTTGAAGGATGCATCGTTCGTGTTTGTCAGGCACGATGATGATAGAGCGAGAGCGTAATAAAGTCTGCTCTGCTCCAGCTCACTGCCTTGCCTGCTCATTCCTCTCTCTACAAAACCGCTTTTAAGGACTAGTGCAGTTTCAGTCATTATCCTGGGCTACAGTGCATACAACTGGGCAGGTTCTTCAACCGGTAAGTCTTGTGGTAAGTGGGTTAGGCCTAGTCCAATTCTGGCATTTTTTTTTTTTTTTTTTTTGGGGGGGGGAGGGATTTTGACACAAAACTGTAAGACAATGAAAGGTTTTGTTTGTGGGGGGAAAAGGCATAAAATACCATTTTAGGCAATGTAGATTTGTTTTTATAGGGGATTTATAGCCACCAGAGTGTGTCTTTAAGCATTAAGTGGTGGTGGCCTAATGGTTAGGAAGGTGGACTGGTGAGCGGAGGGGTGCAGGTTTGATCCCTGGACCAGCTGGTCAGATCTGGGTGGGACAGATAACATAGCAGTGTTTTCCCCACCCTCCTTAACCCCACTATGGTGCCCTTGAGCAAGGCCCTCAACTCCAGCTGCTCAGTGGCCACAGGTCAGTCTATAGTTGTACTGGGCAGCTTCCTGGTGTGACACTGAACAGGGCATCCTTGAAAGAAAGGTTGCCTCTAAATGGAACTACCCTGTATAAATAAAGATTAAATTGCAAGTTAGGTTAATTGGCATCAAAACTGGGGATTCTAAATTGTCCTTAGGTATGACTGTGAGAGTGAAAGGTTGTCTGTCTCTCTGTGTTGGCCCTGCGATGGACTGGCGATCTGTCCAGGGTGGACCCTGCCTCTCGCCCAAGGATGCTGGGATAGGCTCCAGCCCCCCCGCGACCCGAAAGGATTAAGCGGTAGAAGATGGATGGATTGTCAGATGGGTGGAATTAAAACTAGTTTGTTTACATTTGAAAACTTGGTGTGAGAGAGTAGATAAGGCTCTTAAAAACCGCAAAAGATTAAAACAAATAACCCCTCATCCGTACGTGTAGTTTATAAAAAAAAAAAAAAAAAAAAAAAAGTGTGAACACTAGGTTTAGTGATTAGATTAAAAACAACCCAGAGGCCACGATAAATCATTTTAAATCTTTTCCCACCTTTAACCTGTACAATTCAAATTTATGAGTAGAAATATTTTAAAAAGTAGAGTAGGCTGGTTGCATAAGTGTGCACACCCTTAAACAAATACCTTGAAGCACCTTTTGATTTACTGTACACACCAGCTTATAGTCCTTTAAAAAAATACCCCACATTTGATTTTCAATTGAATTGTACAGGCTATAGACCACATTTACAACATTACAAAAACTTGGCATTTTAAAAAGATGTGCACACTTTATAGCCACTGTAAAACAAACAGGTGCTCACTCATCCATGTTTGAAATAAAAAGGAAAACACACATAAATGGCAAAAACATTTTTATTAGGTTTCTTTATGCAAGACCATAAAGCTCTATCCCCTTAACCCTCATACTTAGTTTGTACATTTTTAACATTGCATAAGATCATATAGAAGTGACCTATGTAGTGATATGAGAACCTTACTTGTTAATGCATTTGTTAGAAGGAAAATGAACAATTCTTTCCCCATGATTACAAGTGTGATCATCATCAATCATGCATTATAGTGGTCTGTGGTTTATGACTTGAACAGACTGGGCACTTGAAAGTATTAAGCTACAAATGTGATGTTTGTCCATCACACGAGCGATCATTGCTGTCAGATTCTCGACAAAGCGACCTGCTCGTGAGGAGCATTTGATGTGACACAGCTGCAGAGGGAGAGGGGGTAAAACACCTTAGACAAGAGTGTTATGAGGTTACAAGCAAATACACACACATGCTAAATAAAAATCTCATTGATGACTCAAATAAACGTTACAGCCAAGTGTCTGCAGGTACATTTTCAGCCTACAAAAAAGTGAGAATTTCTGGAGTGGAAAGCAAGATTGTCTGCAACGCTCAAACACTGGCTGTTAGAAGTGGATGGAGCATCTTAACATCAGTCAGCATGTTAAGAGTGATTCGTCATCATCGGCTCACGGGTAGTGCTAGTTGCCATTGGTGCAGTCACACAAGTAAACGTGTGAGGGAGTGCAAGACAGTACAATATTGGAAGGCTTTAGAATATTATAGCAAATGTAAACAGAATAGCTCTGGCAGGAAATCCAGTTACTTTGATTTTACCTCTTTGCAGATCTCAAATTTGCACTTTATAAGCCCTTGTGAGTGTATTGTGTTTCATATGTGTGTATATTGATATTCATTTCAAAAACATGCATTCATACTCATTTCCCCAAAAATATAAAAAAGTTTTAGTAGAGCATATACGTCTACACGTGAGTAAATGGTTTTTCATCGTAACAAGTCTATATATACAAAGTGTGCCAGCATTAAGAAAAGGTTACTCATCCCTGACACTAAGATCAAAGTGTACAGTACACGTAAGACATTGGATTTTGGTCACTGGGGGAGGGGGAAAAAGGCAACACTAAATGATTTGTGAATGAAATATTTGACCTATCAAAAACCACATGTCAAACCCAAAAACAAAGTTCTATTTAAAAAAAAAAAAAAAAAAGTGTCCTAAAATGCAGTTATTTACATCAACAACATTACAGGCTGTAAGCAGAGTGTGCGCAGTGCTTTCCCCACTGCCGTGCTTGTAATGCTGTGTACGAAATCTGCACAATTCAAAATGCTAAGAACCTATCACACGGCAAGAAAAAATATGTTTCTTTTAAATGTAACAGTCAACTTCATAGCCAGCCAAGTATAGCTTTGTTATTAGTTATCAAAAAACAAGTTCCAGGTAGGTTCCTGTGAACGACAACGTATTCAGCATCAGCCGTTTTAACCCCAACTTTGAAATCTCCGGAATTCTGTACATACAACGCAAAACAGACATCAACATCGTCTTCTCCCGCGCTCCTTTTCATTTTTAAGATCAAGTAGAAACAACTTGCATTTGTAGTCGTTTTCTATACAGTGTACAAAACGTGCAGTTTTCCAAGAGTTAAATATCAATAATGAATTTGGATTATTTACATGAAAACAGAATCTTCTTGATATGAAAGATTAAGTATTTCACTGCCTTCAAACAGTTCCAGTCTGCAAACCCTAATACGTCCCCTCCCAACAGATATCTAAAAGATTCCCTCAAAATTATCCATATATCAGAGGGGAGTAGGAAGTTAAAAGGAATAAAAAAAAAACACTCATCACTGAGTTGAGGACACTTTTCAGAATGGATGCAGGACATTGGATGACACTGAGGTTCTATATATTCTAACTTTTTTTTGGCAGTTGGCTTTATATTTGTGAACGTGAGGCATCAAATTTTAATTCAATGCTAAACTCTACACAAACTAACCAGAGTGGTGGACTAGTGGTAGAGCATCTGCTCCACAGCGAGGAGGTTTAGGGTTCAAGCCCCAGCTTGACCCTAGCTGGGCCATACCAAAGACCATATAAAATGGTACTTCCTGCCTTCTAGCTTGCTGTTCAGCATAATATAGAATGGGGTACTCAGCCACTCCTTGTGCCGGTTCCAAGCCCGGATAAATGGGGAGAGTTGTGTCAGGAAGCACGTCTGGCGTAAAAATCCTTGCTAAATCAAATATGCAGATCATCACAATATCAGATGATACACTGTGGTGACCCCGAAAAGGAGCACCTGAAAGAAGAAGGTAAACCTTACACAAACTAGCAGCTCAAAAAGCCATTCTAGTTCCCTACATTAAGTATACCTTACAATCTCCAACTCTCTAAACATGCAAGGATTATTTACTCCCACAGGACACAGCAATCCAGCTACTTTGTAGGATACAGTACATTGTAGTTTTACTTGTAAAAACAAGGAATACACTCCTATGAGACTGAACTTCACCACTGATCTGTTAATTGCTTGAACCGATTACCCAGTGCCCACACAGTGAAATCCCAGTTAAATTTTTGTTCACATTTTCTTTGTCCTCCTGAATGCACTGTACACTTGTTCTTTTTATTGTGAAAATGTACTGGGAAAAATATTTAAATTAAAGAAATGATAAGATAACACCTGATAAAAATGTGTGTTGTGTCATAGCTAAATATCTCAGCTAAATATTCAGTTTGGTTTTGGAAGTATATTTCATATAGTTAAAAAAAAAAATCCCTTCTTAACACTAAACAGTGAGTTTGCTTTTGATACTGGACATTATAGTGCCATAAATTGTATTCACCCCTTTGGACGTTTTCTCCATTTGTTTTTATTAATGATAGCAGTAAATAAAATATCAACTATTTTTGACAAAAGTCACAAAAAGTCTACAAAGCAACTTCAATTAAAAGTCCCATTCACTGAAAAATTTTATTTTTCTAGATTTTAATCTTTTGAATAAGTCCATTTCTCACGACTATAAAAAAAAAAAACATCAAAAAGCTCATTTTGCTTAAAAAGCAAAATGTGTCTGATTAGCCGTTTTAACTCTTCCACGTCTCCCCCCTTCCCCCAAGAAAAGGTAAGCCCAGTCTTGATGCATGACGTTGCTCTATTATTGGCCAGCACAGGTTTCTGTCTGCAAATGTATATAAGCTGGGAGCCCAGCCAAGGAGTTAGCTTACCAAGTTTATTTTATTTTATTTAGATTTCAGTCACCCGAACAAATATCCTTGTTTCCACCTTATTCAGGAATCCACAGTGGATAAAATATTTTGTCATTGTGGCTTTTGTCATATTTTAGCCGTGATGCAACATTGATGTTAGCATTAGTTTTGCTAGGTGGTCTGTGGCTAGCTGAAGCTAGCAGTTTAATCATTCATTCACAAATGTTTCCCTGCTGATCGCACTCTAGGGACGGTTCATATCCTATCACCCACTGAAACCACACACCTCTGTCCATCGGTGATGCTTTATTTTATTCAGTCTTTGAGACAAATTTACATTAGTTGGCTCAGGCTTGCACCTGAGCTATGCAGCTAAGACTAGCAACAGTGAATGTGGCTCTTAGAAATTTAAAGAGACATGCACTGAAATGAGCCTTTCTGAGGAAGGCTGTAAAAGACGATCCACAATGATGCTGCAATAATTATTTAAAGACAATTTGACTAAAATATGTCAAACATTTCATCAAGACCTGCTGGAGCTGTCAAAATGGAGGAATAGTGCAGTGAATAGGACCTTTAAATAAAAGATAGTGTAAAATAAGCAGTTGCATAAACACGCTAGTGTTAGTGGTCTCACTGCATGCAATGAATGCATCTCAGGTGATTATAGTATAAAGACATGTCTGTCTGGAAGGTCCAGTCACTGATTAATCAGTATTTCTGGCTACGAATACACCACACAGGAGGGAAAAAAAACCCACTTCAGACAACTCTGAGAAAAGGTTATCAATCAGTAGTCACAGGATGGATACACAAAAAAAAAAAAAAATCCAATTCGCTGAACATCCAGTGGAGTTCAGTTAAATCCCTCATAAGTAAACAGAGACTGGACCTTTCAGACAAAGGTGTCTTTACACTACAGTCACTGGAGACATATTTACTGCATGCAGGTGATCACCAATTCACTGACTGAGAGTAACAGCACCAACTGACTGGACCTCTGAATTACGTCACTCACTTTAAAGGCGGCAGCTTATTTTATATTACCTTGTAGAAACGCCTTTTCACTTCAACACAGAAGACTTTTGTAAACCAAAAAAAAGTCAGTACTTTATTGGCCATGATTCTATTTAGCAGAGCGGTGGCAGGGTGATTAGCACTGCGGCAGCACAGCAACTCACCCTTGGCTGGGGAATCCTGGGTTCAATTCCAGCCCCTGACCAACAGTGATCTGTGTGGAGTTTGCATGTTCTCCCCGTGTCTGCGTGGGTTTACTCCGGGATTTCTCCAGTTTCCTCCCACATACCAAAAACATGCAAGTTGGGTTAATTGGCATCAACTGGGGATTCTAAATTGTCCTTAGGTGTGACTGTGAGAGTGAATGGTTGTCTGTCTCTCTGTGTTGGCCCTGTGATGGACTGGCGATGTGTCCAGGGTGTACCCTGCCTCTCGCCCAAAGATGCTGGGATAGGCTCCAGCCCCCCTGCGACCCGAAAAGGATTAAGCGGAAGAAGATGGATGGATGATTCCATTTATACAAGCAGAAAAGATTCAAGGGGGTGAATACTTTTTGTAGGCGCTATATAAAGACCCATAATCCCTTACCAGACCCTTGAGTTGGAGAATATAAGCATGAACTCAACAGATGACCCTGAGTGAATCATTGGCCTTGCATGATGATGGCCATTTCATTTTATAGCATAAAACATTTGAAGTTTACAATTCGTTACTTTCAGTATAAAAAAAAATCTACTAATTAAAAAAAAGGTCCAGTTAGAATATACAGGCACAAATTACAATTTGTCAGTAAACAGACTTATCTACATAAAAAAAGAGAAGTGGAGGGAAAACAAAAGAAATCCACATCCCCCTTTGAATCTCCATTGTGTCAAACGTTCTTCCACTAAGATGATATGTTTGCATCATAACACCTGGAGCGCATAATACTGAGTCCTGTTCACATCCGGGAACCCCGTTCCTGAAGAATCTGCAGAGAGAAAAGCATTTATCAGCAAAAACATGTACAACTTCGTCTGCAAGTCATTTGATATTTGATGCTATACCGCCTTCGGCATTTTTGCAATCATTTTTAGGTTGGCTCCCACTGAAGCGTGCACCACAGTGCACTTGTGCTCTCAAAGCCAAGCACGCTCACATATTTACACTATGATGGGTGAAACAAACACAGTGAATGGGAAGCAGAGGAAAGGGAGAACTGGGTGAGATAAGTGAAATCTATGTAAATATGCAGTTTGTTAACTGAAAGACATGCTGCTGGACTCTTGACAGGTTTTAACTGCATACAACACTTATTTGTTACACTTCTAAAGAAAAATTAATCCAGAGTGAAACCAGGATGCTATGACAAGCTCCATTCTGCAAATTAATTAATTGAAAAGTGAACTCATTTGTTCTTCTTGCAGGCAATTTATGGGATGTCAATGCTGAGCATAACACATTTAGTTTTATTTGTAGTTTAGTCCACCCTCTATGATATTTTAAAGATGCCTAAAATAATTTCTTATCCATTAAGAATTGAAACCGATTCATGGAATCTGAGAACAATGTTTCCTTCTAAATTTTATATCAGACCCAGCTACAAATCTCGAAACATGGAATATAGACCTGTTTTCTGTCCCCCCAATAATCAAAAAACTAGTGGTGTTAAATTTACTGCGCTAAACTTGCGGAAACTCAACGCTCTCCTTAATGCAGACAATTTTTCTGATCACGGCTAATCACGGCGGGGTGAAAACACTGGGGCACAGCTTTCAAAAACTGGGTACTGTTTCTGGTTGAACAGTCTATGGCACAACTCAAAATACAATTGATTTCACCTTTAACGCCTCATCTACAGTATCTATAAATGCAAGGAATCTGTGTGTGTGTGTGTGTTTGTGTCTGTTCCTCACATCTCTCTCAAATCGTTAAGCTGGATTCATGCTGCACCTCTGCTGTCCGCGTATGTGCAACCGGAAGCCTCGTGTGACGACATTTACGTCATAGTCTCCAGTCTGCTAGTGTCCGCAGGGCTCTTCTGCAGATGATCGTGTGCAGCCCAAATTTTATGACCGTGCGGCCTGCCCATGACCTGACCACGTTGACAACGCATGCGCAAGACTGAACGTCCCATTCACGAGATGGCGCTACCAACACAGCATACAAAGACAAAGTAGACGAAAAAGACAATGAGGAAGCGGAAGATGAAAATAAACATACATGAATCCTTTTGCAGCAGCAGCTTGAGCAGAGAAGAGCACTGGAAAACAGCAATTCCTCCTTTTCCTTGAAACGGCGCCATTGTTGTTGCTACAAAAAAAAAAAAAAAAAAAAGTATGTCGCTCTCGTATTTATAGCCGGTGAACAAACTGGTGTGTTAGTGTACTTGTGCTACCCATAGGGCTGGGGCAAAACTACAAATAACAGTTGTGCACATGCGTCAACCACTTGGCCTGGTAGACTAAAAAAGGTGAGCATGTACAGTGCTGCATCAGCGCCGGGCTTGTCCAAAGCGCATGCGGACCAAAGCGGAAGAGAGGCGAAATGCAGCATGAATCTAGCTTTAGTCGGACTGACCTCAGATTTTATAAGTGCTTTGCTGAGGTTACGAGGGCATGCATCCCCGAGAATGGAATTGTTCAGTCAAAATATGTCCTTTTTATCAATAAAAGTCTAGTCATCACTCTCTCCTCATGCTCTGGCTTCTAGAAGTGCGGGCGGGGTTTCGGAATGACTCCATACTGATTGGATAATACATGGCATTAGTAACCACAGCGCTCCATGAGCAAAACAAGGAAGCAAAAAGTGACAAATTTGACTAGAAAAAGACAATACTGAAGATTTAATACTTAAAAAAATTATACGATAAAGTTGTCATGAATGCGGTGGTCTAAAGGATAATTTGGCATATGTAGAGAACTTGAGGCGTGTGAGCAGACTGGGAGGAGAGCTAGTGGGGACCCGGGTCTGACAAAGAGCGTGTCCTGTGTATCCAACACAGGACACGCTGGGAGAAGCAGCAGCCTGACCGGGAGAACCACGGTCCTTCGCGGGGAGGCATGCCCAGCCTGCCCGGTCAGTAGTAGACGGGAGTCCCGACTGCTGCTTCACCCATGTGGTACCACTGTCCTTTGCAGGACCGCGAGTCCCCACTCCCGCGCAAGTATCTACAAATTAAAAACTTAATAATAATGCCATGATTGTGGAGCGGAATGGCCAGGATGACTTAACAACCAAACAGGACACAAAAATGCCCAAATAACAAAATAAATCATTTTTAGTTAAATATTTACTGACAAATGGGCAACACTGATGCAATGGTTGCAGTCAAATGGGTTGTTCTGCTGTGTATAACAATGTTGACAATTTTGTAGTTAATTCAATTGATTACAGTTTTAAAAACCTTTTAATAACAAAATATTGCTACAACATAAAATGGTGCACTACAATGGGTCTCAAATATTTGTAAACGTGTCCTGTCATAGTACTGCTCGAGTTTACTGACGAGACACAAGAAATTCAATATTACACTCAACTCCATCACTGAACAGTGATATAAACTAAAATAATTATAATGACAACTGAACAACTCCCATTTCCCAAAGTGCAAGATACACTATTATGAATATAAATGATAAAAGATCACACAAATAAGTGATCTGACAAACAAATAAACAAGGGTTCCGAGACAGTCGCCAATATTGGATGTCCCATTCGTTTTCAATAATTAGGTAGTCTGTAATTAATATTCACACAATCAAAAAAATCTTAGTGCCGTTCAGTCCCTTTCATATTTGTCTAACGTGTGATTGCCTACATGTAGGCTACACCGCTTTGTATTCCACTTTCAAACATAGCCTACATTTGGCCCTGTAAAGCCTAATTAGGATACCTGTTTCAGACAGGAATACTTGCGTTCTACGGACAATGCACTAGTTTTATGTAATTCTGGGTTTTCAAATCAGTTTTCTGGAGGATTGCTGTCATAATATGTGGATATATACGCACAGACCGTATCAATGCACAATCCAACTCTCAAAACGTGGGTACTTTCCAGTTTGTGGTTGGAGAGTTTCAGGTCAGGCAGTCAAAACAAAAACGCAGTTCGTTTCATGGACTCATTCTATTTAGTTCTGGGTGTTTGGGTCAGTTTGTTGGCATATCGCTGTCATATTATATGGACCGTATCATTGCACAATCTCAACCTGAACACTGGAGAGAAGAGTCTAATGCAGCTAATGAGGAGGGGTTAACAGCTAAGCAAGAGCTAACATGTAAGATAAAGACAACAACTGGAGTAATAAGTGGCCACTAGTTGTGTGCAGCATTTCTGCAGTACTTTTTTTGAGAATATTATGGATAGTTGTCACTTTTGATGTGTTAAAAAGCATTAAATGGATCCGCAGGTTTGTTGTTTCTGCTAATGTAACCTTTACTGCAGCTTCTCTGGGTTACGTCTAATATAACATAAGTGTTTGGAAGTAGTTCAGTTAGAGGTTGAATAATCTGTTGATGCATTTCTGTGTGGAGTTTGCATGTTCTCCCTGTGTTGCGTAGGTTTACTCTGGGTGCTCCAGTTTCTTTTCACAATCCAAAGACATGTATGTTAGGTTAACTGGTGATTCTAAATTATCCCTAGATTTTGTCTCCTATAGGCCCTTAGAATAGACGGTTAGTACTAGTGAAGCGCTTTGAGGGGTCTTGAGACTAGAAAAGCGCTATAAACGCAAGTACAGGTCCTTATCCTTTAAAAAAGTTTTATGTGTTGTGTAGTGTTGAAGAGCAAACAAGATTAGGCCAATTAATTAATCTAGTGCTCAGGATCAGAATAGTTGAACGACACAGACCATTACAACAGTTTAGGATCTCTGCATTGCATTTCAGTCACTTTGGTTTTGGTGTAGGATG
Source organism: Pholidichthys leucotaenia (assembly GCA_020510985.1). Taxonomy (NCBI): domain Eukaryota; kingdom Metazoa; phylum Chordata; class Actinopteri; order Cichliformes; family Pholidichthyidae; genus Pholidichthys; species Pholidichthys leucotaenia. The sequence continues at coordinate 428,375,202 of CM035836.1, read as the reverse complement.
TTGCTTCAACTATGAAACTGAACCCTTCCAAGCACTGCTGCAGAACAATGGAGACTGCTCGGTCTTTTGCCAAACATTCAAGTTTATGTTGTCACACGTACAATGTATGACATCACTCATGAATGGGTCCAAGTTGTAGTTCAAAGCATAACACATTTACAATATCTGACTGTATTGGAGCAGAGAATGTTTCCTTAAAGCTGTTCAATGTCATTCTCAGGGAGAAGGAGTCAAAATGCATCAGATGATGATGATTCAGCATGTCCTCCATTAACCAACACTGCAAGCATGTCAGTAATTACAAGTGTTTGAAATAAATGGCACTGGTCTCATCTGGTTTTTTAAAAAGCTTCACCTGCAACAAAATATTCAGCCCCAGCAGGACCCATCTGATTTTCGATACCGCTCTGATCCGAAGACAATTACTCTAAAATCTAACTAGGATTCAGTCAGTTTATTTTGTACTCTAATGTATATGGTCAGCAGTTTAAATTGGGAATGAGCCAATCCAATAATATGTATCAATCCAATCTTGGTAAAAATTACTGGAATTTAAAAAAAAAAAAAGACCAATTAAAACATAAAAAACTAAAAGACCTTTTAAAATTGCTGACAAAGATGTGAAGAAAAGCAAGAGGAAAGTTAGTTGTTAATGACCACTTTTTCAGGACAAAAATGAGATGAAAACTAAGCAAATACATATAATTGAAAAATTCATGAAAAATAAATTTGAAGACTTGTGAATGAATGGATAACTGATTTTATCTGTTCTGCGTATTCAACTTCAAAAATTAGTCTGAACAGACAGAGTGAGAGTTCTCACAATAATTAAGATCTTTAGCTGCTCAGTGCTAAATATTGTCTTCTGTTTAATAAAAAAAAATGCTATGAAGGGAGTTCAAACATAGGACTCAGAATTTTTCACCACCAGTCATAACTATATCTAATGGAGAATGGCTAAAATATTATTTTACTTCATGTTAAGCGCTATGAAGATTGCAGGTTGGGTGATGAGTAAGAATGCCTGGACAGAAGTCTGTGACTGTGTTTATTAGGGCTTCATGTTTTAAATATAAGCCTCATCAAAATCATACTGGCCATAAACTCACATCTTACAATTTTCTGTCTTCTGTGACATTTTCAGAGTTCCGACTGTCCTTTGCAGTTCAGATACACCTTTCTGATGATAATATAGTACTGAGTGACTTTAACTTCTCCACTCTGTAACTTGTGGATGTGATGTCATTTACCAAAAAGCAGGTGCATGTTAGATCTTAACATCCTCCATTACTTTTAGTGAAACAGAGATAAAGGTGAATTTATATGCTTAATAATAATTACAAAAAACCTTAAATGTGCAGCTGCAACTTTAACATCTCAAACTTTAAACACCTGCAGAAATATAATGGAAAGGAGTACACTGAATTTATTCGGGTCACAAGTGCTGAATCCATTTTGTATCAGTATTAACAGATATCCACATTCAAAATATCTGTATTGGACTGTTCATTAAAAAAAGCTATACAGTTTCCTCCCTAGTTTAAATCATCTCTTGCCATTTTGTGTGATTTGTGGGGAATAAAGTTGGATTTATGCCTCCCCGTCACGTTGACACAGTAGCGACGCAATTAGTAGCGAGCTGTGATTGGTCCGCTTTGTCTCCTGTACACATTTCCTGGTTCTAGTCTCTGCTCCGCTCTGCTTGTTCACCGCAGCATGGCTTCCAAAGTGAGTCTGTTAAACAAGGGCCCAAATTCAAAAGAATATTGAAGAAATTTGCAGTTAATAGAGCATTTGTATGACTCACTCCAACTCCATTAATTACACTGATTGTCAAATGACGACAGTGGTTGGGCGTACCTTTTCTCAAACATCTTCTCTCTTTTCTCTGTTGCAGCAATCATATAAAAAGTTGTTTCTTTAAAAGATGCATTAGCTTCAACCCCTCACAATCTGCTCTTATCCGTCACTATTTAATAAACAAAAACACAACAAACACAAATCACTCTGCACATCAGCAGAAACCTGTTTTGGCAACACAACACTGAATTTCAAATCAGCACACACACACAAAAAAAACTGCTGATCACCCAGTTGGCAGCATGCATCGTTAATGGCGTCGACATGGCATGGATGCATAAATCCAGCTTAAGGATTGTAAAAAGTAATGATGGAAAAGGAAGGACAAACTAAGGAGGTGTGGTGAAAGGACCAGGAGCTGTTGAGCGCTCACCAGTGACTCATAAGTGCTCAACATTAATCAGAGTCATTCATTTCATAATCCGTCTCTTCGTCCTCGCTCTGAGCAACATGCAGCATGCAAACAGCACAGAAGAAGACAAGAAAGGCATGTTGTAATATAACAGAAATGAATGAAAATGTAAAAGGAGAACAAGGTGAGAAGTAACAGCTAATCAGGGATTGGGTTTAAATGTGGGTCAACATAAATGACAAATATGTAATGTGTCTATGCAAAACTCAAAGGTGCAAAACACAAAAATATTCTCTACAGACACCTTCCTTTAAAGCTCAGATCCATGTATACCAACATGTGCATACTGGCCACAGACTGTGATTAACCACTAACATACAGATGCCAACTCCATGTGTTATTTATAAAAAAAATAAAATAGTTGGGATAATTAATAGATTTATTAAATAAAAAGATAAAAATCAATTATATTTCAAACAATGTTCATGTATTGCTGTCTTTAAAAGTTTGTTCGGAAAGTTGATGGGAGTTTAAATTTTTTTCAGGGCGTGTTTTTTTTACATGCCTTTGAGGAAAATATTAGGCCTTGCTATTGGCTCCGCTAGGCTGCAGTCCTGTGCTCTCTTAATGCCAAAATCCATCATGGATTACCCAAAAGAAATGTTAGGTGACAAGTCTCAACAAGAGGTTAGTTCAATTTGAAAACCTCCATGTGCTACAAGAGTAAACAAAGTTCTGTTTATTTTCCATGTGAAGTTTCAGTCTCATTTACAAATATCAATGAGATTTCTCATTTTCATGTTTATAAAAGTAAGTTTATTTATAAAGCACATCTCACAGACAGTCACAAAGCGCTATACAATAGAATAAACAACTTGGTAGAGACACTGTTAAAAAAGAAAAAATAAAGAGAACAAATTAAAACAAGATTAAAAAAAAATATCAGACATATCAATAAAAAGCAGTTGAACTGAAATTCAATGGAATGCCTTGTTAAACAAAAAAGTTTTCAGCTGCTTTTTAAAAGAGTCTGGAGTCAGCTAAACGTTGCTGGAGTGGGAGATTACTCCGAAGCCTCGGAGCTACAGATTGAAAGGCTCTGTCCCCCCCCCCGGTCTCGAGTCTCGTAAAAGGAACAACTAACAAGTCCTGGGTTTCAGCTCTACGAGTGCAAGCAGGAGTATGTTTGAGAAGAAGATCAGATAAATAAGGTGGGGCTTGTCCATGAAGTGCTCTACAAGTGTAAGCACTTCAAAACGAATCCTAAAATCCATTGGTAGACAATGTAGCATATACTGTATAATATGAGGGTAATATAATCTCGTTTTCTAGAACGTGCAAGTAGTCTGGCTGCAACATTTTGTATAGACTGGAGACGAGAAAGCGAGGATTTGTCTAAACCAGTAAACAAAGTATTGCAATAATCTAGTCGTGAAGACAGAAATACAAGGATTATTTTTTAAGCTCACTTGATGAAACAATGGCTCTCAATTTGGAAATGTTCCTTAAATGAAAAAAGCATGAACATGAAATAGAATTTATATGGGAATTAAAACCAAGGGAGGATTCAAAAGAACACCCAAATTTTTAACACTGGACTTGGGAGATGAGCAAAAGGAGGAAAGTGTCTGATTGTTGGATGAAGATCACAAGGGGCTACAATCACGGTCTCGGTTTTATTGGAATTTAAGATGAGGTAGTTGTTGAACAGCTAGTCGCTGATCTGGGCACATTTAAAACATCCAGAACAGGCCATCCTTGACAAGCCTGTCCACTCACTTACCTTAGCCTTCTCACTAGGCTCGCTGTTCGTCCCATATGACTGATTGTGCAGCTCCTTGGAGACTACACACAGGAACTCTGCTTGGTCTTCGTTTCCGTAGTTGTAGGAGGAGCCGATGCTGACCAGCTAGAGATACACAAGAGCACAGCACAGAGGAACAGATGATAAGAGTATTATTCATGATAGGAAAACAAAAACAGGGAACAGGTATTTAATGTGCAAGAGATCAAAAACTGAAAACTTAATTTTCCAGCCTTCCATCTGGTATAAACTGTTCTGAGCAATCAAAGTATGAACTCCAAGTGTCTCACTTTGAAGTTGACATTTATTCTGTTTGTTAGAGAGATGGCATTTAAGAGTGTCGTAAATGAGGGAAAGGTTTTACATAACAAATCCTTAGTCAGATTTAAACCCAGATACAGTTAGGATACAAAAAAGACATGCCCTTTAAGATCATAAACAAGAATGGTGATGGCAGTGAAATTTCTATGTTGTTTTCATAACCCCATTTAACCTAATTATTTTAGGCTACTTTTTTTTTTAAAGATATGACTTGGTAAACTAAAACATTCAGAAAATTAGGTGGAAGAGAGGGGGTAAAAAACAAGCAAGAAGATACTGATACTCACTGGGTCACAACATAAGGTAATGGCAAGAAACCACAACCAACAAACCACAGATGATCAGTGGATAGTTGCAGACAGAATACAAGTGCAGAGTCTTGACAGGAAGCAAACATGCTGATTGAATTTTTAAAAGGAGGAGAATTTTTTTTGACTTCATGGTGAAATGAAAAGTAAATTACAGCTAGAAAAAAGCCTAAGGATCTCAAACAAAGCAAGCAAAAGAAAAACAATGAATGGCCTTTAGTGCCATGGTGCCACCCAACAATTCATATCATTTCTATGCTCTAATAGACAATTTGATAAAAACATGATGCAGATGGTGTATGCAAGATTGTTTACAGATGCTTCCATTACCAAACTATCAGCATGACTGAGTTATATTCTTTTATTGGTATGTTTTATGGCAGTGGTTTATCTAAGACCAAACAGGAGATTGAGTGAACCCAATCTCAAGTAATTGAAAAAGTCAAAAAGTCAGCCATTAACGGCAACGACCTTGACACTTTATTTTACATCTAACCGGAAAAGGATTGAGAAAAGCCTTCAGCAGCTAAAAAAAAATAAAACTCCTTTTCCTGTTCTCAGTCACAGGAATCTAATGAAATGGCAAAAACCACCACAAGTGACGGACACACAGGGTAACAGTGCGAGATCCTTAGAAACAGCCTGCATGCAAACCACAAAAAAACAAGACAAACCAGCAGTTTCTGCTTCTGAATATTTGCCTTTGTTTAATATTAAGTGTGTGTGTGTGTGTGTGTGTGTGTACTGCAGGCTGCATGTAAACCATGTGTACCCAGGTGTGCATGTTCAGACATGTATCGCCTCATTAGCCCTGCTGCCAGAGACTTGTTGTTAAGCCAGCTCTCCAACATTAGGCATCAGAACAAAAAGGACCCAATAATGTCAAGCTCCACTGGAGTCCGATTGTGCTATGGATAAGACGACTCAGCATGCAAATGTCTGTGGTTTGAATAATACAATAATAATTTGTTTGACAAAGAGTTAGAAAGTGACTGCCAAAATTGAGCAGAGGCTAACTTAATACTACAGATTTATCGAACCTCTCACTTGATATGGAAAGCAGTTTTTACATAATGGCCTGATTGGGAAATGATACACAAATAATAAACAATATCCAGTGTAACTACATTGAATTTTCAGTGCCATTGGCCCCTGGTGCTCTCAATCAGCCCGGAAAAGCTCTGTGCTCATCCTCATTCTGGCACCATACTTTCTGGGGAACCAGCCCACGTTCATACCAGTCTAAGCAGAACCAACGTTTCACCATCCTACATAGAGTTTTACTCAACTCACAACACAGGCAGAAGTAAACAACAGTGGTGGAACACAAGGGAAAAGTAAATGAATGATAGCTCTCCCAGCCCAGCTACAGCCTCAACACACATGCAGAGCAGCTCCTAATTGTTGAACATCTGCAAACATGGTTTCTCCCCATTTTTTAATAACTAAACTAGATAAAAGTGGTTCCGATGTCAAATTTCTGATTATCTTGAAAACAAACCAGTGAAAAGTGTTTCCAAAAACGTGGGAGGGAAATAAGCATTTTGGCTGCCAAATGGATTTTTATTTGGTAACAACTACTGCTTTCAGCAAGACTTCCATGGTACGGGCTTACACCGAAGTCTGAGGGGCCGTGCACACGACGTTTTTACCCCAAACCGTCAAAGTTAGTCTACAGCTTAGCTGTCCATGCACACTACACCGGGTATTTGGAGGTGCGAAAGTGTAGAGATTTGAAATCAGTTTCCAGAGTGGAGAGGTTTTCCCAGTGCTGTTTTTGCACCTACAAATCTACAGAAATAAAGAGCTACGGCATGATGGAGCCCCAATTTACAACAGATTTCAGCAAATCCACACACTAAGGAGCATTTATTTCTCTCAGAGAAATACAAATACGGGGCTTGTATTTCTCACAAAAATACAAGCTCCGTAACCTGATGTGTTTATAGTTAGGATTTGGTTAAAAAACGGCTCTTAATGGCAACTGTAAAATGCCTTTTTTTTTTTTTTTTTTTTTTTTTTAAACACACAATAGATGTAGCCTTATATAGAAAAACAATCATCAACATTATAACCAAGGAAGAAGCCTACCTTTGGTGAATGATTAACAAATCACTGTGGTGCTGCCAATGTTTCAAATCCAGTTTTGTTTTGCTGTGCAAATGATGTGATGTCTGCTGCAGCCAACTTCACATCACTTTTCTTTTTTTGTAAAAGTTATGACTCAAGATTCCTTATCAAATATTCAAACCAGCTGTCAGTAAGTCAGATTTTTTATTGCCTGCAATTATACAGGTTATTTATTTAGCCTATTTATCCATCCATCCATCCAGCTTCTACCGCTGAATCCTTTTTTTTTGGGGGTGGGGGGGCTATCTCAGCATCTTTGGGCGAGAGGCAGGGTACACCCTGGACAGATCGCCAGTCCAGCACAGGGGCAACACAGAGAGACAGACAACCATTCACTCTCACATTCATACCCAAGGACAATTTAGAATCCCCAATTGATGTCAGTTAACCTAACCTGCATGTCTTTGGCCTGTGGGAGGAAACTGAAGCACCCAGAGGAAACCCACACAGACATGAGGAGAGCATGCAAACTTCACACAGAAGGGTCACCGATGGTCAGGGGGTGGGATTGAACCCACGATGGTAAGGGGTGGAATTGATCCCGTGACCTCCTTGCTGTGCTGCCACAGTGCTAACCACTGCAGCACCGAGCTGCCCCCTATTTATTTAATTCAACTTTATTGGTATAGAGCCTTATCACAACAAAAGTTATCTCAATGCACCATTTATTTAAATATTTATTTTTGACTCCCCCATTCTTTTAGCTTAAAAAAATTAATATAAATATTTCTTGCAGCGGGCAGCACGGTGGGGGAGTGGTTAGCACTGCGGCAGCACAGCAACTCACCCTTGGCCGGGGGATCCTGGGTTCGATCCCAGCCCCCGACCAACAGTGATCTGTGTGCAGTTTGCATGTTCTCCCCGTGTCTGCGTGGGTTTACTCCGGCGGGATTTCTCCGGTTTCCTCCCACATGCCAAAAACATGCAAGTTAGGTTAATTGGCATCAAACTGGGGATTCTAAATTGTCCTTAGGTATGACTGTGAGAGTGAATGGTTGTCTGTCTCTCTGTGTTGGCCCTGCGATGGACTGGCGATCTGTCCAGGGTGTACCCTGCGCTCCAGCCCCCCCGCGACCCGAAAAGGATTGAAGGATTTCTTGCAGCTGGAATCTGGCATTTATAGTTATAATCCAGATCCCTTGTAAAACTTCTACTCGTCATCCATTAGTTATAACTAGGGATGCAAGTTATCGATTAATTCATTAGTCATGAGTTGAGTCATCTTATCGACCAATTAACGATTGATAAGCAGCAATTTTCCTGAGAATCTGAATTTCCTTCTATCTTTAACATATAAAAAGTTAATTACCGGTTTTGATATACTGAATAAAACAAACATCCTATTCCTCAATGATTTATTGTACCATTTTTATTTTTATTTATTTTTTTACTACAGACAATGGCATTTTTTTTGTAGTTTAACAAATTTTATACTGTATAGTGTACTATGTACTGGCCCATCTCAATAAATTACAAATGTCATGCTTTTTAATTTATTTTAAAAACTATTACCAATATCGTAAAATGTTATCTTTTATAGTTATATTACCAAAAAAATAACTTTCACGTTCTAATTTACTGAGATGCACTGATAAGACTGTTCTAACAGGAAAATATGTAAATTGTGAGCCGCTTCATCTGTTGCATGTTAAACATTATCACAGTACCCTGGTAATCCAGGAAAACCCAGTACGATCTGGGCTCCCTCTGTTGTCCGTTACCTCAGTGGTAACTTGAGTCTGGTCTGATTTCCCGTCTAGCACTGGGTTGAAGGGAGCAGGGATGGGTTTTTGTACTCGTGTAGTGTTTTTCCTTGCTGCGGTCCGTTTCTCCACCCTGTTGATTTGAAGCAGGTGGGTGGACCTACAAGCTCTCGTGCGATTGGAACTTGTTTGGTTGTGGCTCTCCAACGTAACCTGGAAGGGTAAGTTTTTTCGCTCTGCACAGCACATGCGCTCTGGGGGCTTTGCGTTTTCTGCTTTATTGGTTGAAAGGTGGCAGTGGGTGATCGCGTGCACCCTCACCTGGACAGTAACGCCACTACATTTCACAGAATAAGCTCCCATTGAAAAGAACTGCTAAGTTATCAATTAACTGACAACTAATTTAATTTAGTCGACTAAATTCTTATTGACAGTTAATCGAAAGTCAATTAATCATTAATGTCCCTAGTTACAACAGCAATTTTCACACCTTCGGTGGATCTGTGAGCACGTGTCGTTGCTTCTGTGATGTGTAGTGTGCACGCAGATGTTTCTCTCCGGATCAAAACGAAAACGCTGTGTGCACCAGGCCTGAGGCCCAGTGGAATCTGTGACTGCAAAGGGTGCCATTTCACACAGTCTGCATGTGCATGGTCAATAATAGTGTTTTCAGTTCACCTCCTTGGAAGAAAAACGGAGCTCCTGGAAATAGTTGCTTTATGGTTAAATAAATAATTCAAGTAGAGTAAGGTCACAGGCAACAGCACCATCTGCAGTCAGATTCTGATGAGTGACAGATTTCTGATGCAACAAGGAAAAAACTAGGGGGGAAAAAAAAAAAGACAGCTTGGCAGCACACTTGGGTATCTTGAAAACAACCAGGCAAAGATGTTTCTGACACATGTGAGGAGAAAAAATAAGTACTACATCAGTTTTTTATCAACAGCTGCATTTACAGTATATGCCTAGCACAAGCTCTGTGTATCGCACTGTACAGAGCTTATTTTAGCTGGATGACATGATGACTGCAAAAGCAAAACAAACAAAAAAACTTTCTAACTAAGAACCAGCTTTTCAGGCTCCAAACTGATTTTTGTTATTGGGTATGAATGCACTGGCTAGTTCAAAATTACTTACCAAAATGGGAAGCGGCACAAAGCTTTGCCTGTGTGCAAGAGCTAGCAGTGCACTTGCACCCTTGTTTCAGATTAGAGAAGACCATCAACACTTCTGGGCTAATCGTCGAGTTTCCACTCTACACTAACAAGTTTTCTGAGAGTTTCTTCATCTGACTTTCCTAAGTAGATTAGACTGATTTCAGATAAGTGATTCAGTGACTTCCAAGAAGATAAACAATTCACTACATACAATCCCAATAAGCAATAACATTAGGTACAGCAAAAGAAACTGGACAGACTATTGATATTTAAATAAAATAAACAATTCACCTCTAAACAATTAGTATTGTCTTGCAGGTCCAAGAAACAGCCAAAAGGCAATACCCAAGCAGAACAGAGAAAGCTACTGACGGACTGAAAATATATTCAACACCAAAAAGGAAACAAAGGGAAAAAAAAAATCACAGACAAAAGGTGTTGGGTACTCTAAGTCTCACTAGTGAGCAAGCGGCACAAATGAACACTGAAGAAAACAAAAAAAAACAAAACAAAACTTAACCATCAACTATGTGTCTACTTGGGACGAACAATGACCATCGGGGTGTGCATGGACGACATGGGGATCATGCAGTGACCAGCCCGTGGACAAGTAATTGTGGGACACACCTCTCCGCTGTTGTTTGGCAAAGCAGACTCCTCTCCCTTCACCTCCCTTGACACAATCAGCAGAAACTCTGACTGGTGGGCCCGCCCGTAACCTATACTGACAAGCTGCAACAACCAATCAGAGCACAGAAGGGATGCCCGAATCATGTATGCGGACATTGAGAAAGACATGATTTGCTGTTTGGTTTAAAAAAAAATAAAATAAAAATCCACTTCCAACAGTTGGACTTGCTGGGTCAACGTGAGCATAGCAGGGTGGGTGAAGCACATAAAAGGAAGATTGCTGCAGCAACCTTATGAGAAGAGATTTACCTGTTCAAACTTCCAGCCGTCAGACATGGTGGATACCATTTGAGTCAGCTCCTCTTCCTGGCACTGCAGCACCCGGTAAACATGCTTTACTGGAATCTGAAAGAAATGATAAACACTTAGAAATCAAATGAAAATATCAGAAAAACAATTTCTTTTTTTTTAAAAATGACACTGTAATTTAAACTTTACAGACTTTTTTTTTAATATACCTGTGATGTTTTGCAGTCACGTTCCCTGATCTTGTCCTTGATGAGTTTTATTAATGATGTGATGTTGTAGAATTCAGCCTCTTCTAAAACACCTAAACCAGGGAATATATAAACAATCCATTTCTAATAATACTTCAAAAATGCTATCCATATTTAAGCAACACCACAAGAGAGTTTATCATTAGTGAATATCATCAGGGCTGTAACAAGGCATAGTCATGAGGCTGCAGGCAATATGCACAGTGTGGTGATGATTGTCCAGAATAATGCTACTTGAAACACAATATTGCTTTCCTCCAATGCCATTTATTTGGCAGTAGTAAGTCACAACAAATTATGATTTGTTTATTTACTGTTATTTTGCTCCACCAAAGCAAATAGTTCTATGATCCCAACATTCAAGTATTGCTAAGCAACACAAACAACAACTGAAGAATGGGGTAAGTTTAGTCTTTTTACTCACATGTACAATGAAATTTGCTATTGTGCATCCATTATTGCTTATATATACAGCCTTCCTCCCGTCACTTATGCTAGCCATCTAGTGGCTTAAGATTCCTGAAAAGAACCACAATTATTTTACCATCATCACACAGCTATTCTGGGTGGCTGAATGGGATGATAAACCAGATCGTCAATGATGGAGTAGCTCATTCTGGTCTGATGAAATCTCCCTGAGAGTGCGCAAACCTGCTGACTGCTGACCTTGAGCACAGCCTAGATGCAGACCCACTTGAGGATCATTGTGTATCAGTTTGCCAAACATTGGGGCAATTACCTAGGAAGAGTAACAATTTTTGGCAAATTACAAATGGCCAGATCTCGTGACCTTGGACAGTGCTCTTGACCTCAACTGGGATGCAGACATAAAAAAGGGGAGAGGGGGTGATTCTGTTGAGAAATAGGGCAATTGCCTAGGAGGAGTAACAATTTTCACAAAATTATAAGCGCTGACATCTCCTGACCTTGAGCACAACATTAATGTAGAAGTGATCATTTGGCATGAATTTGATGAGAATTAGGACAATTACCTAGGAGTAGTATTGATTTTTCTGAAATCACATACAGTCAAGTGAAAAAATTAGGAAACCCTGTATAAGCCTGTGTGTTTTTAACATATTTGGACATATGGATATTTAATAGCAATATTAAAAATACTGGGAGATTCATGTAATACAACTAAGCAATTAAAAATTAATTAAACTCACTGGAAAGAGGAGGAGATAAATACTTATTCAATGTTTTAATATTGGCAAGTAAAAAAGCTCTAACAAAAAAATGGATGTTGAAAGACTGTCCTACACCTGAAGATTGGATTAACGTGATTCAAGACATTTACTCGATGGAAAGGTTGACATTCGCACTGAGACAGGACATGGATGGGTTCATGAACTTTTGGCAACCCTGGATCGCATATGTGTCTTCCATTAGATCTAATCTTTGACAAATACCATTTCAATGATGGTCCCTCTCTTTGTTCCAATGCTACTCAGATGCTGTTTTACTTTTAATTACTTAATTTTCTGTTTGTTTGTTTTTTGCTGTTCTGTTTGTTTATTCGTTTTTTTTTTTTTTTATTTAATTCTCTTTAATTTCACTTTTTCTTTCACTTTAAAAAAAAAAAAGGGGGGTGTTGTAATAACTATCCTACCAATGTTGTCAAATAGCAAAAAATAAGGGAACGTGCGATGAAAATGTAAACAATGCAATGCTGTAATGACCTGTATACCCTTTACAAAAACTTAAATAAAAAAAAAAAAATTAAAGTCTTTTTTCAAATTTTCTGTAAAATGTAATTCTAAACAAATAGTGATGAATAAATTAGGACCCCCCCCCATTCATTCCCACTTAAAATGGCTAAAATAAATTTTAAAAAATGTAAATAAAAGCAAAAATAAGGTTAGAAATAGATATGTGAACATTTCTTAATAAAGAACTGAATATTTAAAGGGGTGTCCAAATTTTTTCCACATGACTAAGTCCCCAGATCTCCTGACTTTTGTCCTTGAGCACAACCCAGAAGCAGACCCACCTGATGATCGTTGTGAGTGAGTTTGGGGAGCAATGGGGCAATTGCCTAGGTGGAGTAGCAATTCCCGTGAAATGTTGACAGACAGACACCGCATTATCGCATTAGCTCTTTTTGGCTTCGCTGGAATGATTTGATTTTGATTTTGTATACTTTATTGATGCCCAGAGGGGAAATTGAGGGCATCCACCTGGATGGATGGAGGAAGCAGCCACGGTACGGCGCAATCCCTTAACCATTCACACACACATTCACACCTAGGGCCACTTTAGAGTCTCCAATTAACCTAACCTGCATGTTTTTGGCCTGTGGGAGGAAACCGGAGAAATCCCGGAGTAAACCCACACAGATACGGATGTGAGCCAATCAAATCTCATGCAGTCCATCTTGTTGGCAAGGAATTTTACATTTACAACCAAGAGACTAGGGAGAAGTGGTGTGTCTGTATAGAACACCTAGCACTTACTAATTAAAAATGCATTAAAAAAAAAAACTGACAGGGATGTAGTAGTTGATAAAATAAACAGGAGCTTTGTGACTTAAAAAAAGCAAATACTTTTTTTTTTACTTGCAATGCAAAACTATACATATTTTTTAATAAAGTAGTATTCTTATTTACACTCACTTCTTGTGACTGTTAAGGGAAGACCGAAAGCTATTTTTTTTCTAAAATAAAGCACTTGGCTTTGCACACTCACTTCTGATAGCTTTGTTTTACTTGTATTTCATTTTCAAATGAAGACTTTATTTTATTTGAAATAAAAAAACATTGATTTTATTTATAGATATGTATTTGTTGCATATCCAACTACCATCCCTCCAATCCAGTTCAATGTTACACTGAAGTGTTGTTGAAATATAGGATAATAGATTACTCTATGTAATTTGACAGTTTTTAACCCCTTGCACTCTGGTCAATTTCCCTAAAAACGCCAAAAAATAACATACCCAAAGTAAATCAAAAGCTGTTCTTCAACCCTTTGCAACATCTTCATGGAGTTGGTCTCATTTAAAAGAAAACACTTTGAATTTTTTGGCAAAACAGTCATAATCTCTCTAAGTGCTCCGGCCACTGAGCAACAGTCATCTAAACATACTGAACTTGAAGAAAATAAATTTCGCCTGGGTGTTTTTTTGGATACAAATGCTTGCAAATAACACACAGCTGTCAGATATGGGCTGGAAAATGCAACAGAAATGTAGAACCAAGTATTATCCAGCTGAGGTCAAAATTTTGTAACAATACCACAAAAAATGAATATATTACACAGCTTTTTTCTTAGGTTGTTCCCAAGCGTTTTTGAACTGTGCCAAACGGCACAGTTTGGAAAAACGTCTGACTTTTGAATGATTCAATATAGAAGCTTCATCTTGGGCTCTTATGAAAGGTGAAGGGCTGTGTGTGTGTGTGTGGGGGGGGGGGGGTTGTTTATTCATTCATGAATGAATGAATGAACAAACAAGCCCCCACACACAAAGAAGCATGCCACGTAAAAAATGTGTGGCTTTTTTTTTTTTTACAAGAAAAAATAACCTACAGTGCACTAAAAATTATACTAAAATATTTGTAATGGACTTCCGGTTATGGCTGCCACGTAGGACGGACGTGTCTCGCTCTGCTCTGCTCCTGGAAAAAAAAAAAATCGGCAAATAACTCTCTCATTTGGGACAGAACGTATCCCAGCATTTGGGCGAAGATATGTCGGCGAAGCCTAAGGCTGGAAAACCAGGAAAAGGAAAAAGCGAGCCGCCGAAACAGTCCAAATTAACGGACTTTCAGGTCTGTGACGCAGTAAACAAAACTCCATATATGGCGGAGGAGGCTGGCAACGCTGCGATATCTGCGGGGTATGGCGCAGATGCGCTGATGGCTGCCATGAGTTCAATGAGAGCGGACTTTTCCTCTAGATTTGATGGGATTATGACAGCGTTGGAAGGAATAAGAAAGGAATTGGGTGACTGTGTAGAACGAACGGCGCAGATGGAGCTCCGTCTCGCTAGTGCTGAAGATGACGTCACCCGTCTTCAATTAAAGGTGCGCACTTTGGAAAAAAAAAATAAATCTCTGGAAGATAATATTTTGGATTTGGAATCTCGGTCGAGACAGAATAATTTGAGGCTGGTGGGTCTTCCAGAGGAATCAGAAGGTCGGGACGTATGCTCCTTTCTGGAAAAGTGGATTCCGGAGGTGCTGGGCAGCGAGGAGTTGCAATCAGCAGTGGTTCTGGAAAAAGCACATCGTATTGGCCCACGGAGAGATAAGGGACCGCCGAGGACCTTAATTATGAAGTTTCTTAGCAACAGAGACAGGATGAAGATCTTCAACGCTGCACGAGCTAAAAAAGGAGAGATTAAACACCAGGACCAGCAGGTGCGGTTCTACCCAGATTTGGCCACAGGAATCCAGCAATTGAGGAAGCAGTTTGATCCCGTACGTAAGGAGCTGCGCAACCTTGGGATTCGTCATGGTGTAATCTATCCTGCGAGACTGCTGACCACGTATGAGGGCAGAACCCACATCTTCAAGACCCCAGAGGAGGCGCAGGAGTTCATCAAGAAGATCAAAGAAGAAGAAGAGACTGGTGGGAGCTAAGCATGAACAAAATATAAGGTAGAATAATTAAGCATTTGCACAGGCATCTGACTGACTTGAAGTAAATAGTAAGTTTACAAAATATAGATTGTATTATATATTAAAAAAACAAAACAAAAACAAAACAAACAAAAAAAAAAACTATGATGTACAAAGTTGTTAAAAATTTTGGAGTTAAGTTGGAAAACTACAGAGGAGAGTTAATGTTACGTCATTAAAAGCAGTAGAGTTAGGGTGATTGGGAGGATGAAGAAGGAGTGGCTTAGGCTGTTCCCCGTGGGTGTGGAACGGTCGATGGCTATATCGGGAGACAGAATTTTTCTTTTGATTTTGGGGGGTTTGCCACAAGTGTGGGAAGGGGAAATTTGTTTGTGTGTAGTTTGTAGGATGAATGTTCAACCACTCATGTTTTTGCTTCTCTGTATGAGCATGTTTACACTGCAAGGTAATCCCAAACTCTCTATTGATCATGGACCAAAGTGTTAATCTTAATTTAACTTCATGGAATTGCAGAGGTCTACAAAATTTAAAAAAACTTAAACAAGTTATGAATAAAATAAAGGACATGGGTTCAAGAATTGTGTTTTTACAAGAAACTCATCTGATAGAGGAGGATGTTAAAAGAATTAGGAGTAGATGGCAGGGAAGTGTATTCACCTCTTCATTTTCATCCCGAGCCAGGGGAGTTATGACTCTCATACATAAATCAGTTCCTTTTCAAGTGAAAAATGTAATTGGAGACAAATTTGGAAGATATGTAATCATTCAAGGTTCTTTGCTATTAGAAAATATAAATCTTGTGAACTTATATGGTCCCAATATAGATGATCAGAAGTTCTTTGCTAATTTATTTCTCATCTTATCATCACTTACAGGGCAACATATAATAGCAGGGGATTTTAATTGTACATTGAATCCAGGTGTGGATAGATCAACAGGACTGGATTGTACGCACATTGGATGTAGGATGACTATTAATCATTTTATGAAAGAATTGAGATTGTTAGATATATGGAGAGAAATGAAACCACAAGTTAAAGCCTATTCTTGTTATTCCAGTACCTACAAGACATTCTCACGTATTGATTATTTTTTGATTTCCACAGAATTAAGGTCCAAGATTCAAAACTGCTTTTATGATAACATCGTGATCTCTGATCATGCACCCTGCTGTCTAATATATGTAGATAAAAAATTGACAAAGGAATCAGGTAGATGGCAATTTCAGCATAAATGGCTTCAGGATGAGGAATTTGTCAAGTATATAGAAAAACAGATAGACGAGTTCTTTGACATCAATACTACACAAACATCAGCATGTGTAAAGTGGGAGGCTTTCAAAGCTTTTATTAGGGGACATATTATTAGTTATACAGGATCAAAATCTAAGAAGACTCGAGAGGAGAGAGCTAAATTGGAACATAAAATAAAAAGTCTTCAGGAAAAAGTGTATGCAGGAAGTGACCCAAGGTTGGAGAATGAATTACTGATTTTGAGAGCTGAATACGACAAAAAATCAGCGAATAGAGCTGCCTCGAGTCTTCTAAGATTGTTTCAATCTTTTTATGAACAAGGTGAAAAATCAGGAAAATTATTAGCATGGCAGATTAAACAATTGGAAATTAAAACACCAATTACCAGTATTATAAGTAATGGACAGGTAGTTATAGATCCTTTAGAAATTAATAGAGCCTTTAGAGATTACTATGAAAAATTATATGATACCAAAAATGAACCTGATTTAACAAAACTAAATGGGTTTTTGAACGAACTATCTATACCGTGTATACCAAATGAAAACAGGGAGATATTGGAGTCTAAAATTAGTCAAGAAGAAGTTGGGCTAGCCATTGATAATATGAAATCAGGAAAAAGTGCAGGACCAGATGGTCTTCCAGTTGACCTTTATAAAAAATTTAAGAATAAATTAATAAAACCTTTTTTGGAAATGGTTTTAGAAGCATTTCAAAATAATAATTTACCATCATACATAAATAATGCCTTAATTATACTGCTGCCAAAACCAGGTAAGCCCTCTAATAAATGTGAAAATATGAGACCAATAAGCCTATTAAACGCCGACCTTAAGATAATAATCTGTAAAATTTTAGCAAGACGAATACAAGAAATTTTACCAAATATTATTAATCGAGATCAGAATGGCTTTATAAAGGGTAGACAAGGCTTCCATAATGTAAGAAGACTATTTAATATTATTTATTTTAATAAAGAAGCACCGGATACAGCTCTCCTATCATTGGACGCCGAAAAGGCCTTTGATAGAGTTGAATGGCCCTTTCTTTTTGAAGTCCTACAAAGGTTTGGACTTGGAAATAATTTCATAAAATGGGTTCAAATAATATACAATAATGCTACAGCAGAAATCCTAACAAATAACAATATTTCAAAACCAATAAAAATCAATAGAGGATGTCGACAAGGCTGTCCACTTTCACCTTTACTGTTTACTATGGCAATTGAACCTTTAGCGATAGCGATACGTTTACATTCACAAATATATGGAATTAAAGTTGGACCAACAGAACATAAAATCTCCCTGTACGCCGATGATATAATTTTGTTTATGTCGAATCTAAAAAAATCAATTCCAACCTTGTTGAATTTAATAAAGAATTTTGGGGAAATATCAGGATATAAAATAAATAAAACTAAATCTTCAATATTAATGCTAAATGAGACCCAGAGAAATTACCCAGCCCCTGAGGCAAATCAATTCAATGTTGTAAATCAGTTTAAATATTTAGGAATCCAAATTATGCCTAAGCTAGAATCAGTCGCCAGCGTCAACTATGAAGCCTTAATGTCAGATATCAATGAGTTAACTCAGAGATGGATGTCACTACCAATGTCGATGATCGGGAGAATCAATATACTTAAAAGTAATATTTTACCTAAAATACTTTATTTATTTCAATACATTCCCTTATCACCACCTTTAGATCTATTCTCAAGAATAAAAAAAAAGTTAGTGGAATTTATATGGAACAACAGGAGGGCTAGATTACGTCTGTCTTTATTATATTTACCATTTGATCGTGGAGGTCTGAAATGTCCAAATTTTATGTTGTATTATTGGTCGGCACAACTGAGGTCTATGACATATTATTTTTCATCAAATGATCTCCCTCACTGGACTGAAATGGAATCATACAATTTACCTTTACCTCTTCCCATATTCATATACTCAGATTCGGCAAAAAAATTACAAAAACAAGTTAAAAATCCATTTGTAAAGCATATGATCAAAATATGGTGTGAAGCTAAAAACTATTTAAAAGAACCACAGTTATTGTCACAATTTAGTCCAATATGGGGTAATCAATATTTTAAACCAGGGAGAGCGGACGCTGTATTTAAAGTATGGAATTTAAAAGGGATACAAAAGATTCAGGATTTATATTTGCCATGTGCAGACAACATAATGTCTTTTGAAGAGCTGAGGATCAAATTTAATCTCAATAGAACACATTTTTTTAAATATCTTCAACTTAGAAACTTTATTCGATCAAATCAAAATAAAGCTCTCACTCGACCTATTTATTCATCCTTGGAAAAAATGATGATGAAAGATAGTAAAAGAAGGGGTATTATTTCAGAGTTTTATAACTCATTGACACTATCTTCAAGTGAAAATTCACTGAAAAGATTAAACTACTGGAAAGAAGATCTGCAAATTGAAATTTCAGAGGAACAATGGGAATTGGCTTGTACAGAAGCTCAAACCAAATCAATAAATGCACGCCTTAAATTGATACATTTCAAATGGTTAATGCGGATGTATGTTACACCGGAGGAGTTAAATAGATATAACAAAAATATACCAGATACATGCACAAAATGCATGGAAAGTAAAGGAACCCTATTTCATTGTTTATGGGAATGTAGATTAATAAGAATGTTTTGGGAAGAGGTGAGGGTAACAATTGAAAAAATAATCTCAAAACAAATCATACTGAATCCTAAACTGTTTTTGTTGGGTCTGTACCCAGAAAAGCATAATTTTAATAAAAGTGAAAGAACATTCATAGACCTCAGTTTGCTTAATGCCAAAAAATGTATTGCACTATTATGGAAAAAGACTCATAGACCAGATGTGACTCAGTGGTTAAGACAGATGTTAACAAACCTTCCATTAGAAAGAATAACATATATACTGAAATCAAAGGAAATTGTGTTTGAGAATATATGGAGACCTTTTATTGATTATGTAAAAAATTTAAACATAACTCTTGAAGAAGAAGGTGAATGATGTGTGTGGACCTTGTAAATTCCAAACTGGTGAACATAATATGTATACTTATGTATTGGATTGTCTAGACTAAACAGAGGAGCATTGTTGAAGACTTGATTTTGTTGGTGGTTGTTGGTGTTTTTAGTGCATTTTTTTTTTTTGTAGTACTTTAGCGTTAGTGTTTGATTGTTTGTATCATGTTTGTTAAAAAAAAAAAAAAGGTTCAATAAAGATATTGTGGAAAAAAAAAAATATTTGTAATGTAGAAGACAACAACTCCCACCACCCCCCGCTACAGAGGACGGACATCGCTCATCGCTACATGACGGAAAGCTGTGAAGGTGCGCCGCGGTCTACTACGCACAGTTGGACTAAAATATCTGCAATATATCTGCAATCCGCTACAGAAGAGTAGTGGGGGGGGGGGGGTTTCACAACATGACGGGGGGGCCGTTCGCAACATGACGGACGCGAATTTACCGATCAGTCAAAAGTCATTTGGATTACAATTTTCAGGGATAAAGAATAATTTAGCTTATAACACTTACCTGTCCACAACAGCAGTGTAGCTGGCGAACTTCTCTTCCTCATTGTTAGACGAACATGACGCTGGTCCGCTTGTTACGGACTCGTGGTTCTGGTCACGCGACCCGGTCAAACCATAAATTTCATTATTGCGGTTTTGCGCTTCCATGATTGCGGTTTTGGCGAATGATTTTTCAAAACAAATAAGAACAGTAGTAAGAAAAAAAGACTGGTGAACGCCTGTGTGTCACCCAGCCTTACACAAAACAGCTTTCAAACTTCTGTGCTTCAATTGGCTGGCTGTATTCGCAGCCGTTGGTAGGCGGGTCCTTCTTGCTAGGTTTTCAGTCATTGGTTCTTCAAGGTTTCAGAAACCCAATTCAAGGCTCTTATTAGTCGAATGAGAGGTCAATCACATCTAAACCAATCAAAGCACTCCTTTGGCTTTCTGTTCGCGGCTGTGTGGAAGAACGGAAATGCAGCTTTTTTTTTCAGTGCGCTCTAGGACGCAGCGCTCTCGTGCGCTCTAGGACGCAGAGACGTGTCCGCCCGCGGTACACCGGAGTGCAAGAGGTTAAATCAACATTTGCAACTAGTAAACAAGACAAGGCAGCTTCAGTATATATACCACTAAATTATAATGTAAATTTGAGGTTATGTTGCCCTGGACCTTTGCTTGAGGAAATATTCTCCACCTGGCCTCTGAATTGTAACTGAATACTGTATACAGTATTGCATTCAGCTTACAAGTGAATTTCAGTTACTATAATTAACGATAATTAAAAGACCCGTAAAGCAGAGTGACACAAATCTTAGTGTTATTCTCAAATATCAGCACTCCTGCAATGCCCACTGTCCATTCAACACACTCGGTCTGAACTGTTAGAAGTCTGTTAAGTCATACTCCAATTAAATGGATGTGAGAATGATGTGCCTCATCTTGATCATGAAACTAAACCATTTGGAGGAAAGCATTACAATTTAAAATAAAATAGGACAATCAATTATGGAGTTAAATATTACACATTTTCCACAGAGACATTACCTTCTTCTGCCAAGTCCCTGTTGAGCACCAGTTTGCCATGCCTCAAGTAGTTGAGCACTGGCCCAAAGTATGTAGGGTCTCTGTCTATGAGATAGGCACCCGTTTCATCCTGAAAAAGACAGGCAAGGTTAAGTGAGAATTAAATAATTAGTGTATCTTTCAACAAGCTAGAAATTATCTAATGAAAAAGAAAATTATTTTAGATGGCGTATTCTAAAATAAGAGAGTTGCTGGTTTAAAATGAATAAAAAGAAAAGACAAATCAAACTATTTGTGACATCACTGTGGTTACATCCATATTTACATACAGTATGTGTGCTTCATGTGAACAAAGCAGCAAGAGAGCAAATATGCTTTTTCTGAGTTAACTCCAAGCCAGCATTTTTTAAATTTCATGACTTTCCTCGATTGAGACGGAAATAAAACGCTTCTAAAAATGCCACCCCAGTTTAAAATTAATTGATGAGTGACCAAATGAACTGCATTAGTGAACAAAACTCATGGGACGAGAATACCCAGGTCAGCTCCTGTGCTGATTATTTCCACAGTGAACAAGGGGGCATGTGCACAGGGACCCACACAAATTACAGCTTTGGGATATCACTTCTGTATTCCCACAGGTCTTGGGTTTGATCCAATTCCTCCACAACCGCTGGGTATTCCCCTATTTCTGTGATTAGACTGGCTGTGTGTCATGGGGGGGTGGGATGCTGAAACAATTGGAGCAGAACAGGGAAAAAAAAATTGGAACAGAAGGCCAAATCCATCAAGGGAACCAGGAGAAATTACTCTGGCATAAACAATTAGGCTACTCTGGTCTGCAACATGAAATATTAGTTAATTTGTAAAGCAGTTCACGTCTACAGTATGTTTACTGCAATGTGACATTTGGTCAGTAAAATGTGCTTGACATTTGGAAAAAAAAAAAAAAAAAACCAACACTGAACAGAGGCCTTTAGTAAAGCCTGTATGAATCCATAGACACTACAGAATATTTGAATTGTCTGAATAGCATGTCTTCTGGGCCAGTCTTGGCAAATTAGCAGCATCACTGGATGAAGCATCTTGTGACATTATTTACACAATAACACAGAACTGACTACAGGCCATGGAGACAGGGATAACAGGCTCCAACTGGCACACGCAGTGAACATTATCATCCAGAAATTATTTTAACTCGAATCCCATTAATATTTTTTTTTCTTATAATGAGAAACTGTCCCTATGAAGTTTCCTTTGTAATGACTGTTTAAGCCCTCTTGGCTGGTTGACCTCTTTTCTGTGTCAAAAATACTACAACGGTGCGCAGAGGAGCTCTATTCTGGTCTCAATGTGCCATGCCATTTTTTTTTTTTTTTTTTTTAAACAATTTCACAGTCACAAATACAGGTGGGCCTGCATGGAACACACAGAGAGGCACAACTAGGCCAAACCAGTTGATTTTCACACAGGAAGTTTAGCTTAATCATTTTCATTTACACAATTTGATCATGTATAGTGAAAAAACTCTGAACAATGTTACAATTTCTTTTGAGTAAATTGCTAGCCCATCTCCAGCTAATGAAATTTAAACAAAGACCCCTCCTCTGTTGAAATGGAAAAAGCATTACTATTTTGAATCAACTTCCAACTACCATGCATAGTCATTTCTTGTATGTACTTAACTATGTAAGAAATTGAAAATATGTAATTAGAATGCATGCAACTGAAACGCGGACCCACACCTTTTGCAGCCCTAGTTGTCCACCATACATATAATTGCCCAGTAATTAATTGTCACAATTTTCATCCATCTATCCATCCATCCATCCATCTTCTTCCGCTTAATCCTTTTCGGGTCACGGGGGGGCTAGAGCCTATCCCAGCATCTTTTGGGCGAGAGGCAGGGTACACCCTGGACAGATCGCCAGTCCATCGCAGGGACAACACAGAGAGACAGACAACACCATAGGTGCTGATGCCTTGGTGCTTGTTTGCAACATTAATGGAAACATACCTACTGTATGATGTGTAGGAAGGTGTGAAAGTGTAAAGGTTTGAAAAAGGCTTCCAGAGTGCAATCATTTTGCTGGCATTTTTTTTTTCTCCTCCATGTCCACGGGAGAAAAATGGTCAGCAACACATACAGTTAGTTCCATATATTTTTGGACACCGAGACAAATTTTGTTATTTCAGCAGTTTACCAAAATGTATTCAAGATACAGTTATATAATCAATATGGCCTTAAAGTGCAGACTCTCAGCTTTAATTTGAGAGTATTCACATCCAAACTGGAGTTGCAGTTTAGGAACTGCAATCATTTCTATACAAAATCTCAAAAGGGGATCAAAAGCAATTGGACAATTGACTTTAAAGCCATTTCATGGCCTGCATGGGTTATTCTCTAATTAATCCATCATCAGTCAAGCAAGTTAAAGGTCTGTAGTAGTAGATTAGTTTATTTGACAGGGACAGTGCAATAAACATAGACAATTAATCAAAGACAATCAATCTGATGTGTTGCACATAGAGTATATAGCTATTAGCTAATTTGCAACTCTTGTCCCTGGATGGGTCTGGAGTTGATTCCAGGCGTGGTATTTGCATTTGAAAGCTGTTGCAGTGAACCCACAACATACGGTCAAAGGAACACTCAATGGAAGTGAAACAGACCATCCTGACGCTGGATAAAAGAAGAAATCAGGGAGACAGTGGAAATGTTAGGAGTGGCCAAATCAACATTTTGGTACATTCTGAGAAAAAAAAAAGTGCACTGGTGAGCTTGGACACTCAAAAACGCCTGGATGTCCACAAAAAACAAGAGCGATGGATGCTGGAAAGCTTCTTTCCATGGTGAAGAAAAACTCCTTCACAATATCCACTCACGTGATAAACACTCTCCAGGAAGGAAGTGTATTAGTTTCTAAGTCTACCATAAAGAGAAAAAGTTAGAGAAAATACAGAGTGTTCACAGGTGCAAACCACTAACCATCCTCAAAAATAGAAAGGCCAGATTGAATTTTGGAAAAAAAAAAAAAAAAAAGAAAAAAAAAAAAAACTAAGGAAGCCAGCCCAGTTCTGGGACAGCATTCTTTAAAGAGATTAAACCAAAATCAACCTGTACCAGAATGATGGGAAGAAGAAAGTATGGAGAAGGATTGGAACAGCACATGATTCAAAGCACACTATGTATTCTATAAAACATGGTGGAGGCAGTGTGATGCATGGACATGCATGGCTTCCAGTGGCATTGGGTCAACAGAGTTTATTACCTCTGCCAAGGAGGCAATGTAATCGGGGTGGTTTGTCAGTCTGATTGTTAGGCAGGATTATGCAAAAACTACTGGATGGATTTTGATGAATATTTCACCAGAGGTTGACCTCGGGCCAAGGATGAACCCATTAAATTTTGGTGATGATCCGAGAGTGGATACCTCCACCAAGGACTTTGTATATGTGCAGCATGATTACACAAAAACTACTGGATGGATTTGGATAAAATTTTCACCAAAGGTGGTCTTTCGGATAGAGAGGAGCCAATTACATTTTGGTGATGATCCAAGAATGCATACCTCCACCAAGGCGCTCATCTTCTCACAGTGTGTTAGCAAGAATCCTCAAAAACTACTGGATGGATCTGGATGAAATTTTTTACCAGAGGTGGTCCTTGGCTTACAGAGGAACCAATAACTAGCTAGTGAGATAGCTAAGTGTGGAAAAAGTGTTAGCGCCCTTCTTGATTTCTCATTTTTTGTATGTTTGTCACACTTAAATGTTTCAGATCAAACAAATTAGACACTTGTCACATTAGACAAACACAAGTAAACACAAAATGCAGTTTTAAATGAAGGTGTTTATTATTAAGGGGAAAAAAAAAAATCCAAACCTACATGGCCCGGTGTGAAAAAGTGATTGTGCCCCCCCCCGTTAAAACATAAATTAACTGTGGTTTATCACATCTTTGGAAAGCTGAGTTCAATTTCTCTAGCCACACCCAGGCCTGATTACTGTCACGTCTGTTCTCAACCAAGAAATCACTTAAATAGGACCTGCCTGACAAAGTGACGCTGCTGAGGACACAGTCCGAGGACGGATAATTTTTTACACATAGAGTTGTTCAGAACTCCTTTTACATACATATAGTGATGATGATTAAGTCGGTGGCAGTAATACACCTGTGAGCTGGTTGCCAACCGCAAATCAAATCTAAAAAGAATAAGAATAAGAAGTGAAGTACACCAAAAGATCCTCAAAAGCTAGACATCACGCTGCGATCCAAAGAAATTCAGGAACAAATGAGTGGCTGGCTGACCAAAATCACCCAAAGAGCACAGCGACGACTCATCCAAGAGGTCACAAAAGACCCCACAACCATCCAAAGAACTGCAAGCCTCACTTGCCTCAGTTAAGGTCAGTGTTCATGACTCCACCATAAGAAAGAGACTGGGCAAAAATGGTGTGCATGGCGAAAACCACCGCTGAGCAAAAAGAGCATAAAGGCTTGTCTCAGTTTTGCCAGAAAACATCTTGATGATCCCCAAGACTTTTGGGAAAATACTCTGTGGACTAACAACACAAAAGTTGAACTTTTTGGAAGGCGTGTGTCCCATTACATCCAGTGTAAAAGTAACAGCATTTCAGAATAGGACCAGCATACCAACAGCAAAATATGGTGGTGGTAGTGTGATGGTCTGGGGCTGTTTTGCCGTTTCAGGACCTGGAAGACTTGCTGTGGTGGAACCATGAATTCTGCCATCTACCAAAAAATCCTGAAGGAGAGTGTTCAGCCATCTGTTCGTGACCTCAAGCTGAAGCGCACTTGGGTTCTGCAGCAGGACAATGATCCAAAACACACCAGCAAGTCCACCTCTGAATGGCTTGAGAAAAACAAAATGAAGACTTTGGCGTTGCCTAGTCAAAGTCCTGACCTGAATCCGATTGAGATGCTGTGTGGCATGGCCTTAAAAAGGTGGTTCATGCTCAAAAACCCTCCAATGTAGCTGAATTACAACAATTCTGCAAAGATGAGTGGGTCAAAATTCCTCCACAGTGCTGTAAAAGACTCACTGCCAGTTATCGTAAACGCTTGATTGCAGTTGTTGCTGCTAAGGGTGGCCCAACCAGTTATTAGGTTAAGAAGGCAATCACAATTTCACACAGGGCCATATAGGTTTGGATTTTTTTCCCCTTAATAATAAACACCTTCATTTAAAAAATGCATTTTGTGTTTGCTTGTGTTATCTTTGTCTAATATTTAAATTTGTTTGATGATCTGAAACATTTAAGTGTGACAAACATCACTCTATTAAAGCAATAAATCTGTGTGTGTGTCACGCTTCATAGGACATCATAGGACAGCCTATGATCTCTGCCTGAACATCATAGGACGTCCTATGATGTATTCCGGCATCATAGGACACATAGAAATGTGTCTTTATGATGTCACACAAAGATTTGTCTATGTGTCGACAAATGTTTTTATGATGTCACATAGACCACAGAGATCATAGGATGATTTGTCTTTATGATGTATGATGTCACATAGAGCACAGAGATCATAGGACATCCTATAGGACACATAGATAAATATGTCTTTATGATGTCATAGACAGTGTCTTTGAACTCAGGCATCATACGACAAATAGACAAATGTGTCTTTATGATGTCACACTGACCATGTGTCTTTATGATTTTCATGATCCTGTCCATGAACTGGAATTACAACGCACCTATCCCTCAACCAGTGGTCTCAACGAAGAAGAAGACCCACCAGATGGAGAGCAATAGAATGACGACAACTGCTGCACGTCAGAAAAGATGCCATGAAGATGAAACACCTGAGGTTCCAGCAGTACACTGCACCCGTCTGAGACAGGAGGACACCCTTCACCAGCATAGGGTACGACAGACTTTAAAGCACGTTTCTAGGACATCATAGGATGGCCTGTGATCTCTGCCTCATTATCATAGCATGTCCTTTGAACTCAGACATCGTAGGACGACTCGCCATGCCTACATGACGCCAAATGTGTAACCTTGACGAATGCCAGTCTACACTACAAATGTGTAAAATGCCAAGCAAAGCACTGATTTTCTCCAGGTGCTCCGGTTTCTTGGTTTCTACAGGCATGCACGGGCCTTCCTGAACAGGGTCGAAAGCAACTTTTTCAGGATCGTGCCCATGAACTGGAATTACGACGCACCTGTCTCTCAACCAGTGGTCTGAACGAAGAAGAAGACCCACCAGATGGAAAATAGAATGAGGAGAACTGCTGCACGTCAGATAGGATGCTGTGAACATGAAACACCTCAGGTTCCACCAGTACGTTGCAGGCATGACTGTGAACAACACAGCCGTCTGAGATAGGAGGAGACCCTTCAGTGGTCTGAACGAAGAAGAAGACGACCCTCCAGATGATGTCTATATGATGACACAGACAGAGCAAGACATATACAGGGTTCAACCCTTGAACCCTTTGAACCCTTGTCCAAATGCCAGGTTTTTGTGATGTAAAGAAATGAGACCAAGATAACTCATTTCAAAACTTTTTCCACCATTAATGTGACCTATAACCTGTATAACCCACTGGGAAAACAAAATGAAATCTTTTAAGGGGAACAATAAAAAATACATTTTCAATAATCTGGTTGCATAAATTTGCACCCCCTTAAGCTAATACTTTGTTGCAGTACCTTTAGCTTTTATTACAGCACTCAGTCTTTTTGGATAGGAGTCTATCAGCGTGGCAAATCTTGACGTTTCAATATTTGTCCACTCTTCTTTGCAAAAACGCTCCAAATCTGTCAGATTGCGAGGGCATCTCCTGTGCACAGGCCTCTTCGGATCACCCCACAGATGTTCGATCAGATTCAGGTCTGGACTCTGGCTGGGCCATTCCAAAACCTTAATCTTTTTCTGGTGAAGCAATTCTTTTGTTGATTTGGATGTGCGCTTTGGGTCACTGTCGTGCTGAAAGATGAAGATAATGAGAAGTGTTGTGTTTGCACCAAATATACCTTTTGAATTATGGCCAAAAAGTTCAACCATAACACATTTTCCCACAGGGATTTGGGAGATTTCAAACGTGTTTTTGCAAATTGTAGCCGGGCTTGGATGTCTTTCTTTGGAAGAAAAGGCTTCCATCTTGTCACCCTAGATGGGAGATTATTGTCACATGTACTTAACAGCCAGTACTTGCCAGAAATTCCTGCAGCCCTTCAATGCTGCTGTTGGCCTCTAGGCAGCCTCCCTGACCAGTTTTCTTCTCATATTTTCATCAATTTTGGAGGGATGTTCAGTTCTTGGTTAATGTCACTGTTGTGCCATATTTCCTCCACTTGATGACTGTCTTCACTGTGTTCCATGGTATATTTAATGCCTTGGAAATTCTTTTGGACCCTTCTCCTGACTGATACCTTTGAACAATGAGATCCCTCTGATGCTTTGGAAGCTCTCTGCGGACCATGGCTTGTGCTGTAAGATGTGACTACAAAAATGTCAGGAAAATTTATCTTTTGTTCTTATTAAAGACAAAAATAGAATAGAAAGGAGATGTCTTTACCTTAACATGTCTCGACTGTACACTGCAGCCTTCGTCAGAAGAGTCTTTGGCGAAGGCTGCAGTGTACAGTCGAAACATGTTAAGAAGGTAAAGACATCTCCTTTCTATTTTATTTTTGTCTTTAATAAGAACAAAAGAAATAATTAAAAGAAGACAAAATGAACCTACAGTGGGGTAAAAAAGTATTTAGTCAGCCACCAATTGTGCACGTTCTCACACTTAAAAGATGAGAGAGGTCTCCAATTTTCATCATAGGTATACCTCAACTATGAGACAAAATGAGAAAAAAAAAATCCAGAAAATCACACTGAAGGATTTTTAAAGAATTTATTTGCAAATTATGGTGAAAAATAAGTATTTGGTCAATAACAAAAGTTCATCTCAATACTTTGTTATATACCCTTTGTTGGCAGTGACAGAGGTCAAACGTTTTCTGTAAGTCTTCACAAGGTTTTCACACACTGTTGCTTGTATTTTGGCCCATTCCTCCATGCAGATCTCCTCTAGAGCAGTGATGTTTTGGGGCTGTTGCTGGGCAACACAGACTTTCAACTCCCTCCAAAGATTTTCTGTGGGGTTGAGATCTGGAGACTGGCTAGGCCACTCCAGGACCTTGAAATGCTTCTTACGAAGCCACTCCTTCGTTGCCCGGGCAGTATGTTTGGGATCATTGTCATGCTGAAAGATCCAGTCACGTTTCATCTTCAATGCCCTTGCTGATGGAAGGAGGTTTTCACTCAAAATCTCACGATACATGGCCCCATTCATTCTTTCCTTTACATGGATCAGTCGTCCTAGTCCCTTTGCAGAAAAACAGCCCCAAAGCACGATATTTCCACCCCCATGCTTCACAGTAGGTATGGTGTTCTTTCTCCTCCAAACACGACAAGTTGAGATTTTACCAAAAAGTTCTATTTTGGTTTCATCTGACCATATGACATTCTCCCAATCCTTTTCTGGATCATCCAAATGCTCTCTAGCAAACTTCAGACGGGCCTGGACATGTACTGGCTTAAGCAGAGGGACACGTCTGGCACTGCAGGATTTGAGTCCCTGGCGGCGTAGTGTGTTACTGATGGTAGCCTTTGTTACTTTGGTCCCAGCTCTCTGTAGGTCATTCACTAGGTCCCCCCGTGTGGTTCTGGGATTTTTGCTCACCGTTCTCGTAATCATTTTGACCCCACGGGGTGAGATCTTGCATGGAGCCCCAGATCGAGGGAGATTATCAGTGGTCTTGTATGTCTTCCATTTTCTAATAATTGCTCCCACAGTTGATTTCTTCACACAAAGCTGCTTACCTATTGCAGATTCAGTCTTCCCAGCCTGGTGCAGGTCTACAATTTTGTTTCTGGCGTCCTTTGACAGCTCTTTGGTCTTGGCCATAGTGGAGTTTAAAGTCTGACTGTTTGAGGTTGTGGACAGGTGTCTTTTATACTGATAACGAGTTCAAACAGGTGCCATTAATACAGGTAACGAGTGGAGGACAGAGGAGCCTCTTAAAGAAGAAGTTACAGGTCTGTGAGAGCCAGAAATCTTACTTGTTTGTAGGTGACCAAATACTTATTTTCCACCATAATTTGCAAATAAATTCTTTAAAAATCAGACAATGTGATTTTCTGGATTTTTTTTCTCATTTTGTCTCTCATAGTTGAGGTATACCTATGATGAAAATTGGAGACCTGTCTCATCTTTTAAGTGGGAGAACTTGCACAATTGGTGGCTGACTAAATACTTTTTTGCCCCACTGTACTTGAGCTAATGTCAGGAAAAGCCCATTAGAACAGCTGAACTTTATTTGGGGTTAATCAGAGGCACTTTAAATGGTAGCAGATGTGTGCTGACTCCCATTTAACATGAGTTTGAATATGATTGGTTAATTCTGAACACAGCCACATCCCCAGTTATAACAGGGTGTGCATAATTTACAGACAGGTTATTGTAAGTTTTTTATTTTTCTCCTTAAAAGACTTCAGTTTGTTTTTCAATTGGGTTGTACAGGCTATAGGTGACATTAATGGGGGAAAAAGTTTTGAAATGATTTATCCTGGTCTCATTTTTTTTTACATCACAAAAACCTGGCATTTGAACAGGGGTGGGTAGATTATATTAACTGTTCATCACAGATGAATAGATGATGACCCGTATAGATACATGAATCGTACTAGCTGTAAAATGCAGGACTAGCGGGCGCAGGGTGAAATGTGAGGTACCAACTAGACTGTAAGATGCAGTATGGCAGCATTGTTATGGCCAAGATTCAAGATCAGAGTGAGTTATTGTACAGTGAAATGGCATGTGGCAGAAAAGATTTCCTGTACCTGACCGTTTGGCAGCAAAGCTGTAGCAGTCTGCTGGAGAAAGTGCTCCGCTGTCTGTCCAGTGTATGGTGGAAGGGGTAATCAGGATCATTTATTATGGATCGCAGTTTGTTCAGTGTCCTCCTCTCCACCACATTCTCAAAAGTCTCCAGCCTCAGACCAATTACAGAGCCAGCCTTCTTGATAATCTTGTCTGTTGGTGTCACTGGCTCTGATACTGCTACCCCAACGAACAGCAGCAAAGAAGATGGCGCTAGCAACAAGGGCCTGGTAAAAAGCACCAACATCTTGTTGCATACGAAGGATCTCAGCTTCCTCAGAAAGTAGAGTCTGCTCATTCCCTTCTTGTACGCAGCATCGGTGTTAGATTTCCAGTCCAGTTCATTGGTGATCATGACACCCAGGTATTTGTAGTCCTCCACAACCTCCACATCCTCCCTCCAATCCGCAATGGCTGTGAAGGCATCCTCTTCTTCCTGAAGTCAATCACCATCTCTCTGGTTTTGCTGACATTCAGCCTCAGGTGATTCTGCTCAGTCCACTCCACAAATCAATCTACCAGTGCCCTGTACTTCCCCTAATCTCCCGCTCTCATACACCCAAAAACAGCCGAGCCATCAGAGAATTTCTACAGGTGGCATGACTCGGAGTTGTACTGAAAGTCGGTGGTGTATAAGGTGAAGAGGAAAGGAGAAAGCACAGTCCCCTGTGGAGCTCCCGTATCACTAACCACCACATCAGACAAGACGCTGCCCAGCCGGGCAAACTGTGCCCTGCCTGTCAGGTAGTCAGTAATCCAAGAGATCACGGAGCTGTCAACCCCCATCACCCACAGCTTCTCACCCAGCAGCAGTGGCTGAATGGTGTTAAATGCACTGGAGAAATCAAAAAACGTGATTCTCACAGTGTCTCCTCCACCATCCAGGTGCAGGTGGGCTCGTTGCAGCAGGCAGATGACAGCGTCTTCAACTCCTAAATGGGGCCGATATGCAGAGGGTCCAGCCACATCTTCACCTGCGGCCAGAGGTGGGCTAAGACAAGTCTCCAGGACCTTCATCACATGAGATGTGAGGGCAACTGGTCGATAGACAATAAATTTGGTGTTGACCAGTGCTAAGTTTTTTTAGGACAATTTTGATGTGCTGAATCCAAAAATCACATTGGTTTTGCTCAATCAGGTCACCTTTTTGAACTATGACCACATGTTTTTTACCCTTTTGTTTACATGTACGGGTATTTTTGCTTTATATGATGCAAAATTCTTTTTTATTTCTTGAAATTTCTCGAACTCTGAAGAGTTTGCATGCACCAATTTATGACATGATGTCAAATTGTCATGATAGCTGATTACTGTTGGACTCTGAAGAGAGACATCCCTGCCGCTGAGCATTCTAGAGGTTCGAATAAACGGAAGTTGAAGCTCTGAATTTTGAACAATGATGACGTAACATTCAATTTACATGTACTTACCTTTATCAGTGTCTACTATTCAATTTACAGTAATCGAAGTTTGTAACATTTAATCAAACGGTTAGAAAACAATTTTTTCTCTTAAAAATCTATTTCGGATGAGAAATATTAACAAATCAACTGATAATGTCACAAAAATGTAATTGATTTAGTCAGAAGATCAGATTTTATAAAAATCAACTTAGCATAAAAACCTGACTTGATCGACAGAAACCAATGTCATTTTCGGATTTAGCGGTGCAAAATTGTCTTAAATCAGTTGAGAAAACGCAGACAACTTACAAAAAAATTATTTTTGTAACCCTGTGTAGTCATTCACGTCTGATGGAGACGACTTCTGGGGACAGGAACCAGACAGGACATATTCCACAGCACCGGTACCCTCTCCAGACTCAGGCTCAGGTTGTACAGATGTTTCAGTACCGGAGCTAGCTGGTTGGCACAGGTCCTCAGGATCCTGATGGAGATGCCATCAGAGCCTGCAGCCTGCCGCTGACGGAGTCTCTCCAGCTGTTTCTTAACCTGGTCTGTCGTCACAGTTATGTGGCGATTGGTGCTGATGTCCTGGGGGGGGGGGGGGGGGGGGTGCTGCACAGGAGAGTAAGGCGTTGTGGGGGTCTGGCTGTGTTGTAGGGGGTGAGTTGAACCTATTAAAAAAAAAACAAAAAAAAAAAACACTTCAGCTCATCAGCTCTCTCAAGGCTCCCCAATGTCCATCTGTCTCTCCCCTTACACCCAGGGATGTTTTTCATTCCGGTCTACACATCCTTCACATTACTCTGCTGGAGTTTATCTTCCAACTTCCTCCTGTAATTGCCTTTACACCTCCTCAGCATCTCTCTCAGTTCACGCTGCGCTCTCCTTGGTTCTTACCCGTCTCAAGACCTAAAAGCCCTCTTCTTGTTAAGAAATGCTTTCAGGTCACTGGTGATCCATGGTTTGTTGTTTTTCATAGAATCTGATGTATGTGAAGCAATCGGTCATATTGTCCATGTCCACCCCATGTGGTTCACAAAGTATGTCCCAGTCTGTCGTCCCGAAGCAGTCCTTTAGTGCAACAGCAGCCTCCTGTGTCCACCTCCTCACAGTCCGTGTGTAAGCAGGCTGCCTTTGCACAAGGGGAATGTACTTGGGGGGTTAACAGAATCAGGTTGTGATCTGATCTGTCAAGTGGGGGTAGAGCTGTGGCGCTGTATGCATCTCTGGCATTGGCATACAGTAGAGCCAGTGTTTTATTTTCTCTGGTGGGACAGTCAACAAACTGGTAGAAGTTTGGTAATTTTTTCCCCAGTGAGACGTGGTTAAAATCACCTGTGATGGCAAAAAAAATGCATCAGGGTGCTGCACCAGTAAAGTGACAATAGTGGAGCTGATGTCATCACAGGCCACCGCTGCATCAGCTGACGGACGGACGTAAACAGTAATCACAATGGCACACGTGAACTCTCATGGTATATAATAAGGTTGCATACTCTCAGCAAGCAGTTCAATGTCCGGGCTCCAGATATGTTCACTCACATAAATGTGTCCAGGATTACACCACCTTTCATTCACAAAAAGCACCAATCCTCCTCCCCTCCTTTTACCGCTACTTATAGCGTTCCTGTCCGACCGGATAGTCTTAAAGCCAGGGATCACTACGTTGTTGTCCGGGATATGCGAGTGTCACCACATTTCCGTAAAACACATGATACTACACTCACGATATTCCCTTTGCATCCTGACCAGTGCTGTGAGCTCATCTGCCTTGTTCCCCAGCAACCTCACGCTACCCGTGATGAATACCGGTACCGCCGGCTTGTGCTTCCTCCTCACCTTGGCTCCAGCCCTTCACCTGTGACGTCTTCTCTTCAGCTCAACTAGGATCAGGGGCTTTGCTCCGGGCAGCAGCGCAATCAACTGGTCACATGTGTAAACAATGCATTCACCCCCACCTCTTATTGTTCTCCATTGCCCCAAGGAAGAAAAATAAAAGAAAGACCAGGAGAAAAATAGAAAAACTTGGTCCAGTCGTTAATCCGAGTCTTACTACCCAGCCCTGATAAAAAGAAACATACTAGAATAAGCTAATAAAGACACAAAGACATGAGAGCTGCTGCTGTTATGGCCACCTATCCTTACGGCGCCGGGAAAAAGAAAGATCACCAAATGATTTTGGTGATGATCCGAGAATGCATACCTCTGCCAAGACTTCTTATAGCGTGTTAACAAGAATACTCCAAAACTACTGGATGGATTTTGATCAAATTTTTACCAGAGGTGGTCCTTGGCCTAGAAAGGAACTCATAACATTTTGGTGATGATTCAAGAATGCATACCTCCACCAAGGCTCTTACCTTCTCACAGTGTGTTCGCAAGAATCTTCTAAAACTACTGGATAGCCTTTGCTGCAATTTTCACCAGAACTGGCTCACGGCCTACACACACACACACACACACACACACACACACACACACACACACACACACACACACACACACACACACTAGATTGTGGAGGAGATCCATGGCGGACAGAAGGAGCCTTGGCGGAGGTATGCACTCTGAGTGCTTTTCTAGTTGATGATGTGGCAGAAGAAAGAAACAGCCAGATGAATTCTGAAGTGTAAAGGGATATACGTTTTGCTCGAATTCAGCCAAATGCAGCAAAGTTGATTGTATGACACTTCACAGTACAGATGGACAATGACCCAAAGCATACTCTGAAAGCAGCCCAAGAGTTTTCTAAGGCAAAGAAGTAGAATATTCTGCAATGGCCGAGTCAATCACCAGATCTCATCCTGATCAAGCATGCATTTCACTTGCTTAAGACAAAACTAAAGGTAGAAAGACCCACCAACAAGCAACAACTGAAGACAGATACAGTAAAGGCCTGGCAAATCATCACAAAGGACGGAGCCCAGCATTTAGTGATGCCCATAGGTTCCAGCCTTCAGGCAGTCATTGCCTATAAAGAATTCTCAACAAAGGGCAGCGATTTTTATGATGGCTCAGGATTTTACTTTTGTACTCCTTTCCAATAAAGTTACCAGTTAATTTACCTGATAAGTCTACAAGCTGGAAGACCTTAAAGAGTACATCGATAAGTGCTACAACCACCTTTCTGCGATGGGTAAAAAGAAGCAGATGCATGGAGCGGCGACCAACTCCACTCCTTCCAAATGCCCTCGATCCCTGGATTCATTCACAGAGTCACCTACCCAGACAGAAACTTCCAACTGCTCCCCTGAGGTTAGTAACACACCGTTATCCATAGACCAGAAACTCTCCATGCTGGATGCACGCATCTCACTTGTTGAGATTCTGCACAAGGAATTTCAGGAATTAAAACACAGTCTGGAATTTAGTTATAATCAAATTTGCACACTGACTGAGGAAAATGAACAACTGAAAAAAACTGTCAAAACTAACAGAGGATATGGCAACCATCAAAAAAAGACAACCAGATGAGGTAAACAATTCTAGACCTGCAAGCGCACTCAATGTGAGACAATTTAATATTCACTGGCATCCTGGAATCTTCCGACCACTCTCCACCCAATCCAGAAAAGACTCTAAAGGACTTTACAGTATATGCAATCTCAAGATCCCATCTGATACTGTTCAGATTACTTTTCATCGCATTCACTGCTTGGGCCCGCTGAACAAGGAACGTAAACATCCACGACCAATAATCGCAAAATTTGAGTACTACAAAGAAATGGTGGGGAAAAAAATGGAATGGAGCCGAAAGGATCTCACTCTGGCATGAACGATCAATTTCCTCAGGAAATTGACAGACGTAAATGTTTATTGCCCATCAGAAAGTAATTCCTCAAAAAGAAAAAAAAAATGAAAGCTGTTGTATCCGTGGATAAACTTTTTGTTAATGATCAATTTTACCGAGACTCAGCTGTAACTCTCTGGCTGTTCTAAATCCTGCATCGTGTATGAATATATGTGCAAATACAATAGTCTCAGTCTTATGCTAAATTCCTGCTGTCAGCATGTTCAACTAGAAAAGCACTCAGAAAGTGCATACCTCTGCCAAGGCTCCTTCAGTCTGTCATGGAGCACCTCCAAAATGTAATGGGCTTGTGTGTAGGCCTAGAGCCACTTGTGGTGAAAACTGTATCAAAGTCTGTCCATTAGTTTTGGAGTATTGTGGGTGACGCAATGTGAGAAGAGCCTTGGCTGAGGTACAGTGGGGCAAAAAAGTATTTAGTCAGCCACCAATTGTGCAAGTTCTCCCACTTATAAGATGAGCGAGGTCTCCAATTTTCATCATAGGTATACCTCAACTATGAGAGACAAAATGAGAAAAAAAAAAATCCAGAAAATCACATTGAAGAATTTTTAATGAATTAATTGGTAAATTCCTCGGTAAAATAAGTATTTGGTCACCTACAAACAAGCAAGATTTCTGGCTCTCACAGACCTGTAACTTCTTCTTTAAGAGGCTCCTCTGTCCTCCACTCGTTACCTGTATTAATGGCACCTGTTTGAACTCGTTATCAGTATAAAAGACACCTGTTCACAACCTCAAACAGTCAGATTCCAAACTCCACTATGGCCAAGACCAAAGAGCTGTCAAAGGACACCAGAAACAAAATTGTAGACCTGCGCCAGGCTGGGAAGACTGAATCTGCAATAGGTAAGCAGCTTTGTGTGAAGAAATCAACTGTGGGAGCAATTGTTAGAAAATGGAAGACATACAAGACCACTGATAATCTCCCTCGATCTGGGGCTCTACGCAAGATCTCACCCCGTGAGGTCAAAATGATCACGAGAACGGTGAGCAAAAATCCCAGAAACACACGAGGGGACCTAGTGAATGACCTGCAGAGAGCTGGGACCAAAGTAACAAAGGCTACATCAGCAACACACTACGCCGCCAGGGACTCAAATCCTGCAGTGCCAGACGTGTCCCCCTGCTTAAGCCAGTACATGTCCAGGCCCGTCTGAAGTTTGCTAGAGAGCATTTGGATGATCCAGAAGAGGATTGGGAGAATGTCATATGGTCAGATGAAACCACAATAGAACTTTTTGGTAAAAACTCAACTTGTCGTGTTTGGAGGAGAAAGAACACCATACCTACTGTGAAGCACGGGGGTGAAAACATCATACTTTGGGGCTGTTTTTCTGCAAAGGGACCAGGACGACTGATCCGTGTAAAAGAAAGAATGAATGGGGCCATGTATCGTGAGATTTTGAGTGAAAACCTCCTTCCATCAGCAAGGGCATTGAAGATGAAACGTAGCTGGGTCTTTCAGCATGACAATGATCCCAAACATACCGCCCGGGCAACGAAGGAGTGGCTTCGTAAGAAGCATTTCAAGGTCCTGGAGTGGCCTAGCCAGTCTCCAGATCTCAACCCCATAGAAAATCTCTGGAGGGAGGTGAAAGTCCGTGTTGCCCAGCGACAGCCCCAAAACATCACTGCTGTAGAAGAGATCTGCATGGAGGAATGGGCCAAAATACCAGCAACAGTGTGTGAAAACCTTGTGAAGACTTACAGAAAACGTTTGACCTCTGTCATTGCCAACAAAGGGTATATAACAAAGTATTGAGATGAACTTTTGTTATTGACCAAATACTTATTTTACCAAGGAATTTACCAATTAATTCATTAAAAATCCTTCAATGGGATTTTCTGGATTTTTTTTTTTTCCTCATTTTGTCTCTCAAAGTTGAGGTATACCAATGATGAAAATTGGAGACCTCTGTCATCTTTTAAGTGGGAGAACTTGCACAATTGGTGGCTGACTAAATACTTTTTTTCCCCACTGTATGCATTCCCAGATCACCAAAATGTAATGGGTTCCTCTGTAGGCCAAGAACCACCTGTGGTGAAAATTTCATCCATATCCATCCAGTAATTTTTGTGTAATCCTGCTGCACAAATACAAAAAAGCCATTGGTGGAGGTATGCACTCTCAGATCATCACCAAAATCTAATCATCTGTTCCCCGTGCCATTACACACCTTTCCTGAAAATTTTGTCAAAATCCGTTCACAACTTTTTGAGTTATGTTGGTAACAAACAGACAGACAGATGCCGGTAAAAACATTACCTCCTTGGCGGAGGTAATAATGCTCTGTTTTCTGTATTTGTTGCATGTCATTTGTCTCCCTATTTTTTTTTCTTGTCATTTTGTTTCTGTTTGCTTGTTTTCTTATGTCACAAGCCTTTATTGTCTTTATCTTTGCCCCTATCCATACATATTCATGCAGTCCAAATTACAGTTATGTAATTCCACTTTTTATTATGACATACAGGCCAACAAACATCATTTATTTTTATATCTCCAGACACTTCCCCCCCCACTCGTCTCAATGCCTATTAAATTTGTAAGTTGGAATATCTGTGGAATCAGAAATCAGGAGAAGGTTAAACTCATGGACCATCTCAACAGACTTCAAGCAGACATGTCTATTGCAGGAGACTCATTTAACTGATACAAGCAGCACAGTATTGAGACCACCTCAATTTCCTCATTTATATGTATCCAATTACTAGTGCATGCCTAGGCTGCACGGTGGCGCAGTGGTTTAGCACTGTGGCAGCACAGTTTTACCCTTGGCCGGGGGATTGCGGGGATCATGAGATCGTGGGTTCGATTCCAGCCCCCGACCAACAGTGAGCTGTGTGGAGTTTGCATGTTCTCCCCGTGTTGCGTGGGTTTACTCCGGGATTTCTCCGGTTTCCTCCCGCATAACAAAAACATGTATGTTTAGGGCGCTCGCGCACGCAGCGACCAGCAGCCGGTGGCTTGTCACCAGACTGCAAACCAAATTTACCTACGGGTACAAATAAGTAACAAAAAAAAAAAAAAAATGCCTGTAGAAAGCAAGTATTCATGTCTGAAACAGGTAGGCCAATTAGGCTTTACAGGCCCAAATGCAGGCTGTGTTTGAAAGTGAGCCAGAGAGGCTGGGAAGGTCACACCCACGAACATGTGATATTTTACAGCTCCACTTGTCAACTCTAAGGAACAGCAGGACTTAACAGAGTGTTGTGTATAGTATGAGAGTTTTGAGATAAAATATAATGCCAACTACAGAGGACAAAGATGAATTTCCGGGTTTTAGGAGCTTAGGCAAATATCTAATAAGCTCATCAATTTATCTCCCTGTATCTCTGCCGATAAAGTAGTGGATGGCAGTGTGACCAGGTCGACACTGCAAGTAGTAGAGTTTAATTATTTAAAGACTTGTGAAATATTAAGAAACTGTAAATTCAAGTAATTTCAAGGTTTTGAAAGACTTTGTAATCCATACAATTTCATGGAATTTGCAGAAGTCAGGCAGCCCTAACATAAACATCAACATAAATGTAGATAGATACTTTATTTCAAACAAAAAAGTAAAACAAAAACAAAAATGGCAACTGCAATAAAGTAACAGTACACAGTGTTCTTAAGGGAGAAGGAAGAAGTGAACACTTATTAATTCCAACTCCTCTTTTCCATAAATACAACCCATGTGAAATACAAATTACCACATTTAAGACCCCAAGTAAACAATTAACTATATTTTGTACATATCAACATTAACACCCATCCATCCCAACATACATACAGCCCATACATCAAAACCAGCCCCAAACAACACAGATATACACAGTGCTGTCCCACCCACCATTCCATAGTGTCCGAGTGAGCATAGTGAATCGTACATATAAATACTACCCTTCTAACATATATTCTTTAAGCAAATAATGTTTATACCTCTTTTTGAATTGATTTCTGTTTGTACATAGTTTCAGTTCCAGCTCCAGACTGTTCCACAAATCCACCCCACAGACAGATATGCACATACTTTTCTTAGTTGTTCGTATCTTGGGTTTTGTAAAGTTTAAGTCTCCTCTCAAATTATAATTTATTGTCTCTTTTTTTAAAATATTTTTTGTATATTAGTTGGGAGTTGATTATCAATTGCCCTGTACATGACTTGTGCAGTCTTAAATTTAACTAAATTAATGAACTTTATGACATGCGACTTTAAAAACAACAAATTGCTATGGTCTCTATATCCTACATTATTTATTATCCTTATAGCTCTTTTTTGTAATGTGCATATTGACTGTAGGTTGGTCTTGTAGGCGTTTCCCCAGACTTCTACACAGTAGTTAAGATAAGGTAGAAACAGTGAATTGTACAGTAAGAACAATGATTTATAGTCCAAGATGTGTCTTTGTCTTCCCCAGTATCCCTATACATTTTGCCAACTTGGCCCGGGTGTGACTGATGTGAGGTTTCCAGCAGATTTTATTGTCTAGCGTCACCCCCAGAAACTTATTTTCCTGTACTGTTTCTATTCTGGTATCATCTATCGTTACTGTGGGGAACGTGAAATGAAGAAACAGTGATTTTATAAATCAGATTTAATGACGGCTTCACATCCCCAACATGTCTCATCCAAAAGCAGAAGCAGGAAAAACAGGCTGAACGCAGTCAGACCCCCGTACTTAAGCATCACTAAACAAAAGCCACATTATTATGCATTACACAACAAAAGCCAACTTCACACGTCCTTGTCATATCCTTCCGATGTCCTCCCGTTCCTCCACCTGACCCCAGGGGTCAGGAAGTCTTTTCAGGTCTGCACCGGCGCTCCTCCATCTCCTCGTTGCGGTGGAGACTCATTGTCCTCTTCTGAGACGTGAGGTCATTCCACACATGTAATTACAACACATTCCCCTGTGTCTATCATATGCAGAAATGGATACATGAACTACAGTTACCATTATTTCATGATTTATTTTATAATTTCCAAACAACATAATCTTTGTTTTTTTCAGATTTAGAGATAATTTATTTTTGTTGAACCACTGCGTTAACCTTTTCATTTCAGTTGTGACCACCTCTAAAACCTGCTGCAAATTCTCACCAGTGCAAAGGATATTTGTGTCATCCGCAAACAAAACAAATTTCAGAATTTTTGATACTTGGCATATGTCATTTATATACAAGATAAAGAGTTTGGGTCCCAAAACTGACCCCTGGGGCACACCACAAGTGATGTCCATGAAGGGTGATTTGTGCTCACCAATTTGTACAA
Organism: Pholidichthys leucotaenia; assembly: GCA_020510985.1. Classification (NCBI taxonomy): domain Eukaryota; kingdom Metazoa; phylum Chordata; class Actinopteri; order Cichliformes; family Pholidichthyidae; genus Pholidichthys; species Pholidichthys leucotaenia. The sequence continues at coordinate 428,333,604 of CM035836.1, read as the reverse complement.
ATTGTTGTTACTTAAATAACTTTCCACCCAACTCAGTCCGACCCCTCTTATCCCATACCTTTCCAGTTTCCTTAGTAGAATTCTGTGGTCAATGGTGTCAAAAGCTTTCTTTAAATCTATAAATACTCCTACAGCAAACTTTTTTTTTTTTTTTTAATCTATACAACTAGTAATTTCTTCAATAAGTTCGATCAGTGCCAAAGATGTAGATTTATCTGCTCTAAAACCATACTGGCTGTCTGTAAGGAGGTTGTGTTTTTCAATGAAATCATCCAGTCTCTTATTGAAGATTTTTTTCAAGTATTTTGAAGAATTGTGAGAGTAAAGAGACTGGCCTGTAATTTGTGAAATAATGACTGTCTCCTGTTTTGTATAGTGGCATTACTTTTGCTATTTTCATTTTGTTTGGAAATTTACCAGTTTGAAATGACAGGTTACAGATGTGGGTGAGTGGTTTAACAATTCCTTCAATTACTTTTTACACTATTGTCATGTCAATTTCATTCCAGCCCGTTGATTTTTTGTTCTTAAATTTACTCACAGTCTCAATTTCCTTTTCAGTAACTGCACCCAAAAAGATTGTGTTTGGATTTCTATCTTCTATTTCATTTACAGAACCACTCTTGTTTGTTTCTGGTGCCACTATTGATTTTGCTAATTCAGGACCAATGTTTACAAAAAATTTATTGAAACCACTGACCACATCCTCCATATTATTTATCAAATTGCCATTTTCAATAAAATATTCTGGATAATTAGCATTCTTAGGTCGATTACTAATAATTTTAGATTTTTTTAGATTTAGTATACTTTATTGATCCCCAGAGGGGAAATTGAGGGTCATTCACCACCTGGATGGATGAAGCAGCCACGATACGGCGCTATCCCTTAACCATTCACACACACATTCACACCTAGGGCCACTTTAGAGTCTCCAATTAACCTAACCTGCATGTTTTTGGCATGTGGGAGGAAACCGGAGAAATCCCGGGGTAAACCCACGCATACACGGGGAGAACATGCAAACTCCACACAGATCACTGTTGGTCGGGGGATGGGATCGAACCCACGATCCCCCGGCCAAGGGTAAGCTGTGCTGCCGCAGTGCTAACCACTGCGCCACCGTGCAGCCCAATCCCAATTGAGTACTTGCCATATTCCTCTGAAGTTATTTTTATTATCCTCTAATATTCTGTTGTAGTATTCTTTCTTACAAGTCCTCATTATATTAGTAAGCTTATTTTTATATCTTTTATATTTGATCTCAGCTTCCACCATTCTGCACTTAATTGTTTATATAATGTATTCTTCTTTTTACATTCATTTAGTAATCCCTTGGTGACCCAAGGAATAGTTTTGTTTTGTCTGTCACTGTATTGTTTTATAGGACAGTTTTTATTGTGCAATGATTGAAATATTTGTAAAAATTTATCATGCGCTTTATTTATATCATTTTCATCAAACTATCTTCCAGTCTTGTATTAATAATTCCTTTGCAAGTAAATACATAGATTCTTCAGTTCTTATTCTTTTACATTTAATATTTTTGGTATACTTTTTCTTCCTATAACCACATTGATGGACAACAAAAATCGGCGGGTGGTCACTGGTATCATTCAATAAAAGCCCACTCCTGATATTATTTTCCATAATGTTTGTGAATATGTTATCTATTAGTGTTGGAACTGTGTGACGTGATTCTCCTAGGTCCAGTAACTGTTGGATGTAAGCCCATACTGTACATTGTGTTGATAAATTCTTCTGTCAAACTATGTTGTTTTGAATTCATAAGATCTATATTGAAATCACCACAGATGAACATAACTTTAGAAGTTAGTTTTGCATACATTTTTTCCATCCAGTCCTTAAATAAGTCAATGTTTGATCCAGGTGTTCTATATACACAGCTCACTACTATATTCTTCACATTGTCCAGACAGATTTCTATTGCAATACAATCAAATAAATCATCCACAGTTACTGACAGATTTTCAACAACCTTGTATTGCAAGCTCTTGTCAACATAAATTGCAACTCCTCCTCCTTTTTGCACTTTTCTATTTATATAATTTAATTCATAGCCATCCATGGTAAAATCCACTCCTTTCTCTTCACTGAGCCACGTCTCTGATATTGCCACAATATTGAATGGCTCTTTAAACTGATGTAAATAATCTTTAATGTTATTAAAGTTGGCATAGAGACTTCTGCTGTTGAAGTGGATCATAGAAATATTGAAATCAGATGTGACCATTGTGTTAAACTGTTCATCTGTGTAGTAACTACAGTCATTATTGATGGAGCTAAATAAATTATTATCAGGGTCTGTTATATTCTACATCCTGTGGGTTGTGATCCGTATATTCAAAAACTTTCAGTTGCTGTTGTTCCTGTTAATCTTTTGTTTCATGTTGTTAAATGTCCTGTTGCAGACAAGTATAATCCTTCAGTGTCCTACAGTTGTCTCTTGTTGCTGTCGACTTAACTTCAATGCATACAACTAAAAAACCCCAAAAAACAAAACATAACTTTAATGCGTAAAACTCTCAGAAGTGAAACAAATTGCATGTTTTGTATCGACAGTGGTATCACGATATTTTAAAAAGTATTGATATTGAAGTATCGATACATATCAAGGAACAGTTCTCCAGCAGTTAGCTCCGTTGGCTAATAACTACTTAGCATGGCTTCGCCTGTGAGTCACACGGCGACACAGTGGGTAAAAGGTGATCAGGCAAAATGAATTGGGAGAAACGGCGGTAAAACAAATAACAGTCAAAATATCGATAAAGTATCGACTATCTGTATCGCAGTATCGATACCTGGCGGCCCCGTGTGGAATGGTGAGGGCACTACATCAGAATAATAACAGCCACAGAAGTGAAAACTTAATTACATATTTTTTCTTAACACCTCCATACTCAGGGATGCACACCCTCGTACCCTCAGGAAAGCGGGTTTAAAATCTGAGGCCAATCTGACAAACGATTCAAGGGATATGCATGGAACAGACAGACACACAAACAGACAGAGATTTGCTGCATTTATAGATAAATAACTCCAGACAAAGAGGTGTTGCAATCCTGATAAATAACAGAATTAAATTCACTCACAGATCCACCATTAGACCGTTTCCAGACCGGAAATCCACAGTTTTAAAGCTCATTGACAAGATGTAGTAATGGTTTTACGTCTAAAGATGTATAAAATGTTCAAACACTGGCTGTAGGGTTATATTTGCTCATTTGTGGTTTTATGGCGTCTCTTCTTACACGCCCTCCCAAGACAGGGTGGTTTTGAGGCAAGCAGACATTTTTCAACACAAACCCAGCACTTCGTACATGTGGTCAGGATGGAGAAGCGGCAAGACGTCCATCAGCAGGCCGGGGGAGACAGAGGAAGTGATGGTGCAGGAAACCTCACGGGTGAGGGGTTTTTTTTGTTTTTTTTTTTTTTAAATCACAGTGTTTGTTGCTGATGTGTTCCATTTATACTCACTGTAAACATGGAAGTGAGCGTGGTGCAGAGATGCATTTGATTGGTTAGACTAAGTATTTGAGTGCTACACGGGGACAAATTTGATTGGCGAAATTGGCCGAAGTTGATGAGGATTGGCCAAAATTGCAGCAAAGTTGCAGTGATTGGACAAAGTTGCAAGGTCGCGCAAAAGATGCGGCCAACCACTGATCTTGCATGAATTGACGTGATCGCAACATCACGAAATCCTGGAGGAACTGAGAAGTTTTACAGGGAAGAATTATCTCGTATTCATCTTATAAAAAGAAGAAAAACACTGAATTAGAAGTAAAATTAGAAACAAAAATTAAAGAATTAGAAAAATCATTTTCCTCTTGTCAGTCTGATGACACCATGTTGGATAAGGAAATGTAAAATGGAATTAAATACCCTCTAACAAAAAAACAGTTTCTCATTAAGTGTCTCAGACAACACCAGTTTCAATATAACAGCAAGATGAGTAAATACTTACCTAACCTTACTAAACACAATAAAGACAAAACAACAATTACAGTTACAAAGGACTCAGCAGGGAAGCCTTTTCATAACTCTGTAGATATAAACAACGTGTTTAGGACTTTAACAAAAATTTATTTTCTTTAGATCATGATCCAAATATTGAAGATATTGATGAATTCCTTAATTTAATATCACTCACACATTTAACCAATGAACAGATTAATTTATGAGAGAAACCGCTTACCCCAGAAGAATTGTTTTGTGTACTGAATCAAATGCCCAATAATAAAGCACCTGGATCTAATGGCTCCCTTTCTGAATTCTACAAACATTGTTAGTCAATTTTATCCCCCTTATTGATAGGAATGACTTCAGAATTTAGCTCCATGTCCAAAACACCTTCAAGCATAAATACTGCTTTGACCACTTTACTTTAGAAACACAACAAAGATCCCACCCATCCATCTAATTATCATCCAGTATCTCTCTTAAATACAGACATAACAAGAGCACTCTGAGGCGAGTGCAATATCCCCCGCCTCCATTTTCTTTAAAGATCCAAATACTTGCTGACGGAGAGCAGTTGTCAACTTTCAATATAATTACTGTGGCAGAACCAAATTATGATAAGCCCATGATCCACAAATATACAACAAAGTATACAGCCCATAGTAGTAGGTAAGGATCCCAAGGAGTACCCATGAAGCAAGTATGTGATCCTAGAGAGCTTTACACATTCGATAGTAAGAGATCATAGGGAGTGCCAACCTTGACCTTTTGACCCCAAACCTGTAGTCAGAGGTCACAGTCTCAGAGTAAACCTCTGTACCAGGTTTGGTGACCCTAGCTTTTTTTGTTGTTGAGATATACTTTAAGGCATTTTGATGTTGACCTTTGACCTTGCAATCCCAAAACCACAGACACACTTCAGGGTCACGGGGTGAACCTGTGTAGCAAGTTCGGTGGCCCAAGCTTTACTTGTTGTACAGTAATAAGGCATAAGTAATGTTAACCTTGACTTCTGACCCCAAACCCATAGGCAGAAGTCAGGATCCCAAGGTGAACCTGTGTAGAAAGCTTGGTGACTCTAGGTTTATTTGTTGTTGAGATATAGTTTATAAGCCATTTTGATGTGGACCTTTAACTTTGCAATCCCAAAACCATGAGCAAGCAAATAGTCGCACTTCAGGGTCACAGGGTGAACCTGTGTACCAAATCTGGTGACCTTAACTTTACTCGTTGTACAATAATAAGGCATAAGAAATGTCAACATTGACCTTTAACCTTTTAATCCCAAACCCATAATCAGAGGTCAGAATCCCAAGGTGAATCTGTGCATCAAGTTTGGTGACCCTAGATTTGTTTGTTGTTGAGATATAGTTTATAAGCCATTTTGATTTTAACCTTTGACCTTGCGATCCAAAAACCATAGTTAATACTTCAGGGTCACAGGGTAAACCTGTCTACCAAGTTTGGTGACCGTAACTTTACTCTTTGTACAGTAATAAGGCAGAGGGAATGTTACCCTTGACCTTTCACCTTTTGACCCCAAACCCATAATCAGAGCTCAGGATCCCAAGGTAAACCTGTGTACCAAGTTTGGTGACCCTCACTTTACTCGTTGTACAGTAATATGACAAAGGGAATGTTAACCTCGACCTTTTGACCCAAACCCATAGTGAGAGATCAGGATTCCAAGGTGAAGCTGTATACCAGGTTTGATGGCCCTAGCTTTATGCGTTGTACAGTAATAAGTAAGGCTGTGAATCTTTAGAAATCACACAATTAAATTCAATTCTGATTTTTTGGGCCTGTGACTCGATTCAGAATCGATTTTCGATTCAAAACAGTTTTTGGTTTGCATTCGACTCTCAGTTTAACACACAAAAAAAAAAAAAAAAAAACAACAAAACACTAATCTGAGGGGGAAAAAGTCCACTGCACTGCAAAAAATACTGAGGTATGCGTGAAAGAGTCCAGTGTGCTGATGTTTTGGGCGGTTATATTTTAAAAAATTACATCAACTGATTTGCAACAAAATACTGTTAAATAAAAAAAGTAGGCTTAGGTTAGTAACTGCTTTTATTTCTTGAAAACTTGTGAGTTTCAAAAATGAAATTGTACACAAGTGAAATAAATTGTGAAAATTTTCCTTTTCACCATATCACAATTCCTAACAGTTTTTACACAGTTTGTAGGTTTGGTTGCCCTCCAGCATTCTAGAATTATAGGCTATTCATTAGAAAACAAAAGTAAATTCTATCAAATATTTTGAACATCCATTTAAATAGTAGTGCTACCTGACTGTCTGCAGTCAATGTACAGTTACCTATACAGTAACTTAATGCAATGAACAAATTCAATAAGAACTGAATGGAATTAATGCACAAGATAAGTAACATTACTTTTAAACCTGCACAAATATAAAATTAAGTATCTAAATTCTTCAGAGAGTTAAACTAATTAAAGTTATAAAACAAAATGAAGTGCTGTTACAAGATTTCATGATTTTTTTGCCCATTCAGAACTTGCTGGAAATTTGCTGAAATGGTGTAGTGTGGGTTGTTCAGCAGGAGGACTTGCAACTTTTTCCACTTCTTTCAACTCTGGGTGATGGCGGTTAATGTGAGCCCTGGCGTTTGTGGTGTTACCAAAGTACTTGATTCATTTTGCAAACTTTACATATTACGTGTATCATGTCTAGCACTTTCTTTCCCGGAATGCTGTAGAAACAAAAATGCGCCCACATACTTGCCTTCATTGAAGATGGGACTGGCTGAATTTTTTGCTGCTCCATTTTTTTCTTTATTCCAACAGTTTCATTCGGCTGCTAGCTAGTACGCTACTCTGCATGGTTCTGAGTCAGCAGCGTTGATGTGTAATTGCATATTCCGAAGCGGCAATACGTGTCACGTGACGAGACCCTGGCACCACCGCAAAAAAAAAATAAAAATAATTCTTTAAAAAAAAAAAATTGATTCTTAATTTTTGTGAATTGATTCTGGACCATGTAAAATGAGAATCTCGATTCTTATGTGAATCGATCCCCCCCCCCCCAAACACCCCTAGTAATAAGTCATAAGGAATGTTAACCTTGACCTTTGACATTTTGACCCCAAACCCACAGTAAGCGGTCAGGATCCCAAGGTGAACCTGTATACCTGGTTTGGTGGCCCTAGCTTTACTCGTTTTACAGTAATAGTAAATGTACCATTTACCATTGTGCAACTGCAATGTAAACTTTGAACTTAGACCCCTTGACCCAAAACTCAGTTAGGTGAGCGTGAAAGTCGTCCAAGATGTGTATTAGATTAGATTAGATTCAACTTTATTGTCATTACACATGTATGAATACAAGGTAATGAAACACAGTTTAGCATCCAATCAGAAGTGCAAAGGACAGCAGTGCAGTATATACGGTAATTAACAGTATGTGCAATTTAAGCAAATATATGCAAATATATGCAGCAGTGCAGAAAGTTAAGAGTACCGTTATGTGCAAATAATGTGCAATAAGTTAGATGTAGTTATGTAGTTATGTACAGGTGAGGATGGTAAGAGATGATGGTAAGAGGGTCAGCAGGGAACTAAGTTCAATAACGTGACAGCTGTTGGAAAGAAACTGTTCCTAAACCTGCTGGTTCTAGTCCGAAGGCTTCTGAAACGTTTTCTGGAGGGGAGAAGCTGGAACAGTCCATGAGCAGGATGGTTGGAGTCCCTAAGAATGCTGCGTGCCCGGCGCAGACATCTTTTCCTGTAGACGTCCTCTATAACTGGAAGTGGAGTCCCTGTGATGCGTTGGGCAGTTTTCACCACCCGCTGCAGCGCCTTGCGGTCAGCGACAGAGCAGCTCCCATACCAGAGTGTGATACAGTTGGTCAGGGTGCTCTCTATCACGCAGCGGTAGAAGTTGCCCAGGATGTCAGTTGACAGATGGTTCTTCTTCAGTGTCCTCAAGAAGAAGAGGCGCTGATGGGCCTTCTTGATCAGGCTGGTGGTGTTAACTGACCAGGACAGGTCCTCCGAGATGTGGGTCCCCAGGAATTTGAAGCTGGGGACACGTTCAACAGCTATGCCATTGATATGGATGGGGTCATGTGTCTCTTCCCTCTCCTTCCTGTAGTCCACTATGAGCTCCTTGGTTTTGCTGGTGTTAAGGAGCAGGTTATTGTCAGCGCACCAAGTAGCCAAGTGCTCAACCTCTGCCCTGTAATCTGACTCGTCGTTGTCCCTGATGAGTCCAATCACCGTGGTGTCATCTGCAAACTTTATGATGGAATTGGATCCATACATAGGCCTGCAGTCATGGGTGTAGAGGGAGTAGAGGAATGGGCTGAGCACACAGCCCTGTGGTACACCAGTGTTGAGTGTGATGACGGAAGAACGGTTGGGGCCTGACCCAACATGCTGGGGTCTGTTGGTCAGAAAATCCATGATCCAGTTGCAGGTGGAGGTACTGATTCCCAGGTCCCCAAGTTTAGTGAGCAACTTGGAGGGGATAACTGTGTTGAATGCTGAGCTGAAGTCAACAAACAGCATTCTTGCGTAGGTGTTCTTGTCATCCAGGTGTGAGAGTACATAGTGCAGCGCTGTAGAAACCGCATCCTCTGTACTCCTGTTGCTCCGGTAGGCGAACTGATGAGGGTCCAATGTAGGGGGCAGGCCTTTTTTGAGCTGTGCCAAGACCAGTCGCTCAAAGCACTTCATGACTATGGGCATCAGTGCCACAGGGCGATAGTCATTTAGGCACGATGGTGTTGAATGTTTCGGCACTGGTACTATTGAAGTGGTCTTGAAGCACGCTGGTACCACGGCCTGGGCCAGGGACAGATTGAAGATGTCTGTGAAGACCCCTGCCAGCTGCTCAGCGCATGCCCTCAGCACACGCCCAGGAATGCCATCAGGGCCAGCAGCCTTACGTACGTTGACATGACTCAGTGCGTTACGGACGTCGGTGTGGGTGAGTGTGAGGTGGTGGAGGTCATCAGAGGGTGGGAAATTGATGTTCTTTTCGTTGTTGTCCTTGTCAAAACGAGCATAGAAGTCATTTAGCTCATTGAGAAAGGGCACAGTCATGGCTATAGGTATGGAGTTGCTGGGCTTATAATCAGAGATGGCTTGAATGCCCTGCCACATACGTCGGGGGTCAGAGTCCCCAAAATGTTCCTCCACCTTCAGCTTGTAGCTGTGCTTGGCCTTCTTGATGCCCCTCTTCAGATCTGCCTTGGATGAACTGTAGGCCTGTGCATCACCAGATCTAAAGGCATTGTTACGTGCTTTTAGCAGAAGCCGCACTTCTTTGTTCATCCACGGCTTCTGATTTGGGTACGTGGTGATCGGTCTTTCCGTGGTGACACTGTCAATAGTGGTGTTGATATGGTCCAGGACTGAGTGGGTGTAAGAGTTGATGTTTATGTGGGAGCCACAGGTAGCCTGAGAGGTGAACATACTCCAGTCTGTGTTCCTAAACTTCTCCTGGAGTACAGAGTCAACCCCCTCTGGCCACACTTTGATGGTCCTCACTGATGGCTTCACCCGGTTGATGAGCGGTACATACTTGGGGGTAAGGAACAAGGATAAGTGATCTGACTGACCTAGGTGGGGGAGGGGAGTTGCTGTGTAGGCTCCCACAATATTGGTGTAAACATGGTCCAATGTTTTGTCCCCTCTTGTGTGACAGGAGACATGCTGGTAGAATTTAGGAAGCACTGTCTTGAGGTTAGAGTGGTTAAAATCACCCGCCACAATAAATGCTGCCTCTGGGTGTGCAGTTTGTTGTTTGCTAATAGCTGTATGCAGTTCTTTCATAGCAAGCTTAGCATTAGCATCCGGAGAAATGTAAGCAGCTGTTATGATGGTACAAGTGAACTCGCGTGGCAGATAGAAAGGTCTACATTTAACCATGAGAAACTCCAGGTTAGCTGAGCAGTGTCTCTCAACAGTGACAGAGTTCGTGCACCAAGCCTTGTTAATATAAATGCACACTCCCCCCCCCTCTTGTCTTACCGGAGTCAACTGCTGCTCTGTCTGCCCGGAGCGTGTGTAGGCCGGCTAGATACAACTACTGTATTTGAAAACCTACATCATTTCTTTCAGTAGTTAGTGTTTAGAAGATTTAGGGGAAATCTGACCTCTGATCTTTGACCTCAGGGTCATCTGATGAGTGTCAAATTGCAATATGCGCTTCGTCATAGTATATCAAACCATGGTACCAAGTTTCAAAAGAATCAAAACAAAACTGTAGGAGTTGATTTCACAAGACAGTTACTGTCTATGAAGTGAGGTGAAACAGGAGGTCATAGGTCAGGGGCTACAATTCCTGCAAAAATAATCCGATCAGAACTAAATTTCAACATGCGTATCACCAGAGTATATGAAACCATGGTACCAAGTTTTAAAACAATCGAACCAAAACTGTAGGAGGAGTTGATTTCACAATGTGGGACATATGGACTGACCCATAACATAATCCCTTTGGTCTTCATCCGAAGAGCTTACCGTCAACCCCTTTGGGCTTCGACCGGCGGGGGATAAAAATTTTAACTAAAGCTTTGGCATCCAGATTCGATATAATTATACCCACCCTCATTCATCCTGACCAAACAGATTTCATTAAAGGTACACAGACAGTCATTGAACTCTCACTCGCAAACTTAATCCCATACAGCACAGGTGTCAAACTCATTCCATGGAGGGCCAAGACCCTGCAGGTTTTACCTCCACCCAGTGTCTTCAACAGGTGATTTCTCTGAATTTCTTCCTACTGATTGCTGATCAGTGAAAACACCTGCTGAAGAGACTGGGTAGAAGTAAAACCTGCAGGGTCTTGGCCCTCCATGGAATGAGTTTGACACCCCTGCCATACAGCTTTCCCACATCAGGAAAACTAACACCATAATTTTACCATTAGATGCAGAAAAAGCATTTGATAAGGTAAACTGGAGATTTCTTCTTGCAACACTTAAATTTGGGAGTCTGAGAATCATTTATAAACGGGATAAAAAAAACAAACACTTTACACTTCACCAACAGCCACAGTTACCACCAATGGGTTGATCTCACAAAATTTCACTCTTCACGAGACCAGGCAGGGATGTCCTCCCACTCCTACTCAGTTTGCCTTATTTATAGAACCACTGGCATCTGCTATAAGACAAAATGAGAATATCAAAGGTATACAAATGACAAAGACAACAGAACACAAAACGATTTTTTATGCAGACGATGTTTTATTACCTCCACCAAGGAGGTTATGTTTTTGCCGGCATTTGTTTGTTTGTAAGCAACATAACTCAAAAAGTTATGGATGGATTTTGATGACATTTTCAGGAAAGGTGCATCATGGCACAGGGAACAGAGGATTAGATTTTGGTGATGATCTGAGAGTGCACACCTCCACCAAGGGCTTTGTTTGCATTTGTGCAGCATGATTACACAAAAACTACTGGATGGATTTAGATGAAATTTTCACCAGAGTTAGTTCTTGGGCTAGAGGGGAAGCCATTACATTTTCCGAGATGATCTGAGAATGCATACCTCCACCAAGGCTCTTTATATCCTCAGACTGTTAGCAACAATACTCCAAAACTACTGGATGGATTTGGATGAAACTTTCACCAGAAGTGGTTCTTGGCCTACACATGAACCCATTACATTTTGGAGCTGATGTGTGAGTGCATACCTCTACCAAGGCCCAATCTTGCAACATATTGTGGGATGGAGGTGGGGAGATACAAACAGATGGATGGACAAAGGGAGAGAAGGAAGGAGCCTTGGAGAAGGTATGAACTCTGAGTGCTTTTCAAGTTACTCTTGCAAAACCCACAACTGTCCTTACCAGAATCCTTTTCAGTCAACTTTTTTTTTTTCCCAAATATCTAATTATTCAGTGAACTGGTCTAAATCCACAGCGCTACCACTTTGTCTGGAGAAGCAGGATGCGGCAGCCCTTGTATCACCTTTTCACATGCACACGTAATATTACAGTGATGTGAAAAAGTTAATTTTTTTTAGTTAATCAGTTTTGAAATGAAGGCGTTTATCATCAAGGGTAAAAAAAAATAAATCCAAACCTGCATGGCCCTGTGTGAAAAAGTGACCCCCCCCCCTCCCCGTTAAAACATAAATTAACTGTGGGGTTTATCACATCTTTGGAAAGCTGATTTCAACTTCTCTAGCCATACCCAGGCCTGATTACTGCCACACCTGTTCTCAATCAAGAAATCACTTAAATAGGACCTGCCTGACAAAGTGAAGTACACCAAAAGATCCTTAAAAGCTAGACATCATGCTACAATCCAAAAAAATTCAGGAACAAATGAGAAACAAAGTAACTGAGATCTACCAGTCTGGAAAAGGTTATAAAGCCATTTTTAAAGCTTTGGGACTTCAGTGAACCACAGTGAGAGACATTATCCACAAATAGTGAAAACATGGAACAGTGGTGAACCTTCCCAGGAGTGGCCGGCCGACCAAAATTACCCCAAGAGCACAGCGACGACGGCTCATCCAAGAGGTCATAAAAGACCCAACAACAACATTCAAAGAACTGCAGGCCTCACTTGTCTCAGTTAAGGTCAGTGTTCATAACTCCACCATAAAAAAGTGACTGGGCAAAAATGGCCTGCATGGTAGAGTTCCAAGACGAACAACATTGCTGAGCAAAAAGAACATAAAGGCTCATCTCAATTTTGCCAGAAAACCTCTTGATGATCCAAGACTTTTGGGAAAATACTCTGTGGACTGACCAGACAAAAGTCAAACTTTTTGGAAGGTGTGTGTCCCATTACATCCAGCACAAAAGTAACAGCATTTCAGAAAAGGAACATCATACCGACAGTAAAATATGGTGGTGGTAGTGTGATGGTCTGGGGCTGTTTTGCTGCTTCAGACCTGGAAGACTTGCTGTGGTAAATGGAACCATGAATTCTGTTGTCTACCAAAAAATCCTGAAGGAGAATGTCCGGTCAGCTGTTCATGACCTCAAGCTGAAGCGCACTTGGGTTCTGCAGCAGGACAATGATCCAAAACACACCAGCAAGTCCACCTCTGAATGGGTTAAGAAAAACAAAATGAAAACTTTGGAGGTGCCTAGTCAAAGTCCTGACCTGAATACGATTGAGATGCTGTGGCAAGACCTTAAAAAGGCAGTTCATGCTCGAAAACCCTCCAATGTGGTTGAATTACAATTCTGCAAAGATGAGTGGGCCAAAATTCCTCCACAGCACTGTAAAAGACTCATTGCCAGTTATCGCAAGCGCTTGATTGCAGTTGTTGCTGCTAAGGGTGGCCCAACCAGTTATTAGGTTTAGGGGCAATCACTTTTTCCCCACACAGGGCCATGTAGGTTTCCCCTTAATAATAAACACCTTTATTTAAAAACTGCATTTTGTGTTTACTTGTGTTATCTTTGTCTAATATTTAAATTTGTTTGATGATCTGAAACATTTAAGTGTGACAAACACAAAAAAATGAGAAATCAGGAAGGGGGCAAACACTTTTTCACACCAATGTAAATATCTCTGCATCAGGTCGGTGCAGTGGTTAGCACTGTTGCCTTACAGCTAGAAGGTTCCTGGTTCGAATCCCCAGGCTGGCAGGGGTTGGAACCTTTCTGTGTGGAGTTTGCATGTTCTCCCTGTGCTGCATGGGTTTACTCCGGGGGCTCTGGTTTCCTCCCACAATCCAAAGACATGCATGTTAGGTTAATTGGCTGTTCTAAATTGTCCCTCGATATCTGTTTTCTATGGGCCCTTAGAATAGAGGGTTAGTACTACTGAAAGCGCTTTGAGTGGTCTTTGTGACTAGAAAAGCACTATATAAGTGCAGGTTAGTTAGTTAAATTCCACTATGTTAACATTTTATTGGAAAAACAAACCCCCTCGTATTAAACTTTTAACACTGCAAAAAAAACAAGATCTCAAGGAGGACTAGAAGCCCCTAACTTTGAATTATATTACCTTGCAAATCAACTTAAATACATCATTAAACTGTTTAACCACTCTTACCCCGACTGCTCCTGGCTAGATACTGAACAAGCACTTTCTGAAGATGTACAATTACCAGCTTTTCCCTTCATTAGTCAGTCAATTAAAAAAAAAAAACATCAATGCTTCCATAGTATATCAATAGCCTCAACTCTTGACAGCTTGGTGGAAAACACTTGGTGGAAAAAACAAACTAATAAATTTAACATTTATAGCTCTCAATTTTTGGAATCCTTCCAATTAAAAGCAATTATATCATCCAAAATTAAACAAACTCCCATCGTATTGTAGCGTTAACCACTGAGTTACAATTTATAAAATCATTCTTTGCTGAGGAGAAATTGTTTCACCCAAAAGTCTGGTGATGAATTGCTTTTCTTCACCCAAGACTGGAGCTGTGAAACTTACACCATCAGGCCATAAAAGTGGAATTTAATCCCTGCTCCAGACCTGCAGTCATTTCCCCTCAAATCCATTTGCCAAAGGAATGCCAAAAGTGATAGGTTTACGAGGACGTTCCACAGGCACTGGAAAGGCAAGATTCCTCACTGAAGCTCGAAGTCTAACATTGCCCTCCAATGGACAACACAGGAATATTTCTCTCCCTGAAGTTAAACTATGAATTGTGAAACAATGAATTAACTCATATTCTTCTCCTCAAGACTCTCATTTTTCAGAAAATACTTCTCAGGACACTATTGAAGATATGGCTGGACCCTGTGATGGACAATTATGGTTTGAAATGCTTCTACAGATATGATTTGACAGGCGTTTCTTCATTTTTAAAAATTTATTTTGCATGCCCACCATAAATTATCACATTTACAATGTAGACACATTGTTCCTTTACTAAGTAGAATACGTTAGTCACTGAAGTTTTAAAGAATTTGTGCTTTAATAGGCAGCATACATACTTTGGGAGGATTGCACACTTTATATCAAATTCTCTCTCCCCTTTCTGTGGGAGACACACATCTCAGAACTTTGAGCTGACCAATCAGTTCCAAGTTTCCCTGCATTTCCTTTTTAAGTCAGGTTACGACCTCTGCCAAACAAAGAAACTCAGTGCAAGTGTTCAAATGTTTACGCTAATGGGAAGATCCAACCCTGATCTTTGAATGTAATTGGTCAAGCTCAGTTGTCATAAAATTTATTGTGCCATCCCTGCCACACCTTGGAAAAACTTTCCTTTGTTCATCAGTTAGAGTGTTGCAGTCTGGCCAGCAGGGTGCAACTCTTGGAAGGAGCAGATTTTCTGCCCTCTCCATTTTTTTTTTTCCTTTTTCTAAGTAGGCCCAGAGTCCATGCTCTGTGTAAATTCTTTTTTTCTTTAAAATTCACTTTTTCCTATTTTACTCCTTTTCCTTAATTTTTTTTTTTTTTTTGGATTTTGTATACTTTATTGATCCCCAGAGGGGAAATTGAGGGCATCCACCTTGATGGATGAAGCAGCCACGGTACGGCGCTATCCCTTTACCATTCACACACACATTCACACCTAGGGCCACTTTTAGAGTCTCCAATTAACCTAACCTGCATGTTTTTGGCCTGTGGGAGGAAACCTGAGAAATCCCGGAGTAAACCCATGCAGACACGGGGAGAACATGCAAACTCCACACAGATCACTGTTGGTCAGGGGCTGGGATCGAACCAGGAATCCCATGGCCAAGGGTGAGTTGCTGTGCTGCAGCAGTGCTAACCACTGTTGCCACCGCACTGTGCTAAGAAGATTGTTTGATTTTTACTAAGCTTAAATCAACTTGTTCTGACCACAATACATGGGAAGAAATGGATTTGTGGTTTGTTTTTTTTGTTTTTTTCAGTTTGATTTTCTGATTTGACTTTGAACAATAAACAAATCAGGAATTTGGCAACCTGGTCAAATTCCTTTTTCAGTGCATAAGAAGACCTTGGCCAGCGTGCTGGACACCCAGCTCCTATAGTTGTGAACCCAGGAGTAGGCCGAGCCGTGGGACAGAACCTGCCAGTTTCTTTCAACAGAATCCACGCAAACCCATCCGGATCAAGGTTGGTTCCAGAGGCCTGCTGCCACAACGGGACACAATCTGACTCTGCTGTGCTGAAGGTCTGTTGTCCGCAGGCCAGGAGGTAATGTTTTTGCCGCTGTCTGTCTGTCTGTCTGTCTGTCTGTCTGTCTGTCAGCAAGATAACTCAAAAAGTTTTGGACGGATTTCAATGAAACTTTGAGGCGTTGTTGGAAATGGTACAAGGAAGAACTGATTAAATTTTGGGGATGATCCGGATCACAGTCTGGATCCAGGAATTTTTTAAAGGATTCTTTAACATTGTGAGATAGGGCCATTTTCAACATGTGTGCAGGCGCAATGGAGGGCGCTGGTCGTCGTATCTGACGAACACGAACTCCGCGTTCTTCAAAGTTTTAGGCACAAAAGCACGCGGAAAACAGTAGTGGGCCGGGCCCGGCAGCATGCCTGTGTTTGTGCTACGCTGCAAAAGCTGAGACGGGCCATAGAGGCTGCGCAAAAACAAGCTCTCTGCCGGGGAAGCTTCCAAATCCTTTTTTGGCGCAGAGCGCAACCCCAATAACACCCACGGCAACCTGTCTACCCAATTTGCATTCGTCAGTGAAGCCCTGAGTGCTGCTTTCAGTGATCTATGAAAACGCTCGCATAACCCATTGGCCTGTGGGTTGTACGCGGTTGTGCGATGAATTGCAATGCCCGCAGCCTGGGAGTTTGGAGATGAAGGAGATGGACACAACACAAACACTTGAGTTTATTACCTCTGCCAAGGAGGTAATGCTTTTACTGGCATTTGTCTGTCTGTCTGTCCGTTACCAACATAACTCAAAAAGTTATGAATGGATTTTGACGAAATTTTCAGGAAAGGTGTGTAATGGCACAGGGAACAGATGATTAGACTTTGGTGATGATCTGTCAAAAACTACTGGATGGATTTGGATGAAATTTTCACCAGAGGTGGCTCTTGGCCTAGAGAGGAACCCATTACATTTTGGGGATGATCTGGGAATGCATACCTCAGCCAAGGCTCTTCTCACAGTGTGTCAGCCACAAAACTCCAAAACTAATGGACACACTTGGATGCAATTTTCACCACAAGTGGCGATATGCCTACACACAAGCCCATTACATTTTGTAGGTGATCCATGAGAAACGGAAGGAACCTTGGCGGAGGTATGCGCTCTATGAGTGCTTTTCTAGTTATAAAATAGTTTAATCATCATTGTCTTCATAAAATTGCATCCCCCTTTCTTCACCAATGCTATTTTATCGTTTTTCATTTTCCATTCCACTGCCAAGTTAAACTATGGTTTTCTTTGGTTCCACAAATGTGTGACAATACATGTTATGCTCAGTAATTCAATAACAGTCTATGGTGCTCATGATACATGTTGAATTCCCTGTCTTACAGTTATCTGAATGTGTTAATCTATTCTGAAATTTCTTATTAAACTATCAAAAGACATATGGGAGTTCTTGTCTGTTTTTAATCGAGAAGATGGACATGAAATCAGACAAGAACTCCCAGGGTTTGTTTTTTTTTGGTTTTTTTAAGACTGATTCATTATTGGTACAAATACAGAATTATTAATAAAATTGTCCATTCTTTTGGGCTGGTGCCCCCATGAGCTTATGTGTGCTGGTAATGAAAAGAAATCTTCATTTCTACTCACATTCATATTTACATTAATACTTGTACCAACAATTAAACACCAATAAAACCCTCTACACTATTTAATTATTCTATTACAGTGGAAAATATTTGAAAACTTAAAAGGTCCTAGAAAAATAACATCAAATATTTATAGC
Organism: Pholidichthys leucotaenia; assembly: GCA_020510985.1. Taxonomy (NCBI): domain Eukaryota; kingdom Metazoa; phylum Chordata; class Actinopteri; order Cichliformes; family Pholidichthyidae; genus Pholidichthys; species Pholidichthys leucotaenia. The sequence goes on along the minus strand of CM035836.1, from coordinate 428,315,831 downwards.
ATTCTTAATAATACAGAAACCTCAATCTCTCTCCCAGTCTTAAAATGGGAAAAAGATCGATCCATCTGACAACTCTGCAATTGTCGGCCTCATCTCCGACGGAGACTATGTTGAGTACAGAGGACTTATCCAGGACTTTGTGGACTGGTGCCATTGGAACTGCCTCCAGATCAATGCGAGGAAAACTAAGGAGCTGGTGGTGGACTGCCACAGGCAAGGACAACTCCCCACAGCACCAGTAGACATCCAGGGAACAGACATTAAGTTGGTGACATCCTACAAGTACCTCGGTGTTCATTTGAACAATAAACTGGACTGGTCACACAATACCGATGCACTCTACAAGAAGGGACAGCACAGGCTGTTTCTACTGAGGAGGCTCAGGTCTTTTGGTGTACAAGGGGTGCTCCTGAAGACCTTCTACGATTCAGTGGTGGCATCAGCCATCACTTTTGGAGTGGTCTGCTGGGGCAACGGCATCACGGCAGCCAACAGGAAAAGACTGAACAGACTGATTAAGAAGGCTAGCTCTGTCCTGGGGCAGAGAGGAGGATGGTGGCTACGCTGTCATCTCTGCTGAAGTCCGAGTCCCAACCCATGCAGGACACACTGAACACACTGAGGAGCTCATTTAGCGGTAGGCTGCATTATCCTAAGTGCGCGACCGAGAGGTTTCGCAGGTCCTTCCTACCTACGGCTGTCAGACTTTATAACCTAAGCAGGGCTGCTCATAGAGGTTGTAAAAAAAAAAAAAAAAAAAAAAAAAAAAACCTTTATGACCTAATAAGCATTGAATGCATAAGTTGCAATAAACTTGCACAATAATGGTCCCCTCCATTACACAACTAGGACAATATCAATCGCTACAGAGGGTGACAACTAGGCTGACTCAAATACGAAATATGCTGAATGGGTACATATTCATACTAGGTGGGGTAACTGAATAGGCCATTATGCTGTTTATTCCATCTAGCTACAATGCGCCGCACTGTGTATATACATTTATGTGTACATATGTATATTCACTGCTCTTTTTATCTTATCTGCTAAATTATTGCTTTGAGTGTTACTATCCCTGTGCTGTTGCAATCCTGGAATTTCCCACTGTGGGACTAATAAAGGCTTATCTTAATTATCCCAAAAATTCAAATTTACAACTTCTACAATATAAAATTATTCACAGAGCACACTATACTGGTGATAGATTACATAAAATGGGATTTAATAAGCTGAATCAATGTGCACATTGGTCACAAAACACTCCAGCCACTTGCCTGCATGCTATTTGGCACTGCACTCCAGTCACACAATTTTGGAAGCAGATCACAGACCACCTCTCATATTTATTAGGCTGCTGCATCCCACTTTTCCCACAACTATGCATTGTAGACGACTTATCAGCTGTACATCTGCAAGGTCCTTTTGTTTGTCCTCTCCTCGCAACCCTAAATATCGCCAAGAAAATCATCCTTTTAAACTGAAAATCCAAAATCAATATTAATGTCATGCAGTGGAAAAATATATTGATAAGACTAGAAAAGCACTCAGAGAGCACATACCTCCACCAAGGCTCCTTCCATTTGTCATGGATCACCTCCAAAATGTAATGGGTTTGTGTGTAGGCCTAGAGCCACTTCTGGTGAAAATTGCATTAGTTTTGGAGTACAGTGATCCCTCACTTATCGCGGTTAATGGGTTCCAGAACCGACCGCGAAAAGTGAAAAACCGCGAAGTAGCGTCACCCCAATGACGTCATCCATAAACAATACGTACGTTCATTCTCTCACTCTCATATGATACGTGTGTGTGTGTGTACGTGTACATACATACGTAGATGTAAACAAAGTGTACATAAATATGTTTTTAGAACTCTTTTATTCTTATAACAAGATACGTAACTCAAGATGAAAATGATTTACTGCACAGGTTAATGAGAGCTTTACTGCTCCTCAGGTGACGCCTCATCGTGAGGTGCTGGAGGCGCAGGATCATCGAGGGCAGCTTCCGATAGAGCTGAAGCTGCAGGAGGCGGCGTAGTGCCTCGACGGGAAGACTATTTCGCACAAAATGGCACAAGAGAACAGCAAAAAGTTCCACGCGGCGAGACTAAGTAACACGAGCGATAAAAAGCAATGAATGCGGTCTTTCTTCCCTTCATGGGTGCTCGGCAGGGAGAGGAGGTGGGTGAGACGTCTCGGCCAATCAGCTTGCGGGGTGAAACGTCTCGGCCAATCAGCTTGCGAGATTTCCGAGCCCAGCCAACACGACAACAGCGAGCAGAGAGTTGTGCTGCTCTCCGTGTTGACACGTGATGGTCTAATGTAGTCTCCCTGCCTTCTGCTAGCGCCCGCCCATTATTTCTCAATTTTGAATTTTTGATGAATATTTTTGAAAAATCCGCGATGCACTGAGGGCGCGAAAGGTGAAGCGCGAAGTAGCGAGGGATCACTGTATTGTTGCTAACACACTGAGAAGATAAGAGCCTTGGCAGAGGTATGCATTTTCAGATCATCACCAAAATGTAACGGGTTCCTCTCGAGCCCAAGAACCATCTCTGGTGACAATTTCATCCAAATCCATTCAATAGTTTTGGAGTATTGTTGCCGACGCTCTGTGAGAAGATAAGAGCCTTGGGCAGTGGTATGCATTCTCAGATCCTCACCAAAATGTAATGGGTTCCTCTCGAGCCCAAGAAGCAACTCTGGTGAAAATTTCATCCAACTCGATCCAGTAGTTTTGTGTAATGCTGCTGCACAAATACAAACAAAGCCCTTGGTGGAGGTAGGCACTCTCAGATCATCACCAAAATCTAATCATCCGTTCCCCATGCCATTACACACCTTTCCTGAAAATTTCATCAAAATCTGTTCATAACTTTTTGAGTTATGTTGGTAACGGATAAACCAACCAACAAACACTACCGAAAACATTACCTTCTCCCTTGGTAGTGTTTGTTGGTTGGTTTATCCGTTACCAACAGAACTGTATATCTCTGGAAAAAACACTGGCATCTTTTAAAAAGAAAAGTGCGGAGTCTGACAAAGCCTGGTCAGTCATTTATTATTATGCCCATTATTATGGCAGCTCGGTGGCACAGTGGTGAGCACTGTGGCAGCACAGTAATAAGGTTGTGGGTTCAATCCCACCCCCTGACCATCAGGTCACCCTTCTGTGTGGAGTCTGCATGTTCTCCCCGTGTCTGCGTGGGTTTACCCCAGGTAATCTGGTTTCCTTCCACAGGACAAAAACATGCAAGTTTGGTTAATTGGAGACTCTAAAGTGGCCCTAGGTGTGAATGGTGAAGGGACTGGCGCTGTACCGTGGATGCCCCGAATTTCCCTCTGGGATTAATAAAGTATACCAAAAAAAAACAAAAAAAACCCCACAATTCATAAATTAACCCGTGTTGCTACCCAACCATCATTATTTGTACAATTACAACTAAATCATTTCCCTCTATCTACATTCTGAATTGCATTCCCCCTTATTTATTTATTTATTTTTTTTAATTTTTGTCCATTCTTATAAATCTTAATTTGTTGATGTGGTCTGTTGAGAATCTTATTACTCTGCTCCTTCCATTTGTCATCTTATTACCTCCGCCAAGGAGGTAATGTTTTTACCGGGGTCTGTCTGTCTGTCTGTTACCAACATAACTCAAAAAGTTATGAACGGATTTTGATGAAATTTTCAGGAAAGGTGTGTAATGGCACGGGGAAAAGATGATTAGATTTTTGTGATGATCTGAGCGTGCATACCTCCACCAATGGCTTTGTTTGTGTTTGTGCAGCAGGATTACACAAAAACTACTGGATGGATTTGGATGAAATTTTCACCAGAGGTGGTTTTTGGGCTAGAGAGGAACCAATTATATTTTGGTGATGATCTGAGAATGCATACCTCAGCCAAGGCTCTTATCTTCTCACAGTGTGTTAGCAACAATACTCCAAAACTGATGGACAGACTTTGATGCCATTTTCACCACAAGTGGCTATAGGCCTACACACAAGCCCATTACATTTTGGAGGTGATCCATGACAAACGGAAGGAGCCTTGGTGGAGGTGTGCCCTCTATGAGTGCTTTTCTAGTTATTATTGTAATTTCTGTGTATGTCTTCGAACAGTTCTAGGTATATCTACAGTGGGACAAAAAAGTATTTAGTCAGCCTGACCAATTGTGCAAGTTCTCCCACTTAAAAGATGAGAGGTCTCCAATTTCCATCATAGGTATACCTCAACTATGAGAGACAAAATGAGAAAAAAAAATCCAGAAAATCACATTGACTGATTTTTAAAGAATTTATTTGCAAATTATGGTGGAAAATAAGTATTTGGTCAATAACAAAAGTTCATCTCAATACTTTGTTGTATACCCTTTGTTGGCAATGACAGAGGTCAACAGTTTCTGTAAGTCTTCACAAGGTTTTCACACACTGTTGCTGGTATTTTGGCCCATTCCTCCATGCAGATCTCCTCTAGAGCAGTGATGTTTTGGGGCTGTCGCTGGGCAACACGGACTTTCAACTCCCTCCAAAGATTTTCTATGAGGTTGAGATCTCGAGACTGGCTAGGCCACTCCAGGAACTTGAAATGCTTCTTACGAAGCCACTCCTTCGTTGCCCAGGTGGTGTGTTTGGGATCATTGTCATGCTGAAAGACCCAGCCACGTTTCATTTTCAATGCCCTTGCTGATGGAAGGAGGTTTTCACTCAAAATCTCACGATACATGGCCCCATTCAATCTTTCCTTTACATGGATCAGTCGTCATGGTCCCTTTGCAGAAAAACAGCCCCAAAGCATGATGTTTCCACCCCCATGGTTCACAGTAGGTATGATGTTCTTTGGATGCAACTCAGCATTCTTTCTCCTCCAAACACGACAAGTTTGAGTTTTTACCAAAAAGTTCTATTTTGGTTTCATCTGACCATATGACATTCTCCCAATCCTCTTCTGGATCATCCAAATGCTCTCTAGCAAACTTCAGACGGGCCTGGACATGTACTGGCTTAAGCAGAGGGACACGTCTGGCACTGCAGGATTTGAGTCCCTGGCGGCGTAGTGTGTTACTGATGGTAACCTTTGTTACTTTGGTCCCAGCTCTCTGCAGGTCATTCACTAGGTCCCCCCGTGTGGTTCTGGGATTTTTGTTCACCGTTCTTGTGATCATTTTGACCCCACGGGGTGAGATCTTGCATGGAGCCCCAGATCGAGGGAGATTATCAGTGGTCTTGTATGTCTTCGATTTTCTAATAATTGCTCCCACAGTTATTTCTTCACACCAAGCTGCTTACCTATTGCAGATTTGGTCCGGTCTTCCCAGCCTGGTGCAGGTCTACAATTTTGTTTCTGGTGTCCTTTGACAGCTCTTTGGTCTTGGCCATAGTGGAGTTTGGAGTCTGACTGTTTGAGGTTGTGTACAGGTGTCTTTTATACTGATAACGAGTTCAAACAGGTGCCATTAATACAGGTAACGAGTGGAGGACAGAGGCGCCTCTTAAAGAAGTTACAGGTCTGTGAGAGCCAGAAATCTTGCTGGTTTGTTGGTGACCAAATACTTATTTTCCACCATAATTTGCAAATAAATTCTTTAAAAATCAGACAATGCGATTTTCTGGATTTTTTTCCCCCTCCTTTTGTCTCTCATAGTTGAGGTATACCTATGATGAAAATTGGAGACCTCTCTCATCTTTTAAGTGGGAGAACTTGCACAATTGGTGGCTGACTAAATACTTTTTTGCCCCACTGTATATATGAGTGGGTATGTTTCTAAATCTCCGTTCCCCTGAATTGATATCGAAAATACATGGACTATTATCAAAGCTGGATGAGTCTGTATCTCTTCCAATATCAAGAAATACATGCACCCCATTTGTTTGCAATTGCAGGCAAATGGCACAGAGACATCATGCGTGCACACCCAATTATATATGCAAAGGTGTATACTTAACACACAACATACACTACCGTTCAAAAGTTTGGGGTCACTTAGAAATTTCCTTGTTTTTGAAAGAAAAGCACTTTTTTTCAATGAAGATAACTTTAAACTAATCAGAAATACACTCTATACATTGCTAATGTGGTAAATGACTATTCTAGCTGAAAATGTCTGGTTTTTGGTGCAATATCTACATAGGTGTATAGAGGCCCATTTCCAGCAACTATCACTCCAGTGTTCTAATGGTACAATGTGTTTGCTCATTGCGTCAGAAGGCTAATGGATGATTAGAAAACCCTTGTGCAATCATGTTAGGTCTGCAATGCTGTAATTGCTGCAAATGGAGGATTCTTCGACGAAAGCAAAGTTTGAAGGAAAAAATTATTATTTCAAATACAAATCATTATTTCTAACTTTGTCAATGTCTTGACTATATTTTCTATTCATTTTACAACTCATGGTGGTAAATAAGTGTGACTTTTCATGGAAAACACAAAATAATTGTCTGGGTGACCCCAAACTTTTGAACGGTAGTGTATATATACACGTCTGAGGGAGTTGACTGTCTTCCGCATCTCAGAGGGAGAAAAAAGCCTCGTGGGTAAAACCAGGTCTTGGTAGACCACTCCCAGTTACACAGGGTGAGACTGGACATCCTGGCAGATAAGCACCTATCATCTGGTCAGTCACTGCAACAGATACTGGAGTCAGTTTGTCTTGGCCTGTCCTTGCCACTGATAATACCTCTATCTGCCAAGAATGAGTCGCTAGCCCAGCAAAAGCTAGCAGTACTCAAATACTTTGCAAGCAGTTTCATGAAATGGCGAGTCAGAGAGCAACTCATACCGGCTCGGACGTCGCCCGGGTTAACGAGGTCAGAAGTTCCTGGCAGCGGAAGGCGAATTACAGAGGAGGAATCTGATCACACCTAAATGAAACAGTCATTGTCGCCTCCGACAGACTGCGATGATGATGATTGTTTGTTTGTATGTCTCTGTGTGTGTGTGTCTGTGTGTGTGTGTGTGTGGGGGGGGGGGGTAATCCTAGGCTAATCTAGCCTCGACGCAATGCATATGTCGTATCTGTACAAATGCTGTTCTACTTTTATGTTGCGTTATCTGTACGAATAGTATGTCCTTTCTTTTCTATTTTTTTTCCCCTCTCTCCCCTCACCCCAACCAGTCGTGACAGAAGACTGCCCCTCCCTGAGCCTGGTTCTGCTGGAGGTTTCATCCAATAAGGGAGTTTTTCCTTCACACTGTTGTCTAGTGCTTGTTCGATTGTTGGGGTCTTTTCTGATTTATTTATGATTTGTGGCTTGTGTATCTGGTGTTTACCTTGTATGTCTGGGTTTTTTGGGGTTTTTTTTTTTTTTTGATTAATATATCTGCTGCAAAGAAAATTAATTTAAAAAAAAGGACTCTCAAAGTATTAAAAATGAATATTTTATTTATGGTAATGTTAATTTGTCCAATTACTGTTGAGCCCCTGAAATTAGAAGATTTTGAAAAAAAATGGTTGTAATTCCTCAACTGCTTTGGATGTGAATATCCTCAAATTAAAGCCAAGTCTGCACTTTAAGGTCATACTGATTATAGAACTTTATCTTTAATATGTTTTGGTAAACAGTTAAAATAACAAAACTTGTGTCATTGTCCAAACATATAAAGACCTAACTGTACATGTCAATCACGCCCCCTTCACACATCTGTGACACTGATGTTACTGCTATTTTAAAAGTTCAGAAAGCAATCAGCAGTTGACAGGAAGTCATATGTGGTGCTGTAAAAAAGCTGCACCAGTAGTTATTAAAATTTTTTTCACACTTTGGGTGAGTTTATGAGTGTGTGTTTTCTGTTTATCTTGACAAAGCCTCAGCTCAAAATTCTGGCAGATGAAAGTAAAAGGAGATACAGTGGTGTGAAAAAGTGTTTGCCCCCTGAGTTCTCTTTTTATTACCTCCGCCAAGGAGGTTATGTTTTCATCAGCGTTGGTTTGTCTGTCTGTTTGTTAGCAAGATAACTCAAAAAGTTATGGACGGATTTTCATGAAATTTTCAGAGATTGTCAGAAATGGGGTATCCTACAGATGATTACATTTTGGTGGTGATCCGGATCACCGGGGGAACTGTGGGTCTGTGCTCTCCGAGTGCTTTTCTAGTTGTATGTTTGTCACACTTAAATGTTTCAGATCATCACACAAATTTAAATATTAGACAAAGATAACACAAGCAAACACAAAATTCAGTTTTTAAATGAGGGTGTTTATTAAGGGGAAAAAAATCCAAACCTACATGGCCCTGTGTGAAAAAGTGATTGCTCTCTAAACCCAATAACTGGTTGGGCCATCCTAAGGAGCAACAATTGCAATCAAGCGTTTGCAATAACTGGCAATGAGTCTTTTACAGTGCTGTGGAGGAATTTTGGCTCACTCCTCTTTGCAGAATTGTTGTACTTCAGTCACATTGGAGAGTTTGAGCATGAATCCCCTTTTTAAGGTCATACAACAGCATCTCAATCGAATTCAGATCAGGACTTTGATTAGGCCACTCCAAAGTCTTCATTTTGTTTTTCTCAAGCCATTCAGAGGTGGGCTTGCTGGTGTGTTTTGGATCATTGTCCTGCTGCAGAACCCAAGTGCGCTTCAGCTTGAGGTCACAAACAGATGGCCGGACATTCTCCTTCAGGATTTTTTGGTAGATGGCAGAATTCATGGTTCAATTTACTACAGCAAGTCTTCCACGTCCTGAAGCAGCAAAACAGCCCCAGACCATCACGCTACCACCAACATATTTTACTGCTGGTATGACGTTCCTTTTCTGAAATGCTGTGTTACTTTTACTCTGGATGTAATGGGACACACACCTTCCAAAAAGTTCAGTTTTTGTCTTGTCAGTCCACAGAGTATTTTCCCAAAACTCTTGGGGATCATCAAGATGTTTTCTGGAAAAACTGAGATGAGCCTTTATGTTCTTTTTGCTCAGCAGTGGTTTTTGTCTTGGAACTCTGCCATGCAGGCCATTTTTGCCCAGTCTCTTTCTTATGGTGGAGTCATGAACACTGACCTTAACTGAGGCAAGTGAGGCCTGCAGTTCTTTGAATGTTGTTGTGGGGTCTTTTGTGACCTCTTGGATGAGTTGTTGCTGTGCTCTTGGGGTAATTTTGGTCGGCCGGCCACTCCTGGGAAGGTTCACCACTGTTCCATGTTTTCACCATTTGTGAATAATGGCTCTCACTGTAGTTCACTGGAGTCCCAAAGCTTTAGAAATGGCTTTATAACCTTTCCCAGACTGACAGATCTCAATTACTTTGTTTCTCATTTGTTCCTAAATTCCTCGGGATCAGAGCATGAGGTTTTGCTTTTGAGGATCTTTTGGTCTACTTCACTTTGTTAGGTAGGTCCTATTTAACCCCTTGCACTCCGGTCAATTTTCCTAAAAACGCCAAAAAAAAATGTGCCCAAAGTAAATCGAAAGCTGTTCTTCAACCCTTTGGCTGCACGGTGGCGCAGTGGTTTAGCACTGTGGCAGCACAGTTTTACCCTCGGCCGGGGGACCGCGGGGATCATGAGATCGTGGGTTCGATCCCAGCCCCCGACCAACAGTGAGCTGTGTGGAGTTTGCATGTTCTCCCCGTGTTGCGTGGGTTTACTCCGGGATTTCTCCGGTTTCCTCCCGCATACCAAAAACATGTAGGTTTAGGGCGCTCGCGCACGCAGCGACCAGCAGCCGGTGGCTTGTCACCAGACTGCAAACCAAGTCTACCTACGGGTACAAATAAGTTAAAAAAAAAAAAAAAAATCTTCATGGGGTTGGTCTCATTTAAAAGAAAACACTTTGGACTTCCGGGAAGATGGCGGAGAGACATAACACTTAAACAAAGAGCTCTCCCTAGCCGGATTAAAAATCATCGGTAAATGGCCAACTCGACATAAACGGATCAATAAACTAAGGGATGAAAACACGAAGGAACCGGGCACAAGGACAAAAACAGGGTAAAATTGAAGAATTCCTCTCCAACAACGCAGGAAAAACCGCTGTACGCAAAGCCCAAAAAAACGAGATGTCTACAGCAGAGAAAATGGAGGACACCAGACTCAACAACATGACCACTGGCATCGCCAGTTTGGGTGAAGAGTTAAGAGAATTCAAGCGACAGCTACAACAGGATTTAGCGGCTCTTAAGGAGGAACTGAAAAAAGAAATTAAGGAAGAAATCATGGACCTCCGAAGAGAAATGGAGCGTAAATTAACGGAAAACATGGAGGAGCTGCGCTCCCAGCGGGCGTGTATGACAGAAGCGCAGACCCGAATTTCGGAACTAGAAGATTGGAAAAGCGAGGCAAACGAACAACTACAGACCCTGACGACGCAAACGCAGAGGATGCAGGAGAAAATAAACGACTTGGAGAGCAGATCCAGACGAAGCAATATGCGCATCTTTGGAATTCCGGAGGGCATTGAAGGCAACTCGATGACAAAATTCATGGATCAGTTCTTAAAAAAAGAACTGGAAATACCCGGAGAAACGGATCTACAGATTCAACGGGCGCACAGAACACCGGCACAGAACCCGAAAACAAACGCTACACCCAGGTCAGTTGTGGTAAACTTTGTGAAATATGACATAAAGGAAAGAATCCTGACGCAAGCATGGAAAAAAAAAGATACGAATCGGCGACAAACAGGTATTTTTTGACCATGACTACCCGACAGAAATCGTGCAGCAGCGGAAGAAATATGCCAACATTAAAAAAACGCTGAAAGAGAAAAAAATTAGATTCCAAACGCCGCTAACGAAAATGAGGATTCATTGGGAGGAAGGCACAAGAACCTACAACACGGCCGAAGAGGCAGCGCGGGATATGATGGAGCAGGGCCTTGAGGTGAGCGTGCCGAAGGAGACGGCTGGAGCAGCGGCGGCCCTGAACGCACCACGACAGACGGAGTGGAGACGAGTGAACGGCGGAAGAAGGGGGAGAGACGTAGAGCAGCGGGCCCAGGACAAGCTACAAGGCTTTCAACTGAAAGCCTAGATCATAACAAAGATTAAGAAAGGCACAGAAGAAATGAAGGCCAAGAAGACAAGGTAAAAGAGAAACAGACGGCTAGGAGAGGTTTAAGTGATATTTGTTGGACATTTCTAGACTTATGACTATTACTTTGATAGTAATTAGAAGTCTAGGGAGGGCCCTTCACTCTGTGAAGACAAACCCCCCACCCACCAACAGGGACCAGTGGGCAGAAGAAAGGCCCAAAGTACGGAGGTCGAGATTTTTTAATGTGTTTTTATATAAATATGTGTTATTTTTGTTGTTAAAGGGGCTAGGAGCACAAGTTAAAAAAATGGAAAAACATGAATATGGGTAAAAATCTTAAGATAATGACACTAAACGTGAATGGTCTGAACTCACCTGTTAAAAGGGAAAGAATAATAAGAAAATTCAAGAAGGAAAAAGCTGAAATTATATTTATGCAAGAGACACATTTGAGCAAGGCAGAACATGTGAAACTAAAGAGATCTGGCTATAAGAACTCCTACTACAGTTCATTTAAGGGAGGAGCAAAAAGGGGGGTTATGATACTAATCTCAAACAAAATACAATTTGAAAGTGAACAGGAAATCCAGGATAAAGAAGGCAGGTATGTAATAATAAAGGGAAGAATAGATGGTATGCAGATTACATTAGTGAACATCTATGCCCCACCAGAAAGTGACAAGGGTTTTTTTCAACATCTGTTTGATCTCATAGCAACACACAGTGAAGGAGTCCTAATTTGTGGAGGAGACTTAAATGCTGTCATGGATCATGAAGTTGACACAACAAGTGTTAAGAAGACAAAAAAACATGTAACAAAGTTCATAAGAACCTCACTGGCAGAAATGGGTATGGTAGACATATGGAGGGACCTACACCCACTCGAAAAAGACTATACACATTATTCAGCAGCCCATAAAGTACACTCTAGAATAGATTACTTCCTTATGAATGAAGGTGACAGACACAGGGTGAGAAATTGTTGGATTGGAGGGGCAGAAATATCAGATCATAATCCTATATACATGGAAATATATTTAAACAATAGAAAACGACAAACAACATGGAAACTTAACGTAGGACTGTTAAATGATGAGAAAATGAAAGAAAGAATAAAAATAAACATAAACGAATATATCCAAGAGAATGACAATGAAGAAGTGGACCCAACAATACTATGGGACGCACTAAAAGCCGTGTTAAGGGGTAAATTAATTGTTGAAACAGGAAAAGCAAATAAGACTAAACTGGAAGCGTATGAACAAAGATGTGAGAGACTGAGGGAATTAGAACGTAAACATCAAAGCACAAATGATCCAAAAATATATCAAGAAATTAAAGAAGAAAAAACAAAGATAAAAGAAACACAAATGGATGAAATTGAAAGGAAAAATAGATATCTAAAGCAAAAATATTATGAAACGGGGCCAAAAGCCACAAAACTGCTGGCAAAACGGTTAAGAAAACAACAAACAGTGAATAATGTATACAAGATTAAAGACCCCACCACAAATAAAACCACAGTTAACCCAGAAAACATCGAAGAAATTTTCCATAATTTCTACCAAGAACTATACTCGCAACCTGAAGAAACAAATACTAAAGATATCAAAAAATTTCTAGACACATTGGACTTGCCATCAATAGGAAATCAACAAAATGAAAAACTAACAGCAGAAATAACAACACAAGAGATCAGAGATGTGATTAAGTCACTTAAAAACGGTAAATCACCAGGTAGTGATGGATACCCCTCTGAGTTTTATAAACTGTTTATAGAAGAACTCACTCCACAACTCCTAAAGTCATTTAATTGGACGCTGAACAACAACAAAATACCTCCATCATGGAACGAAGCAATCATTTCAGTTATTTTAAAACCAGGGAAAGATAAAGAACAATGCGGAAACTATAGACCAATCTCTTTATTAAATGTAGATTATAAAATATACACAACAATTATATGTAAACGAATAAAGACATTCTTGACGGAATTGATAGAAGATGATCAAACTGGATTCATAGAGGGACGCCAAACACATGACAATATCAGGAGAACAATACATATAATTAACCAAATACATAAAGAAAAGAAAAGCGCAGTAATAATGAGTTTAGACGCAGAAAAAGCATTTGACAGGGTTAACTGGAAATTCCTATATAGTGTACTGGAGCGCTTTGGATTTAACGAAAAATCAGTACAATGCATAAGGACGCTATATCAAGAACCTGTGGCAAGAATCAAGATAAACGGTAGCTTAACAGACAAAGTAAATATACAAAGATCAACTAGGCAGGGATGCTGCTTATCGCCCACCTTGTTTGCTCTGTTCATAGAACCATTGGCTCAAGCGATGCGACAAAATAAGAAATTAAAAGGTGTAACAATAAAGGGGGCGGAACACAAGATTGGGCTATTTGCAGACGATATTATAGTTTACCTTGAACAACCAGATAAATCAATAATGGAAATGATGAACTTGATAGAAAATTTTGGAAAATTATCAGGATACAAGATAAACATAACAAAAACACAAATACTGACATTCCACTATAACCCTCTAAACCAGATAACTGATAAGATCAAACTAAACTGGAACCAAAAAGAAATAAAATACCTTGGAGTGAACATACCTAAAGACCTAAGCAAAATATATAAAGCAAACTATGATAGGTTGGAACAAGAAATAAAAAAAGATATTGATAGATGGTCAATCTTAAATATGGATCTGAATTCAAAAATTGAGACAGTCAAAATCAGCATACAACCTAGATTACTTTACCTCTTCCAGGCTATACCAACAGAGATTCCAGATGCCCAATTCTCAAAGTGGGACAGGATGATATCGAGATTTGTTTGGGGAGGTAAAAAACCAAGAGTGAAATATAAAACCCTCCAATTACCAAAAGAGAAAGGAGGCATGGGCCTACCGAGTCTAAAGGAATATTACTACTCAGCACAAGATATATCATATGTTGGTGCGACGAGGGATATGAGGCAAAATGGAAAGAAATGGAAAAGGAAATTGAGGGACTCCCAGTACAAAGCATAATAGGGGATAAAGATGCATATAAGCAAATCAAACAAATAGACCCAATCACTAAATTTACTTTAGAACTGTGGTATAAAATAGTACAAAAATATAATATAAGGGAAGACATAAAACTATTGAAATGGGTAGCATTTGACAGTCAGTTTGAACCGGCAAAACAAGATAGGGGATACAAAAATCTGGTGAACAAGGGAATCACAGCATGGGGCAATATCGGAAAAAAAGATCTCGGGAGCTTTGTAAATATCAGGAGAAAATTTAAATTAGAAAGATCGGAATTTTTCAGATATCTGCAGATGAGAGATTACTATATGAAGAAGATTAGGCATAACCTCCAAACAGATGTGAACGAGATTATACAACTTATTTTAAGCTCATATGCAGGAAATAAAATAAGAATTATTTCAAAACTATATCAGAAACTTATGACAAACAATCATACAAGTAACTATATAAAGGAGAAATGGGAGAAAGAGCTCAATTTAAACATAACAGAAGAAAGCTGGCAGGAAATATGGAAAACACAACACACATCAACAAATTCAAGGACATGGAGGGAATTTGGATGGAAAAACCTGATTCGCTTTTTCATTACACCACAGATTCAAGGAAAATATACAAATACCCAATCTTTATGCTGGAGGGGATGTGGGGCTCAAAATGCAGACCACTCACATATGTTTTGGAAATGCTACAAAATATCATCATTTTGGAAATCTATGCATGTGACAATACAGAGGATATTAGGATATAATATACCAATGAACTGTAACCTGATGTACTTATGTGATCTTAAAAAAGACAATGTTATACAGGCTGAGGACAGATATCTAGTTAAAATCTTGTTGATTGCATGTAAAAAAACTATCACAGAAAAATGGCGATCAGAAGTTCTTCCTGACCAAGAACAATGGACTGACATTGTTGAGGACATACGTATGATGGAAAAACTAACATATCGACGAAGAATGCAAGAAGGAATATGGGAGAAAAAATGGCGGAAATGGACACACTACAAAGTGCAACAACGAGGCAGAAATTGAAAGAATAACCAAAGACACTGAAAAAACCAGAAGAATTAAGAGATGGAAACTAAAAACTTGATGCTCCAACATTTGTCCCCCCCCCTTTTATTTTTTTTTATTTTTTATTTTTTTTTTTTTATTTTTCCCTATCCTAACCCCTTTGTTTTTTTAAATGTAGAATGTGATCTGAATGCATTATATATGATGAAAAATGAATAAAAATCTAAGTTACAAAAAAAAAGAAAAAGAAAACACTTTGAATTTTTTGGCAAAAAAAAAACATGCTCTCTCCAAGTGCTCCTGCCACTGAGTTACAGTCATCTAAACATAGTGAACTTGAAGAAAATAAATTTTGTCTGCGTGTTTTTTTGGATACAAATATTGCAAATAACACACAGCTTCAGATCCGGGCTGGAAAATGCAACAGAAAAGTAGAACCAAGTGTTATCCAGCTGAGGTCCAAATTTTGTAACAATACCACAAAAAATGAATATATTACACAGCTTTGTTCTCAGGCTGTTCCCAGGCGTTACGGAGCTGTGCCAAATTGTGCCAAATGGCACAGTTTGGAAAAACGTCTAACTTTTGAATGATTCAATGTAGAAGCTTCATTTAGGGCTCTAATGAAAGGTCACATTCAGGGCTGTGTCTGTGTGTGTGTGTGTGTGTGTGTGTGGGGGGGGGGGGGTTGTCCACCCCCCCCCCCCCCGCTACAGAAGACGGAGATCCGCCCCCGCTACATGACAGATTACACTCGGATAAGGCATGTTTCCACAGCACCGCTGTCACTGCGGCTCCCCCCACCCCCCCGCTACAGAATCGTAGTGGTGGGGGGGGGTGTTCACGGTCCGGAGGCGGCAAACGAACCGTGTAACGCGGCGCACGCACTTCGGACATTGTGCTAATTTACCGATCGGTCAAAAGTCATTTTTGATTACAATTTTCAGGGATAAAAAAAATAATTTGGCTTATAACACCTTACCTCTTCACAGCCACATTGTCCTGGCCAACTTCTCTTCCTCATTGTCAGACGAACCGACGCTGGTCCGCTCGTGGTTCTGGTCTCGCGACCCGGTGAAAACATAATTCCATGATTGCGGTTTTGGCGAATGATTTACGACCTTCGTCGTCGGCCTCCGTCGGTCTATGATGACCATATAAGAGAATCCTAAACACTCTGCTGGAATTAAAAAAAAAAAAAATAATAATTAAGCACTGCCTGTGGCTGCTGAAGCAGTCTCTCTTCACCCAGCTTTAGACAAAACAGCTCAGTGAACTTCTTCTTTTTTTTTTGTTTTGTTACTTATTTGTACCCGTAGGTAGATATGGTTTGCAGTCTGGTGACAAGCCACCGGCTGCCGGTTGCTGCGTGCGCGAGCGCCCTAAACCTACATGTTTTTGGTATGCGGGAGGAAACCGGAGAAATCCCGGAGTAAACCCACGCAACACGGGGAGAACATGCAAACTCCACACAGCTCACTGTTGGTCGGGGGCTGGGATCGAACCCACGATCTCATGATCCCCGCGATCCCCCGGCCGAGGGTAAACTGTGCTGCCGCAGTGCTAAACCACTGCACCACCGTGCAGCCCTTCTGTGCTTCAATTGGCTCGCAGCCGTTGGGAGGCGGGTCCTTCTGGCTAGGTTTTCATTCATTGGTTCTTCAAAGTTTCAGAAACCCAATTCAAGGCTCTTATTAGTCGAATGAGAGGTCAATCAGATGAACTAATCTGTTCGCGGCTGTGTCTGCAGCTTTTATTTTCAGTGCGTGCTTGGACGCCTACACCACCTACATCAAAATCTCCATGATGCGTCCTAGAGCGCACAAGAGCGCCCTCGTGCGCTCTCGTGCGCTCTAGGATGCAGAGACTTGCCCACCCATGGGACAACGGAGCGCAAGAGGTTAAGTGATTTCTTGATTGAGAACAGGTGTGGCAGTAATCAGGCCTGGGTGTGGCTACAGAAATTGAACTTAGCTTTCCCAAGATGTGATAAACCACAGTTAATTTACATTTTAATAGGGGAGGTGGGGGGAATCACTTTTTCACACCGGGCCGTGTAGGTTTGGATTCTTTTTTTTTTTTTTTTTTTACCCTTAATAATAAACATCTTCATTTAAAAACTGCATTTTGTGTTTACTTGTGTTATCTTTGTCTAATATTTAAATTTGTTTGATGATCTGAAAAATTTAAGTGTGACAAACACACAAAAAATTAGAAATCAGGAAGGGTGCAAACACTTTTTCACGCCACTGTACATTGACACAAGCTTTTAGTTCCACTTAATTTTGACCAAGCTAACTGAAAACCTGGTAAAGGAAAAAAAAAGGACAAAGTGAAGCTGTGACGAATGAATATGAGGACTTTTTTTTTTTTTTTTGATTTGAGGAACAAAACGGCAAACAAAAAAAATATCTTGGACTTTTCCTGCTTTTTTGTTTTTAAACAAGTCACTATGGGTCAAATTAGATTTTGACCCTTTATGATCTTGACGTTTGACCTTTTGACCCTAAAAGTATAGCCATGGGTGCTAGCCCCAAGGTCAACCTATGTACCAAGTTTGGTGGCTGTAGCCTCATTCCTTGCTGAGGTAGAGCATGGACATACAGTAGCTGGATAGCTCTCCGACCACAAACTGCACTGACTGCCATGTGAGTCACGTCAGTGTGGGTCATGAATATATATATACCGTGTTGACTGATCATATATACAGTGGGGGGAAAAAAAAGTATTTAGTTAGCCACCAATTGTGCAAGTTCTCCCACTTAAAAGATGAGAGAGGTCTCCAATTTTCATCATAGGTATACCTCAACTATGAGAGACAAAATGAGAAAAAAAAAAAAATCCAGAAAATCACATTGAAGGATTTTTAATGAATTAATTGGTAAATTCCTCGGTAAATTAAGTATTTGGTCAATAACAAAAGTTCATCTCAATACTTTGTTATATACCCTTTGTTGGCAATGACAGAGGTCAAACGTTTTCTGTAAGTCTTCACACACTGTTGCTGGTATTTTGGCCCATTCCTCCATGCAGATCTCCTCTAGAGCAGTGATGTTTTGGGGCTGTCGCTGGGCAACACTGACTTTCAACTCCCTCCAAAGATTTTCTATGGGGTTGAGATCTGGAGACTGGCTAGGCCGCTCCAGGACCTTGAAATGCTTCTTAGGAAGCCACTCCTTCGTTGCCCGGGCGGTGTGTTTGGGATCATCGTCATGTTGAAAGACCCAGCCACGTTTCATCTTCAATGCCCTTGCTGATGGAAGGAGGTTTTCACTCAAAATCTCACAATACACGGCCCCATTCATTCTCTCTTTCTTTTACACGGATCAGTCGTCCTGGTCCCTTCGCAGAAAAACAGCCCCAAATCATGATGTTTCCACCCCCATGCTTCACAGTAGGTATGGTGTTCTTTCTCCTCCAAACACGACAAGTTGAGTTTTTACCAAAAAGTTCTATTTTGGTTACATTTGACCATATGACATTCTCCCAATCCTCTTCTGGATCATCCAAATGCTCTCTAGCAAATTTCAGACGGGCCTGGACATGTACTGGCTTAAGCAGGGGGACACGTCTGGCACTGCAGGATTTGAGTCCCTGGCGGCGTAGTGTGTTACTGATGGTAGCCTTTGTTACTTTGGTCCCAGCTCTCTGCAGGTCATTCACTAGGTCCCCCTGTGTGGTTCTGGGATTTTTGTTCACCGTTCTCGTGATCATTTTGACCTCACGGAGTGAGATCTTGCGTGGAGCCCCAGATCAAGGGAGATTATCAGTGGTCTTGTATGTCTTCGATTTTCTAATAATTGCTCCCACAGTTGATTTCTTCACACCAAGCTGCTTACCTATTGCAGATTCAGTCTTCCCAGCCTGGTGCAGGTCTACAATTTTGTTTCTGGTGTCCTTTGACAGCTCTTTGGTCTTGGCCATAGTGGAGTTTGGAGTCTGACTGTTTGAGGTTGTGGACAGGTGTCTTTTATACTGATAATGAGTTCAAACAGGTGCCATTAATACAGGTAACGAGTGGAGGACAGAGGAGCCTCTTAAAGAAGAAGTTACAGGTCTGCGAGAGCCAGAAATCTTGCTCGTTTGTAGGTGACCAAATACTTATTTTACCAAGGAATTTACCAATTAATTCATTAAAAATCCTTCAATGTGATTTTCTGGATTTTTTTTCCTCATTTTGTCTCTCATAGTTGAGGTATACCTATGATGAAAATTGGAGACCTCTCTCATCTTTTAAGTGGGAGAACTTGCACAATTGGTGGCTGACTAAATACTTTTTTGCCCCACTGTAACAGACCATTCACTCAAGATTTAATCAGAATTAGACTCAAACATTGAGTGATGAGAGTATTTTTTGCATTACAGACATTATAGGTTTTAAGCTTTCAACGCCATCCAACCGATGATCCTTAAGGACAAGCTGCTGTGCGCAGGGGTGGACCAGCACCTGTCATCATGGATCCTGGACTACCTCACAAACCGGCCACAGTTTGTGAGAACCCGGGACTGTGTGTCCGACACGATCATCGGTAGCACGGGGGCCCCCCAGGGAACGGTTTTGGCTCCCTTCCTGTTCACCCTTTATACTGCGGACTTCTCACTCAACACAACACACTGCCATCTACAGAAGTTCTCTGACGACTCTGCGATCGTTGGCCTCATCTCCAACAGAGATGAATCTGAGTACAGAGGACTTATCCAGGACTTCGTGGACTGGTGCCATCGGAACTGCCTCCAGATCAACGCGAGGAAAACTAAGGAGCTGGTGGTGGACTGCCGCAGGCAAGGACAACCCCTCACAGCACCAGTAAATATACAGGGAACTGACATCGAGATGGTGACATCCTACAGGTACCTGGGTGTTCATCTGAACAATAAACTAGACTGGTCACACAATACTGACACACTCTACAAGAAGGGACAGCGCAGGCTGTTCCTACTGAGGAGACTCAGGTCTTTTGGTGTACAAGGGGTGCTACTGAAGTCATTCTATGACATGGTGGTGGCATCAGCCATCACTTTTGGAGTGGTCTGCTGGGGCAGTGGCATTACAGCAGCCGATAGGAAGAGAGTGAACAAACTGATCAAGAAATCTAGCTCTGTCCTGGGGCAGCGCCTTGACCCAGTGGAGGAGATGGGAGAGTGAAGGATGGTGGCTAAACTGTCATCTCTGCTGGAGTCCGAGTTCCACCCTATGCAGGACATACTGAATGCACTGAGGAGCTCATTTAGCAGCAGACTACATCATCCTAGGTGCACAACCGAGAGGTTTCGCAGGTCCTTCCTACCTACGGCTGTCAGACTGTACAACCTAAGCAGGGCTGCTCGCAGAGATAGCAAAAAGACTTGACAACCTAATAGTATTGAATGCAAAAGACGCAATAGACTTACACAATGGTCCCCTCTGGTATACAACTAGGAAAATACCGGTCGCTATGGAGAGTGAGAATATGTATGGGTACATAATCATACCATGTAGGATAACTAAGTAGACGGTTACGCTGTTTCATTCCATCTAGCTACAATGCTCCACACTGTGTGCGTTTATATATCTACATATTTATTCCATCTAGCTACAATGCTCCGCACTGTGTGCGTTTATATATCTACATATTTATTCCATCTAGCTACAATGCTCCGCACTGTGTGTGTTTATATATCTACATATTTATTCCATC
Source organism: Pholidichthys leucotaenia (assembly GCA_020510985.1). NCBI lineage: Eukaryota > Metazoa > Chordata > Actinopteri > Cichliformes > Pholidichthyidae > Pholidichthys > Pholidichthys leucotaenia. The sequence continues at coordinate 428,295,103 of CM035836.1, read as the reverse complement.
TAGCTGCAATGCTCCGCACTGTGTGTGTTTATATATTTACATATTTATTCCATCTAGCTACAATACTCCGCACTGTGTTTGTATACTCATATTTATTCCATCTAGCTACAATGCTCCGCACTGTGTGCGTTTATACATCTACATATTTATTCCATCAAGCTACAATGCTCCGCACTGTGTGTGTTTATATATTTACATATTTATTCCATCTAGCTGCAATGCTCCGCACTGTGTGTGTTTATATATTTACATATTTATTCCATCTAGCTGCAATGCTCCGCACTGTGTGTTTATATATTTACATATTTATTCCATCTAGCTACAATCCTCCGCACTGTGTTTGTATACTCATATTTATTCCATCTAGCTACAATGCTCCGCACTGTGTGTGTTTATATATTTACATATTTATTCCATCTAGCTGCAATGCTCCGCACTGTGTGTTTATATATTTACATATTTATTCCATCTAGCTGCAATGCTCCGCACTGTGTGTTTATACTGTATATTTACATATTTATTCCATCTAGCTACAATACTCCGCACTGTGTTTGTATACTCATATTTATTCCATCTAGCTACAATGCTCCGCACTGTGTGCGTTTATACATCTACATATTTATTCCATCTAGCTGCAATGCTCCGCACTGTGTGTGTTTATATATTTACATATTTATTCCATCTAGCTGCAATGCTCCGCACTGTGTTTGTATACTCATTTATTCCATCTAGCTACAATGCTCCGCACTGTGTTTGTATACTCATATTTATTCCATCTAGCTACAATGCTCCGCACTGTGTGTATGTATATATATATATATATATATATATATATATATATATATACACACACACAGTATATATATATATATATACACACACAGTATATATACATATGTATACTCGCTGCGCTTCTTTTTTCTCTTGCCTTCTGATTGTTGCTCTGAGGGTTGCTATCCCTGTGCTGTTGCAATCCTGGAATTTCCCCATTGTGGGACTAATAAAGGCTTATCTTATCTTAAGTGTTTTTTTGCATTAGGGACATTATGGGTTTTGATGTTTTGAGTATTTTTCCCCACTATTTCCTGTCAAAAATCTTGTAAATTTATTTTGCTTTTTGAATAAAACACTACAACCAAATCTGTCCAAGTGCCGTAGAGCACCTTTGTTTTTTAATGAAGCATATCCATAGACAAGTGTAACATTGGTCATTTGAAGGTTACTACATTATAAGTGACTGATGAAGAGTCTGCTCAATTAAAATGAAAAAAAAACCAAAACCATTTTAGTTTGTCCAGTCAACAAAGCTTCTGACAACAAAAAACTAGTTAATTTTCCCATACTCTCATACACCAAGACATGCAAAAATAGTTCAATTTAAGTTAAGTAAGTTATTCCCATGCCAGTAGCGTAGGGTGGCGCCTATGTCCAACAATGACAACAGAAACATCAATTTGCATGTTTGGGTTTTTCCCTGAATACAGCATATTTTCGAAACTCATGACATTTTGACGAAAACCCATTCCTGGTTGGGGTGATGTCCCATTATCAAAACTATGAAGAAATAAATAATAGTAACAGTATCTGTAAAATATATATATATATACACAAAATATCCACAATACTGCCACAAGTGCAATATGGATGCATTACCACCATTTCAATAAATTATACAATAATCACTGCAACATTTTGGGAACATCCCAATGAAAACATGAAACCTCAGAACAATGGAATGTTTACTGATAAATGTTTATAGTCAAAATTATGTGTACATTTAATTTGGTTTCAGGTTAAGGGGAATTGAGCAACTAAGTCCTTATTTTCAGTGTGGATTGCGCCGTTCAATGACAAGTCATAATTGTCTCAATGGCCTTCTCGCCCTTTCTGCATTAAAGTGGTTTTTATCCTGCTGGGTCTGTATATTCATAGCCACACAAGATGTAACGCACTCAAAATCTGCACGACCAACGTGAACCGATTTTCAATGTTATCAAAAGATTGTGGAGAGGAATGCTCAGATCTACACTACCGTTCAAAAGTTTGAGGTCACTTAGAAATTTCCTTATTTTTGAAAGAAAAGCACCGTTTTTTTCAATGAAAATAACTTTAAACTAATCAGAAATACACTTTAATATCTAATATACATTGCTAATGTGGTAAATGACTATTCTAGCTGCACATGTCTGGTTTTTGGTGCAATATACTACATAGGTGATCCGGTGATAACTTTCTGATCCGGCACACCTTTCACTCTATATATATCACGGACACACAGATCGCCCCAAAGGTCTCCTGAGTCAGCGGACGGAGCCTCTGTTTACAGCAGGAGACAATACAGCAGGGAAGAGCTAGCTAGCACTCAACCGCCACCCGGTGCTAACGGAGAAACTCGACCGGGAGAACTGAAGCGAAAACAACGCGGGTGCCGGGCTGGAGTTTAGGCGGCGTGCAAGAAATATAAGACAGAATAATAAAGACCGATGGCAAGAACCATGCAGACCGCCCGTAAATCTACTGGAGGAAAAAGCCCCCAGGAAGCAGCTGGCCACCAAGGCTGCTCGGAAAAGCGCTCCGGCCACCGGCGGAGTGAAGAAGCCTCACCGTTACAGGCCCGGTACCGTGGCTCTGAGAGAGATCCGTCGCTACCAGAAATCCACGGAGCTACTCATCCGTAAGCTGCCCTTCCAGCGCCTGGTGAGGGAGATCGCTCAGGACTTCAAGACCGACCTGCGCTTCCAGAGCTCCGCCATCATGGCTCTGCAGGAGGCCAGCGAGGCCTACCTGGTGGGTCTCCTCGAGGACACCAACCTGTGTGCCATCCATGCCAAGAGGGTCACCATCATGCCCAAAGACATCCAGCTGGCCCGCCCCATCCGCGGAGAGAGAGCTTAAACTTTCTGCTGCACATCCACCAACCACAATGCTCTGCACTGTGTGTCTATATATATATATATTTTAATATGTACATATGTATACTAGCTGCTCTTGTTTTTTCTTGCCTTCTGATTGTTGCTCTGAGTGTTGCTATCCCTGTGCTGTTGCAATCCTGGAATTTCCCCATTGTGGGACTAATAAAGGCTTATCTTAACTTATAGGTGTATAGAGGCCCATTTCCAGCAACTATCACTCCAGTGTTCTAATGGTACAATGTGTTTGCTCATTGTGTCAGAAGGCTAATGGATGATTAGAAAACCCTTGTGCAATCATGTTAGCACAGCTGAAAACAGTTTAGCTGGTTAGAGAAGCTATAAAACTGACCTTCCTTTGAGCAGGTTGAGTATCTGGAAAAAATTATTATTTCAAATACAAATCATTATTTCTAACCTTGTCAATGTCTTGACTATATTTTCTATTCATTTTACAACTCATGGTGGTAAATAAGTGTGACTTTTCATGGAAAACACAAAATAATTGTCTGGGTGACCCCAAACTTTTGAACGGTAGTGTATGTTCCGAGGGGATGCAACACAGGCACTCATTCTGTTCTTACAGTTTGAAAAAGGCCAACGGTACCACAAAAATCCATTTCTTATCAAATATGTAAAGGTCCCTACATTCCTAACTGCATGCTGATCTGCTGTACAACAATGCTAGCCAAACCCCCTCTGCTAAGTTGAATGGGTGCATCTGACAATGATCCAGTTTGGATAAACATGATTATGGGGACTCTGATATGGGCCCATGCACATAATGAGGACATTGTCTTTAATTAAAAGTAAAAACAAAAGACTGCATCTCTGGGGGCCCAGCCTGGGGAGCAGTGGGGAACAAGCAGAAGGGTGGAGGCAGAAAGGGAGCAGGAGGATGGCTGATGCTGGGACATACAGCAGACAGATGGGAAGAAGTGTATGTATATTTATAAAAATTAATAAACTTTAAGTATAGCATGAAAATATGTTTGATATGCATAGAAAGAAACCTCATGTTAGAGCTTACACTCATTCATTATCACTTATACACAAATGCAAAATGATAATAAACAAACAGTCTAAATTAGCCACCAGAAAAAGGTCAGAGGTTGGCCTGGTCAGACAACTGCCTGCTCCATGCAGTTTTCTATCTCATCTCAGTAAAAATGTCAAATCTGACAGGCTATCCAAGTACAGCTAAAGTCAGCAGACCCATATCAAAGGTCTGATCACTGCAAGACTGAAATGATGACAAGTAAAAATTGAGGTAAACAAAAGCCAATCAGAAGGGTGGACTCCGTAATGGAAGAATGTGTACAAATCTTATCAGTCTTTTTGTACATACAGTACATATCCTTCCACAGGAAATACCACTGTGACCCACCCTTAAACACATGACATCCAATAAAGCTTTCTGTAGGAACATCAATAATGACAGTCAGTCCTCCTCTCTCAAAGAACTACACGAGTATTTCATACTCGTGTACTTCTTAGTACACAGGGCAGAGAAATCAATCATCACATTAAGCAATTACATTTGAAGTTAGACAAGACAAGAAAAATCAAAGAAATATTGAGGAAGCCTTAAAGGGTACCTGTGGTGGTCGTGAAAAAAAAAAGATATTATATTGAGCCCCTGTCTCACGTTCTAGTTCAAGTTTAAGTTGAAATTCATGTTCAAAGCAATTTGATATAAATCCATTGCTGATGTGCTTGTTCAGCTATGTCAGCAAAACATGGGTGCAGCCATACTAGGGGCTACATGGCCTGCCAGGACGCTTCCTGTGACGTAATAAAGTGGGCACCGTGATCTGGATCAATATTGGCTGAGCCTGGAGTGCCCGGATGAGCAGTGGCTTTCGGGATATTCAAATTCAAACGTTTATTTCAAACTCGGGGTTCATATTAAATGCAGAACTAAAACGATTAGAAAATAAATAAATGCTTAAATTCAGCGGGTCAACTCGTCTGATCTGAGGTCCTAACTGCCGCAACACGGCAGATGATTCGGCTCCTCCCTCGCTGTTATACAGAGCAGCAGACACTCGGCGCTCTTGTAACAACAAAAACATACAATGCGATATGGATATCGCAACATGGCGGAATGTAAAGCCTTTGGATGTCTCAATAATAAGCGAAAAAAACAAAGATAAACACTTCTTTTGTGTACCCAAACCCAGCTCACCTTGTCAGAAGATCATAGAGGAAAAGTGATTGCGCAATCTCGGAACAGGGCACAGGTGAATCCTTTCAGATGAAATTGCGTTGTGTGTGAGGACCACTTCGTCACTTTAACCCTCAGAAGACCTTTCTGGCTCAAACCTGTAGCCATGTTGGACGAATTCTTCCTCAGAGTCAGAAAATTCAGCCATAATAGAACAAAAACAACGGACAACAGCACCATAGTCGCAGTGAAACGCCAAGTGTTGTCTTTTCAGTAGCAACGGTATGACGTCACTTCCGCATATGTCATGGTGGCGCCCATAGTTTTCATTGGCTGGCCATGCCCGCGGTCCTATTTCAATACATCTCAGGTGGTATATGGCTGGCAACAATTGTTTACCCAAATAAATACCTTTTCCTAATGTTTTCAAGTTAAATGCGTCTTCACGACCACCACAGGTACGCTTTAACAGAACCCAGAGCAGTCGCACATCAGCTTAAATCTGATCCTTTTTATTTGTGGCTGTAAACACACAGTTGTTACTGCATCTCCAGTTGTCACAAGGCAGATGCCTACTTTTTAAAACCTTTTGATGAAAGCAGTTATGTCAGTTGCAGCCATTACATTTGTATGACATCAGTATTTTTCTGTGCGAAATGTTCAATTTGTGATGACCTCAGTGTTTGGTGACTTTTATTCAAGTTTGATTGGCTGCAACAAATTAGGAAGGTCTGATCTGAAGGTCATCTGTGCAAATTCTTGTTAGAATCAGAAATCATCCATAGCCTTGAAATGGATTAAATTTAGCGGCACATTTTTCACAAACACCTACACAGCATAGCTGAATGTTACCGTTTTGTAACTTTTAACAGCATAAGCCAAAAGTACCTCATTTTGAAAAGGCTTATAGTTCAAAAATTGCATATATTTAGACCGATGCAATTTCAGTCTCACAAGGGCATTTTTGTGCTTGTCAAACACAAATAAAACATAAACGAATCAGTGCACTAATTCTAGAGCCATGGACTTCAATAACAAGAAAGAATATATGTATAAGAATGTTAGAAACACTTTGTGACTGTGCCTTTACAATCCCACCTTGACTGCCAGCCCCCAGCAGAAAGAGAGCTTATATTTTGCAGTAGCTACAAGCCACACTTAGCCAAGTGGAAACTCTGATCCTTGTAGGAGCCAGAAGTCCCAATGGAGTAGAAGCAGTAATGGCATAGTCAAATAGGCCATCATCTTTTAAATATTACACACATCACATTGCGGTATGTGAAACTTGTATACTGCAAATCACTTGACACTGACGTTTGATCACAAGTAATAATCCTCACCACGTCTATGAACTTCTCATCAATTGTGTATTTTTTTTTTAAATTTACACAGCAACACTAACAGTGATTTTTTTTAGTGCATCTGGCACTAAATGAACAGTTCGTTTCAAGTCCCTTAAAAGCTTTGCTGCCACAATGAGGGGAAAATAAGTAACCCACAGCAAGGCTTACAACCTGGACCTTTCGCTAGACAAATCACAAAGTGTGTATTACTGTTAAAAAGAAGTGCAAGACTTCTGTACAAAATCAAACAGAAAAGCAGATCTTCTCCAAGGTAAAGATCACTTATAGGTGAACAAATATTATGAATCCATTTAGGAAAAAAATTAATATTAAGAGAAAATCAGTCTTGAGTCATACCTAAAAAAAATTACCAGTAGCACTGTGCAGTGTCCTGTTGAGTAAATGCTGCAGAGAGACAGTGCATAAGCAGGCAATATTGCTGTTAAATATTTACGTTGCTTTCCACAGTGTGCTCAAGCATGACATACAACCTGAATTCAGCATTAAATGCAGCGCCATTTCTCTCACACGTGCTGTAGAGAAAACATATTTGGGAGGCAAATGGATATGAAAAGAATAAGATGTTGAAAAACCAAGAATCCTTTGTGATGGGATGTATAAAAAATTGATGCAGCTCTCAAAGTTGGAAAGCTGGGTCTCTACTAGAGTGGTCATGAACCGAGTGGATCGAGAACACAAGTCTGCCCACGGGATAGATAAACTTATTTTGTACAATGTTAAAACCAGTACCTGCTTGTGATGAACCATCAAGAGTTAGTCGCTTATGTTTTTGAATTCCTAATAGCCCCTCAACAAGAAACCAATATAACTGCCAATTGTCATTTCTGATATACTGTATACAGTAAGTAACTTAAAAGAGCAAAGGAATACAAGTCTGCCAAAGGTGTGGGCTATGCATGTGACAGCACTTCTCCCACTTTCTCCCTGGTCTCCCCAAAGTGCAAAACAAGTTCCAGTCAACAACATGAATAATGCAGATCTCCTCAAGAGTCCTGCTGAAGCACGTCAGCCTGCGTGACTGAGAACAGAACCACTCATTTCCTTGGCTGGGAAACAAAGCTGCATTCGTCCAAAAGCAGAGTTTTTCCACAGATCTGTCAGCCTGCTGGGCATCCTATTCAGAGTTGTGAGATGGGGGGGAAAAAAAATGCCATTTGGCTCAGATGCCCATAAGGTGAAACTGTGTCACTGAATGCAGAAAGGCAAGGGTAATAATACCCAGAAATAACCCGACTTGTAGTGGGCGTCATTAGACCCAAAGGTGGAAGTAGAGAGATTGCTTGAGAGTGCAATACACACTTAAGACAAGGGATTTTGGTGGATTTATCCAGTGATCATGAAGGATAAACTGACATAAAAGCAAGCTGATTAGAGATTAAGATATGTGCATGAAAATACGAGCTGAAACCTTGTTATACTATAAACCTTAATAGTATACATGCACTACTATTAAAACTGGGCAGATGGCTGGAGCATGGGGCTATTCAGAGAGGAGTGACTTCATCCTTGTTTTCAGGAGTTATAATAGTCTTCAGCACTAAACCGATGATGATGATGGTGATGGTGGGTGCGAGTGTATAAATATAAAATGCTATTTAATACTATTCTGCAATGAAATGCAAATGGCATGCAATCAATATTTTACATTAAATTTTACCTCAACTATAAACCATGTTAAAATATTTACTCCATTTGTTTTTTTTATGTACTCAAATGTATTTTTGTTGTACATAAAGTAAGTATCGTCAACTGTTATACTTGACATTTGACACCTACGAGTCCAACGGCCTCACACGAGGAAAGTTTCCATCTACTGCAGCGACTTACACCCGTTTCAAAATGTTAAACTCTGTGCTGCTTTAGTTGTATATTAGTTGCATAACAGTTGAATTATCATGCTTATGCAACTACAAGGTCTGATAACTTATCCCGTCAAGAGATATTTAATCCGCACAGAAGAGCAACAGAAAGATCGTTTGGCAAACGATGACTGTCGGAATCTAGCTAGCTTAGCAAGCTAAACGCTAACGAGCTGAAAAAAAAAAAAAAATCGAGTTGGGACCAAGTTTCTGAAATAATATAGGCCTCCAAACGGCACCGATGAAACAAACTGACAGAATATCACAGCTACTGGTGGTTGTAATGTAAATTAAAAGTAAAAGCAGCTTTAGTGAGAATAAATTAACACAATCCCAAATACAGCGCTGACTTAGCTCAGCTATCTTAGCATTTTACCTTGTCAGAGTCGAGCTCGGGATCGGCTTGGCTCAGTCTGTAGAGAAATGATTTGGGATCTCGACATAGCGTCTGTCTTGTTGTTAAAAAATACGTCCCCCCGACATTCAGTCGAATCCATTTAGACGCCCCGACACCCGCTGGGATGTTTCTCTCTACCGGGGAGTGGGCCACACATCTTCGGTAAACGGAACCATTACTCTCGGAGCTGTTCTCTGCCATTCCTCTCGCCTCCTCCGCCCTCGCCTCGGCTGGCCTTCTTTTTGTGCAGCCGACAGGAAATATGGAAGCTGCAGCCACTGACTCCACTCACGGTTCATGCAAAACAGACTGGCAGCTCCTCGCTTCAGCCACTCCTACCATCCGACTCACTCCACCAGCACTCAAGACACGCACATAAATTATTTCGGAGTCCCTCCCTATTTTGATCTCCTGACGCGTCAGCAGGCAGGACAGCATTTCTTCAAACTCAACATGGCACAGCCTTATCAGTATTTTCCCACACCTTTGGTCGATGCATACTCGGTGATTAGTACAAACTATCTTGATGCGTGTATTAAATTAAGATCAGCCTTTATTAGTCCCACAATGAGGAAATTCCAGGATTGCAACAGCACAGGGATAGCAACACTCAGAGCAATAATTTAGAAGAAAATAAGAGCAGTGAATATACATATGTACACATAAATATATAAACACAGTGAGGAGCACTGTAGCTAGATGGGATAAACAGCGTAACAGTCTAGTTACCCCACATAGTATGAACATGTACCCATACATATTGTCACCCTCTGTAGCGACTGATAATTGTCCTAGTTGTATACTGGAGGGGACCATTTTGTGTAAGTCTGTTGCATCTTTTGCATTCAATACTATTAGGTCGTCACGTTTTTTTTTCCATCTCTGTGAGCAGCCCTGCTCAGGTTATATAGTCTTGACAGCCGTAGGTAGGAAGGACCTGCGAAACCTCTCAGTCGCGCACCTAGGATGATGTAGTCTACTGCTAAATGAGCTCCTCAGTGCGTTCAGTATGTCCTGCATGGGGTGGGACTCGGACTCCAGCAGAGATGACAGTGTAACCACCATCCTCCTCTCTCCTCCACTGGGTCAAGGCACTGCCCCAGGACAGAGCTAGCTTTCTTGATCAGTTTGTTCAGTCTCTTCCCATCGGCTGCTGTGATGCCACTGCCCCAGCAGACCACTCCAATCGTAGGTCTTCAGGAGCACCTCTTGTACACCGAAAGACCTGAGCCTCCTCAGTAGGAACAGCCTGCGCTGTCCCTTCTTGTAGACTGTTGGTATTGTGTGACCAGTCTAGTTTATTGCTCAAATGAAAACCCAGATACTTGTAGGATGTCACCATCTCAATGTCTGTTCCCTGGATGTTTACTGGTGCTGTGAGGGGTTGTCCTTGCCTGCGGCAGTCCACCACCAGTTCCTTAAGTTTTTCTCACGTTGATCTGGAGGCAGTTCCGATGGCACCAGTCCACGAAGTCCTGGATAAGTCCTCTGTACTCAGCTTCATCTCCATTGGAGATGAGGCCGACGATCGCAGTCGTCAGAGAACTTCTGTAGATGGCAGTTTGTTGTGTTGTGTGAGAAGTCCGCAGTTGGGTGCAAAAGTAATTCCCATGACACAGAAACAATGATAATGGGCCGGTGCTTTATTTACATGCTGCAAAAATGTGAAAAAGCCATTGCCAACAGTGCTGCTCTTTTGACTGTCGTGACTGAGGTCAACAGAAGACAGTACACATGGCTTAATTTGTATAGCTAAATCCCTACATGCTTTAATTACTGGACTACCAAGCATTAAGTGGAAAATTCATCATTCAACATCTACTGACCTAGCGCACAAATCATTGGAGAGAATGAACAGATTCATTAAATTATCAGAATATGATTACTGAGCAAATAGAAAATGTATGATATAGTAAGAAAAAGCTGTAAAATATTATAGTTTACAATAATTATTCACATTCAAAAGGCTTTACATCTCAATACATACACAACATGGCCCCTGAACATGACTTCAATCCAAATATGATTCATATATTAGAATTTAAATAACAGAATGAACTATAGGCTAAACAATAGCCATCAAATAACCTTATACAAGAATAAAAATACAAAAACTGTATCCTAATATCATTGCATTACTTGCTTCAGATTTTAATAATACATCATCTGTACATCACAGTTCTAGCCAGTTACAAGTCAGGTAGAGCATTCCATACACAATGTAACCGACTGCCATCAACTTGATTTAAACTATTTTTCTAAGTAGATGGGAAACACTTCTCTAGTGTTTCCTCAACTTTATAGACAGATACAGCAATTTCATCGGTTATTTGGATCAGATATATTCTTTCACTGACATCCAACCACATCCAGCCCCCAGACACAAGGCCAAAGGGTCTCCACCTGTACTCCAGTCACACTGCACACAGACTCAGCTGAAGGAAGAGGACCTTTGAAAAGGACCATAAGGTACTATGTAAAAAATTAAAAGCATTATCATAATATATATATATTGCTAAAACAAGAGCACAAGTTAAATCACTTTAATTTCTATCGGGCCAAACATCTGAACGGGGAAAAAAAAGGGGGCCAATGGGCCCAATGAGGCAGTTCTGCCATCTTGTCCAAGGACAACAGCTTTTATGTGATTGCTTTGGAGAATGATAGTATGTGTATGTATCTCTGTTGATCAAGGTTTTCTGTTCAGCATGGGGTGGTCAGCACATAAGATTTTTTTATAGGACATACTGAAGATGAGTCAACTATTCCACCACACAAAAGTAGAATTCACACCACAAAGAAATAGCCAGTGAATGGTACAGACCAACCAAATCATTCAACGATATCTGTTATGGTTGCCGATGCAGTCATAAACACCCACCTTTAAACTTGAATAAACTATACCTCCAGTGCCCAAGGAGAAAGAAGTGGACAAGGTAGAGCTACAAAACTGGCCATGCAGGAAAGATAAGCAAGTTATGATTAGGAATTACAAGCTAGTGGTATGTTCCCCCCCCCCCCGCCCTAATTAGCAAAACATCCTCAGTAACGACTATGGAGGGCTCAAACTGACAAAGTCCAGTTCAGACCCATGTATAGAATACATGTCACTCTGCTTTGTTGTACAGAGATGTTAACTGGACTGCAGTAAACAAGTACCGAGAGAAAACATGGGGTCTGAAAAAAATATATATAGTATTCAAGTTTGGTAAATGTGTGAGACTGAATCAGCTTAAAGTATCTCTTACAACTACAGAGTATATGCTCTAAAAGTGGGGTTTTGACTACTGCTTGCACGTACAATGTAGGATTAGGGTATGGTTTAATTAAGATAATATGACAAGCTCTGTTTTACAAAAGCTAGATTTTGTGTAATCTTTGAAGCAGGAAACCAGTCCTTGCATTTATAGATAGTCCTAGCGATACCCAAGCTTGTTTCACCCAACAATACAAGCTTGCCCTGTTATTTCCGTGCCTACTGAATGTACAAAAAGCAAATGTGCATGGTCTCATCATCCATACATGGAAAAATGCAATAGAAGCCTTACAGAGAGCACAAAGAACAAGCAAAGCAACCCTGAATCCAAAGTTGTATTTTTCCCATGGTTCCACTCAGGAAAAACAAACAAGGTCTAGATGCCAGCGTCTCTAAGAGTTTGTTTACAATGCGGTGATGAAGGGCACTAAAGAGGATGTTACTCTGCTCAGTGATTGGCCTCAGAACTAAAGAAGAGGTGGACACAGGGTGAACTGTGCTCCTATAGGCCAGGGTTTTGGTGCCTTTGATAAATTTTTCTCCACACTTCCTGGATCTTCTTGCACCATCTGTCTGCATTTCCGCTGGGGTCCATTAAATAATATGTTCGGTTAGGCTGCAAATATCGAAAGAAAAAAAAATATTTTAGAGCTTTTAAATGGTAGAAAAATCCATGTTCTTTTGGTGGTTGCTTAACAGACATGGCAGAAATCAATGTGTACCGTGTGAACAAAGAAGGTTTTAAAGTTCTTGGCCTCAGGACGTAGCTCTAAGGACCATGGAATCTCCCCCTTCAGCACTCTGTTGACAGGATCCACGTAGTATAGGTGAGGGCCTTCAGTAAGAAGCAGCTGTCTACGTCGTGCAAACAGACCCTGCAATGGAATGCAAGCATCCTCAGACATTAGTCCACCAACAGAGGGGGCTATGATGCCAGTGAGACTTTGAAAAAGACAACAGGGAATTCCTCTTTACTTCCTAAAGGGTTGCATAAAATCAAGGGAAGTGATTTTCCTGATGTGGAGCATACTTACTATAGACTGCACAGTCAAGATGAAAAAATATTTACTTTGAAGCTACATCATTACCTTAAACATTACAATAAAAGTGTTAAAAAGATGAAAACTAACCTTCCGCTTATCCACAGGCCCCATTTTCAGGATAAGGTTATTCTCCACAAACTGATGCCTGTGTTAAAAAAAAAAAAAAGTTATATCAGATTACTGAATAAACGTTTTTTTGAAACAACACTGGAAAAATAGACCTCAAACAACAAAATACTTAATTTTGATATTAATACAACAATGAACAGTGCATCAAATACAGATTAGCAAGATAATACTTTATTGTCCATTTACAGTGAAAATTATCTTCCATTACCATTCAATAATCAAGTCAATAACAAACATAAAACATCACATCATCATGGAAATCTAGACAAGTTACCAGGGGTTTCCAGAGGTCTGTTTGTCCAGCAATAGCTTCTTCTCTTCTTCTGTGAACTGCAAGTCCAGCTCAAATGAGTTATTGTCCAGATCATGGATGTACTGCTCAATGTTGCTGCTGGACCTCTGTGGGGGTGTACATTCGTTTAGTGACAGGGAGTGTGATGAGCTGGACTGCGCCACCTGCATGTTGCTGAACTGGCTCAAAAGGTCATCGTACTGAGAATCAAAATGAAACACTTAATGTAAGAAAACACGTAGTGTGTGCAGATGTCTGCATAATGATTTGTGGCATGCTTATTTTTTAAAAGGCAACCAATTTTCCCCTTTTATTGAGAAGGTAAAGAATAGATAAAAAAGGAGAGACTGTAATGTCTTACATTTCCATAGCAGTCCTCATCATCTTCAGACATGGCTGGCAGGTAGGGTGTGAGCTTGGGAGGTGTCTGTAAGTGTAGGTCACTCCAAGAAATGATGTCAAAGAACGGATGCTGCTTCAGTGGATCATACCCTCCCATGGTTTCACATCCAAGCCGTCTGGAAGGATCCAATGTCTAAAAGAGAAAAGATACACAATCTTTATTCAACAGAACAGCCATGCAATGTAAATGCCAATTCCAACACAGAAAACATATGGATTTTACAGAACTGGGTGAAGTTCAATCATATCCTGTAATTTTCGTGATATCTGATGACCTACCAAAAGCTGTTCAACAAGATCCTTGGCTTTGGGGAAGAATTTTTCTGGAAATTCATACTCCAGCTTAATTATTTTCTGAAATATTAGGTACTCATTTCTGCAACATATGAAAAATGCAAGGAAAAAGTCAATGATAAAATGAAGTATTTTAAAAATGTCATATTGCTTGCTATGTAATGATTGACATGTAACTTTTTCAGCCACTCCAAAACCATGGTTAAAAAAAAAAAAAAAAAAAACACAACCACACCAGTGCTGATCCAGCATCATGATATTCATTACTCACCCAGCTCGAAAAGGTGGTAAACCAGCCACCAGCTGATAGATAATACATCCCAAAGCCCACAGGTCGGAGCTAATAGGAAAAAACAACAACAAAAAAAACCCCCAAATCCTTGTTATAAACTTGTATTGATGATATTCATTAAAAAAAATACCTGGAAAGAGACTATCATTACCTCTTGCAGGCAGATTTCTCGGTTAGTAGCTCTGGAGACACATACTGCGCTGTTCCAACAAAGGAGTTTGCTCTCGCTACAAAAATGATACAAATTAAGTACAAAACAAAAATTTATACTTGATAACAAACAAAACTGACAACACATATATACCTTTGTATCTTAAGTACAAGTAAAATCCGAATTACAGTTATACCTTTTTTACTGTCTGACGATAACTGTTTTGCTGTTCCAAAATCTGTGATCTGAATGTGCATCTCTTCACTCAGAAGAATATTCTCTGGTTTTAGATCTCTGGAACGTAAGGAGCACACATTATATTATAGATTAAATGAACACCCAGCACTGAAAGTTGTTTAAGGAGAATGGAAAGCAGAAACATCTTACCTGTGTATTATCCCCTTACTGTGCAAGTATTCTAAAGCACAAACTATTTCAGCGGAATAGAATCTTGTACAGGTCTCATCAAACGAACCAATTTTGCGAATGTATTTGAGAAGCTCGCCATTCTTAGCATAACTAAGACCAAAATCTAAAGCATGTTAGTTAAGAAAAATGGTTTTGTTCTGTAACAAAAACATCTGGTAATAATCAACCTTCCTGATAAACTTAAATTGTTCAAAGGATACACAACTTCTCATCATCTTGAAATGTGAAGAAGAGCTTGACGAAGAATGGGTGATTGAGATCCGACATCACATCCCTTTCTCTTTTCACATACTGGGCTTTGTTCTCCTTTATAATATGGCGTTTCTCTAAAATCTTAACTGGAGAGGAGGAGAGGAAATTTAAGTTAAAGTGAACCCTGTAAAGTCTTCAATTTCGATAACTAAATGCATTCAAAGCAGTTTTATTATTACTTACTTGCATATTCTTTCCCTGTTGCCAGCTCTTTTGCTAGAACAACCTTAGGATAAATACAACAGAAACAAAGCATAACATTTTACCACCTTGTCTTTAAAACTCCAGTAATTACTCGAGTTAATTTGTCAAGTCACCTTCAATGAACCATAGATGACTTATCCAAGCACATTAACCAAAAGAATGCCAACGTGTAGCAACACCTACCCATGCACATTTCAAAAACAGAGTGGAATGCCAAGTTACATACCGTCGAGAAGGAGCCTTCTCCCAGTATTTTGCCAAATTTGAAGTCCTCTGGCTTCTTCTTCCGTGGCTGAGGAGCCTGGACAGCTGGCTGTGTGCAGAGGTCTGAGCTCTGGCTTTTGGCAGATGCTCCAGCAGCAAGAGCCTGTGAAGATGGGCTCTCCATGCTGGAGCAGTGACTGCTGCTGCTTGCGGCTGGGATAGCAAGTGGCAAGCAGGAGTCGGGGTGTTTTCTTACCATTGATTTATGCGAGCAGGAACAGATGCCAACTTTGGGCTGAATGGGCACAACATCATACTGCAACATGAGAAGGAACAATAAGAAAACTTCAGAGTGAAGCCATTCTACATCTTCCACAAACTATAAACACAGTTTTAAACAATTTTTTCATTAAGAATACATGTAATGAAAATGCAACAATATGGTATCAAGCACTTTGAAAAGGCAAGTACATTCCTCTTTTATGCCAATGAGCAAGCAAATCAAACATATCTTGATATCTTTAAGAGTGCAAATGGCAAAGAAACTACAAATACAATACCATCACAAAGTCCAAAAGAGCAATGGCACCACTGTTCAAGGATTCTGTGACATTCAGAAAGCCAAATTGGTCCAAGCTGATGAGGCAAACCATTTAGAGCCTCTGTATACTTTAGTCAAATTATGTGTATTTTGTGACACTTTACCCAACTCATTAAAATCATGACCTAGTCCGTTTTCTCCTTCCATGGGATAACAGAAAAGAGAAAGACAAAACAACAAAATTAATACCTTAATACAAAGGGATCTCCATCCAGATATTTGTCAGTTATGTGCACAGACCCCAAAAGACACTACAAAATAATCTTCAATCCCCCAGCTCTTTGAAGAAATGGGTAGGACATGCCACTGACAATAATTTGCTCATAAAGATATGGCCCACTTTTAGTGACAGCCACCAGCTTCACTGTTTTGTTTCTCACATCTTGGAAATATACAACTAAAATATGCAAAGAAAGGACAATACAAAGTCTAGCATTGATAAAGACCTGAAATTATAGAGGAAGCCACCTCCAACTCTGGTAGCACAACCCTCATGTGTTCAGGTTGTAAAACGATGTCAAAGTTTCTTCTTTCATGTGACAACACCACGTACTACAAACTACTACAGTAAACTCATCCCACTTAAACATGCTTAACTGAAATGACATGGCAGCTAAGGCAGACAAATGGGGGGACAGTCACCTGGTTATTGAAAACCGTGTATACTTTCCCCGATTATTCCTTGTTTTGCTAGAATGACAAATCAGTAAACAGCTCATCTAATAGTTTACCAGATAAGTTGGCCTAGCGTCTTGTCATTCTAAACTAAGGTGTGGCCATTTGGGTGTCTATTCTGCAGATGGCTGTATGACTGCAAACTAACCATATAATACATGTGAACCTAAAGCCACACGTGAAATGGTAAAAGGAAAATATCAGCTAATCTTATTCTATTTACTCTGGCAACAGGCCTGGGCCAAGTTTCATGGCTAACTAATGCTTGCTAGCAGGCTAATGTTAGCTGCTACCTTTTTTCGCCGGCCATAGCGAGTTACAAAGTTAAACTGCCAGTCAATTAGCTACCGTTAGCAAAGCGGGTAACCCGAGTAATTTAATAAAAACATTATGCGATGTCCACCTAACGTCCCATAATAATGCCCGACTGTAACGTGCTAAAGTTATAAAAGATCAAGTGAAAGAGATGACAATCGAACAGTACACGGCTACATTTACGAAACTACTAACGAAAATGTGGAACGCAATAAAGCTGTTAGCTGGCTAGCATTCAGGGCATCGTTCAGAAGCGCGAACGTGTTAAGCTAACATTAGCCAACAGCTATTGCCCATTAGAAATGTTCATACATTGAGTAAAACAAATATGAAGCAGTAGTAATGTTTAATAGAGAATAATAAGTTGACCACCCTTTAATGGTGGAAAAAAGTCGGGTATCAGGCAGCCGTACTTAACCCTGTTATGTTAGCCAACATTAGCAAGCTAACGCTGCTAAGTGTTATATCTCTGTGGTTGTAACGCTCTGCGATGTTTTGCGGCTAAATGAAGGCCCGACTCAACTACTTATTGTGATACAGCCCCTACACTGACCATTTTGACAACCGGCTTCGAAGAGCTATCCACAGTAAAGTTGTGACACTCACCACTTGACTTGTAGCTCTTGCCATGGGAATTTTCCGTTTGTATTTATTTGGAACAAAATAATTAGAGAAGCTCCAGTAATGGCTGCCTCTGCGCCTTCATTTTCGAGCTGTGACGTCGTTCCACAACAATGTTACCGCAGGACAGCAGAGGAGAGTCCCGCTGTGTGTCCGCCCCCTCCACAACAAACCTACTCAACTTCATCTCACTGAAGGGCTGGAGTCAACAGCAGCTGATCATACTGAAATACCGCAGTAGACGTGGCCTTCACACCATGTTTTATGTGGAAAACGAAGCTCATCGTTTAAGTTCTAACAACTTTGGACGGACGCAGTCTGAAACCATTACGAACACTAATTTTCATTATAATACACTAAAAATATGTATCCAGCTGAAACTGTGATGTAAATGTAATGTAAATTTTATGTTTATTGCGCCCACACAAAACCAAATATTTAATACAAACTTGATGAACTTTTAAATTGCAATATATTCATCATATTGTTTTCCTTCCCCATACATTTTCAACTTAGATTACCAAAACTTGCATAAACAGTGCAAATAATTTGATATGTCAGCCAGTAACATCAAGAAGAACAAACTGGCCCGGTTCATGACAGTTACAGTCCTGTATTTGCTCTTTACCCCTAAAGAACTAAATCAAGTCATTTTTAAAGCATGGAAATTGTTTCCATTAATTAAGACCTTTAATCAATTTTTTGGCAGGTGAAATACAGAATTATTGTCCTTTGAGACTATTTCACAGGTTGAAAAGAACAAGTTACAGTCCTATGTTTGCAGTTTACCCCTAAAGAACCAAATCAAGTCATTTTTAAAGCACTAGTGCATACCCGTGCATGCCCGTAGAAACCCATGCATGCCCATAGAGGGGATGCATTGGAACAGAATTCTTGCCAGTTACAGGACAGTTGCTATAGCAACACAGCACTGCGTGGCAATCACATGTGGCGGCTTTTGTATGCAGCAAAACATAAAAATCACACAAAATATGCCCTGCCATCTGGGGCTGTTTGCCCCTGCTTGTTACTTCTTCTCCTACCTGTCACTGTTCTGTGTTATGTTGCTTACCTGTGTCTATATATGTATGTCTCCATCTGGTGGGTCTTCTTCTTCTTCATTCAGACCACTGGTTGAGGGGTAGGTGCGTCGTAATTCCAGTTCATGGGCACGATCCTGAAAAAGTGGCTTTCGACCCTGTTCAGGAAGGCCCGTGCATGCCCGTAGAGACCAAGAAACCGGAGCACCCGGAGAAAATCAGGACTTTGCTTGGTATTTTACACATTTGTAGACTGGCATTCATCAAGGTTACACATTTGGCGTCATGTCAGACATCGAGATGGTGACATCCTACAAGTACCTGGGTATTCATCTGAACAATAAACTAGACTGGTCACACAATACTGACGCACTCTACAAGAAGGGACAGCGCAGGCTGTTCCTGCTGAGGAGACTCAGGTCTTTTGGTGTACAAGGGGCGCTGCTGAAGTCATTCTATGACACGGTGGTGGCATCAGCCATCACTTTTGGAGTGGTCTGCTGGGGCAGTGGCATTACTGCAGCCGATAGGAAGAGACTGAACAAACTGATTAAGAAAGCTAGCTCTGTCCTGGGGCAACGCCTTGATCCGATGGAGGAGATAGGAGAGAGAAGGACGGTGGCTAAACTGTCATCTCTGCTGGAGTCCGAGTTCCACCCTATGCAGGACATACTGGATGCACTGAGGAGCTCATTTAGCAGCAGACTACATCATCCCAGGTGCACAACCGAGAGGTTTCGTAGGTCCTTCCTACCAACGGCTGTCAGACTGTACAACCTAAGCAGGGCTGCTCGCAGAGATAGCAAAAAGACGTAACAAACTAATAGTTGTTTTTTTTTTGAATGCAAAAGATGCAATAGACTTACACAATGGTCCTCTCCGGCATACAACTAGGAACATACCGGTCGCTATGGAGGGTGAGAATATGTATGGGCACATAATCATACCATGTAGGATAACTAAATAGACGGTTATGCTGTTTCATCCCACCTAGCAACAATGCTCTGCACTGTGTGTGTTTATATATTTACATATTTATTCCATCTAGCTACAATGCTCTGCACTGGGTGTGTTTATATTTATATATCTATATATTTATTCCATCTAGCTACAATGCTCCGCACTGTGTTTTTATATATCTACATATTATTCCATCTAGCTACATTGCTCCGCACTGTGTGTGTTTATATACTTGCATATTTATTCCACCTAGCTGCAATGCTCCATACTGTGGGTGTTTATATATTTACATATTTATTCCATCTAGCTACAATGCTCTGCACTGTGTGTTCATATATTCAAATATTTATTCCATCCAGCTACAATGCTCTGCACTGTGTCTGTGTGTGTGTGTGTGTATATATATATTTTATAGTAATATGTACATATGTATATTAGCTGCTCTTGCTTGCTTGTTTTTTCTTGCCTTCTGATTGTTGCTCTGAGTGTTGCTATCCCTGTGCTGTTGCAATCCTGGAATTTCCCCGTTGTGGGACTAATAAAGGCTTATCTTATCTTATCTTATCTTATGTAGGTATGGCGAGTCGTCCTATGATGTTACACATTTGCCGTCATGTAGGTATGGCGAGTCGTCCTGTGATGCCTGAGTTCATAGGACGTGCTATGATGATGAGGCAGAGATCATAGGCCATTCTATGATGTCCTAGAAACGTGCTTTAAAGTCTGTCTTACCCTATGCTGGTGAGGGGTGTCCTGTCTCAGACTGGTACGATGTACTGCTGGAACCTCAGGTGTTTCATCTTCATGGCATCTTTTCTGACGTGCAGCAGTTGTCATTCTATTGCTCTCCATCTGGTGGGTCTTCTTCTTCTTCGCTGAGACCACGGGTTGAGGGATAGGTGCGTCATAATTCTAGTTCATGGACAGGATCATGAAAATAGAGTTCAGCAAAAAGAGGCTTTCCGGCATGGACTCACTGTATATGACAAAGACATGAAGGTAGCCTTGATGTATATGACATCATAAAGTAATGGCGTTCACTTATATAGCGCTTTTTCTCATCTCTGGATGACCAAAGCCCTTTACAGATCCTGCTATCCACCCATTCACGCACACATTCACATACTGATGGCGGCAGAGCTGCCATACACACACAGGCGCTAGCCTGGCCACCAGGAGCAACTGGGGGTTCAGTGTCTTGCTCAAGGACACTTTGACATGCAGACTTCAGACAGAGTGGGAATCGAACCCATGACCCTCCAATCAGTAGTCGGTCACACTACACCTGCGCCACAGCCGCCCCCTGTATCCTGTACGTGCATCATGTAGCCTGATGTCTGTCACTGTATATGACATCATAAAGACATGAAGGCAGGCTTGATGTATATGACATCATAAAGACACATTTGTCTATGTCGTCCTATGATGCCTGAGTTCATAGGACGTCCCCAGTTCATGGACAGGATCATGAAAATAGATCTAAGCAAAAAGAGGTTTTCCGGCATGGACTCACTGTATATGACATAAAGACATGAAGGCAGCCTTGATGTATATGACATAAAGAAGACACATGGTCTATATGACATCATAAAGACACATTTGTCTATATGACGGGTCATAGAGAGGGCCTATAAATCACTCCCCCTTCCTCCTTTAGGATCCTCAGTTCACAACTGTGTACATTTGCTGCCCACATATAAAACTGCTCTCAGAAGAGGCAAGGTGAAGACGAGAGACATTGATGTGTGGACAGAAGATAAAGTGCACAGCCTCCAGGAATGCTTTGACTGTACAGACTGGGAGATGTTCACACTGGCCTGTGGGGATGATTTGGACTCTTTGGTGGACGTCACATGCTCATACATGGCTTTCTGTAAAAATAAGATCGTTCCACGTAAACGTGTCAAAATATATCCCAACAACAAACCATGGGTTACAAAATCAGTTAAATCCTGCTTACAAAGGAAAGCACTTGCCTTTAAACAGGGGTCTGTTTCTGAGCTACAGGTTGCCACAAAAGAGCTGAAATCCGAAATTTTAAGAGCAAAACAGAATTATAAATCAGAACTGGAAAGCAAGATGGCAACAAAGAAACTTGATTCAGCCTGGGCCAGTATGAAAACTATTGCAGGCCTTCAGAGCACAGTAATCGTGTGTTTTTAGATGGTTTTAATTCAGACACAGAGCTGGCTAATGCTCTTAATTGTTTTTATGGTCGTTTTGACTCCTTTGATTTTAGCACAGAAACCCAAGATTTGAAACAGAAACTCAAAGACAATCAGCACTTTAATATTGAGGTGCAGGATGTTAAAAGGGAGTTCTGCACTGTAAAAGTGAACAAAAGTCAGGGCCCGGATAATATATGTGGGCGCTTGGTAAAGTCCTGTGCACATGAACTGAGTCCTATATTTCATTACATTTTCAATAAGTCCTTACAGACACAACATGTGCCTAAGATCTGGAAAGAAGCCGTGGTTGTTCCCGTTCCAAAATCCAGCTGTCCTAAAACGGTAAACGACTTTAGACCAGTTGCTTTGACTTCAATTTTAATGAAAATTTTTGAAAAACTGGTCAGATGTGAGGTCCTAAAGCAGACTGAACATGCATTGGATCCTCTGCAGTTTGCCTATAGGCCTCACAGAGGAGTGGAGGATGCCACTGTCACTCTGTTTAACATGCTTTTTAAACATCTGGATTTTAATGGGACACACGCCAGGCTTTTATTTGTGGACTTTTCCTCCGCCTTTAATACAATCCAACCTCATATCTTAGCTGAAAGGCTCCTGCAACAATTTGATTTGAGCAATAATCTGGTGGGTTGGATTCTGGATTTCTTAACCAACAGGACGCAGAGAGTAAGGGTCAATGGTACATTGTCTGACCTAAAGTGCTCTTCTACTGGCTCTCCTCAGGGGTGTGTGTTGTCACCACTACTCTTCATCCTGTACACAAACATGTGTCGGAGCAGACATGACAACAGACATATCATAAAGTATGCTGATGATTCAGTTATTGTCAGTCTCCTCCAGGATGGTGAGAGTGGCCACGGCCCAGTAGTTGATGATTTTGTTCACTGATGTGAGGATTCCTACCTGCAGCTGAATACGACAAAAACTAAAGACATGATTATTGACTTTCGGAGGAAAACTCCCAGACACAAAGTCACCGTACTAAAAGGCCAGACTGTGGTATATATTACTCATATATTCCATACCTGCATACGTTAGAGCATGTGGAAATGTGTGGGGCAACATATGCAAAGGAATTTCACACCTCTGAAAGGACAAAGGAATCTCACCGCCGTGTGAAGACCAATGACCTCACAGGACGCCATGGCAACAGACTTGACACCTTCACCCCCTTAGGCGAGGAGAGGTTTTCCCATCACCTCCCAAGACGGAGGGAGGAGTTAACAGGACTAATGGGGATTTAGATAACGGGGGATTTCAGCTTGTGTTTTGCATGTCTTGGATGTGTGCCTGTATTTAACCAGCGAGCTGGGCAGAATTCTTCCTCTTTGCCTTCTGCCAAGCTCTGCACCATGATGAGACAAGATAGAAGAGTTGTTCATTAAAGACCCTGCTTTTGTGATACAAAACCGCCTCATTATTTCCAACTCTTCTACACTGGTGACCTTGACGCGAGTATGGACCTGAGGCGTTCTTCAAGCGACTCATCCGCGGCGAATCTGACTTACGCCAGCGACAACGCAGACGAGGGAACAAGTAGACAGCTGTTCCCCCCGGCAGAGGGTACCGAGAGAGCTCAACCGAGCTCCAGCACCGCCGTGAGAGCCGAGGCAAGGCACTCTCACCCGGCGGGCACAACAGTGATGATGTGCACAAACGCCGTCGCTGTTAAACTGCCAGATTTCTGGCGAGAAGACCCGGCCTCTTGGTTTCTCCAAGCCGAAGCCCAGTTCATACTGGCGGGCATCACGGCAGACGATACTAAGTTCTACCATATCGTCTCCAAACTCGACTCCGCCACTTCGAGGTGTGTGCGAAGCTTGATCCAGCGACCACCGGCCCGGGACAAGTATGAGACACTCAAGGCGACCATCGTGGCGAATTACGTCCCGTCGGCGGAAGAAAGAGCCGAAAAAATCCTGGCAGTCTACGGCCACAGAGGGGGCAATCCAAAGACCCTCATGGAGGATTTACTGCAGCTCAAGGAGGAGGACAATGATAATTTCCTCTTTCAATTTATTTTCCTCAGCACGCTACCACCACACATGAGAGGGACACTCGCCAGTATGAAGTGCAACAATCATCAGGACTTCCACACGCTGGCCAACGAGGCTTATCGACTCGTCAACGCCTGCAGAGATTGGACACCCACAGCGGCATCCGCAGACCTCAAAGCTGACGCCCCGAACCTTGGAGAGTCACAAACCACGGAGCAGGCTCAACCCACGGTGACAGCAGCGCGGCCCAAGCGCAACAAACAGAATGACGTCTGTTATTATCATCACCGCTTCGCCGAGAAAGCCCGCAAATGTGTTCCCCCCCTGCAAGTTTACGATGTCGGGAAACGCCAAAGCCGAGGGCTGTTAACAGCAGCGGTTCTCGGCGAGAAAAATAAGCTGTTATACGTGACGGATGGACACACAGGCAAGCAGTTCCTCATCAACACGGGAGCCCAGCTGAGTTTCGTCATGCCCTCCCACGCAGATCGAGCCATGGGCACCCGGGGCAATGGAGCAGTGGCAGCCAACGGCTCGGACATCGACACGTTCGGGGAAAAGAGCCTGCATCTCCTCATTCACGGCCGCAGCTACAGATGGACATTTGTTGTAGCGGCGGTGAGTTTTAACTTGTTAGGCGCAGATTTTCTGTGTGCACACGGGTTATTAGTTGATCTAGCAAATAGGCGCCTGGTTAATGCACTGTCTTTTGCTTCTATTCCTTGCTCAGCTCAAGTCTCTCCACCACCTGTGCAGGCCAACGTCACTACGGCAGGAGGTAAGTTTGAGCAACTCCTCACCCAATTTCCAGCACTCACAACCCCCAAATTCTCAGCCACTGTAGCCAAACACGGGGTTAAGCACTTCATTCCAACAACGGGACCTCCCGTTTTTGCCAAAGCTCGCCGCTTAGACGCGGCCAAGCTCAACATAGCAAGGGACGAATTTGTAGCTCTTGAAAAATTAGGCATTGTCCGACGTTCAAAGAGCCCTTGGGCTTCACCACTTCACATGGTTCCGAAATCTGACGGTTCTTGGAGACCGTGCGGAGATTACCGCAGATTAAACAACGCTACAGCGCATGACCGCTACCCCATTCCTCACATACAGGACTTTTCACTGCATTTAGCGGGTGCACGCATTTTTTCAAAAATAGACTTAGTCCGCGGTTATCACCAAGTTCCAGTCCGAGCTGAAGACATTCCTAAAACAGCGGTTATAACCCCTTTCGGCCTTTTTGAATTCCTGCGAATGCCTTTCGGCCTCAAAGGTGCTGCTCAGACTTTTCAGCGTATGATGGACGCAGTCTTACGCGACCTCCCCTTTGTTTTCGTCTACCTCGACGACATGCTGGTAGCCAGCTCATCGGAGGAAGAGCACGAGCAGCATCTCACTGCCGTTTTTCAGAGGCTAGAAGAGCACGGATTAATAATTAATCCAGCCAAATGCAAATTCGGCGTATCGCAAATTGATTTTTTGGGACACAGAGTCTCCCCGAAAGGGGCAGTTCCACTTCCAGACAAAATTCATGCGATAGAAGGTTTTCCACGGCCCCAAACGGTCAAATCGCTACAGGAATTTTTGGGGATGGTTAATTTTTACAACCGTTTCCTCCCTCATGCAGCTCAGCTCATGCAGCCCCTGTATGACACGCTCAAAAAAAAGAGAGCTTCCAACGCGGTCGAATGGACCCCGGAACGCGAACGCGCTTTTGCGGAAGTTAAAAACGCCCTAGCTAACGCCACAATGTTAGTCCATCCAGATCCCTCGGCCCGCATTGCTCTAACCACAGATGCTTCAGACTTGGCCATAGGGGCAGTTGTAGAACAACTTGTCAAGGGGGTCTGGCAACCTTTAGCATTTTTTAGCAAATCGCTAAACCCGACGGAACGCAAGTACAGCACTTTTGACAGGGAGCTGCTGGCGCTCCATTTATCCATCCGCCACTTCCAGTTTTGGTTAGAAGGGCGGAGTTTCACGGCTTTTGTGGACCATAAACTGCTCACTTTTGCTATGGCTAAAATTTCAGAACCTTGGTCGGGCAGACAACAAAGAAAGCTAGCTGCGATTTCAGAGTTCACCACAGACATTCGACATGTAGCGGGCAAACTTAACGTAGTAGCGGACTGTCTCTCTCGCACTGTGGCACCGCCAGAGCACGAGGAGACAGATTACACTGCTTCAGCAACTGAGCTTTTCTCTAACGCAAACACATATGCAGCACCTATCCATGAAGGGATAGATTATGCAGCCATGGCGGAAGAACAAGGTAGTGATGCGGACGTGCGCGCGCTCCTGTCTGGACCAACAGGGTTAAGGCTGGAGGAAAAAGGGTTGCGCGACGGCGTGCCCCCCCTAATATGCGATGTTTCAACAGGCCGACCTCGCCCGTTAGCACCGGCTGCTTGGCGCCGCCGTATTTTCGACGCAATTCACTCCCTCGCGCACCCAGGTGTGCGCGCCTCGGTCAAAATGGTTGCCAAAAAGTTTGTGTGGCCAGGCCTGTGCAAAAACGTAAAAGAATGGGCAAAAACTTGCATTCCTTGTCAGCGCGCCAAAGTACACAAACACACAAAAGCCCCTCTGGAGCCTTTTCACATCCCTGCTAGAAGGTTCAACCACATTCATGTCGACCTCGTGGGGCCGCTGCCTTCCTCCCAGGGTTTCACACACCTGCTAACAATGATAGACCGCACCACGCGCTGGCCAGAGGCAGTCCCTCTAGCGGCAACTACAGCGGAGGAAGTCGCTCGCGTTTTTCTAACAAATTGGGTGGCACGTTTCGGCGTCCCATCAGACATCACGTCAGATAGGGGGCCTCAATTTGTCTCAGAGCTCTGGTCAGCCATGTCCAACAGTTTAGGGGCAACAATTCACCGTACCACCGCTTATCACCCTCAGGCTAATGGGTTATGCGAGCGTTTTCACAGGTCCTTAAAGGCTGCCCTCAGAGCCTCATTAACGGACACAAATTGGGTAAATAAACTTCCCTGGGTTTTATTGGGGTTGCATGCGGCACCTAAAGAGGATTTAGACGCTTCCCCTGCAGAATTAGTCTTTGCTCAGCCTATCAGACTACCAGGTGAATTTTTACCAGAAAACCCGGAACCAGGGCACCTCCCAGTCCCAAGGTTTTTAGGCAGTAACGGACCGGACTCTACACGGTCCAGCTCATCACTCCTTTCCGCGAGTTTTTGTTCCTCAAACTTTAAAAAACGCCGAGTTTGTTTTTGTTAAGCATGAAGCCCTTAAACCAACGTTACGCCCAGTATACGATGGCCCGTTCAGAGTGCTGGAAAATGGTGACAAACACTTTGTGCTTGATTATGGGGATAGAAATGAAACGGTCAGCATTGACAGACTCAAACCTGCCTTCTTGTTGAGAGACGAACCTGCACAGTTGGCGCGAGCACCTCGGCGAGATAGACCCCCCAAGGAAAAAGTCTCAGCCCCCAGGCAGGGAACAGATAATCTCTCTCCTTCCCACACTGCAGATTCCTCATAACAAGGTCCCAGCAGGACGCCTAAACCAGCCTACAGCAGCTTTGGGAGAAGATTGAAACCCAGACTGCACAAGGACTGATTACAACACTCTGCAATTTTTCGCTAATTGTGCCGCAACAGTTTAGGACTGACTTATGATTATACTATGCTGTTATATTTTCACTGAACTCTCTTAGGAGCATGGCTGCTTGGAAGTTTCTTCTGTGACAACAGCTGTAACACGTAGTATGTCTTAGTAATTACCCTAGACTGTGAATCTTTCTGTGTCCTTTCCTAGTTGTTTGGGGGGCCTGTGGTATATATTACTCATATATTCCATACCTGCATACGTTAGAGCATGTGGAAATGTGTGGGGCAACATATGCAAAGGAATTTCACACCTCTGAAAGGACAAAGGAATCTCACCGCCGTGTGAAGACCAATGACGTCACAGGACGCCATGGCAACAGACTTGACACCTTCACCCCCTTAGGCGAGGAGAGGTTTTCCCATCACCTCCCAAGACGGAGGGAGGAGTTAACAGGACTAATGGGGATTTAGATAACGGGGGATTTCAGCTTGTGTTTTGCATGTCTTGGATGTGTGCCTGTATTTAACCAGCGAGCTGGGCAGAATTCTTCCTCTTTGCCTTCTGCCAAGCTCTGCACCATGATGAGACAAGATAGAAGAGTTGTTCATTAAAGACCCTGCTTTTGTGATACAAAACTGCCTCGTTATTTCCAGCTCTTCTACACAGACCACCGAATGTGTACAATCCTACAAATATCTTGGGACGATTATTGATAGCAATTTAAACTTTGAAGAGAACTGTGAAAGGGTGTGCAAAAGGGTCAGCAACATTTGCATTGCTTGAGAAAACTTGCACGCTTCCAAATTGACCGAACCATAATGACAATGTTTTATCGGGCTTTTATTGAATCTGTTTTATCCTTTTCTTTAGTGTCATGGTTTGGTCAGATAAAACTGAAACAGAGGAAATCTTTGGATCAGGTAGTTAGATGGTCCAGTCGTTTGCTTGGTGAGTCACAGCTGAGCCTGACATCCCTGTACACCAGACAAGTACAGAGGATGGCTACCTCCATTTTAAATGATGACTCCCACCCTTTTCACTGCAACTTTCAGCTTCTTCCCTCAAGACGGAGGTTTGCTGTCCCAAAAAGTAGAACCCAGCGCTACAAAAACAGCTTTATTCCTGCTGCTGTCAAAGAGTTGAACAAGCTGTAACAATATATTGCACATAATTTAGGTACCTATTTATTAACTCCATTTTATATTTACTTATTTTTGTAGGATGTTACTTGGGTTCTAAATATTTTATTGAGTTTTAGACCTTTGAGTTTTTAACCTCTTTGACTAGTTTTTAACTTTTAATATGACTCTTCTCTCTTACCTCTGGTTTTTCTCTCATCTCTTTGTCTTTTTATACCCTGATTGATGGAGCCTTGAGTATTTTTATCATGTTCATAGTCAATTTCATGTGTGCCTGTGTTTGTGTCTATGTTGAATGCAATTTGTGGCTTGTAAATATGGATGTCACCAGACTGCAAAACAAATCTACCTACGGGTACAAATAAAGTAACCTGAACCTGAACCTGATGACGGCATCGCGAGTCCTATGATGCCGGAGTTCATAGGACGTCCTATAATGTCCTATGAACGTGACAGAGATTTCTTGCTTTTATTGAGTGACACATGGAGTCCTATGATGCCTGAGTGATGGTCTATATGACATCATAAAGACACATGTCTATGAGCCATATGGCATCATAAAGACGCATGGAGTCCTATGATGCCTGAGTTCATAGGACATCCTATGATGTTCAGGCAGAGATCATAGGCCATCCTATGATGTTCAGGCAGAGATCATAGGCCATCCTATGATGTCCTATGATTGTGACAGACACACAGACAGACACACAGAGATGTCTTGCTTTTATAGAGTGAAGTGATGAAGTGATATAAATTGTTTCAATCAACGTTTCAATGTGTCAGGTCAGGCACTGGTTTGCTTGCTACCGGATAACCATGAAAACCAGTGCTACCTGTCTCATGGGTCGGGCCATCGGCGACTCAACCAGCAACTCCGCCCTTCCGGGGGCGTGGAGGGTGAAACTGGGCATCCTGGCAGAACTAAAAACAGTGTCTGTCACAGATCTGTGGTGGACCCCTCCCAGTTGCATGGGGTGAGACTGGACATCCTGGCAGATAAGCACATCCGTCACAAGGTCTGTGGTGGACTTTTGCCAGTCGGGGCATCGTGACATACACTACACAAAGAGCAAGGATAAACAAACCTATCATCTGGTCAGTCACTGCAACAGATATTGGAGTCAGTTTGTCTTGGCCTGTCCTTGCCACTGATAATATCTCTATCTGCTAAGAATGTGCTGCTAGTCCAGCAAAAGCTAGCGGTACTCAAATACTTTGCAAGCAGTTTCATGAAATGGTCAGTCAGAGAGCAACTCATACCGGCTCTGACGTCACCTGGGTTAACAAGTTCAGGAGTTCCTGGCAGCGGAAGGCAAAGGACAGAGCTTCATGGAGGAATCTGATCAGACCTAAATGAAACAGTCATTGTCGCCCCCGACAGACTGCTATGATGATGATGATGAGGCAACATTATTAGAAAGCACTGCATACATTTTCATTGTTATGCAGATGACACACAATTATACTTGTCAATGTCAATCAGATGACAGTAATCAATTAGCCAAATTAGAGGCTTGTCTTAAATAGGAAAACCTGTATTGGTCATTATAACAATATTAATCCTGCTTTAGGTATTACTTATGAACCATAAATGTGTTTATTCAGTAAAAATCACCCCCTAGAGCAGGGGTCGGCAACCCGCGGCTCCAGAGCCGCATGCGGCTCTTTCATCCCTCTGCTGTGGCTCCCTGTGGCTTTGGAAAATAAATAATGTGTGGAGCCCATAATTATAACTTATGTGACTCACATGTGGCTGGCTGAATTCAGCCAAGAGAGACTTTGAGCTAGCCATGTGTATTGACTTCACACCTCAAGAGGACGATGTGTCTGCACCCCCTGGGGACTCAGGAGAGAGGAGAAGATTACCCGGCCTGACCTTTTGGGGGTCAGAGAGGAGAACAGAAGGACTCTGGGTGTTCTATTACAGATGAGAGGATGTAACTGAGTATTGTGACGTGCTGTATGACTATTGTATGACTGTATGTGTGTGTGTGCCCAGTCTTTCGCGTGGAAGGGGGGAGTGATGTGGAGCCCATAATTATAACTTATGTGACTCACATGTGGCTGGCTGAATTCAGCCAAGAGAGACTTTGAGCTAGCCATGTGTATTGACTTCACACCTCAAGAGGATGATGTGTCTGCACCCCCTGGGGACTCAGGAGAGAGGAGAAGATTACCCGGCCTGACCTTTTGGGGGTCAGAGAGGAGAACAGAAGGACTCTGGGTGTTCTATTACAGATGAGAGGATGTAACTGAGTATTGTGACTTTTGTGTGATGTATTGTTCGAGATAAGGGTATAAATGTATGTGTGTGACTGCGTCCTGTCTCTTTTCACTCCGATCGAGAGAGGACATAGGATGAATGGGAATTAAAGCAGATACTGGAAAATCATCCAGTTTCCTCAATTCTTGACTCCTACAATGAGTATTTAATTAAAATGTATTTTATTTTAGTTCATTAGTTTTTAAAATGTAATTCTAAATTTGAAGATTATGGTGATCTTGTAAAATCTAAAAAAAAAAAGTGTTAAAGTTTAATCACCGTCAGCGAAAATCAACACGATTACATAAGCGCTCGACGCTTCCCTGGAAGTCGTCTCCCGCGATAACCCGGATGTGTTGTGTTCAAGCTACTGCTGTATTGCAGTAGCTTGACAGCCCTGCGATTGGATAGTTGCAAACGACTGGACCAATCAAATGGCTCGTTGTATGCTTTTTCAAAGATTCATGGCGGCGTGTTCTCAGGGATGTGATTTTCTGCTAATTCGCCAAATTCCGCTTTATTTTATCTTCCAGGAAGATAAAGTACGTTAAGTACGTTAGCGGCTTGTGGTCCACGAACGCAGTGAAGCTGCGCCCTTTCAGGCAGGACTGGAAGTGGCGTATGGCCACTTCCGGTAATCGGTATGGCCAGGTGGAGAGTCATTAACTCTCTGTTACTGGCGGCGTACAACGGCTGTATGAGCTGGGCTGGCGCGAGGGAGGAAACGGTAATAAAAGTTAACCATCCCCTTTTATGATTCCAAACAGTTTGAAATTGACAGTGCACAGTGGACATTGATTCATAACTTTTGAATATTTCTAAGACTTGGCTACATCAGTGATTGTGCAAAATGAACTGCTCAAGTCTCAATGGAGATTGAAACTGGTGATCTGAAATGAATGCTGAAATTATAAAAAGTAATGGTATGTTGGAATTTTATTTCTATTATGGAACAGATAAAATTAACTGATTTTGATTTGATCAAGTGTTAAAGCATGTGATGAATAATGCTTGTTGGAATATTTTAGGAATGCTATCTTCTTGGAACATAAGTCAATATTATACATTAATAAGTGGCATTCAGCTGTTTGTTTTATGTCATTTAAGCACAGTTCTGGTACTTAAAAATCATAAAAACCCAAGAGCTTCGGGGGGCTTTGCCCCCCTCTCCCCCCCACCCCCCACCCCAACGGGGCTCTGCCCCGGACCCCGCTGGGGGACTATGTCCCCCAGACCCCCTGCTGAATTTTCAGATAATTTCCCCAACCCCAAATCACATCACTGGTTTGTGTTGGAATTCTGAGCTTTCAGTATTGTTTTCAGCGGAATTATGAGATTTTTATCGAAGGATCAGGAGTCATCAGTGCTAGAAATAGCACTCTCCTTTCAACCCAATGTCAACCTTCAACCCAATGTCTTTTTTTTTTCGGAGTTCAAAATGTTTTTGTTGCATGCAGAAATGTAATTTTGTTTTCTCTGCACGAGTTCCCTGATTTCATAAATGCAACACATTATAGTTTGTTTATACATAGCATAAAGGGAAAAAAGTTATATGCAGTGTTATTTCATTTTAAGTGTCAAAAGGGTTTTTGTGGCTCCCAGTGTTTTCTTTTCTGTGGGAAACGGGTCCAAATGGCTCTTTGAGTGGTAAAGGTTGCTGACCCCTGCCCTAGAGTCAGTATACTGAATAATTTTATCCCATGAAAACCGCTCGGTCAAAACCAACGGGAAGCATGTTATGTACAGAAATACCTGGGTGATGAATGAGGCAAGATGAAGTTGGTGAACACAGCTTTATTGTTGGTATAGGATACAGCGGTAACACAGCAGGCACCTGGCATGGGCACCGGTCAAAAAGAGGCCGTAAGCTGGTGGCCCGCCCACTAGATAGGGCAGTGCCGTGATGTGACAGGAAGTCCACATCACCACATTGCACTTCACAATAAAGTGTCATATTTCCCCATACCTCAGAGCAGCCATCACCGGCCGGAAGTGATGTACACTTGTTGATTCCGGCTTTGCTGCAGAGCAGTAACGTGTTTGCCATGGACGAGTAAACGCGTTCAGCAGATGCTCAGTGGGTTGAGATCCGAGTTGAAAATCTCTCAAAATCTGCACGGATATATACTGCACAAACCATCCTTGGAAATGGCCTTCACTGGCGCGATGATCTGCAGTTATCTCCGGGGACCGGCAGCTGAAGGGGACCTGACGAACAGGCAAGTTCCCAGTCACTTGCCTGTTGAAAGTGCTATGAGATGACTGTTGTTGTGAAATGGCGCTATTGTAGAGGATGTGCTCAAGGATGAGACTGAGTTTATTTCTCAGGTTCAGCTTTATTGTCCGAACACATGCTCTATCAACCTCTCAACAAGAAAAGAGGCTGATCAATGTAACATCACACTTTTATACTCCTGGAGCATCGAAACCTAAGTCACATGGTGCTTTAGCAAACATACAGTCACATGGTACTTAATCCCAGTCACAATGCAACTCTTTGATCTGTCACCATTGTCTCTCATTCTTCAATGATCCGGAAATCCTTCTGGGGCATCTTCTCTGAGACAAAAGGCCAAATCTCACACCTCCTTGTTATCTCCTGCAGATCTCTGCCAATCCAGACCTTCTTTGTCCCACGAGACGTGAAGCACCCAATACACATACAGCAATACATTTGTGCAAAATATGAACCCAACATATGTGCCACATAACCCCCCCCCCCCCAAACGTCTACTAAGGGACAAAACATCATCAGCGATGTATGACAGAAAACATAACCACATATCAAAAATCAATCCACCAATTGCCTAGGTCTTAATCTCCTGCCATATCTGCTGTAAGCCGGCATTGTTCCTTCAGCAGCGTCCTCCTGCACCTGTGGATCAGAACTGTTAGCACATCTCTGTGGGGGGTCCGAAGAATGCCTTCTTGGCGGCCTGCCACGGCGGGGGGCCCTCGCCAACTGCACGTGTTCATCAGCCAGAACAAAAGCGGGTTTGAGTCTGTTTATGCAAATCAACTCTTCCCTGCTTCCTAAATCTAGCAAAAAATGCTTCTCCCCTGTTTCCAACACTCTGAAAGGCCCGTCATAAGGCGGCCGCAAACCTGGGCGTTGTGCATCATGTCTGACAAAAACAAACTCCGCATTTTTCAAAGCCTTCGGCACAAAAACGCGTGGAAAACTGTGATGAACTGGGCCAGGAAGGGTGTTTGATCCTGTGCCTCTCTGCAACAGTTGATCGGGGGGGCAATTTGGCGCGGGATTGTCGGGGAGGAATTCCCCTGGCAAACGGAGGGGTTGTGCAAAAACTAATTCAGCTGGAGAGGCCTGCAAATCCTCCTTAGGTGCAGAACGCAACCCCAATAAAACCCATGGAAATTTATCCACCCAATTTGTATCCGTAAGAGACGCTTTGAGGGCTGCTTTCAATGACCTATGAAAGCGTTCGCACAAACTGTTAGCCTGAGGGTTATATGCGGTAGTGCGGTGAATCTTCACCCCTAGGCTGTGGGCCATCGATGACCAGAGTTCAGAAACAAATTGGGGACCTCTGTCGGACGTTATGTCCGACGGAACTCCAAAACGCGCAACCCAAGCTGTTAAAAACGTGCGTGCAACTTCTTCTGCTGTAGTTGACGCCAGAGGATCCACTTCTGGCCAACGCGTGGTGCGGTCTACCATCGTCAAAAGGTGTGTGCACCCCTGCGACAACGGAAGAGGACCCACCAAGTCCACATGCACATGATCAAAACGCTTAGCCGGAATGTGAAAAGGCTCCAAAGGAGCTCTAGTGTGCTTGTGTATTTTGGCTCGCTGACACGCTACGCAGGCTGCTGCCCATTCTTTGACCTGTTTACGCAACCCCGGCCAAACAAATTTCTCCCCCACCATCTTAATCGATGCGCGCACCCCTGGGTGGGCCAGAGAATGGATTGAGTCAAAAACGCGACGGCGCCACGCAGCTGGCGAGGCCGCCCCGTGGAGACGTTGTAGATTAGGGGGGACATACCTATTTGCTGCACCCTGTGCTCCAGCCTTAACCCTGTTGGTCCAGACTGGAGAGCACGCACATCTGCGTCGCTAACCTGCTCCGCGGCCATGGCTGCATAATCTAAACCTACGCGGACCGGGGCTGCGTGCGCTTCTGCACCACAACCTTGGCCCGAGGCCACGGCTGCCGAGCCTTCCCCCACGGGGCCTGGTGCCGCTACTGCGCGCGAAAGACAATCTGCCACTACATTATGTTTGCCCGCGACATGCTGAATATCGGTGGTGAACTCCGATATTGCGGCCAGCTGTCTTTGCTGCCGGCCCGACCAAGGCTCTGAAATCTTGGCCATCTCAAACGTTAGCGGCTTGTGGTCCACAAACGCGGTGAAACGGCGCCCCTCCAGCCAGAACTGGAAATGGCGGCTGGCCAAATGCAGGGCGAAAAGCTCCCTGTTGAACGCGCTGTATTTTCGCTCGTTATCGCGCAAGGTTTTGCTGAAAAACGCGAGCGGCTGCCAGCTCCCTGCTACAAACTGCTCAACAACCGCCCCCACCGCTAAATCGGAAGCGTCCGTGGTGAGCGCCATGCAGGCCGTTGGCACCGGGTGTGCTAACAAAACCGCATTTGCCAGGGCTGATTTGACTTGGGAGAATGCGCGCTCCCGTTCCGGAGACCATTCGATTTTACTTGTGGGTTTTTGTTTTTTAAGTGCCGCGTACAATGGTTGCATGAGCTGCGCTGCGCTAGGGAGGAAACGGTTATAAAAATTAACCATTCCCAAAAATTCCTGCAAAGCTTTGACCGTCTGAGGTTGGGGAAAGTTTGTTATTGCGCGAACTTTATCGGGCAGAGGGATCGCTCCTTCTGGCGAAACGCGATGCCCCAAAAAATCAATTTGTGCCACCCCAAAATGACACTTCGCTGGATTAATTATTAACCCGTGCTCTGCCAGCCTCCGAAAAACCGCTGTGAGGTGGCTTTCGTGTTCATCTTCAGACGTGCTGGCTACCAAAATGTCATCCAAGTAGACGAACACGAAAGGGAGGTCGCGTAAAACTGCATCCATCATGCGCTGGAAAGTCTGCGCGGCACCCTTGAGTCCAAACGGCATGCGCAAAAACTCGAAAAGCCCGAAAGGAGTTATTACCGCTGTTTTGGGTATGTCCTGCACGTGTACTGGGACTTGATGGTAGCCGCGCACCAAATCTATTTTAGAAAAAATGCGCGCCCCCGCTAAATGAACCGAAAAATCCTGGATGTGCGGAATCGAGTAGCGGTTGTGTGCTGAAGCGTTATTCAACCTGCGGAAATTACCGCAAGGCCGCCACGAGCCATCAGCCTTTGGGACCATGTGTAGCGGTGAAGCCCAGGGGCTGTTGGAGCGTCTAATGATGCCCAGCTTTTCCAGGTTGCCGAATTCCTCGCGCGCTATGGCCAGTTTAGCTGAATCCAAGCGCCGAGCTTTTGCAAAAATGGGGGGGCCGGAGGTGGTGATAAAATGTTCCACCCCATGTTTAGCCACTGACGCCGAAAACGTTGGGACTGTGAGTGCTGGGAACTGAGAGAGTAGTGCTTGGAACTTACCACCCGCAGCTGTGACGTTGGCCTGTGCAGTAGGCGGGACCACCCGGGCTGTGCAGGAAATAGAGTGGAAAGACAGTGCATTAACTAGACGTCTATTAGCAAGATCAACCAATAAATCATTCGAGCACAAAAAATCAGCACCTAACATGTTATAACTGACTGCCGCTATGACGAAAGTCCACTCGAATGCCCGGCCGTGAAAAGACAGGGGGAGGGTCTTCTCCCCGAAGGTGTTGATCGTTGAGCCGTTCGCCGCCAACACCAGGGGTCCGCTGGAAGGCGCCAGCCGATCAGCGTGGGAAGGGGTGATGAAACTCAGCTGGGAGCCTGTGTCCACAAGGAACTCCCTCCCTGATCGCGCATCCGTCAGGTAGAGCAGCTTGTTCTTCGCGCCAAGAGCCGCAGCTGCTACCGACTCCCGGTCCTGGCGTTTCCTGAGCACTTGAACTGGCACGGTGGAATGCACTTGCGTGCCCTCTTGGCGAAACATTGATGGTAAAAGCAGAGGACGTCGCTCGTTCCGTGTCTCCTGGCCTCCGCCGCTGCTGACGTCAGCGAATCTGGTGCTGCAGCCTCAGGCCCCCTACTGTCTCCGGACGTTGCACTCAGCTCCGCTGCTGCCATCGTGGCCGTGTGTCGCCTATGGGCGTCGACGAGTCGCTGCGCCTCCTGGCCCAGCTTGTGGTAATCTCGGTGGGCCAGCAGCTGAGAACTGGCCAGGGTAACTCTCACCGCTGATGGTAGCGTCCTGAGGAAAAGATGGGCGAAGATAAAGCCGTCATCTTTGTCGTCTCTCAGACTCAGCATCTTCGCCATCAGGTCTGCGGGCCTGTCTGCCTCTCCTTCAGTCAGCACCAGGAGCTTCTCTGCTCGCTCTCCCAGCGAGGGGGTGAAAGCACGGATGAGAGCGGCTTTCAGTGCGCCATACTTGTCGTCGTCTGGTGGGTGGTTAGTCAGGTTCTCCACCCGCTGGGCTGTGAGGCTGTCCAGCTTTGCGACTACATGGTAGAATTTCGTGGCATCAGCCAAAATTCCCCGAAGATGGAACTGTGCCTCGACAGTGTTAAACCAGGAGCACGGGCTATGTTGCCAGAAATCAGGCAGCTAGATTGCGGTAGCTGCATAAGCCTGGCTGGCTCCTGAAGAGTCCGGTGCGGGAAGGTCGTCACCGGCCATAATTTGTCGTAGGGTCACCAGTGTAGAGGATGTGCTCAAGGATGAGACTGAGTTTATTTCTCAGGTTCAGCTTTATTGTCCGAACACATGCTCTATCAACCTCTCAACAAGAAAAGAGGCTGATCAATGTAACATCACACTTTTATACTCCTGGAGCATCGAAACATAAGTCACATGGTGCTTTAGCAAACATACAGTCACATGGTACTTAATCCCAGTCACAATGCAACTCTTTGATCTGTCACCATTGTCTCTCATTCTTCAATGATCCGGAAATCCTTCTGGGGCATCTTCTCTGAGACAAAAGGCCAAATCTCACACCTCCTCGTTATCTCCTGCAGATCTCTGCCGATCCAGACCTTCTTTGTCCCGCGAGACATGAAGCACCCAATACACATACAGCAATACATTTGTGGAAAATATGAACCCAACATATGTGCCACACTATTAAGATAAGATAAGATAAGCCTTTATTAGTCCCACAATGGGGAAATTCCAGGATTGCAACAGCACAGGGACAGCAACACTCAGAGCAATAATTAAGAAGATATGGAAGATATAAATAAGAGCAGTGGATATACATACATACATACACATCAATATATACATATATATACAAAGTGCGGAGCATTGTAGCAAGATGGAATAAACAGCATAACCGTCTACTTAGTTATCCTACATAGTATGAATATGTACCCATACATATTGTCACCCTCCGTAGCGACCGATACTGTCCTAGTTGTATATACTGGAGGGGACCATTGTGTAAGTCTATTGCGTCTTTTGCATTCAGTACTATTAGGTCGTCACTCACTATTGTGGAGAAAGGAAGCAGGCGAGGCAACGAGCTAGACAACACACAAACTTTATTCCTCCTTCAGCATGTGCTTCCAGCACAGGGACCACGTAGTAATACTCTGTGTCGTCCGTTGTTATCCTGTGGAGTACGAACTGGGCTTCTATGTGCAGGAACCATGCAGTCAGGCTGTGAAGCCAGAAGTCTGGGAGCTTGACTGAGACAGCGCATGTGGCACTGGTGCTCTCCCATACCTGTCAAGGCATACCTCATGCCTCCCTTATTGGGGAGGCTTTCACACCTGTACTGACCTCATGCCTCCCTTATTGGGGGGGCTTTCACACCTGTACTGAGTATTTATCGGCAGATGAAAGAAAACTGAAGCAAAAAAAAAAAAGAAACTAAACAAACAGCAACTGCAACATGAACTATTTCAAACATATTTATTCAAATGTACACTTATATGGACACGATCTTGAGCCATAACTTTTTGGTAATGTGAAAATAATAAGCCAAGTAGCACAAAAAAAATTAAATAAAAATAAATGATATTAATAATAAATAAATAAAAATAAATAAAAAAATATTTTTCAAATTTACATTAGCACAAGGTAGATTGTTTAATTTGAAAGTACACAATAAGAATTATTCTGAATATAGTTCTTAATTGGCAGCTAGATACTGTATATACACTTGGAATTAAAGAGTTTTTAATTGTCAGCTTTGTTACACTAATGCACTTGGATGAACTTGAAACAAGAAAATGTTCACTGATGCTAAACACTGCTTAGGTGTGCTTGTGGAGGATCGAAATAAGTGCAGGCGGACACGAGTGAACTTTAAAAGGGTGCTTCATGCAGACAGTCAACTTATATACCCGGCTAATGCATGCATGGCACATTAGCATCACAGTAGACAGCAGGAAAGCATATACATTTGCATTAGTCACACATATCAGGCGCAGCATTACTGGCACCGGGATTCCTCTCTGTTCCGGAGCCGCAGAAGGTGCGAGGCGCTTCTATAACGATCAGTCCACACCTCTCACTGTTGTGATAATTGCTCACGCTGAGCACTCTGCCAGCTCGCTGTGGGGGTCACACGAGGTGTTCCTCTTTTCCCATATATTTTTCTTTTTGGCGTACAGAAATGGCAATACGCCCATATTTGCTAAAATTGCATTTTCCCCGTATTAAAATACAGCGAAACCGTATCACTTGACACCTATGCTCTCCCTCCAGGTAGTCTCCGGGTGGTGCTTGGCTCGCTCTCCATGCCACGTCTTAGGGTCACCAATGTGGAGAAAGGAAGCAGGCGAGGCAACGAGCTAGACAACACACAAACTTTATTCCTTTTCCAACATTCAGTACAGTAAAATCTGCTGGGTCTCTGTGCATCCTCTTTTTATAATCTTTAATTCCATGCATTGAGACCCAGGAATCCCAACCATAACCATTGTGCGGAACAAAGACATGCGTGGCACAGGAACATAACATAACGCCAGTACCACATTCTCACACCCTTTCCTCCTCTAGCGGTTCTGATGTTTCCTCCTCTCCCCGGGGGGCGAATAGTCCTTACTGTCCTATCTAAGACCCCCGGTGACACTTCCTCCAGCACATTGTTCCCGCTTTTCCCCAGCTGTCGTCTCTGGGTGGAGAATCTCCCACCCGTACCACCACACTATATAAATAAAGCTGAATTGAATTGAATTGACATGATGTTGCACCCTGGAGCACAGACACTCAATGCAAGTGTTAGCCCAATCTCTCACATCCTTTTTGAGCCCATGCCAGACAAACTTTGCAGCCACCAGTCTCTGGGATGGCTTCTGGCTAGGGTGGGAGAGACCATGCACTATGTCAAAAACTTGCTGTCTCCAACTGACGGGAACAATGGACCGGGATTTGCCAGTGTAAATATCGCAGAGAAGGGTTGTTCCTGTATCATCAAAATGTACATCCTCTAAACGAAGCCCGGTGACCGCTGTTCTGAATGCTTGCATCTCGGGGTCAGCTGCCTGATCCTCTGCCATACGGGCGTAGTCCAGTCCTAAGTGAATCACTGGCGTGACGGCCTGGGAAAGAATCAGCTACAAAAGTTGGTCTTGCCAGCGACCTGCTGTATGTCCGTGGTAAACTCTGAAATGTAGGAGATCTGTCTCTGTTGGTGGCACGACCATGGCTCGGCCACTTTAGCCATGACAAATGTCAGCAGTTTGTGGTCTATGAACGCCGTAAACTTGCAGCCTTCCAGCAGGGTGCAGAAGTGACGGATGGACAAGTAGAGACCAAGCAGTTCGCGATCAAAGGTGGAATACTTCGGCTCGCTGGGGTGTAACTGTCAGCTGAAAAATGCAAGGGGCTGCCACATTCCATTGACTCATTGTTCATGAACTGCCCCAAAGCATAGTCTGAAGCATCTGTGGTAATGGCTATGGGAGCGCTGGGTGATGGTGGGCCAACATCGTTGCATTTGCCAGGGCCAACTTGGCATCTTCAAACTTTCTTTCTCTCTCGGCTGACCACACTACTGTGTGGCAGGTGCTCCTGCCTTTGAGGGCCTCATACAAAGGATGCATGAGTACTGCAGACTGGAGAGTGAAACAATGGTAAAAATTAACCATGCTGAGGAATTCTTGCAGAGACTTGACTGTGAGTGGGCGTGGGAAATTTGCAACAGCGGCTACTTTTGATGGGAGGGGGACTGCACCATCTTTAGTGACAGTGTCCTCGAAAATTGATGGTTGACAGCCCAAACTGGCAATGTTGACAATCAACCCATGCTGACTGAACCACTCAAACAGGGTCCGTAAGTGAGACAGGTGTTCTGCCTTGGAAGTGCTGGTGACAAGTACAGTGGATATAGAAAGTCTACACACCCCTGTTCAAATGCCAGGTTTTTGTGATGTAAAAAAACGAGACCAAGATAAATAATTTCAAAACTTTTTCCACCATTAATGTGACCTATAACCTGTACAACCCAATTGAAAAACAAACTGAAATCTTTTAAGGGGAAAAATAAAAAACTTACAATAACCTGTTTGCATAAATATGCACACCCTTAAACTAATACTTTGTTGCAGCACCTTTGGCTTTTATTACAGCACTCAGTCTTTTTGGATAGGAGTCCAATAGCGTGGCACATCTTGATGTGGCAATATTTGCCCACTCTTGTTTGCAAAAACATGCCAAATCTGTCAGATTGTGAGGGCATCTCATGTATACAGCCCTCTTCAGATCACCCCACAGATGTTCGATTGGATTCAGGTCCGGACTTTGGCTGGGCCATTCCAAAACCTTAATCTTCTTCTGGGGAAGTCATTCTTTTGTTGATTTGGATGTGTGCTTTGGGTCATTGTCGCACCGAAAGATGAAGTTCCTCTTCATCTTCAGCTTTCTAGCAGAAGCCTGAAGGTTTTGTGCCAACACTGACTGGTATTTAGAAGTGTTCATCCTATAACTTCCTCCACCTTGACTAAGGCCCCAGTTCCAGCTGAAGAAAAATGGACCCAAAGCATGATGCTGCCACCACCATGCTTCACTGTAGGTATGGTGTTCTTTTGGTGATGAGCAGTGTTGTGTGTGCGCCAAATATACCTTTTGGAATTATGGCCAAAAAGTTCAACTTTGGTTTCACTGGACCACAACACAATTTTCCCACATGCATTTGGGAGAATTCAAATGTGTTTTTGCAAAGTGTAGCCAGGCTTGGATGTTTTTCTTCGTAAGATAAGGCTTCCATCTTGCCACCCTACCCCATAGCCCAGATATATGAAGAAGATAGGAGATTGTTGTCACATGTACTAAACAGCCAGTACTTGCCAGAAATTCCTGCAGCTCCTTCAATGTTGCTGTTGGCCTCTTGGCAGCCTCCCTGATCAGTTTTCTTCTCATCTTTTCATCAATTTTGGAGGGACATCCAGTTCTTGGTAATGTCACTGTTGTGCCATATTTTCTCCACTTGATGAAGACTGTCTTCACTGTGCTCCATAGTGATGATTTAATGTCTTGGAAATTCTTTTGTACCTGTGACAGAGTGATTTCATTCGTCACTTTAAGCATAGCATTTTGCCCTATACTGATAAGGGACATGGACATTAAATGAATGAATAAAAATAGATGTTTTAAAAAATGAAATGCATATGAATTTGGACATGCCTTTGGAAAATTTAAGGTCCTTTGGGTTTTGTTTTTCTGTGGGAGTTGGTAGAGGCACTTGGGCTAATTACACTCAAGCTGAAATCAATTAAGACATGACAGTGGCATGATTGCACATATTCTCCTTTAAAAGTTTACATTGGCAATGTGAATGTTATTAAGTGCGCACATTAACATCTGAACATGCACAAGCCTTTGGTAACAGAATATGCTATAAAAAGGTTGAAGTAATACTTTTAAAAAAAGAAGGGAAAAACATGCATTGTGTTACCTGTCAGTCTTCTGAGTGTCCATGGCCTAAGCAGAGTGTAGGAGAGAGAGAGAGAGAGAACTTTTTCTGTGCTACCTGCCTATGTGCAGAGATGAAGTGCTCACTGTAGTGGGGATGTTTTTGAATAATTTGAATTTATCTTTAAAGAGTCATTGTAGAGTTGGATAGATATTAGGAAATGAATGTCCATCCATCCATCCATCCATCTTCTACCGCTTTTCCGGAGGTCCGGGTCGCGGAGGCAGCAGTTCAAGCAGAGAAGCCCAGAC
Organism: Pholidichthys leucotaenia; assembly: GCA_020510985.1. NCBI lineage: Eukaryota > Metazoa > Chordata > Actinopteri > Cichliformes > Pholidichthyidae > Pholidichthys > Pholidichthys leucotaenia. The sequence continues at coordinate 428,251,837 of CM035836.1, read as the reverse complement.
TTCCCTCTCCCCAGCCACCTGCTCCAGCTCTTCAGAGGGGATACCAAGGCGTTCCCAGACTAGCTGGGAGACATAGTCTCTCCACCGAGTCCTGGGTCTGCCCCGGGGTCTCCTCCCAGTGGGACGTGCCTGAAACACCTCAAGTGGGAGGCGTCCAGGAGGCATCCTAATCAGATGCCCATACCACCTCAACTGACTCCTTTCAATGTGGAGGAGCAGCGGTTCTACTCTGAGCCTCTCCCGGATGACTGAGCTCCTCACCCTATCTCTGAGGGTGAGTCCAGCAATCCTACGGAGAAAGCTCATTTCAGCCGCTTGTATCCGCGATCTCGTTCTTTCGGTCATTACCCAAAGCTCGTGACCATAGGTGAGAGTAGGAACGTAGATTGACTGGTAAATCGACAGCTTTGCCTTAGAACTAAGCTCCCTCTTCACCGCAACAGACCGGTACAACGTCCGCATCACTGCAGATGCTGCTCCAATCCGTCTGTGTATCAGTAATATGTCATTCCAATGTATTGTAAAGTTTGCAATAGCATTTTTCTATGTTAATTGATTTTGATGGGGATGGTTGAGCCCAAAGGTATATATAGTGCCAGTGCACAGCTCAGAGAAAAAAAAAAAAAGACTATGACATAAGAGGACTAACCTGAAAAGCCTGCTGTTAAGCCAGCGCTTAGTTATGAGTTAGTTTTCTTGAACCATTTTTTTGTTTTTTGTTGTGATGTGTTTAATTTCTGCCGGCAATCTATTTCCAACACTCAGTCAAAAATGTTTTCAGTAGAGTTGGACTCCACCAGGGCTTCCCTTTGTCACCGATCGTGTTCATAATTTTCATGGACAGGATATCTAGGCACAGCCAAGGATTGGAGGTTGTCATGCTCGGTGACCACAGGATTTCATCTCTGCTGTTTGTGGATGATGTTGTCCTGTTGGCTTCATCAAGCAATGACCTACAGGTCTTTCTGGGACGGTTTGCTACTCAGTGTTAAGCGGCTGGGATGAGACTCAGCACCTCCAAGTCCGAGTCCATGGTCCTCAGCGGGAAAAAGGTGGATTGTCCTCTCCGGGTTGGAGACAAGCTCCTGCCACAAGTGGAGGAGTTTAAGTATCTCAGGGTCTCATTCATGAGTGAGGGAAGAATGGAGCGTGAAATTGACAGACGGATCAAAGCAGCCTCTGCAGTGATACGGACATTGCATCTGTCTATTGCGGTGAAGAGGGAGCTGAGCTCTAAAACAAAGCTGTCAATCTATGTTCCTACCCTCACCTATGGTCATGAGCTTTGGGTAATGACCGAAAGAATGAGATCGCAGATACAAGCAGTTGAAATGAGCTTTCTCCGTAGGCTTGCTGGACTCACCCCTAGAGATAGGGTGAGGAGCTCAGTCATCCGGTAGAGGCTCAGAGTAGAACCGCTCCTCCTCCATGTTGAAAGGAGCCAGTTGAGGTAGTTTGGGCATCTGATCAGGATGCCTCCTGGACACTTCCCCACCCAACGGGGAGGCCCCAGGGCAGACCCAAGACGCGCTGGAGAGACTATGTCTGCCAGCTGGCATGGGAACATCTTGGTATCCTCTCTGAAGAGCTGGAGCAGGTGGCTGGGGAGAGGGTAGTTTGGGCTTCTCTGCTTGAGCTGCTGCCTCCATGACCCGGACCTCCGGAAAAGCGGTAGAAAATGGATGGATGGATGGTAGTCTATTTAAATGAAGAAAAACTAAGCACTTTTCTTCTGTTCCAACTATTCATCTTTTTATTCTGACCAACTACAATGCTTAGAGCACACTCTGTTAGATTTGGTGGCAGTGGAAACTACCACTGTGCTTGGGAAAATTGAAACTTTAATAGTGGCATGGGTCCCAAATAGAAGCAGTATGTCCCAGACACAGAGGAGGGAACTGGGCTCCCAGAATGTGCCTTCCATGTAGGGTGGTGAGAGCGTGCAAAAGACTTTGGAGTCCTCTCTAGAATAGCTTCAGAGGATGGTCCGGACACTTTTAGTCAAGCAGCAGAAGCAGAAGGAACGCAATAAACGAGAGCAAGCTCATCAAGATCAGAGGTGGAGGAATATGGTGCATCAGTTTCATCTGCCAGGGATGTGATTTGGGGTTGGGGAAATTATCTGAAAATTTAGCAGGGGGTGTGGGGGACACAGTCCCCCCGCGGGGTCCGGGGCAAAGCCCTGTTGGGGGGGGGGGGGCAAGGGGGGCAAAGCCCCCCGAAGCTCCTGGGTTTTTATGATTTTTAAGTACCAGAACTGTGCTTAAATGACATAAAACAAACAGCTGAATGCCACTTATTACTGTATAATATTGACTTATGTTCCAAGAAGATAGCATTCCTAAAATATTCCAACAAGCATTATCCATCACATGCTTTAACACTTGATCAAATCAAAATCAGTTAATTTTATCTATTCTATAATAGAAATAAAATTCTAACATACCATTACTTTTTATAATTTCAGCATTCATTTCAGATCACTTTGTGTCATTAACAAAGGGTGGAGGCTGTATGGTTTCGATGGTTTTTTCTGAACACCGAAAGTTCCAACAATTGAATAATTAGTGGACCTCGATTTGACCTCTTGTACATGTTTTTTGCTCCTAGCATGACTCTTGAGAGACTTAAATCCTCTTCCACCATAGTCAGTCGTGTCGTGACACCACGTGCATATTGCCTTCCCGGCACGGTCGATTTTCCATATAAAATCGCTAAACAAATTTGTCACAGTTTTCTTCCCAACATCCGTTGCAATCTCCTTTTCTAGCCAATCCCAACGAAATTTGTTTTTCACAATCTTGTCAATTTCTTTAATTCTCGGAGCATCTTTATGTTCAATCACCGACATCACTGCAATGCAAGTCAAGTCAGCTATGCGAGAGCAAGGAAAACAAAGGATTGCCTTTAAGATAAGAAACAGCCGCGTTCATTGGTCACTGCAAGGATGATCAGCCAATCAGGCGCGTCGTTTCATTACAGTTAGGGAATTACTAAAAGTCGGAATCTGGTATACACGAAATCGGATTTTGCTTACTGAAAAATCGGAATTTAATTATTTTTTTAAATTTTGGAAGATAAAAAAAGCGGAATTCTGCGAATTAGCGGAAAAATCACATCCCTGATCTGCTGCAAGATGGAGTGTGGCAGGAGAGAAAGGAGTTGGAAAGACATGGTCAGAGTAAAGTATCGAATGCCTGTGATATCCTACCGTGTAGCAATGATCACACTTGAGTTATTTCTTTGGCTAACTCTGCCATTTATTCTGCAACACACATAATATGACTGAACATGGATTCTGCGCGGGGTTTTCACACTCTTATTCTAATGTGTCCCCTTAGTAGTAGTGCTGAATAATACAGGTAGTTCCCCCTAGAGGCATGTGCCAGTAATGTTTTAAATTAGACTTGCAGTCTACCACATCCCTCCCCTCTAGATTAAACTACTTTTAATTACACTAGCCAATTATGCTAGACATCCTGGAACTCCCATTTAACCCTAAACAATCACAGTTACTTTTAACTTCTTAAACACATGTGCCATACACATAATTTCTTTCTCTTTTTTTTTTTCACATGTATAACACACATAACAGTCTAACTGGGGATTTGGTTTAACTACCGCATCCCAGTGAGGTTCCAGGACGCATTCTTGTCCTGTGGCTGGGGAACTCACTACTGACTAAGTATAGTCCTTCAAGTAGTCTGGAGCTTTCCTAGCTCGCTGAGATCTTCTCACGGCTGGTGAGCCAACTGCAGGTGAAGACTCAGACTGCTCCACTGTTTCGGCTGCTGCAGTGCTGCCCGTAGAATCTGCAGAGACGGGTACCTCAGGTTTCACCTGAAGTGGTGGTTCGTTGATGCTCTCCTCAGGATGGGTGTCAGACAACACCTCTGGTGCCATCGGCAGGGGAATGGAGCTCCTACCACGAACTTGGTCGATGTGTCGCCTCACCACTTGTCCATGGCCTAATGTCACCTTGAATGACACAGGGCCTGTCTTTTCCGTTATTTCTCCTGGTACCCAGGCTGGTCCTGAGCCAAAGTTGCGGGTGTAGACCACGTCTCCTTCTCTCAGTATTCTCTCTCTAGCATGCATGTCATGATAACCTTTTTGTTTCTCTTGTTTGTCATGCACTTTGTTTCTGAAGTCTGGATGTATTAAGTCAAATGTTGACCTCAACTTCCTTCCACACAACAGCTCAGCTGGTGACTTGCCAGTTGTAGATTGGGGTGTTATTCGATAGCTGAACAGAGCTCTCGACATTCGGGTTTCAATAGAGTCTCCTGTCATCTTTTTCATGAGTGACTTGAACGTCTGCACGGCCCTCTCGGCTAAGCCGTTAGAAGAAGGATGGTATGGCGCAGTCGTGATGTGACGTATGCCATTCTTTTCAGAAAACTCTTGGAACTGTTCACTCGTAAAACATGTACCGTTATCTGATACTATGATTTCAGGTAGCCCATGTTGGCTGAAACTCTTTCTAAGACATTCAATGGTAACAGTAGAAGTAGAGCTACTCACAGAATATGCATCGATCCACTTTGAGTATGCGTCAACTATGATCAGGAACATTCTTCCCATCCATGGACCTGCGTAGTCAATGTGAATTCTTCTCCATGGTTTATCTGGAACTTCCCAGGGATGTAGTGGGGCTGCTGGAGGACTGTTCCTGTTCTCCTGGCATGCCGCACATGACTTCACAAGCGCCTCCACCTCTGCATCCATGTTGGGCCACCACATGTAGCTCCTCGCCAACGCTTTCATGCGAGTGATGCCAGGGTGTGCTTGGTGTAGTTGTTGCAGTAAGGCTTTCCGACCAGGTGGTGGAACAACCACCAACAACACTCGTCCTCCCCACAGGATACAACCTTCCTGGGTGCTGAGCTCATCCTGTCGTCTGGCATAGGGAATGAACTCAGGACTGTTCATCTTCGGCCATCCTCGCAAGATGTATTCTCGCACTCTTGCTAGAACAGGGTCTTTGTCTGTCCACTTCTTTATTTGTTGTGCGTTCACCAGGGGCACGCCAATATCTTCAAACAATAGCACTCTCTCCTCCTCCTCAGGTGTGCTGTCTCCTCCTCCATCCAAGGGTAGCCTACTCATCACGTCAGCATTCGTATGGTCCCGTCCGGCTTTGTAAACGATGGTGTACTCATACGCTGCTAATGTAACGGCCCATCTCTGAATTCTCTGAGATGTCATCTGGGGTATGGCTCTCATTTCACTGAACAGTGAAATTAGTGGCTTGTGGTCAGTCACTATAGCGAACTGTCTCCCGTACAGGTATTTGTGGAACTTTTTTACACCAAATACTACTGCAAGGCCCTCCTTGTCTAGCTGGGAGTAGTTTTTCTCAGCTGCACTAAGAGTTCTTGAGACGAACCCTATGGGTCTCTCTGAGCCATCCTCCATACGATGAGAGAGTACAGCACCCACACCGTAGGGTGATGCATCACACGCCAGGATGAGTGGTTTGTTTGAATCATAGTGCACTAACACACTACAGGACTGAAGTAGCGCTTTGGACTCTTCAAACGCCTTCTGCTGCTTGACCCCCCATGACCATTTTTCTTCCTTCTTAAGTAAGGTATGTAGTGGTGCCAGCAGCGTGGAGAGCTTTGGGAGGAACCTATGGTAATAGTTCAACAAGCCCAGGTAGGCTTTTAACTCAGTAACATTTTGTGGCTCAGGCGCCTCCGCAATGGCTTCCACTTTGTCTGTTAGAGGGTGTAGACCACTGGCGTTGATCTTGTGGCCTAGGAACACCACCTCTTTTCCCATGAACTCACACTTGCTTCTTTTCAACCTCAGACCGCTTTTCTCCAACCGTTGAAGCACTTCCTCCAGCGTTTTCAGATGTTCTTGTTCATTTGGTCCTGTACAAAGGATGTCATCCAAATAAATGGCAACATTCGGAATTCCACCTAGGATGCCCTCCATAGTTCTCTGGAATATAGCAGGACTGGAAGCTACTCCAAATGGTAAGCGTGTGTAGGTATATAAGCCTTTGTGTGTATTGATGGTTACATACTTTCTTGATTCTTCTTCCAAGACTACTTGTTGGTAAGCGTGACTCAGGTCTAATTTCGTGAAGTGTCGGCCGCCATTCAGCTGTGCGAAGAGGTCCTCCACTTTAGGAATTGGATACTGATCCACCCGTGATGCTCGATTGACAGTGAGTTTGTAATCTCCACATATTCTAATGGAGCCATCCGGCTTTCGCACTGGGACTATGGGCGCCGCCCATTCTGCAACCTGCACTGGCTCAATGATCTTGTCATCCAGCAGTCTCTGTAGCTCGCTTTCGACCAGTGGCTTGACTGCATAGGGTACCGGTCGGGGTTTGCAGAATCGTGGTTGGGCCTCCTTGTCCACATTAATCTTTGCAGTGACACCTTTTAGCTGTCCTAAGCCTTCTTTGAACACCTCAGCATGTCTTTCGAGGATCTCCTCCAGCTGCAATTTGGGCTGAGATTCCACCTTATTCACCAACTGATCAATCATGGCCAGTTCTTGTAGCCAACTTCGCCCTAGTAGATTTGGTCCTTCGCTCCCAACTACTACTACAGGTAAGTCCTTTTCTTTGTTTTCGTGTTGCACCTTCACTTGTGCCATGCCTAGCACGTCTAGCTTCTCTCCTGTGTATGTTTCTAATTTTAATGAACAGGGATTTAATTCTGCTGTGTCTGTTTTCTTCCACAGTTGTGTATATTGCTGTTTACTTAATATAGTTACTCCACAGCCTGTATCAACTTCAAATGTTACTTTCATTCCATTAACATTCATGGTACGCGTGATGGGCGCTACCTTGGTCAGCTCCTCTGACGTGTTGTAAATTGTGTGAAAACCCATGTCTTCTGTATCACTTTCTCCCTCCCCTCTAAGTTGATTCGCTCGCTGTTCCTTTCCTGGGCCCTTGTTTTCATTCTTTTGCCCTTTTACTGTTGCCTTCTGCACCTGTGCATCGCCCACCTTTGTTCTACATGCTTTCTTAATGTGCCCTCGCTTGCCACAATTATGACACAGCTCAGTGGCAAATTTGCACTCGGCGGCATTGTGCTGGCCTTTGCAGCGATAACAACTGGGGAATTTGTGCTGAGTTTTGTCAGTCGACACTTTGTGGACACCTACTTGGGTCTTAGGCACACGAGCATGCGTTGCTGTGTCCTCTGTTAGCTTCCCTTGCATTTCTCTCACATCTTTAGATGCTGTTTCCATCGCTTGGCATAATTCCAAAGCCTTTGCAAAAGTGAGTTTTGTTTCAGATAAAAGTCGCCGTTGCATACGGTCATCATTCACTCCACACACAAGTCTGTCTCTTAACATTTCTTCCAATGAGTCTTTGTAATCACAGTGCAGTGTTAATTTCTTCAATTCTGCCACATACTCTGCTATGGACTCAGTGTTCCTCCTTATGCGTGAATTAAATTTGAATCGTTGCACGATTTCACTCGGTTTGGGGCTGAAGTGCTTCTGAAGCTCAGCAGTAAGCTGGTCGTACTTTTTATCTTTCGGTAATGCAGGGCTTATTAAATTTCTCAACAAGCTGTAAGTAGTTGCACCAACTCCACTCAACAGTACAGCCTTCCGTTTGTCTGGCTCCTCAATATCATTAGCTTCGAAGAAAAAGTCCAACATTTCACTATATTCTTCCCATGACTGAGTCGAGTTATCAAAAGGGGTTACCGTTCCGATTACAGCCGCCATTGCTCGTCGTGGTGGGGAAACCTCGTTTTCCTCCTCTGAACTTGCACTCGAACTACTGGAGTCACTTGAGTTCGCCACACTTGCAATGTTCTCTGTTTCTCGCCGCTGATTTTTTTCTTTTAATCCTCGTCGCCAATTGTGTGATATCCTACCGTGTAGCAATGATCACACTTGAGTTATTTCTTTGGCTAACTCTGCCATTTATTCTGCAACACACATAATATGACTGAACATGGATTCTGCGCAGGGTTTTCACACTCTTATTCTAATGTGTCCCCTTAGTAGTAGTGCTGAACAATACAGGTAGTTCCCCCTAGAGGCATGTGCCAGTAATGTTTTAAATTAGACTTGCAGTCTACCACAATGCCCCACCCAGACTCTCATTCTCTGCCCCAGTGTTAACGGCAACAAGCCCAATATGCAGCCAAACCAGCAAGGCTCCACCTGAAAGTGAATGGGTTGTCCCAAGCTCAAGAGTAACACCATAATAAATGGCGGCAGGTGTGTGCTGACTCCCATTTAACATGAGTTTAAATGTGATTAATTCTGAAAACAGCCACATCTCCAGTTATAAGAGGGTGTCCATATTTATGCAACCAGATTATTGTAAGTTTTTTATTTTTCCCCTTAAAAGACTTCAGTTTGTTTTTCAACTGGGTTGTACAGGTTACAGGTCACATTAATGGTGGAAAAAAGTTTTGAAATGATTGATCTTGGTCTCATTTTTTTACATCACAAAAAACTGGCATTTTTATATCCACTGTAGCTATCAATTATACTGGAGAACACAATACCACATTTTAGTTGTTGAGACATATTTACAGTTGGATGATGATTAAAGTTAACTATACATAAATCACACATTGGATCATGGGTAACAGTCTGTTCAGAGAGAGAGAGAGAGAGAGAGAGAGAGAGAAATGTCGAAAATCTTAAAATATTTACAGATAGTTTACAGTTATGTAAACTACGGGAGCAGTTGTAGTGCAAGTGTAGTGTGGCTGACCTAACCTGCATCCCAAAAACATGCAGGTTAGGTTAATTGGAGACTCTAAAGTGGCCCTTTGTGTGAATGTGTGTGTGTGAATAGTTAAAAAGGGATGGCGCCGTATTGTGGCTGCTTCATCCATCCAGGTGGTGGATGACCCTTAATTTCTGTAAAGCGTCTTTGAGTGTCTATGATAAAGCGCTATATAAATCTGATGCATTGATCGACTACTGATTGGAGGGTGAGGGGTTCAATTCCCGTTCTATCTGCTGTCTACATGTCAAAGTGTCCCTGAGTAAGACACTGACCCCCTCCCTCCGTTGCTACTGGTGGATCAGGCCAACACCTGTGTATGGAAGCTACTAAGCCATCAGTGTGTGAATGGGTGGATAGCACCATCTGTAAAGTGCTTTGGTCATCCAGAGATGAGTAAAATGCACTATATAAGTGAATGCCATTTACCATGTTAATGTATTGAGATCACTGGTGAGTGTTATTTATTTATACATGAAGTTTGCTCTTCTGCTTTTCTGAGTGGCAAAAATCTCAATGACCCTAGTGTCTAATGTACTGTATGAGGTTTTTTTTTCTTTATGGAGAGTATAGTCCAAGCACTGAAGCAATCTTGTGCAATGGTGTGCCTAAGGAAAGTTTTTTATCCTCTTTAAAGAGATTTACAGTCTCTTTGAATGTGTCACAGTGATGAGAAACTGTGTGGAGGAACAAATAAGTTCAGGCGAGGTACGACGAGTTGTGAGGTTGCAGAGTTTTATTTTCCTCCAACATCATGAGACACACTGTAGCACTGTGCACTGTGTTGTGCTGTGTGTGCTGTGTGTCCTCTTGAGGCATGTATAGCAAGCTCTTTTATACATGTTACACAAAGAGAGAATGCATGGCACATTTGCATATTGCTATACATATCAGTCAATACATATCAATCGCGTGACCAACTGGCACCTGGATGTCTTCTCCTTAATCCGGGGATGTATAACAATAGTCCATTGATCTGATTGTCCCCCCCAGGGGTTCTCTGTCCGTATGCAATCCCTGCTGAGCGTGAATAGTATCAGTCTGCATTGTGCTGGGTGCCCACAGACTGCCCAAAGATAACTGTCCATTCAAATCTGAAAGAGAGCCAGTGCACCACTGCAACCCCTGAACTCCTCATTTTCATCGATCAGGAACAGTTCTGTTTTAAGTCTGGCCTTGTTCAGGGTAGGGTAGGCATCCACAGTTGCTTCCAGTGCTGAATCAGGAAACTTTCTGCTGTGTTGTGGGAACAAGTCTCCTTGCAATAGAGTGGCACTGATGAGGTGCTGCTTGGTGAAGGAAAGTCTCTCCTTGGCATGGCTGAAAATGGTGTCATATATCTAAGATACATCACTAAAAAAAAAGGTCAGTACATGTAATAAACAGTTGAATTTTTCACATCTCTCAGTTCAAATAACATCAGCATCTTATTACAAGTTGTCCATATAACTGTGTGATAAGCAAGGACAGCTAACTCTTTATTATGATCAGAGCCATTTGTTCTAGGTGGACGATGCAGATGCATAAGGGCCCCCCCTCAGCCAGGAGGGAGCCCTCAAGCTACAGTTGGGTAGAATCAAAATCATCTTCAAAAACTAGGAGAAATGCATGGTTGTTAAATTACAACACTGCATATCAATCAATCAATCAATCAATCAATCAAAGACTTTATTCCAGACTCAAGGTCCATCAAGAGAAAAGTAAACAAGTAAAAAGTAAAAAAATAAGACAGTTGAAACAATCAAAAAGTTACAAGAAACACTAAGACATAACTGCTTAAAGAAGTACAAAGACAGTACAGACTTTAAAAAGACTTAAAAAGACAACTGTACCAGTGCCTTCTAAACTGTGATTGATAGCGAATAGAACTGAGCTTAATGCTAGACATGACTTGAATGATTTCATTTCTAGATACATCAAGCCGACAGATGAATTTATACATAAAATTCCTTATTACTGCATGCAGAGTATTTACACGTGATGAGACAAATAACTCGGAAGCACTGCACCATCGAGGCTTTTTAAGTAAAATTCTTAAGGCATCATTGTAGGCAACCTGTAATTTCTGCATACTTAGTTTCCTATAATTTATCCATAAATGAGCCGTGTATAAAGGTGTACAATAGGTTTTAAAAAGAACCAGTTTCACCTCATCTGAACAAAAACCAAATCTGTGTGCAAGAATATTTGATTGCATGTAGATTTTGCAGCGTTGTCTGAAAATATCATCATCAGTCATTCTATCATTAATAACATGTTCCAGATATTTAATTTTATCCCTGACAATTAATTCCCTGTCTGCCAATTCAAAGACAGGGAATTTCATTAACAAATCTTCTTTAGTGCGGCAGATCAGCACACAACTCTTATTTGTATTATATTTTATGTCATTTTCCTCTCCATAAGCAGTACACACTCTTAATAACATGCATAAACCATGTTGATTAAAACTTGTTTGTACTCTCATCAGAAATGACTGGATCTTTAATCATTTTGAAGAATTTATCATTTCATTAAAATCAAAGTTGGCTAAAGATACTTAGGAGAAAACCATCCCAAAGAAAGTAAATTTGCAAGAAAAACAGTTGCAAAATTACATATAAAAAGTTGAAAATCTGTGGTAAATACAGCAAGCTTACTTAAAAAAAAAATCACAAATTTATCATGAAGTAGTTGGGAAATTAAAGAAGAAACATCAAATTAACAAGCTATGACAGGGGTTGGCAATCTGCGGCCCTTCAGCCCCCATGCTGTGGCTCTCTGCGGTTGTCTCAAAACACAGAGAAATTAATGAAGCTCATTTTAATTATTTTATTTTTTAAATGATTGTTTATTGCAATTTGATACATTGCTCAATGGAAACGCATACTTTTATGAACGTAAAGAATATATTTTTAAAATTATTTATGTTGTCAACCATGTGTGACTGTGTCACATCTGACAGCGGCTGCAGAGTATGGACGGCCACTGTGTTCAAAAAGCGCAAATTTGCGCGTCTTTGTGAATGCAGCGGCCTTCCATAACAGCCGCCCAGCCTTTCTGTCCTCAGTGCATGTGGAGAAGCACGGTCAATCAACGCCTTAATTCTTAATTATTTTTTTTACCTTTATTTAACCAGGTAAGACAGATTAAGAACGCATTCTTACTTGTAACTGTGGTCTGGGGGATGGGGCAACAGACAAATACTAGACAAGTATACATAGTAAAAAAACATTTATGAGGACACAGTTGAAACACACAGTCATAATAACAGCTAAAACAAAACACACTATCACAAGACATAGCTAAAACATATACATAAAGGCAGCCAAAGAGGACAGGTTGGTTGTTGAACCACATCATACTATGTCTAGCAAATCCAGTGACAATTGCATTCTTCCGTAACATGGTTCGTAATCATAGTTTTAAAGGCTGTTTTAGAGAAGAAGGCATCCAGCCTAAGTGTTTTTGTAGGCCATTCCGGTCTCTGACTGCAGCAGACTGAAAGGATAACAAAACAATTTTGTTTTTGGGACTGTCAACTAAATTAGATTTGCAGAACGGCTGTTGTATACAGAGGATGAAGTGTGCAACAGCTGATTCAGATGGGGGGAGACAGACCAAGAAGAGTTTTATATATTAAGATAAACCAGTGCATTTTGCGACGGGCATATAATGGTGGCCAGTCAAGAGAAGAATCTAAAATGCAGTGATGAGTTCTGAAAGGACCAGTAGTTACAAACCGGATGGCAGAGTGGTAAATGACATCAAATTTTTGCAGCGAAGCCTTACATGCTGTTCTGTAAATGATGTTACCATAATCAATTTATCCTTAAAAATGAGAAACAATCCTTGAATTCTTGCTTAGCAACCTTATAGTCGCCTGCGCTATAAATGCTGGATTCACCAGACACGACCGGTCTGAATTAGTGTGAATTTATTTTCACTGTTACAGCTCAATACTTCCTGAGTGATTTAAAAATAAAAGCCCTCTACAGCAATTTTTTTTCCAGAATAGTTGTTTTATTATGAAACGCTATCAACCGGATATACCTGTCTGAAATCACAGCCGACAGTTTTTCCTCAGTTTGTCCATCCATCCATCCATCCATCTTCTACCGCTTTTCCGGAGGTCCGGGTCGCGGAGGCAGCAGTTCAAGCAGAGAAGCCCAGACTTCCCTCTCCCCAGCCACCTGCTCAAGCTCTTCAGAGAGGATACCAAGGCGTTCCCAGATCAGCTGGGAGACATAGTCTCTCCACCGAGTCCTGGGTCTGCCCCGGGGTCTCCTTCCAGTGGGACGTGCCCGAAACACCTCAAGTGGGAGGCGTCCAGGAGGCATTCTAATCAGATGCCCATACCACCTCAACTGACTCCTTTCAATGTGGAGGAGCAGTGGTTCTACTCTGAGCCTCTCCCGGATGACTGAGCTCCTCACCCTATCTCTGAGGGTGAGTCCAGCAATCCTACGGAGAAAGCTCATTTCAGCCGCTTGTATCCGCGATCTCGTTCTTTCGGTCATTACCCAAAGCTCGTGACCATAGGTGAGAGTAGGAACGTAGATTGACTGGTAAATCGACAGCTTTGCCTTAGAACTAAGCTCCCTCTTCACCACAACAGACTGGTACAACGTCCGCATCACTGCAGATGCTGCTCCAATCCGTCTGTCAATCTCTCGCTCCATTCTCCCCTCACTCGTGAACAAGACCCCAAGATACTTAAACTCCTCCACTTGGGGCAGGAGCCTGTCCCCAACCCAGAGAGGACAATCCACCTTTTTCCAGCTGAGGACCATGGACTCGAACTTGGAGGTGCTGATTCTCATCCCAGCCGCTTCACACTCAGCGGTAAACCATCCCAGCAAGAGCTGGAGGTCACTGCTGGATGAAGCCAACAGAACAACATCATCTGCAAACAACAGAGATGAGATCCTGTGGTCACCAAGCATGACACCCTCCATTCCCTGGCTGCGCCTAGAAATCCTGTCCATAAAAATTATGAACAGGATCGGTGACAAAGGGCAGCCCTGGCAGAGTCCAACTCTCATTGGGAATGAGTCCGACCGAATGTTGGCAATACGAACCAAACTCTCACAACGGCCGTACAGAGACCGAATAGCTCATAACAACAAGCCCGAAACTCCATACTCCCGAAGCACCCCCCACAAAAAACCACGAGGGACGCAGTCAAATGCCTTCTCCAAGTCCACAAAACACATGTAAACTGGTTGGGTAAACTTCTATGAACCCTCGAGAATTCTTGAGAGGGTAAAGAGCTGGTCTGATGTGCCACGGCCAGGATGAAAACCACATTGCTCCTCCTGAATCCGAGGTTCGACCAACGGCCGGACTCTCCTCTCCAGTACCTTGGCATACACCTTCCCAGGGAGGCTGAGGAGTGTGATCCCTCTAAAGTTGGAGCACACCCTCCAGTCCCCTTTTTTGAAGAGAGGAACCACCACCCTGGTTTGCCATGCCAAAGGCACTGCCCCCAACCTCCATGCAATGTTGCAGAGGTGTGTCAACCCCCGGGGCCCGGCCACCAAGGAGATTTTTAACCACCTTGGCGACCTCAGCCCCTGTGATAGGCGAGTCATCCCCCTCGACCACAAACCCTGCTTCCTCTGTGGAAGGCATATCAGTGGGATTGAGGAGATCCTCGAAGTATTCCTTCCTCCGCCCGACGATATCCCCAGTCGAAGTCAACAGCGCCCCATCCGCACCATACATAGTGTGGACAGGGAGCTGCTTTCCCCTCCTGAGCCGCCGGACAGTTTTCCAGAATCTCTTCGAGGCCGACCGAAAGTCTTGTTCCATGGCCTCACTGAACTCCTTCCATACCTGGGTTTTTGCTTCAGCAACCACCCGAGCTGCACTCCGCTTGGCCTGCCGGTACACCTCAGCTGCTTCGGGAGTCCCACAAGCCAACCAAGCTTGATAGGACTCCTTCTTCAGCTTAATGGCCCCCTTCACCACTGGTGTCCACCACTTGGTTCGGGGGTTGCCACCACGAGATGCACCGACCACCTTGCGGCCACAGCTCTGGGCCACCGCTTCAACAACAGAGGTGGAGAACATGGCCCATTCAGACTCCATGTCTCCAGACTCCCTCGGAATGTGGTTGAAGTTCTTCTGGAGGTGGGAGTTGAAGACCTCCCGGACAGGGGCCTCAGCCAGACGTTCCAAGCACACCCTCACTATACGTTTGGGTCTACCAGGTCTGAATGGCTTCCCTGTTCCAAGCGGCAGAATAATCTGCTCAGCCATGTAGGGGGTTGCTGGTGGTCTACCCAGCCCCACCCTGCTGCCTCTATATTGGAGTTTTCCCCGGTGGATGAAAGGGTTGTTTCCCTGCGCCTTCGGGTTGGGAAACGGGTCCTGACCATCATTTGTGCCTATGCACCAAATGATGCTTCAGAGTACCCACCCTTTTTGGAGTCTGTGACTGGGGTGCTGGAGGGTGCTCCTCTTGGAGACTCCATTGTCCTACTGGGGGACTTCAATGCGCACGTGGGCAACGACAGTGAAACCTGGAGGGGGGTGATTGGGAGGAACGGCCTGCCCGATCTGAACCCGAGTGGTGTTCAGTTATTGGACTTCTGTGCCAACCACAGTTTGTCCATAACGAACACCATGTTCAAGCATAAGGGTGTCCATAAGTGCACCTGGCACCAGGACACCCTAGGTCGCAGGTCGATGATCAATTTTGTTATCGTGTCATCAGACCTGCGACCGTATGTCTTGGACACTCGGGTAAAGAGAGGTGCAGAGCTGTCAACTGATCACCACCTGGTGGTGAGTTGGATCCTGTTT
The DNA here is from genome assembly GCA_020510985.1 of Pholidichthys leucotaenia. NCBI lineage: Eukaryota > Metazoa > Chordata > Actinopteri > Cichliformes > Pholidichthyidae > Pholidichthys > Pholidichthys leucotaenia. The sequence continues at coordinate 428,236,314 of CM035836.1, read as the reverse complement.
GTATTAAAAAAAAAAAAAAAAAAAGGAGGAGAGAAGATTCTGTGACAGTCATGGAGAGGTGAGCCTTTTATTTTAAGGACGTTTCCAGCTTTTTCTCTGCAGGATAACTGCTAGTTTGTTATCTGTGGGGTTTTGAACAGTGAATTATGGCGGTGGTGGGCTGCTCATGATGCAGTGGTCAAATTTGACTAAATGTGGTTTATTTTTTCAGTTACTCTCTAATGTCAGTGTTTCTGAAAAGAAACAACGCAGTTAGTGTCAGAAAAGGTTGACTTTAATGCATGAGTGGTTTCGTTGCTGTAGCATAACTCCTGTTTGTTTCTCAAGCAACAAACCCTGGATTAACCCTGAGATCAAATCACTGCTGAAGGAGAAGAAAAGAATCTTCAGGACGGGAAACAAGGAGGAGCTGAAGTCCGTGTTATGTCCATGATTTAGTGAATGGAAAGAGACTCTCACCTTAGTCAACAAAGGTTTATTAAATATAGTGATAACTATGTACAGAGGCTTTTGGTACTCTCCTACTGGCCAGGTGGCTTCACGACGAAAGAGGCAGAGCCTCTTCTGCCCACTCTTTTATACCTAGGGCGGTGTCACCGCTGGAAACCGGTAGTGCCCACCCCGGTCTGTCCCCTGACCAACCCGGCCGCCATCTTGCTCGTACCAGCCTATTTCTATATATAACATTCCACCCCCCTCAAAAAAATGCCAAGCACACAAATAACCCACCCCAAATTTAGCACCTGACACACACACTAATTCAAAATATGTACAAGAAAGAAATAAAACACCTATCCATTCACACAACTAAGGCTGAGGGGCTGGGTAGACCACCAGCAACCCCCTACATGGCTGAGCGGATTATTCTGCCGCTTAAAACGGGGAAATTCACAAAACAAAACAGGCTGTGTTTCTAATTAAAATTAATCCCGTAAATATAACAAACAATACATATAATAAAACAAGACATATCCTACAGGCGGCCCCCCACCCCACCCTGGGCACACAGTATAATGAACAAGGGGCATTCCAGATAAAAAAAAAAAAAAAAAAAAACTCAATTAGACCAAATTCTTATAAGCACACAACCCAATTAATTCCAGTTGTACGTGCCAGGCGAACTCCAGAAAATACAAAATTAAATTCACACAGAGAGGCCAATGGCCAGACTAAATATATAGTACCCCCAAATTAACTTCATTTACTAGGGTTGAGCACCAATCAGTTCACCAAAACTGGGTACTTAAACTATAATCCAAATAGACTTTAGGAAATAATACATTAATTTGCACAAACAAAACCAACTGAGCCCGAATGGTTAACCACATGACAAATGTCAATGAAATAAAAGAAAAACGCCACACAAAGGCCCAGATTTACAAAACTCCCCTTCTATTCATGTTCTATTTTTTTTTTTTTTTTAATTTTCCAGGGCACCAAGTAGGAAACCTAACACACAACAGAACTGAGGAAACAAGACAGACATGCAAAATAAAACCCTCAGTCCCCGGATGGAACCCTCTCCAGGTGTCTCCGTTGTTTAACATCGGGGCTCCTGCTGCGCTGTCTCCTCTCCATCTCCAGCAATCTCAGGTCCCTCGGATGTCTCAAGACATGGATCAACCTGCGCCTGAACTCCCCCATCCGACCCGGCTCCACCTGGAACCGCCTATGGAAGTCCCGCTGCTGGCGTGGACTGTGATCTGTACGTACTCGAGCCTCAACCTTGGTCTTCGAGGGACCCCACTTCCTCTTCATCATATCACCGGTCCTGCGACTGGCCCCCGACTCCAGCGGCTCCGACTCGTGGGCTCTCCTGGGTCTTCTTTTGGCCGGCCGGCGCTGGGAGCGCTTTACGACAACCACGATCCGCGGTCTAGCCCCACTTTCTCCTGGCGTTGGCACCTCGTCCTGATGAGCCTCATCGGGGGCCCTGCCGTTCCGTCCGGCACCCTTGTCCAGGGCAGCCTGCATGACGGCATTGGGTCCGTCCCTAGAGGGCTCCACACGGCGCGGGATGTGCTCTCCCAAATAAACACTGACCGTCCAGTCCTGGTCCCACACCTCAGCACCCTCCAAAGCAGAAACAGGTCGGCTCCACAGTCCGCCCCCAGACCACTCCTTGCCTGAAACATTCGCACAGGAGAACCCCAAGCTGTAAAAGAGGTTGCAACCCATGACGTTAACACCAGACGTAGAGATATAGATGCGAGCGCTGGGTGCCACACTGTCCTTATATCGGGCCTCCATCTCCACATAGCCCAATATAGCCAACCTGTTCCGCCCATAACCATAACACTCCAGTTGTTGCCTCCAGTTAATTTAACTGTAATGCTGTTAATATGATCTAGCTGCAATGCTCCTGGACTGTGTATATAACTGTGTACATTTGTATATTTACTGCTTTGCGCTAGTCCAGCAGAAGCTAGCGGTACTCAGATACTTTGCAAGCAGTTTCATGAAATGGTCAGTCAGAAAGCAACTCACAGAGCTGCGTGGAGGAATCCAATCAGACCTAAATGAAAGTCATTGTCGCCTGCGACAGACTGCTATGATGATGGTGGATTTTTAACTTATCTTATTTACTATTGCTCTGAATGCTGCAGTCCTGGAATTTCCCCACTGTGGGACTAATAAAGGCTTCTTATCTTCTAGTCACTCTCAATGAGCATATTCAACTCTGCCACCATCAGCGCTGCCTCGTTTTTGTCAGTGTCACCATCTCCAAACCATACATCATAGCACGTCTCACTATGGTGCAAATCTTCCCTTTCATTCTACCTGCTATTCTTCTGTTGCAAATCCCCCCCCCCCCCCAACACTCGTCTCCGCCCACTCCGCCGTGTCTGCACTCTCTTCTTCACCTCTCATGCATTTTCAATTCCTTTCTATGTTTGAGCCCAAGTGTTACGTCCCTAAGTCTAGGGGGTTAGGGAAGCAACATCAAGAAATAGGAGAAGCTGACTTCAGTAGTTCAGTAAAAAGGTTTGACTAAATTAATAGAAAAACTGCAAAGGAAGAAAATATAAAGGTCCCAAACAAAAGGCAAGCGTCTTCAAAAAGGAAGAGCTGATCTACAGAAAAACAGATTAACCCAGCGCACAAGTAAATACCAATAGTATACCTCAGAAACACTACTAATACCTACCAGAACAGAAACAATCACAACACTGGCCAACCAGACACAAAAGGGGGATGCAGCACACTCCTCAGCTCTCTTCCAGTATTTTAAGGTCCTCCAGTCTAATTGGTAAGGCAGGACACCTGTGTGATTGCTGATGTCACCTACTGGATTCAGATGCCTGGAGAGAGGGAAGGGCAGAATACACACCCACACACGTACCCAACAGCCATAAAAAAGGAACACTCATGTTCCAGGCCGTAACACCAGGTATTTAAAGTCATCTACCTCTACTAATTGCATCTTCACCGTTACAGCTGCCTCCCTCTCATTCACCCATGTATTCTGTCTTGCTTCTCCTGGCTTTCATTCCTGTTCTCTCTAGTGCAGGGGTGTCAAACTCATTCCATGGAGGGCCAAGACCCTGCAGGTTTTACTTCCACCCAGTCTCTTCAGCAGGTGTTTTCACTGATCAGCAATCAGTGGGAGGAAATTCAGAGAAAACACCTGTTGAAGCCACTGGGTGGAGGTAAAACCTGCAGGGTCTTGGCCCTCCATGGAATGAGTTTGACACCTGTGCTCTAGTGCACCTCCGGGTTCTCCTCCACCTGCTCCCTCCTCTCACTACAGATCACAATGTCATCAATGTGATTCCTGCCTGAACTCATCTGTCAGCCTGTCCTTCACCATAGCAAAGGGACTCAGAGCCGATCCCCGATGTAATCCCACCTTCACCTTGAATCCAACTGTCACTCCTACAACACATCTCACCACTGTCTTGCCGTCCTCATACACATCCTGCACCACCCTCACATACTTCTCTACAGGTCCAAAAAAAAAAAAAATAAAAAAAATATCGTATTATATATTTACTTTTAAGCATTTGGGTGATATGAACTATGGTGGCCAAAATAGTTAAAGCCAGTGGCATAAGTAGATTGATACCACATGTAGTGATTTAGCAAGAAGCTCAGGGGTTGCCAAATACTGTCAACTGTGTCAGACACCTGTGATTTGGATATTACTCTGAACCTGAGAACTGGTCCAGTATTATAGCATGACAAGAGATGGGGTGACAGCTACTAACCAGGAGGTAACAATGTTATCTCTATCACCTTTAATGTAGTTGTGTAGAGGAGCTTGAAATAACGAGGTGATGTGATTCATAAACCAAAGTTTATTATCAGCTCCTCTAACAAGTCTCATCTAGGTGCAGCAGCAGAAGAAGGAAGAGAGCGAACACCTTCGGCTCTACGAACTTGTACTCGCACATAACAAAAGACATGCATATCAAAAGCTGACATCCCTCATTATCTTAATCCCCCCCATTGTCTTCGTACTCCTCCTCCTGGCCCTGGGGGGTCAGGGCAACCCATCCGGTCTCCACCGCAGTGCCTTGGATGCTCTTTAATCTTCACTGGCGGTTGAGACTCTTTGTCCTGTTCTGAGGTGTGAAGTCGCCTTACATATGTAATCACCAAACACTCTCACATGCTTGAACATATGTTGGTTATGGAATATATGATTAATATAGACCACAGCCCCCCCCAAACGACTAAGAAAAGGACAATAGAAAAATTCACGTTTAAGATAATTAAGATAAGATAAGATAAGCCTTTATTAGTCCCACAACGGGGAAATTCCAGGATTGCAACAGCACAGGGATAGCAACACTCAGAGCAACAATCAGAAGGCAAGAAAAAAACAAGCAAGCAAGAGCAGCTAATATACATATGTACATATTACTATAAAATATATACAGTATATACACACACACACACACACAGACACACAGTGCAGAGCATTGTAGCTGGATGGAATAAATATATGAATATATGAACACACAGTGCAGAGCATTGTAGCTAGATGGAATAAATATGTAAATATATAAACACCCACAGTACGGAGCATTGCAGCTAGGTGGAATAAATATGCAAGTATATAAACACACAGTGTGGCGCAATGTAGCTAGATGGAATAATATGTAGATATATAAAAACACAGTGCGGAGCATTGTAGCTAGATGGAATAAATATATAGATATATAAATATAAACACACCCAGTGCTGAGCATTGTAGCTAGATGGAATAAATATGTAAATATATAAACACACAGTGCAGAGCATTGTTGCTAGATGGGATGAAACAGCATAACCGTCTACTTAGTTATCCTACATGGTATGATTATGTGCCCATACATATTCTCACCCTCCATAGCGACCGGTATGTTCCTAGTTGTATGCCGGAGGGGACCATTGTGTAAGTCTATTGCATCTTTTGCATTCAAAAAACTATTAGTTTGTTACGTCTTTTTGCTATCTCTGCGAGCAGCCCTGCTTAGGTTGTACAGTCTGACAGCCGTTGGTAGGAAGGACCTACGAAACCTCTCGGTTGTGCACCTGGGATGATGTAGTCTGCTGCTAAATGAGCTCCTCAGTGCATCCAGTATGTCCTGCATAGGGTGGAACTCGGACTCCAGCAGAGATGACAGTTTAGCCACCGTCCTTCTCTCTCCTATCTCCTCCATCGGATCAAGGCGCTGCCCCAGGACAGAGCTAGCTTTCTTAATCAGTTTGTTCAGTCTCTTCCTATCGGCTGCAGTAATGCCACTGCCCCAGCAGACCACTCCAAAAGTGATGGCTGATGCCACCACCGTGTCATAGAATGACTTCAGCAGCGCCCCTTGTACACCAAAAGACCTGAGTCTCCTCAGCAGGAACAGCCTGCGCTGTCCCTTCTTGTAGAGTGCGTCAGTATTGTGTGACCAGTCTAGTTTATTGTTCAGATGAACACCCAGGTACTTATAGGATGTCACCATCTCGATGTCTGTTCCCTGTATATTTACTGGTGCTGTGAGGGGCTGCCCATGCCTGCGGCAGTCCACCACCAGCTCCTTAGTTTTCCTCGCGTTGATCTGGAGGCAGTTCCGATGGCACCAGTCCACGAAGTCCTGGATAAGCCCTCTGTACTCAGCTTCATCTCTATTGGAGATGAGGCCAACGATCGCAGAGTCATCAGAGAACTTCTGTAGATGGCAGTGTGTTGTGTTGTGTGAGAAGTCCGCAGTATAAAGAGTGAACAGGAAGGGAGCCAGCACCGTTCCCTGGGGGGCCCCCGTGCTACTGATGATCGTGTCGGACACACAGTCCTGGGTTCTCACAAACTGAGGCCGGTTCGTGAGGTAGTCCAGGATCCATGATGACAGGTGCTGGTCCACCCCTGCGCGCAGCAGCTTGTCCTTCAGGATCATCGGTTGGATGGTGTTGAAAGCACTGGAGAAGTCAAAGAACATGATCCTCACCATATTCCCGGGCTTCTCCAGGTGGGACAGAGAACGGTGAAGGAGGAAGATCACCGCATCCTCCACCCCAATGCCATCTTCACTTCCGCTCTTCAAGGAGAGTAGACGCTTCTCTCTTTTCTCTCTGCTCTAGCTCCCCACTTCCCTAACTAACTGGATCCCAGCTTGCTGTCGTCTGTCTGCGTCTACTGCTGATTATCGAAAGAAATTATGGAATTGATAAGCTGGGCTTTGAACGCAATTGACACTATTTTTTCAACAAGGAATAGTGCTCCGGGGGAAGCTGTTTGCCCTGCAGGGACGGCTCCAGCGGGCTATTTACGGGTGACAAGTGTTTGGAGGATCTTGTGCCTGAGTAATCTCTCTATCGAAGATATTGAAGATTTGTATATCTTCGTAATAATGGTGACTGGGATCGTTCTGTTTGGAACTGGGATTGTCCTGGTGTACCGCAAATTGCTGAAGATGGATACAACCTATCAAAATGCTGGCCACGCGAGGTGCATCCATCAAATTGAAAAAATGGAGAAGACTTTGATAGCGACTAATGGAGAACTGTCTCGGAAGGTGGATTACATCATGGTTACGCTTAAGTCTATCCACGACGGACTCAAAGCCCCGCAATGAAGGATTAAGCACTGAATCTGCAGAATAAAATAAAGTTCTTTCTCTGTGATCAGTTCTATTTTGGCTCAATTTCCCTTACAAAAATCCTCCTGATAATCCCCAGTCTTTGTTTTTCAAAACACTGAGCACACGGCCTCCGGACAGTAGCTGCTTGGGACAATTGCCAAGGACAATTGCTGCAGCCAGACAAAACATCTTCTGCCAAAGTGTCCTTGTGCTCTTATTGATTGATACAACACTGCTTCAACACTACATCCACACTGACCCAGAAACTGACAACAAGATAACATTCACTGCTCTCCTTGTGTCCTGTGAACTCTGGTCTTGAATGTGCATCGTGGGCTTTTTTTGTCTTTGTAATCATAATATTGATTACTTATGGTCAATATTCTGAATTCAATGATTTTTTTGCTCCTTCCCATTGTATGATTTCTTATCTGTACCATCCTGTTGGCAGGCGCGTTCCAGATGCAGCCGTGTCACTGGAAATGCAGGTTCATTTTCTGTGTCAAGTCAAATTCTCTCGTATGTTATCAGTGATCTGTTAAAGTACTTGGCAATAAATCTTTTTCTGATTCTGATGCTGGTAGGCGAACTGGAGTGGATCCATCGCTGGTTCCACCAGGGGGCGGAGGTGAGCAAGGAGCAGTCTCTCCAGGGTCTTCATCAAGTGGGACGTCAAGGCCACCGGTCTGTAGCTGTTCAGGTCTTTGGGGTGGGAAGTTTTTGGTACAGGTACCACACAAGATGTTTTCCACAGCTTTGGTACCCTCCCCAGTTTCAGGCTCATGTTGAAGATATACGTCACAATCCCACACAGCTGGTCTGCACAGGACTTGAGGAGCTTTGCGCTGATGCCGTCCGGTCCCGGCGCCTTCCTCGCTTTGATCTTCCTCAGCTCTGTCCTCACCTGGGTCTCGGTCAGGGTCAGGATGGGGGGCTGTGTTTTGGGAGTGGGGGGGTGTTGGTGGAGTGGGGAGTGGGCAGCAGGACTTGATTTCTTTAGAGGCAGCAGTGGTTGTTGTGCAGACAGGGGGGAGGGCGGTTGGTCAAATCTATTGAAAAACAGATTCAGGTTGTTCGCCCCCTCCCTGCCCCCCGTGGCCTGGGGGGAGGTATTCTGGAGCCCCGAGATGGTTTTGAGGTTTCTCCAGACCCCGCTGATGTCGCTCTGTTGCAGCTTGTCCTCCATCTTCTTCCTGAAGCTGTCCTTGCCTTCTCTGATCTTTCTCCTCAGCTCCCTCTGTACGGACTTCAGCATCTCCCTGTTCCCCGACCTGAAGATCCTCTTCTTCTCTCTCAGAAGTGTTTTTATCTCAGGGTTGATCCAGGGTTTGTTGTTTGAGTGACGCCGTATGGTCTTGGTGGGAACGGATTTGTCCACACAGAAGCTGAGGTAGCCCGTGAAGGTGTGAATGAGGCCATCGATGTCCTCACCATGTGGATCGCAGAGCTGCTTCCAGGCGGTGGCTTCAAAACAGTCCTTTAGAGTGTCCATTGTCTCCTCAGACCATAACTCCACAGTGTGCATGGCCGGAGGTTGTCTGTGCACTAGAGGTTTGTACACCGGCCGGAGATGAACCAAGTTGTGATCCGATCTCCCGAGTGGGGGGAGTTGTGATGAGGTGTACGCCTCCTTAGTGTTTGCGTAGAATAAATCCAGTGTTTTATTGTCTCTAGTGTGGCATGTGACATACTGGGTGAACGTGGGTAGAATGGGAGATAGTGAAACATGGTTGAAATCGCCTGAGATGAGGAGAAGAGCATCTGGGTGTTCTGTCTGCAGCCTGCTGGTTACTGAATGGATGACGTCACGCGCTGTCCCAGCGTTCGCCGTCGGATTTGCATAAACAACAATGCAGATCACGTGAGTGTTCTCTCGGGAGATATGTAGGCCTCATGCTAACAGCTAGCAACTCAATGTCTTTGCTGCAGTGTCGTTGTTTAACAGTGATATGTCCCGGTCTGCACCAGTTGTTGTTAACATACATTATCACTCCACCGCCCCTTGCTTTGCCACTGTCTGGTGTTCGGTCAGCTCGTATCATGTGAAAACCCTCCAGCTCAATGTTAGCATCTGCTGCTAGTTCAGTTAGCCACGTCTCAGTAAACAAAAGGAGAGAGCACTCCCGGTATGTGCTATCATAACGGGAGATAGCCGCTAGCTCATCTAACTTTCCCAGTATCGACCGTACATTTCCCATGACAACAGATGGAAGGGAGGGTCTGTACCTTATATTTTTTGTCCTCCGCCTTACTCCAGCCCGGCAGCCGCGGCGTTTTCGCCTCAGTTCTCTCGGTATGTCGAGTTTTTCCAATGGGACCGGGTGGCGGTTGAATGCTAGCAGCTCTTCCCTGCTGTATCGTATCCTGCTATAAACAGTGGCTCCGTCCACCGGCTCAGGAGACATTTGGGACGATCTGTGTGTCCGTGATATAAGTGGGGTGAAAAAAAAAAAAGACGGATCAAAAGAGAGAGGAAGGGAAAAAGACTCGGAATCGAGCCGCTGTTGCAAAAGGCAGCCTACTCGTGTGGCGCCGAGAGAGAAAAAAAAAAAAAAAAAAAAAATTACTATGACATACTAACTGCTACACCTCTTGCCACAGAAGAAACTTTCCAGCAGCCATGCTCCTAAGAGAGTTCAGTGGTAATCATAACAGCATAGTAAAATCACAAGTCAGTCCTAAACTGTTACAGCACAATTAGTGAACAACTGTTGAGTAGTTTGCATCAGTCCCTGTGCCGTCTGGGTTTCAATCTTCTCCCGAATCTGCTGTGGGTCCGCTTGGGCGTCCTGCTGGGACCTTCCTGTAAGGAATCTGCAGCTTGGGGAGGAGAGTGATTATTTGTTCCCTGCAGGGGGGCTGAGTCTTTTCTCTTGGGGGGGTCTACCCCGCCGAGGTGCTCTCGCCAACTGTGCAGGCTCGTCTCTCAACAAGAAGGCAGGTTTAAGTCTGTCAATGCTGACTGTTTCTTTTCTATCCCCAAAATCAAGCACAAAGTGTTTATCACCAGGTTCCAGCACTCTGAATGGCCCATCGTATGGTGGGCGGAAAGTTGGTTTTAAAGCTTCATGCCTAACAAAAACGAATTCAGCGTTTTTCAAAGCTTGGGGGACAAAAACCCGTGGAAAAGAGTGATGTGCCGGCCCGGGGAGAGAGTCCGGTCCGTTGCTGCCTAAAAACCTCGGGGCTGGTAAAAATTCACCTGGGAGCCTGAGAGGTTGTGCAAAAACTAATTCTGCTGGAGAGGCGTCTAGATCCTCTTTGGGCGCAGCACGCAACCCCAATAAAACCCAGGGAAGTTTATTTACCCAATTTGTATCCGTTAGTGAGGCTCTGAGGGCGGCCTTTAAAGATCTGTGAAAACGCTCGCATAACCCATTAGCCTGAGGGTGATAAGCGGTGGTGCGGTGAATTGTTGCCCCTAAGCTGCTGGACATGGCTGACCAAAGCTCCGAGACAAATTGAGGCCCCCTATCGGACGTGATGTCCGATGGGACGCCGAAACGTGCCACCCAGTTTGTCAAAAAAACACGAGCGACTTCCTCCGCTGTGGTTGACGCCAGAGGGACTGCCTCTGGCCAGCGTGTAGTACGGTCTATCATTGTTAACAGGTGTGTGAAACCTTGGGAGGAAGGTAGTGGCCCCACGAGGTCGACATGAACGTAGTCGAACCTTCTAGCAGGGATTCGAAAAGGCTCTAGAGGGGCTTTTGTGCGTTTGTGTACTTTGGCGCGCTGACAAGAAATGCAAGTCTTTGCCCATTCTGTTACGTTTTTGCGCAGGCCAGGCCACACAAACTTTTTGGCGACCATTTTAACTGAAGTGCGCACACCTGGGTGCGCGAGGGAGTGAATCGAGTTGAAAATACGGCGGCGCCATGCAGCTGGAACTAACGGGCGAGGTCGGCCGGTTGAGATGTCGCATATTAGGGGGGGCACACCGTCGCGTAGACCCCTTTTCTCCAGCCTTAACCCTGTTGGTCCAGACAGGAGTGCGCGCACGTCCACTACTTTGCTCCTCTGCCATGGCTGCATAATCTATCCCTGCATGGATTGGGGCCGCGTATGTGTCCGCGTTGGTGAAGAGTTCCGCGGCTGAGGTAGTATAATCTGTCTCCTCGCGCTCTGGCGATGTCACAGCGCGAGAGAGGCAGTCTGCTACCACGTTAAGTTTGCCTGCCACATGTCGAATGTCTGTGGTGAACTCTGAAATCGCAGCTAGCTGTCTTTGTTGCCTGCCTGACCACGGTTCGGAAATTTTAGCCATAGCAAAGGTGAGCGGTTTGTGGTCTACAAGAGCCGTAAAACGCCGCCCCTCTAACCAAAACTGGAAGTGGTGGATGGATAAATGGAGCGCTAGTAGCTCTCTGTCAAAAGTGCTGTATTTACGCTCAGTTTGGTTTAGCGATTTGCTGAAGAATGTCAAAGGTTGCCAGATTCCGCCGACGTGTTGTTCTACAACTGCCCCTATGGCCAGGTCTGAAGCGTCTGTGGTTAGCGCAATGCGGGCCGAGGGATCGGGGTGAACCAACAATGTGGCATTAGTTAGGGTGCTTTTTACTTCCGCGAAGGCGCGTTCGCGCTCCATTCGACCGCGTTGGAAGGCTTTTGTTTTCTGAGCGCGTCATATAGAGGCTGCATGAGCTGAGCTGCGTGGGGGAGGAAGCGGTTGTAAAAATTAACCATGCCCAAAAATTCCTGCAGCAATTTGACCGTTTGTGGCCGTGGGAAACTTTTTACTGCGTGAACTTTGTCTGGAAGTGGGACTGCCCCCTTCGGAGAAACTCTTGTGTCCTAAAAAATCAATTTGTGACACGCCGAATTTGCATTTGGCTGGATTGATTATTAACCCGTGCTCTTCTAGTCTCTGAAAAACCATAGTGAGATGCTGCTCGTGTTCTTCCTCAGACGAGCTGGCTACCAGCATATTGTTGAGGTAGACGAACACGAAAGGGAGGTCGCGTAATACCGCGTCCATCATCCGCTGAAAGGTTTGAGCAGCGCCTTTGAGGCCGAAAGGCATCCGCAAAAATTCAAAAAGACCGAAGGGGGTTATTACAGCTGTTTTAGGAATGTCCTCTGCTCGAACTGGGACTTGATGATAACCGCGGACCAGGTCTATTTTTGAAAAAATGCGCGCACCCGCCAGATGTAGTGAAAAATCTTGAATGTGAGGAATTGGATAGCGGTCATGCGCTGTCGCATTGTTTAATCTGCGGTAATTGCCGCACGGCCTCCAAGAACCGTCGGATTTTGGGACCATGTGTAGTGGTGATGCCCAGGGGCTTTTTGAGCGTCTGATAATGCCTAATTTTTCAAGGGTGGTGAACTCGTCCCGAGCTATGGCGAGCTTGGTTGTGTCTAAGCGCCGAGGTTTGGCGAATACGGGTGGGCCCGTTGTGGGAATAAAGTGTTCGACCCCGTGTCTAGCCACTGTGGCTGAGAATTTGGGAATTGTGAGTGCTGGAAATTGGGTGAGGAGTTGATCAATCTTACCTCCTGCTGTGGTGACGCTAGCCTGCACGGGTGGTGGAGAAAGTCGAGCTGAGCAGGGAATAGAAGCAAAGGACAGTGCATTAACCAAGCACCTGTTCGCTAGATCAACTAATAACCCATGTGCACACAAAAAATCTGCGCCCAACAAGTTAAAACTCACCGCCGCTACAACAAATGTCCATCTGTAGTTGCGGCCGTGGATGCAAAGGGGCAGGCTCTTTTTGCCAAAAGTGTCGATGATGGAGCCGTTGGCTGCCACCACACCATTGCCCCGGGGGCCCATGGCCCAGTCTGCTTGGGAGGCCATGACAAAACTTAGTTGAGCTTCCGTGTCGATAAGGAACCGCTTGCCGGTGTGTCCGTCCGTCACATATAAAAGCTTGCTTTTCTCGCCGAGAACCGCCGCTGTTAACGGCTCTCGGCTTCGGCGTTTTCCCGAAATTGTGAATTTGCAGGGGGGAACGCATTTGTAAGCCTTCTCGGCGAAGCGGTGGTGGTAATAACAAACGTCGCTCCGTCTGTTGCGTCCTGGCCGTGTCGCTGTCACCGCGGGCTGATTCTGCTCAGTGATTTGTGGCTCCTCGTGGCTCCGGACATCAGCGTTGAGGTCTGCGGATGCTGCTGTGGGTGTCTGCTCCTTGCAGGCGTTGACGAGCCGTTGAGCTTCGTGAGCCAGCGTGCGGAAGTCTTGCTGGGTGCTGCATCGCATGTTGGCCAGCGTCCCTCTCATGTGTGGCGGCAGCGTACTGAGGAATATGAAATGGAAGAGGAAGCTGTCATTGTCCTCTTCTTTAAGTTGCAGCAAGTCCTCCATGAGGGCCTTGGGTCTGCCTCCTCTGTGGTCGTAGACCGCCAGGATCCTCTCGGTTCTCTCCTCAGCTGAGGGGACGTAATTTGCCACGATGGTCGCTTTCAGTTCTTTATATTTGTCCTGGGCCAGCGGCCGTTGGATTATGCTCCGCGCACATCTCGAAGTGGCGGCGTTGAGTTTGGCGACGATGTGATAGAACTTTGTATCGTCAGCCGTGATGCCCGCAAGTGCAAACTGGGCTTCAGCTTGCTGAAACCACGAGGCGGGGTCTTCCTGCCAGAAGTCCGGCAGCTGGACGGTGACGGCGTTTGTGTGGACCGTCACTGATGTGTCCGCAGGGTGAGAGTGCCTTGCCTCGGCAATCTCCGCGGCGCTGGTGCTCGGTTGAGCCCTCTCTATCACTTCTGCCGTGGGGGAACGTCGTCCATCTGTTCCCCTGTCTGCATGGGCGCCGGCGTCTGCCTGGGTCGCCACAGATGAGTCGATCGCGGGGGAACGCCTCTGGTCCATTCTCGCGTCAGGGTCACCAGTGTAGAGGAGCTTGAAATAACGAGGCGATGTGATTCATAAACCAAAGTTTATTATCAGCTCCTCTAACAAGTCTCATCTAGGTGCAGCAGCAGAAGAAGGAAGAGAGCGAACACCTTCGGCTCTACGAACTTATACTCGCACATAACAAAAGACATGCATATCAAAAGCTGACATCCCTCATTATCTTAATCCCCCCATTGTCTTCGTACTCCTCCTCCTGGCCCTGGGGGGTCAGGGCAACCCATCCGGTCTCCACCGCAGTGCCTTGGATGCTCTTTAATCTTCACTGGCGGTTGAGACTCTTTGTCCTGTTCTGAGGTGTGAAGTCGCCTTACATATGTAATTACCAAACACTCTCACATGTTTGAACATATGCTGGTTATGGAATATATGATTAATATAGACCACAGTTGTTTATTTAGTACTGACACAGTTTTTTTTATGTCCTTGAAAGAAAATGACTCCTATAGCAAAAATAAGCTTTAATGTGATGTTTCTGATTCAGTCATCCTCGCCACAGAATAATGCGAGACTGGTGTCAGCTCGTCTGCGCTGTTTTTTCATCTTCTGCTTCATCTTCATTATCTTCTGGGGTGTCCGTATCTTCACTCGAATCCTCATCTTCAAGATCACTAAATGGAAAATTTACAATTTAATGACCATAGTAAGCACACTCAAAAAAAAAGAGCATTAATTTTTTAATACAGTACACACATACATTAATACCGATTATCAAATGATGAATGAATGGTTCATTTATATAAAGTGCTGTGAGAAAGTATTTGCCCCTAACTTCTTATTTTTAAATATGTATTTGTCACACTTTAATGTTTCAGAGCAAACAAATTTTAACATTAAATAAAGATAATCTGAGTAAACACAAAATTCAGTTTTTAAATGCAGACTGGGTTACCCAGCTGCAGTGGGTGCACAAGCCAGTGTACTCCCCGTGCTGGTCCCAAAAAATGGGCAGGGTTGTGTGAGGAAGGGCATCCGGCGTAAAACTCAGCTTCAAATCTATAAGGATGTGGCAGATACATCGATGTCTGCCACAGCGACTCATCTAACCCACTTGTAGTGGGGAAAAAAATGAATGTTAAAGGAATAAAGAAAAAATTTCATTCATGAAGGGGAAAAAAAAATACCCAAACCTACCTGTCTCTGTGTGAAAGAGTAATCTAATCTAATCCTAATAACTGGTTGTGCCACCCTTGGCGGTAACAACTGCAATTAAGCATTTGCAATAACTGGCAATGATTCTTTTATATTGCTCTTGAGGAATTTTGGCCCACTCTTCTTTGCAGAATTGTTTTAATTCAGCCACATTGGAGGGCTCGAGCTTGAGGTCATGAACTACTGGCTGGACATTCTCCATCGTGATTTTCTGGCAGTGAGCAGAATTCACGGTTCCATCAAGTCGTCCAGGTCCTGCAGCAGCAAAGCAGCCCCAGCCCATAACACTACCACCATCATGTTTGACCAATGGTATGATGTTCATTCATTCATTCATTCATCTTCTTCTGCTTAATCCTGTTTGGGTTGCAGGGGGGCTGGAGCCCATCCCAGCATCTTTGGGCGAGAGGCAGGGTACCCCCTGGACAGATCGCCAGTCCATCGCAGGGCCAACACAGAGAGACAGACAACCATTCACTCTCACAGTCATACCTAAGGACAATTTAGAATCCCCAGTTTTGATGCCAATTAACCTAACTTGCATGTTATTTTATTAAATGCTGTTAGTTTTACACCAGATGTAACGGGATGCATGCCTTCCAGAAAGTTCAACTTTTGTCTCGTTAGTCCACAGAATATTTTCCCCAAAAGTCTTGGGGATCATCAAGATATTTTTTTTGGCAAATGTGAGAGAAGCCTTTGTGTTTTTTTGGTCAACAGTGGTTTTCACCTTACAACACTCCCATGGATGCCATTTTTGCCAGGGGGGCAATTAATTTTTCACATAGGGCCAGGTAGGTATGGACAGCTTAATAAATGAAACCATTTAAAATCTGCATCTTGTATTTACTCGGGTTACCTTTGCCGTCCAGCTTAGTGCTCAGCAAAAAATGGAACGGAGGTAGGAAACGTGGGAGGTAGCGGCTCAGGAGGTAGAATGGGTCATCCAATAACCAGAGGGTTGGTGGTTCGAATCCCACTCTCTCCAGCCATCCTGCCGTTATGTCCCTGGGCAAGACACTTTACCCATCTTGCCTCCAGTGTCCATGACGGTGGGTATGAATGTGTATAAATGCTCGGTAGTGGTCGTAGAGGCCATTGGCGTGGATTGGCAGCCACGTTTCCATCAGTCTGCCCCAGGGCAACTGTGGTTACAGTCATAGCTTACCACTATCACTGTCTGTCTGGAGTGAATGAATAATGGACTCACTGTAAGCGCTTTGAGATGTAACTGGTGTTCACTTATATAGCGCTTTTTCTCATCTCTAGATGACCAAAGCGCTTTACAGATCCTGCTATCCACCCATTCACACACTGATGAGGGCAGAGCTGCCATGCACCGGCGCTGGCCTGACCCACCAGGAGCAACTGAGAGTTCAGTGTTTTGCTCAAGGACACTTCCGACATGCAGACAAAGTGGAAATCGAACCCCTGACCCTCCGATCAGTAGTCAGCCACACTACACTAGTGATGTTATGCTCGACACCGCCCACTTGACTCTGATTTGTGCAATATAAGATAAGATAAGATAAGATAAGCCTTTATTAGTCCCACAATGGGGAAATTCCAGGATTGCAACAGCACAGGGATAGCAACACTCAGAGCAATAATCAGAAGGCAAGAAAAAACAACATCTACTAAACATATGTCCATATTACTATAAATATACAGTATATATACAGTATATATAGACACACAGTGCAGAGCATTATGGTTGGTTGGTGAATGTGCAGCAGAAAGTCTAAGCTCTCTCTCCGCGGATGCGGCGGGCCAGCTGAAGTCTTTGGGCATGATGATGACCCCCTTAGCAAAGAAGAGACCACCAGGTGGGCCTCGCTGGTCTCCTGCAGAGCCATGACGGCGAAGCTCAGGAAACGCGGGACGGTCTTGAAGTCCTGAGCGATCTCCCTCACCAGACGCTGGACGGGCAGCTTACGGATGAGCAGCTCCGTGGATTTCTGGCAGCGATGGATCTCTCTCAGAGCCACGGGCCTGTGACGGCGATGCCTCTTCACTCTGCCGGTGGCCGGAGCGCCTCTCCGAGCAGCCCTGGTGGCTAGCTGTCTCCTGGGGGGCTTCTTCCTCCAGTAGATTTTACGGGCGGTCTGCTTGGTTCTTGCCATCGCTCTTTATTATTCTGTCTTATATTTCTTGCACGCCGCCTAAACTCCAGCCCGGCACCCGCGTTGTTTTCGCTACAGCTCCCGGTATGTCGAGTTTCCCATTAGCACCGGGCGGCGGCCAAGTGCTAGCTAGCACTAGCTCCTCCCCGCTGTAGCGTCTCCCGCTGCAAACCGTGGCTCCGTCCGCCGACCCGGGAGACCCCCGGGGCGATCCGTGCGTCTGTGATATATATATACAGAGTGAAAGGTGTAGAAAGAAGAAAGAAGATAAAAAAAAAGGCTGTTGCAACAGGCAGCCTACTCGTGTGGCGCCACTGGTCCGGCAGAACCGGAACCGGAAAATATAAAATACATATAATGTACATACATACGTATAATGTACATACATATAATGCAGAAGTGTTGCGAGCAGAGTGTTGAGGACTGTGTCAACATGGCCACAGTCATGTGACCGTAATGAATGAGGCCTCATTGTCACATCATGTGATTTGAGACCTGGCGAGAAATTTGAGGGCTGGGTATTGCATACGTCAATAGTGAAGGATTTAAAAGGGGTCTGATTTACCACTCAAACTGAGGTTTTTTTGAGGAGGAGATTTGTTATCATCACTGCATTCGCTATTTAAGTAGAAGTCAGGGACAGTATTACACAAGTTAGAATTAGGTTTAGTAACATTAAACAACACATTGCATGTACTAAATGTTACACATAGATACATTAGTGATGGTGAAACTGAGGCCTTAAACAATGAACAACTTTGAGAATAGCTTCATGAGCAACAGTGTTATGAAACATTTCATAAAGAGTGCCATCTGCTGACTGAGTGTCAGAACTGCATCTGGATAGAAAACCAGAAAAAAATCTCAATACTTTTTTTTTTTTTGGAGCATTTACCCATCCGAGGTCTATTCAAAACTGGATGGTAGGAACAAACAATCCAAACCAAACAAAAAAAGACCTAATTCCAGTAGAACCCTCTCAAATTTCCTGCGAGCCCTCAAGTCACGTGATATGACCGACATAACAAGGCCTCACTTGGTAAATCACGTGACTGTGGGCGTGCTGAAACAGCGCTTGATGCACTGCTCATGATGCAAAAAAAATTGCAAGAGACACTGGACAGCTCCTATTACTATAATAAAAAAGACTATCAGAATTGTTGTGCTCTTTACTCTCTCTTTTAATATACCCATTTTTCTTGTTAATTGGAATGTGAAGTTTGACTGATTGTATATTTTTTGTTTAAGTTGTGATTTTGTAACTCTTGTCACCTTTATCTTCATCGAGAGTTTGTATGTTGGTCTATTAAATTTAAAAATAAAAAAAAACTGCTCATGACACTTCCGCTTTATATTGTGCAAATCAGTGTTGAGTGGGCGGTGCTGAGCGTAAGATCATTACCACTATGGATTGGGACACCCCTTCATGGCTGCACATGGCCAAAGTGGCTGTAGAGTGTAGCCATCTTACTGGTCACTGCTGAAATTCAGCAGCCATTGGCCGGTGTTAAAGTCAGTCAGTCACTCTCTCTCTCTCTCACAATGACTACAAATTCTGAAAGCTGTTTATCATTTGACAGATTATATGGAGGGTGATCTAATTAAAGTCAATTAAAATGATAGATAACTGACTTACAGAATTTTTACAAGCCTGTGAGAAAATGACATAAAAAGTGTAGTGCAACCTGTGCTAGAGTATTGCCCTTTTTCAGGTTTCCAACTCAAATGCAGTTTTGACAGATTATATGTTTCATAACACTGTCGCTCACAAAGTAACTGTCTCAAAGTAGCTCATTGTTTTATGAGGCCTCGGTTTTAACCCCTTGCACTCTGGTCAATTTCCCTAAAAACGCCAAAAAATAACGTACCCAAAGTAAATCAAAAGCTGTTCTTCAACCCTTTGCAGCATCTTCATGGGGTTGGTCTCATTTAAAAGAAAACACTTTGAATTTTTTGGCAAAACAGTCATAATCTCTCTAAGTGCTCCGGCCACTGAGTAACAGTCATCTAAACATAGTGAACTTGAAGAAAATAAATTTCGCCTGGGTGTTTTTTTGGATACAAATGCTTGCAAATAACACACAGCTTCAGATACTGGCTGGAAAATGCAACAGAAATGTAGAACCAAGTGTTATCCAGCTGAGGTCAAAATTTTGTAACAATACCACAAAAAATGAATATATTACACAGCTTTTTTCTTAGGTTGTTCCCAGGCGTTTTTGAACTGTGCCAAATTGTGCCAAATGGCACAGTTTGGAAAAACGTCTGTAACTTTTGAATGATTCAATATAGAAGCTTCATCTTGGGCTCTAATGAAAGGTGAAGGGCTCTGTGTGTGTGTGTGGGGGGGTGTTTATTCATTCATGAATGAATGAATGAACAAACAAGCCCCCACACACAAAGAAGCATGCCACGTAAAAAATGTGTGGCTTTTTTTTTTTTTTTTTTTTTTACAAGAAAAAATAACCTACAGTGCACTAAAAATTATACTAAAATATCTGTAATGTAGAAGATAACAACTCCCCCCCCCCCCCCGCTACAGAGGATGGACATCGCCCATTGCTACATGACGGAAAGTGGTGACGGTGCGCCGCGGTCTACTACGCACAGTTGGACTAAAATATCTGCAATAATATCTGCAATCCGCTACAGAAGAGTAGCGGGGGGGGGGGGGGGGGGGCATTCACAACATGACGGGGGGGCCGTTCGCAACATGACGAACCCGGACCGGAGCGGTCCGGGTACGTCATGTTGCGATAACGCACAGTTGTAATTTACCGATTGGTCAAAAGTCATTTGGATTACAATTTTCAGGGATAAAGAGTAATTTAGCTTATAACACTTACCTGTCCACAACAGCAGTGTCGCTGGCGAACTTCTCTTCCTCATTGTCAGACGAACATAACGCTGGTCCGCTTGTTACGGTCTCGTGGTTCTGGTCACGCGACCCGGTCAAACCATAATTCCATTATTGCGGTTTTGGCGAACGATTTTTCAGAACAAATAAGAACAGTAGTAAGAAAAAAAGACTGGCGAACGCCTGTGTGTCACCCAGCCTTACACAAAACAGCTTTCGAACTTCTGTGCTTCAATTGGCTGGCTGTATTCGCAGCCGTTGGTAGGCGGGTCCTTCTCGCTAGGTTTTCAGTCATTGGTTCTTCAAGGTTTCAGAAACCCAATTCAAGGCTCTTATTAGTCGAATGAGAGGTCAATCACATCTAAACCAATCAAAACACTCCTTTGGCTTTCTGTTCGCGGCTGTGTCTGTAGTGGAAGAACGGAAATGCAGCTTTTTTTTTTCTTCAGTGCGCCCTAGGACGCAGAGACGTGTCCCCCCGCGGTACACCGGAGTGCAAGAGGTTAACATCACTACCTGCGCCGCACATGTCACTTGACATGTAAAGTGCCAAATAAATCTAATCCATTATTATCATCTTTGTCTAATATTTAAATTTGTTTGATGATCTGAAACATTTAAGTGTGACAAATATGCAAAAAATATAAGAAATCCATAAGGGGGCAAATACTTTTCAGGGATCACTCCAAATGAGTTAATGCATATTGCTCGAGAGCTTACTTTAATCACAGGCCTAAAACATTTAATGACTTCATGAGAAATAATATATGCTTACTGCTGACGTCTGTTGAGATTCATACATTCTACTCCAGAGTTTACATCAAAGGGATCTGTGAAAAAGACACACAAGCAGTATAATTGAAAAATGTATCAAAAAGACAAGTTTTAAATAAAGGGTCTAACTCAGGAAAACACAACGGATAATTTTTCAGATGTTGAGTCTAAACTACCTTAAACCCCAGTTCTTTGATACAACGGCCAAATAACCAGGCTGCGAGATGAAGTATATTTTCCTTTTTTTACTGAAAGTGAGATATGGTTACAAGCAGCGCTGGGACACACCTCTTTTGGCAATTCCTCGAGTGTGCCACCCCAAAATGGAGCCCTATATTTTTATAGCCTAACCACCCCCTCATGCAAGAGGGGAGGGGCTTTACCTCATTGTATCTGTAACATATTTTAAACTTACGTGTCAGCTCAGCTGTGTACAGAGCTGATTCTAACTGATTTCAATGAATGAATTATGAGGTGTACTCTAATTTCTGCAGTGTAGTGTGTACAGCAAGCAGATAAAGAAGTGTGAGAGAGAGACAGAGAAATCAAGTCATTTTATCAACAAGATAATAAACCCAGATCCAGACATCCAAATTTCAGTACACATTAAAAAACTGTTTCGCGACTCATTAAAAGTCAATATCTAATTAGAAAATTAGAGCAAAATGACAAATCAACCCGATTTTCAGAAAAAGGAAATGCTCATAACAGTTAAAAACTAGAAAAGCACTCAGAGCGCATACCTCCATCAAGGCTCCTTCTGTCACTCATGGATCACCTCCAAAATGTAATGGGTTTGTATGTAGGTCTAGGGCCACTTGTGGTGAAAACTGAATCAAAGTCCATTAGTTTTGGAGTACTGTTGCTAACACACTGTGAGAAGATAAGAGCCTTGGCTAAGGTATGCACTCTCAGATCATCACCAAACTGTAATGGGTTCGTCTGTAACCCAAGAACCACCTCTGGTGAAACAGAGGTACAAACAAAGCCCTTGATGGAGGTATGCACTCTCAGATCATCACCAAAATCTAATCATCTGTTCCCCATGCCATTACACACCATCCATCCATCCTCTACCGCCTTTCCGGAGGTCTGGGTCGCGGAGGCAGCAGTTCAAGCAGAGAAGCCCAGACTTCCCTCTCCCCAGCCACCTGCTCCAGCTCTTCAGAGAGGATACCAAGGCATTCCCAGACCAGCTGGGAGACATAGTCTCTCCAGCGAGTCCTGGGTCTGCCCCGGGGTCTCCTCCCAGCGGGACGTGCCCGAAACACCTCAAGTGGGAGGCATCTAGGAGGCATCCTGATCAGATGCCCAAACCACCTCACCTGGCTCCATTCAATGTGGAGGAGCAGCGGTTCTACTCTGAGCCTCTCCCAGATGACTGAGCTCCTCACCCTATCTCTGAGGGTGAGTCCAGCGATCCTATGGAGAAAGCTCATTTCCTCATTTCAGCCGCTTGTATCTGCGACCTCGTTCTTTCGGTCATTACCCAAAGCTCATGACCATAGGTGAGAATAGGAACATAGATTGACTGGTAAATCGACAGCTTTGCCTTAGAACTTAAGCTCCCTCTTCACCACAACAGACCGGTACAACGTCCGCATCATTGCAGATGCTGCTCCGATCCGTCTGTCAGTCTCTTGCTCCATTCTCCCTTCACTTGTGAATAAGACCCCAAGATACTTAAACTCCTCCACTTGGGGCAGGAGCCTGTGCCCAACCCGGAGAGGACAATCCACCTTTTTCCAGCTGAGGACCATGGACTCGGACTTGGAGGTGCTGATTCTCATCCCAGCCGCTTCACACTCAGCGGAAAACCGTCCCAGCAAGAACTGTAGGTCATTGCTGGATGAAGCCAGCAGGACATCATCTGGAAACAACAGAGATGAGATCCTGTGGTCACCCCTCATGGATCGTCACCTTATCGTGGTGGGGGGTTTGCGTGCCCCAGTGATCCCAGGAGCTACTGTATGTTGTCCAGGGCAATTTGCCTCTGGTAAGATCACCCAAGACAAACTGGTCCTGGGTGAAGGGCCAGACTAAGAACGATCCAACAGACTCTCATGATAAATTCTAGATCAAGGATTCAGTGTACCCGCCCGGTATGGGGTTACTGGGGCCCCACTCTGGAGCCAGGCCTGGGGGAGGGGCTCGATGGCTAGCGTCTGGTGGCCGGGTTTCCGCCCATGGGACCCGGCCGGGCTTAGCCCGAAGGAGTTACATGGGTCCACCCTTCAGTGGGCTCACCACCTGCAGGAGGGATCATGGGGGTCCAGTGCTATGTGGATCAGGTGGCGGTCAAAGGCGGAGACCTTGGCGGACTGATCAAGCTTCCTAAATTGGCCGTTACACACCTTTCCTGAAAATTTCATTAAAATCCATTCATAACTTTCTGAGTTACATATATTGGTAACAGACAAACCAACCAACCAACCAAAGCCATTGAAAACATTACCTCCTCCCTTGGTGGAAGTAAAACAACAACAACAAAAACAATAGACCATATTCACAAAGGAACACAATTTTTTCATTTGATGGAGTGGTTCCCCAGTGATGATTTAGCAACAGTGAGTCAAAATTTTAAATCAAAATGAGCAACTAAGATACACCAGAATCCTATTTTGCAAGTTTCCTCTAAGATAGTTTACTCCCGATTCTGATTTTGAATGTAGGGTTTAATAACATGAAATAATTTAGCTCCCTCTCCTTACCAAAATCATTCTCTTCCTCCGGTTTGGACGTAAGAAACTCTTTCTCTACTGAGAGTAGCTCTTCCTCTGAATGACATGTGGCATAGCGCGCAAGAAAGACTTTATTGAGCTCCAAGAAAACCATCCCCCACTTGAATTTCTTCAGCAGAACCACTGCCAGCTCCTCAAACCCTAAAACAAATATCACACATTAAATATATATTTCAGTTTAACAGCAAATAAATCAAAATAAGATACAAAAGCTAGCCAGCAAGATGTTAAAATGTCATTCTTCCCAAGTAACAAAACCTGAACTCTTACCTACAATGCAGAAAGCAGCAGCAAATGCCTCAACACAGGATAATTTGCAGGGTTTGCCATAATTGACGGGATTTGCTGCTACAAGGTATGGAAGCAGCCTGGGATGAGATCCGACCATCTTATTGAATGGTGTCTCCTCCAATTTGGCCCAAGAGCAATCGACCACTGCAATTCCACTTTGTGCCACAATCTCTCTGTGCATAAAGATCACAGCATAAAAATAAGACCAAAAATATAGCTGCAAGCAGTGAGCTTCTCTGTCTTTATATATAGTCATGTGGAAAAAATAGGCCACCCCATTAACTATTCAGTTCTTTATTAAGAAATGTTCATATATTGATGTCTAATCTTGCCTTTATTGATCTCTGGAAAAGAAGGTGATTTGATAGCAGGTAAATAACAAAAATTAACCTTGTTTTACTGATAAAACAAAAGATAAACAAAAATGTGTATTCTAACTGAGGAAAAAGTTAGGACACCCATCCGCCTAATAGCTCATCTCAAACAATTTATTGAAACAAAAGCCAACAACAGTGGTGGGTATACCACAACAAAAATGCCAGTGTCTCAGTAACTTGTCATGTGCTCTTAAGCATCAATTACAGCTTGACAACGACGTCTCATGCTGTTCACAAGTCAACTTATTGTCTGCTGAGGCATGGCATTCCACTCTTCTTGAAGGGTGGCCCTCAGGTCATTCAGGTTGTGGGGTGCAGGGTTATGAGCCTCTACATGGCGACTCCGCCGATCCCATAGGTTTTCTATGGGACTCAGGTCTGGAGAAAGTGCATGCCACTCCATTTGAGGTACCCCAGCCTCCAGCAGCCATTACCAAATGATGAGACCTCGATGAGCTGGAGTACTGTCTGCCATGAGGATGAAATTAGGCCTGTGTTGTTCATGCAAGGGCACAATGACTGGATTAATGGTGTTGTCAGGTAGTATTGGCTTGCCACTGTACCATTCACAAGGTGTAGGGTAGTTCTGTATTGACTAGACACACCTGCCTAGACTATAACATGGTGACAACAGTGACTGATGCATAGCGCTCTCCTTGACATCTCCAACATCGTTGGCGGCCATCATTTCTGCTCAACATGAATCGACTTTCATCAGAGAACAGCACTAAGGCCCACTGATCCCTTGTCCAGCGTAAATGTTCCCTGGCTCATGCAAATGATGATGCCTGTGCCTGATGGTGTGGTCAGGTACCCTTGCAGGTCACCTAGCATGCAGATTACACTGATGAAAACGGTTTCGAATGGTCTGATGTGCCTCTCACCTCCCTTAAATGTGCCTGGAGTCAAGTGGCATTAATCATCTGGTTCCACAGAGCACTGTTCACAATGAAGCGGTCATCAGCGTGGAATGTGGGCAAAGGATGTCCACTTCTATGTCTTTCTGTGACTCTTCTAGCCTCTCTGTTGCAACCTGCTGATGACACTCTGTGACACTAAGCTCAATGGCCACTTCCCTCTGAGAACATCCTGTTTGAAGCTTTGCAATGGTGAGGTACTGTTGATCAATTGTGAGGTGTCGTCTTTGTCTCATGATGTCAAAATGTGAACAGCATGATGAAGAGGACTGTTTAATACCAATTCTAATTGAACCAGAAAATTTATTGGTTGATTCATGGATCAAGCACCTGTTGTGAATGCTGTCATTAAGCACCTTGTTAGAGAACAGCAAGTTATGCAAAAAGTACTGAAACACTGAACAGTTGGTCATGTGCATTCAAAAGGTTAGAAAAGGTCAAATTAAGTTCACCTGTAAAGGTTATTGTACATTTTAGGTGCATCTTGAAATTTCACCCGAAGGCCAAATATCCCTAACTTTTTGTGAGTAGTCGCTCGCTCGCACGTGCGCGCACGCGCGCGCACACACACACACACACACAGCATGGATATAAAAAGTCTACACACACCTGTTCAAATGCCAGGTTTTTGTGATGTAAAAAATGAGACCAAGATAAATCATTTCAAAACTTTTTCCACCATTAATGTGACCTATAACCTGTACAACCTAATTGAAAAACAAACTGAAATCTTTTAAGGAGAAAAATAAAAAACTTACAATAACCTAGTTGCATAAATATGTGCACCCTTAAACTAATACTTTGTTACAGCACCTTTGGCTTTTATTACAGCACAGAATTACATGAAAATTGGCATTTAGTTTAAGAATACTGTTGTGAATCTGAGTGTGAAGTTTCATCAAATTTGAATCACTACAGTATATCAGGAATTAAACCCAAAACTACGTGCCAAAGAGAAACTGTACAACTTGATTGGCCTAGAAAATCAAAACGGATTGACATTTTTGGATCATTTTAACAACTTTTCATTTTCAATATCTGTAGATGATCTCTGCTTAATTTCAAGCAATTTGGATAAGTGGCCTAGGAATTCATTTTGAGTTCACTTGCACACTTTTGAATTTTTTAAAAATTCTTTTAATGTCCATTTTTTCCACTACAAGCGGGTTGGACGAGTCACTACGGCAGACATCAATGTATCTGCCATAGCCTTGTAGACTGGAGCAGAGGTTTTAAGCCAGATGCCCTTCCTGTCGCAACCCTGCCCATTTATATCCGGTCTTGGGACTGACACAAGGAGTACACCAGCTTGTGCACCCACTGTGGCTGGGTAACCATCCCTCCTCCATTCTATTATTGGTGAGCACTAAGCAGGATGGCAGGAAGTTCCATTTTATGGTCTTTGGCATGACCCGGCAAGGACTTGAACCCCAGCCTCCCGGTTGTGGGGGGGGATGCTCTACCTCCAAGTCACCACTGCACCACAAATACGGTGCAGAAGATTTTATTTTTAGAGCATAAGACCAGAAGAGCAAAACTGAAGAAGATTTCAGAGAGTAGAATGATTAAACAATTTTTAACCCAGCCATTCTTGAAATCTGTGCAAAAACGTAAAATGGTTTACTATAGCACCACCTATGGACGCAGTGCCTCGATTTTGTGTCCGAGTAGTGGAGAGAGTTTCTGATTAGACTGCAAAATTTCAAGTTTCTACGTATTACCGTTTTTGCTCCCCATGCACTTTCAGCAGAGAAAAATAGTAAGAATCAGAAGAAAAATAATGTGTTTCCTGCAGCATAGCTGCATGTCCTTCAACTTTTATTTGGTTGATAGAAAGATCAGACAGACCCCCAACAGTTAAAGTATTCCAAAACAATATGTGCAATTTACTGTAGCAAGTTAAATCTTCTTTTAGAAATCATAAAGATACGTCAAAAAGTAAAGGCGGTGGCTATAGATACACAAGCCGTAGCCATAGAATGTCTTTACGGATATAGCTCGAATCAGAATGGCCAGTTGGTGTCACGTGACTCTGTATGCCGTACCTCATTCACAAAAATCTACCAATACGTTCTATTAATGCCGTGTCTTCTGTGGGAGCAGCTGTGGATACAGAACTGTACCTGTAGAATTGCTTGCTCCAGATAGGGCTTGAATCTGACTGAGTCACGTGACACGTACCGCATTCACAAAAATCTACAAATATGTTCTATTAATACCGTTGCCCTACAATCATTGTCTGTTGCTACAGAAGAGTTGATCAATCTGACAAAACTTTTTCAAATCAGATCACAGCCGCTGCCGCTGTAGTGTAGGAGAAAAGTGTGGTTTACCTGTTATCTAAAGGTGAGGGGTTCGTCTTCCACTGTTGCCGCCCACTGTCTTTCTAATGTGTGTGTGTGTGTGTGTGTGTATGTGAATACGTGATTTGTACAAATGGGTAGAGAATCAGACCTGTTAAGCACTTTAGTCATCAAGGTTTAAAAAAAAAAGAAAAAAAAAAAAGACCTATATAAAAGAATGCCATTTTTTTTTTTTACGAGATGGAATTTAAAATCCTAAATGAACATCAAGAGGTTAGCCTTTAGGCTTTAACAAAGGGTTATGTTAAAAAGGTAATAGATATTATTCACATACAGATATCTGTGTTAGTCTTTAAACTGGATCTGTGAGTCCCTTTGGGGAAACGTCTTCTGTATCTGCAGACCACAGAAGCTTGAGTTATGGAAATCGAAGGCTTTTATCAACAAGTGAAGAAAGATATTTCTTATGTTAATGCAGGACCTCAAATGTGTGTAGTGAGGTTTTTGGTGGAATATAAAGAGGAGAATAAAGAGAAGTTATTAGAACGAACTGGTATGATCCTGCTGTATTTTATTACACAACGACCCCCTGAAGTAACACTACAATAACACAGAAGCATTACATTAACCCATATTTTGTTTTGATTTTTAAAATTGATATCTACTATCTTTTTAACCTTACCCTTTCCTAAATCCTAAAGGCTAACCTCTTAATGTTAATTTAGGATTCTAAATTCCATCTCATGTAAAAGTAAAACGGCATTTGTTTATATAGTGTCATGTCTGCAAATGAGGGACAGCAGAAGTGGTGGCTGTGCTGAACAGTAGCTTTATTAAAGGAGCGGGTAACACCTGGAACAGGCTAATAAGATAAGATAAGATAAGATAAGATAAGCCTTTATTAGTCCCACAACGGGGAAATTCCAGGATTGCAACAGCACAGGGATAGCAACACTCAGAGCAACAATCAGAAGGCAAGAAAAAAAACAAGCAAGCAAGAGCAGCTAATAAACATATGTACGTATTACTATAAAATATATATATATACACACACACACAGACACACAGTGCAGAGCATTGTAGCTGGATGGAATAAATATATGAATATATGAACACACAGTGCAGAGCATTGTAGCTAGATGGAATAAATATGTAAATATATAAACACCCACAGTACGGAGCATTGCAGCTAGGTGGAATAAATATGCAAGTATATAAACACACACAGTGCGGAGCAATGTAGCTAGATGGAATAATATGTAGATATATAAATATATAAACACACCCAGTGCTGAGCATTGTAGCTAGATGGAATAAATATGCAAATATATAAACACACACAGTGCAGAGCATTGTTGCTAGATGGAATGAAACAGCATAACCGTCTACTTAGTTATCCTACATGGTATGATTATGTGCCCATACATATTCTCACCCTCCATAGCGACCGGTATGTTCCTAGTTGTATGCCGGAGGGGACCATTGTGTAAGTCTATCGCATCTTTTGCATTCAAAAAAACTATTAGTTTATTACGTCTAATAATAAGCTAACAGTGCAGGGATACAGGCTGTGTGTAGGCTGGAAGCAGTGCGCCAAAGACCCGGGCTGCCGCCTTGAGCCTCCTATTATAGGCACGACGTGATTACGTCACCCATGCCTACACCACCACATCCGCGCCGTGTATTGGTGTTATTACATTACATAACATTCACCTCCTCCCTGGGAAAAACCAAAACCATTAAAGTCCTCGGATGGTGACATTTTTTTATTGAACCAATAAACTGATTGTATGAAAATATTCCATTCTGGCCATTCCCGTGATTTAAAATGTGTCACCAGCCTCCATAAATGACTATTTGTTAATAGCCCATATTTCACTTAGTGATGCTGCAGTACCGCCATCTCTCGATAGGGGCGGGCAGCAGTGACGTCAGGTCAGGGAGAAAAAGGAAATGGCTGAACGACAGCAGAGTGATTCGGACAGCGATTATTTTATCGAGTATGACGACCGCAATATAAGTGATGATATTGAAACTGAAGAATCTGATGATGAAGTAGTTCTGGGTGGTGCTGATGGGGTTATTCAGCCGTATTTGTTCGAGCCCGAGGGTGCGGAGGAAGACGCGGACGAAACAGAGACGGGAGCAGACCATGTTGAGGACGAGCGGCTCGCCGATTTATATTGGTAAAATATGCTTTGAATTTTTTTTTTTTTTTAGGCGATATGCATGGTCACACACTTAATTATCAAAATAAAACTGCCAATTGTTCCCTCGCTGCCTTACTTGGCGACTTATAAACATTAGAAACATTATCATTGGAAATAAAAGGATAATGTATGTGAGGGATAATATGTGTACTTTACGAGTTTGTTAGGAGATGTTGTTAATCATCATCATGTTAATCCTAGTCTCAAAAGCTACATAATTCTCTTAAGAGATTGATGGATCAACATGATCCATCATGGATCATGGATCATGATTATTGTGATTCATTATTGTTTTCCTATAACTTCTCTTTCTGCTCAAAATTTTTTTACATGTTTTTAATATTTTCTAATCAAACTTCATAGACCAATTTATATAGCACTCCCACGAGCCATTAGTTTATTATAAGCATCTGATTATACCATTTTTTTTTAACAGGTGCACTTGTGAGAAATGCAACATTATGCCAACATCAACTGAATCTCGGTGCTGCCAGGAGGTATTGAAGGTGAAGGAGAAACTAGAAGAACTGAAGGGCTGTGGATACACAGATGATAACCTACCAAGGTGTATCACTGATCACCCCGGTTTCCGTTCTGTCTGTCTTGACATCTGGGTTTTACAGACAGCTTATCTGGCCTACAGACAGCAATATGGTGATCATGACGCAAGTCAACACGAGTGAGTTTTTAAACAATATTTATTCATGTGTTTTAATTTTCCAGATCAATTATGAAGAAATCATTCAATACATTCAATAATCAATGCAAACGGAATAATCAATGCCAACCCCATATTTTTCAGGCGATACAGATTCATAGCCTACAGGCAACTGGTCCGGTGGTGTTGGGGATATCTTGGGAAAGAAGTGAGGGTGATATTGCCTGCCTGTGCTGTGAGCCTCATCAGAGAAACATTCCCATCTGATCACTACAAGGGATTTTGCCTACCAAGATTAGATTTGTGATCAATGTTATTTAAATAAAGTTTTTTAAAATCATATATTGAGTTTATTAATGTGCATGTCAATTTTATAATTCTAATATTTCAGCATTCATCAAAGTCGGATCTCATATACATTAGACTAATTTTTCTACCATTTTATGGTGTAAAATTCGTGTTCAATTTTTAAAAGCACATTTCTCTAAAAATCTTAGGCTTATATTTTTTTGTCTTAGCAAAATATGTTGCTTCCCTAACAACTGAAAGCTGAACTTTCATTGCTAATTGGAAATTTATTCTACTTTTACATGTTTGATTTTGAAAATCTAGATACATGTTGCTCAACAGCATCAGCTTTGATGGGATGCTGAAATTTGGCACTCAATGTTGCGGGAACTCTGGCTTGTACAGAGTGCCACTGCTCCAATAAGTGGGTTGGATCAACCAAGGTTTTGTCGAAGAGAGTATTCATCAGATCATCCACATATTCTGAAATAAAATTAATTTAATAAAAATTAGAAATCGAAAGCTCCTTGTAAGTGGTCGTGGAAATTCCAACGATACCGGCTGCATTTAGAACTCTGAGGACCTTGACATATGACGCCCCAGTGAAGAAAATGGCGGATGAAAGCTGTATGTTACCAGCTGGCATGTCCCTGATCATCGGCTGGCTGTGCCAGGATCGATCCTCAACACAATGTGGACAATGTTGTTTGATCACCAACAGAGAGCCTTTAGTGTGACTTGTTACCTCACATGGATGACTGCAATGAGGACAATTACTGAATAATCAAATTCAAAAAAAAAAATCCACAGTATTTGAAGGTTGAGTGACAGTGGATAACATCTGCAAAAACAGTAGATCAACATAATTTCATTCCAGAGGTGTCAAATTGGATTACATATATAGAAATATAACTTGAGCAAACAGGCACAACCACCTCCCTATACAGCACTGAATATTTCATATTTGATTAGT
The DNA here is from genome assembly GCA_020510985.1 of Pholidichthys leucotaenia. Taxonomy (NCBI): domain Eukaryota; kingdom Metazoa; phylum Chordata; class Actinopteri; order Cichliformes; family Pholidichthyidae; genus Pholidichthys; species Pholidichthys leucotaenia. The sequence goes on along the minus strand of CM035836.1, from coordinate 428,204,737 downwards.
ATGAATACCCTAAAATTCTAATATTTGATAAGTTGTTAAAGGCCAAATGTCACGTAACAGGGTACTTTAAATGTCTTGAAACTAGATATAAAAGGGAACCGATCCGTTCGGGTCTTGGTGCATATGCTTCAGTAACATCGGAATATTCGTTAATTTAAAACTGCCGCGCTTGGCCTGACACGGCCCCTGGAATCGCCTGGGGAAGAAGGCGGAAGTGACGAAATAGATTGTACCCTAGTTTGATGCTTGGGGTATTTCGATTGATTGTTTATATGGAGACTGGAAGGTTGAAGTGAGCAACAAGAAAGAAAAAATTGGATATTTCACCCATACCTTAAAACGGGACTATCAGGGACAGCTGGGTAATAAGGGACATTTCTCTGGGAAATGTTTTCATACCTGTCAAGTGAGACGTTTTCGCCGTATTTTAATACCGTAAAACGCAGCTATAACGGACGGCGGAGTAATAAGGGACACTTTTCTGGGAAATGTTTTAAATGTAATTCGTGTTGTCAAATATTTTAAGGATTCATGGATATTTGACAATAACACAACTCAGCGTCCGGCGCAAAATTAAAAAAAAGCAGAATTCTGTATTTGTAAGGCGATTCCTCTCTGTTCCGCAGCCCAGCTGAAAGTGTTAAACCATTATCCTAATGACTTCTCATTGTAGTGAGAATAGCTCCCGCTGAGCGAGCTGCCCGCCCCGACAATCAGACTAATGATTGAGTCCACACTTCTCAATGTAGTGCGAACAGCTCAGGCTGAGCTGTGGGGGGATCACACACACGACGTGCTCCTCAACACACTCAATTTTTTTTCCCGTAGATTTTTCTTTTGGGCGTACAGAAATGGCAATACGCCCGTTTTTGCTAAAATTGCATTTTCCCCGTATTTTCCTTAAAATATTTGACAATAACAACACGAATTACATTTAAAACATTTCCCAGAAAAGTGTCCCTTATTACTCCGCCGTCCCTTATAGCCGCGTTTCACGGTATTAAAATACGGCGAAAACGTCTCACTTGACGGGTATGAAAACATTTCCCAGAGAAATGTCCATTATTACTCCGCCGTCCCTTATAGCCGCGTTTCACGGTATTAAAATACGGCGAAAACGTCTCACTTGACAGGTATGCGCCTCCATTTTCATATTGATCTGGTCAATTTCTTGACAGCAGCGGCTCTCCTCCACTGTAATAATAATGGCTTCCGAAAAATCAATATTTATGGGGCGCCCTTGACAGACCCCCTTCGGCTTCCCAATTCTGGAGGCGATTAATGTCCAGTTCAATGACATTTTCCACTGGTTCTGCTCTCTGGTCATCGTTGGAACTGTTGTCATCAGACAAAGCATCTGATTCCGTCTCGGACGGCTCGAACCTGTAAGGTTCTATGCCTCTGTCACTGTCTGAACCACTGACAAAAAAAAAGACAAAAAAAAAAAAGACAAAACTAAACTAATTTGTTCACAATCGCTGTCACTTTCCGTCATGATTGTCCAATGTTGATAAGTGTGAATGTGGATAGGCAGGGCAGCCAGGGTACAACTTGTGACGTCAAAAACATGGGCGTGGTCTGGACTGGCTGTCACAAGCCAGCAAGCAAGGTGGGGCCTTCACCTGGTGTATTTTGTGCAATTATGTAAATACAGGTGGGTGATATGGTCTCCGGTATGAATATTTGGTTTAAGCTATGTGTATTTTATCTAAATTCGTTGTCATTTAGAAAAAAAAATTACGAGACGCGGGCAGTGAAGATGGCTGCTTAGGTGAGGAGCACCGCAGTGCAGACAGCCTTTTTTTTTCTTCTACAAGGGCGTTTTTCTCTTGTTTCCTCAGCTGAAATTATTATTATTATTACTACACTTTACATCGAGACTGGATTTGTGGAGAACAGGATTAGTATGCCAACGCAACAGCAGAAAATTAATCTTCGCCCCAAAGCCGGTGCTAGCAAGGAAAATCTGGCTAGAGCTGGTGATACCACATCGAGCCCTCCTCCCTCTCCGCCACCTTCAACAGGTGCAGGTGTTGCCAAAGACCAAATGGCGGAGGACATCTCTAAGATCTTTGCACTGTTGAAGGAAATATCGGAGAGGCAAGACGCCAAACTCAACTCTATTGAGGCGTCAATGAGGGCGGTGGACACCAAGCTAACGGAGTTAGCTACCCGGCTGGGAGATGTGGAGTCTCGCATCGCTTTTCTTGAGGATGCTAATACAGCTCTGGATGCTAATCCCCCCGCAACCCAGACGCAGGTAGAAGATTTACTTTTGAAGCTGGATGATTTAGAAAATAGATCACGCCGAAACAATCTACGCTTTGTCGGCTTTCCAGAAAATTGTGAAAAATCAGATGCCCTTACCTTCATGCGCAAAGCTATCCCACATCTGCTGAAAATGGAGCTCCCTGGAGGGCTGGAAATTGACCGTGCGCATCGGAGCCTCGCCGGACGCAGACCTGATGGGCAGCCACCCAGGGCTATCCTGATTCGACTTCTGCGCTTCCAGGATAGGGAGCGTATTGTGGAGGCAGCGCGCAGGATGGGAAAGCTGGATTGGAATGGTCATCACATCGTGATTTTCTCGGATTATTCCAGACGAGTATCCGAGATGAGAGCGGCGTTCAAGCAGTGTAAACATCTGCTGCACCAGAAGAAGATTGCATTCTCTCTCAGGTACCCTGCAGTTCTCGTTGTGAAGTTGGCAAGTGGTAAACAGGAGTTCACTGACCCTAAAAAAGCATTGAACCTGATTCTTTCACTACCGTGAGACATTGATGAACAATGGTATGAATATATGCTATATGTTTATTTGTTATATATTTTTGACTGAGGATTTGATGCAGTATTAATGTAAGGTTCCTTTTTTTTTGCCCACGCTATATTGTCTATAGGCATGAGGCTGCTGCGATGTTGCGGCTCTCCCTAAGTTTGTTGCACTGTTCACAGTAACGGTCCTAGAGTTTTTTATTTTCTTTTTTTTGGTTGGTGCGGTTTTTGTGCACCGATGGGTGACATTGGTTTCAGGTCACCGATTATGTTACTTTATGATTATGTGGTTTTCGTTTTTTTTTTTTTTTTTGTATTTTAATTTTTATTGTGTTTGTCTTTTGCCCAGTGAGGGGGTTTTTGGTGGAGAATTGCTGGATATTTTGGATGGTAATATGTACCGTTTATGATGTCGGCTAATTGTCAGAGCTTTCTTAACCTCATTACTTGGAATGTTAAAGGCCTTAACCACCCAATTAAGAGGAAAAAATTTTTGGCATTTATTAAATCAAAAAAAGTGGATGTAGCGTTGCTTCAAGAGACCCACCTCACTAAAACAGAATCTAAAAAACTCTGTCGGGACTGGGTGGGCAATGGGTTTGCGTCTTGTGGTAATAGCCAGAGCAGGGGAGTGGCAATCCTTATTCATAAACATTTGCAGTTCAAGTGTCTAAAAGAGGTTAGTGATGATGATGGACGACTCCTTATAATTCTTATAGAAATTCAGGGCCATAGGATGATACTCGCTAATGTTTATGTACCAAATATAGTTGATTGTGCATTTTTTGCACAATTGGAACACGAATTAAGCGAAATGGGTAATTATCCCATTTTAGTAGGCGGGGATTTTAATCAGGTCATGGACAACATTTTAGATCGGAGCACCCCCTCACAGCGTTCATCTAAATCTGGCTCTATATTGAAAGACATGTGCAGTGCAATGCAATTGGTTTGGTAGATGTTTGGCGGCTTTTTAATCCGTCCACAAGGGATTACACTTTTTATTCCACTGTTCATAATGTGTTTTCCAGGATTGATTATTTTTTAATGTCAAAATTTTCTGTTTCTTCTGTAAATTCGAGCTTCATTGGTAGCATAATACTATCAGATCATGCCCCTGTTTTTCTACATATGATCCCGCCTTGTCAGTTGAAAAAAAATTCTAGATGGAGGCTTAATTCAAGCTTTCTTTTTAATCCAGATTTTGTGTCCTCTTTGAAAGCAGAGATCTCCTTATATCTTGAGACAAACTGGGATTCTGCTCCCTCTGCCAGGGTTGCTTGGGAGGCCTTTAAGGCATTTATTAGGGGACATATTATTCAATATGCATCTTTTAAAAAGAAAACTAACATTGCTAAACAGATTGATTTGGAGAGGAGAATAGCTATATTAGAGACTTCATTCAAACAAGACACAAATTTAGTAAATTTTGTCACCCCTTCTGAAGCTTAAGTATGAGCTGAATTCAATTCTAACAAAAAGTTGAATTTTCCCTATTTCGTCTTAGGCATAAACAATTTGAGGAGGGGGATAAAGCTGGCAAAATGCTGGCTAGATATATTAAAATGAAAGAAGCTCAGTGTACTATATCTTCTATTAGGACACAGGATGGTACTCTGGTGTCAGACTTAAATGAAATTAATGGTGCTTTCAGAGAATTTTACACCTCGCTTTATTCTTCTGAAATGGAGGCTGGATCTCAAGAGATCTATGCATTTTTATCATCCCTATCTTTGCCCTCCTTAACGAAGGAACAAATAGACTTACTTGACGCCCCAATTACTAAAGAGGAAATTGTGAAAGTGATTAAGAGCTTCCCGACTGGAAAGGCACCGGGCCCTGACGGATTCACTGCAGAATTTTACAAGGCCTGTGTTGATGAGCTTTCTCCTTTACTTTTAGAAATGTTTGCGGAATCTTTTGAACAAGGCCGTTTGCCCCCTTCTTTAACAGAGGCTTTCATTTCGCTTATTTTAAAAAGCAATAAAGATCCGTTAGAATGTAAGAATTATAGACCAATTAGCCTTATAAACTGTGACTGTAAAACTCTCTCCAAAATTTTGGCATTAAGATTAGATAAAGTAATGATATTTCTTATAAATCCTGATCAGGTGGGTTTTATTCGTTCCAGGGGTGCGGCAGACAATATTAGGCGATTTATTGATATCATATGGTTAGTTCAAAATGATCCCTCACTTGCACACCTCTCTCCAGTGGCAGCCCTCTCCCTGGATGCTGAAAAAGCATTTGACAGGGTTGAGTGGCAGTATCTCTTTGCAACTCTAGAGACTTTTGGTTTTGGTTCAAAGTTTCTTTCTTGGATTAAATTACTATATAATGAACCTAGAGCTTCAGTGATATCAAATCGAGTTACATCACAGTCTTTTAGACTTTATAGGGGTACGCGCCAGGGCTCCCCTTTAAGTCCCTTGCTTTTTGCTTTGGCATTAGAACCATTAGCTGTTGCTATCCGCAAAGACGGCAATTTTCCAGGTATCCAGGTCCATGGCAGTACCCATAAGATAATGTTGTATGCTGATGATGCATTGGTACTGATTACACAACCTCAAAAATCAATTCCAGCTCTTCTTAAAATTATTAACCAATTTTCACGTTTGTCTGGTTATAGAGTTAACTGGATAAAATCAGAAATTCTCCCTCTAACATCTTATTGCCCTAAAACACTGTTTACATTTGGTCAAAATATAGGCTTCTCTTGGCCAAAATTAGGAATTAAATATCTTGGCATCCTGTTTCCTCACATTTTATCAGATCTGATTCAGATTAATTTTGAACCCTTGCTTGAAAAATTTAAAATAGACATAGAAAGGTGGTCATCTCTTTTTTGTCTCTCTGGGGCAAGGTCAATGTTATTAAGATGATTTGTGCACCCCGATTTAATTACCTTCTGCAATCTCTTCCTCTTAGGATCCCAGTTGGTTATTTTCGACAATTTGATAGGTTGTGCAATAAGTTTTTATGGAATGGTAAGCGCCCTAGATTAAAGTTGAAAAGATTGCAGAAGTCTATAGATTCAGGAGGTTTGGGGGTCCCAAATTTGGTTTTATATCATTACGCTTTTAGTCTTAGACATTTGATTCATTGGGCTCTCCCCCCTGAGAGAGCTCCCCCTTGGTTTTATTTGGAGAGTTATTTGAGCAGCCCTCTTCCCCTAGTACATCTAATCACAATTAAACTGTCTTCTGAATTTCAGTCGCATCCTATTATATCCTTTTTACAATACGTTTGGAAGAGAGTTGCTTCTATACTAGAGTTTAGCTCTCATCTTCATTCTATGGCTTCTATTTGGCTTAACCCAAGTCTCCATATTGGAAAATCCCCATTTATGTGGAAAATCTGGGTGAAAAAGGACATCTTGATGTTAAAAGATCTATATGAAGGGGGAGCTCTCAAATCATTTGATGTTCTACGGGCACAGTATGGACTACCACAGAATCAGTTTTGGAAATATTTACAACTTCGACATCTGCTGTGTCAAGTCTTTGGATCTACAACTACCCCTCCTCCTGATGTAGATTGGCTCATCCAGGCTTTGAGTTCCTGTGGCAAAAGATTTAAGGCCTCAAATTTCTATTTAATGCTCCTTAAGAGCTCAAATAAAGATTCTACATTCCTTAAACATGTATGGGAAAAAGATCTGAATTCACAATTTACTGATGTTGAATGGGCAAATATTTTAAAGAATGGGAAGAAAGTGTCTAGGGAATTGAAAACCAGACTTGTTCAATTTAAAATTTTGAATCGATTTTACTGGACACCTCGTAAAATGTTGAGAGCGAATCTCATTCACTCTTCAAGCTGCTGGAGATGTCTACAGGGGGAGGGGACATTAATCCATATGATCTGGAGTTGTCCGGTAATACAGGACTTTTGGTTGCAGATCCATAGACATATTATGACAATTGTTAAGCAAGAAGTGCCATTTACTCAGAGACTTTTTGTCCTTGGGGATCCATCAATGATTCAGGACCCAATCTCTGATGCCGAGTGGATTCAGACTGCTTTGATGCTGGGCCGAAAGTTGATCACTTTTTACTGGAAATCTTCCTCTGCCCCACCCGTAGCTCAATGGCTCAGGGAGTTGGGCAAGCTTGCTGCACTAGAACGCCTTTCATATAAGCTTCTGGACAGGATGGACAGCTTCTATAATAAGTGGGGATCCTATCTTACCTTTATAGGTGTAGTAGATTAAGCTAATCATTTTAAGAGTATTAGGGTGGAAATGGAATGTTTTATCCTCTCACTGGGTATACTTTTATACTTTTTTTTTGTGTGTGTTTGTTTCTGTTTTATTTTCTAAATTGAAAACCCAATAAAATTCAAATTACAAAAAAAAGAAAAAAAAATTACGTGACATTTGGCCTTTAAGGCAATGAAATTCATTGCTTGTAAATAATTTTTGTAAATATTGGCAGTGAATATTAAAAAAAGAAAACTTACCCTGTTTACTTCTCTTTTTCTGACAGCAGATCGCATCGGTAGATCACCCTTGCTTTTCACGCCACTGTCACTGACACTTGTCTGAGAGTGGGACTTTGAAATGAACGGATATATAGTTGGAACAGCCGATTTTTTTTATCAGCAATCTTTTTGCTAATTTCATTTCAAATTGCATCTTATTCTGAAAATCGCTGTCAACGAAATGTCTACTGCACATGTTGGGTGATTTTCCGACATCATTCCAATTTTTTTGCGTTTTCTGAACGAAATTCACCCATGCGGTTCTGATTTTCCCAGGCAGGGGAAATTCATAAACACTCACCGCGTGCTCCTCCGGTATACCGTCGCACCCGTAGACAACACAACGCCAAACCATAATTAATTTGATCACTGAAATCCTAATCGTAATAAATACTCTATTTGTAATCCACAAGTACTCCTAGAAATATCCGTTATCGCCGAACGTAAACAACACGCAATGTCCGTCGAGTGTTTGCTGGTCGCTTCCTGACCTGACGTCACACAGTCAGTGGCCATTTTAGCCGCTGATCGCTTGGCAGAGTCAGACAGCTCTCAAGGAAATCATACTTCAATAGCGCATTGTCACCTTATGCGACATTTGTTGACACCAAAACATGTGCGGTTCAAATTAGCTCGTCTCACACAAAAATTTAAGATATGATTTAGCGATATTGAAATTTCGTCCGGCCGACGCCTTTAACATTATAAAACAAACATGAACCTGGGCAACCGGGTGGACTACCGGTAGGCCCTGCATGGTTGAGTGGGTTATTCTGCCACTGTGTTCCAACCATGTTCTGCCTAAACATTTCAAAAACAGAGTCATTTTCTTACTGTCCAATCTCAGGGGCCTCAGGCAAGCCCGTGGTGGGCGGGGTCCTGGAGGCGCCGGCCGTAGCGGACCTGGGTGCCATCTTGCAGGAGTCATGGCTCGCTCATCAGCAAAGTCCCAGTCCGGGTCTCACACTGGCTGGGTCAGTTCCAGCAACACATCTTCATCTGGGGCAGCCGCTGATCTCACCTTCCGCAGATGGCTGGCGTGCCATCTCGAACCATAGGCCATGTGGAAGGTGGCTGGCCCCAACTGCGCGGTGATCTACATCGGCGGTGACAGGAGCATCTGCAGGTCATCTGGGCATTTGAATCATTGTACCCAAACCCAGTCGAATACTGCAAGTGGTGATCTGTTCGGCTGCACTCGGCGCTACTGTGGCTGAGTGCTACTGGTTGCTGTTGTGGCGGTGTGCTGTTCCCACCGGCAGCAGGACGCGCTCTGGATTGGCGTTGTTCTGCTGGGTCCTACTCGGCCACGGACCTTCTCTCCTGCAGCGCTGTGGCGGCTCCCTGAGGCTTATGCCGGGTGAGGATCCGAGACGAGTCTGACTTACGCCCTCTTTCTTCTGGTGCTGGCTGTGGTTGTGGAGGTGTTTTGCTCTCGCCGGCGACAGGACGCGCGCTGGGTTGTCGTCGTTCACCGGGGTCCCTCTTGGCCACGAACCCCCTCTCCTGCAGCTCTGTGGCAGCTCCCTAAGGCTTATGCCGGGCGAGGATCAGAGGCGAGTCCGGTTTGTGATCTCTCTCCTGCAATGAGGTGGCAGCTCGAGAATGCTTGAGCTGCGTGAGGACCAGCTCTGGGTCCCATGCCAGTGCAGTCTGAAGCTCCTGTGGAGGCACCAGTTCTACTGGGTTCTGCTCAGCGTGCGGTGCGAAGCCAGGAGTTGTTGCATCCACGTCTGAGTGCAGCGTACTCGAGCCGTCCTCGACCAAACTGAGTTTACTGCTGGGTCAGCGCGTTGTGGTGCCCTGCTGTCCTGCGGCCTCTACCTCAGTGCCCTCCTGAGAAGATGTGGAGTCAACCGGCTCAGCAGCCGGGGCAACCATGGCGCTGGTGAAACTTGAGTCGTCTAGCCACCACACTCTCTGGCCGGGGTACCAGACACACTTCCATCTTCATCCATCCATCCATCCATCTTCTACCGCTTTTCCGGAGGTCCGGGTCGCGGAGGCAGCAGTTCAACCAGAGAAACCCAGACTTCCCTCTCCCCAGCCACCTGCTCCAACTCTTCAGAGGGGATACCAAGGCGTTCCCAGACCAGCTGGGAGACATAGTCTCTCCACCGAGTCCTGGGTCTGCCCCAGGGTCTCCTCCCAGTGGGACGTGCCTGAAACACCTCAAGTGGGAGGCGTCCAGGAGGCATCCTAATCAGATGCCCATACCACCTCAACTGACTCCTTTCAATGTGGAGGAGCAGCGGTTCTACTCTGAGCCTCTCCCGGATGACTGAGCTCCTCACCCTATCTCTGAGGGTGAGTCCAGCAATCCTACGGAGAAAGCTCATTTCAGCCGCTTGTATCCGCGATCTCGTTCTTTCGGTCATTACCCAAAGCTCGTGACCATAGGTGAGAGTAGGAACGTAGATTGACTGGTAAATCGACAGCTTTGCCTTAGAACTAAGCTCCCTCTTCACCACAACAGACCGGTACAACGTCCGCATCACTGCAGATGCTGCTTCAATCCGTCTGTCGATCTCTCGCTCCATTCTCCCCTCACTCGTGAACAAGACCCCAAGATATTTAAACTCCTCCACTTGGGGCAGGAGCCTGTCCCCAACCCGAAGAGGACAATCCACCTTTTTCCGGCTGAGGACCATGGACTCGGACTTGGAGGTGCTGATTCTCATCCCAGCCGCTTCACACTCAGCGGCAAACCGTCCCAGCAAGAGCTGTAGGTCATTGCTGGATGAAGCCAACAGGACAACATCATCTGCAAACAACAGAGATGAGATCCTGTGGTCACCAAGCATGACACCCTCCATTCCCTGGCTGCGCCTAGAAATCCTGTCCATAAAAATTATGAACAGGATCGGTGACAAAGGGCAGCCCTGGCGGAGTCCAACTCTCACTGGGAATGACTCCAACCGAGTGTTGGCAATACGAACCAAACTCTCACAACGGTCGTACAGAGACCGAATAGCTCGTAACAACAAGCCCGATACTCCATACTCCCGAAGCACCCCCCACAAAAATCCACGAGGGACGCGGTCAAATGCCTTCTCCAAGTCCACAAAACACATGTAAACTGGTTGGGCAAACTCCCACAAACCCTCAAGAATTCTCGAGAGGGTAAAGAGCTGGTCCGATGTGCCACGGCCAGGACGAAAACCACATTGCTCCTCCTGAATCCGAGGTTCGACCAACGGCCGGACTCTCCTCTCCAGTACCTTGGCATAGACCTTCCCAGGGAGGCTGAGGAGTGTGATCCCTCTAAAGTTGGAGCACACCCTCCGGTCCCCTTTTTTGAAGAGAGGAACCACCACCCCGGTTTGCCATGCCAAAGGCACTGCCCCCGACCTCCACGCAATGTTGCAGAGGCGTGTCAACCATGACAACCCAACAACATCCAGGGCCTTGAGGTACTCAGGGCGAATCTTGTCCACCCCCGGGGCCCGGCCACCAAGGAGATTTTTAACCACCTTGGCGACCTCAGCCCCTGTGATAGGCGAGTCATCCGATCGTCACCTTATCGTGGTGGGGGGGTTTGCGTGCCCCAGTGATCCCAGGAGCTATGTTGTCCGGGGGCAATTTGCCTCTGATAGGGTCTCCCAAGACAAACTGGTCCTGGGTGAAGGGCCAGACTAAGAACGATCCAACAGACTCTCATGATAAATTGTATATCAAGGATTCAGTGTACCCCGCCCGGTATGGGGTTACCGGGGCCCCACCCTGGAGCCAGGCCTGGGGGAGGGGCTCGAAGGCTAGCGTCTGGTGGCCGGGTTTCCACCCATGGGACCCGGCCGGGCTCAGCCCGAAGGAGTTACATGGGTCCGCCCTCCAGTGGGTTCACCACCTGCAGGAGGGATCATGGGGGTCCGGTGCTATGTGGATTAGGTGGCGGTCAAAGGCGGAGACCTTGGCGGACTGATCCCAAGCTTTCTTTCTAAACTGGCTTCCATCTTCAGGAAAAAGTTTTTTCCTCCAGAAGACCAGTTTTTTCTCCTCGTCGCCATTGTTATGTCTGTAAATGAGGGTCAGCAGAGGCGGTGGCTGTGCTGAACAGTAGCTTTATTAAAGGAGCTGGTAACACGTGGAACAGGCTAATAATAAGCTAATAGTGTAGGGATGCAGGCTGTGTGTAGGCTGGAGGCAGAGCGCCAAAGACCCAGGCTGCCACCATAAGCGTCCTATTATAGGCACAGCGTGATGAGGTCACCCGTGCCTGAGCTATCATGTCCGCGCCGTGTATTGGTGTTATTACATTACATAACATAAAGCTCTTTTCTATTAAATCTCCAGATGACCAAAGTGCTTAACAGATTTGGTTATCTACCCATTCACACATATCACATATTCACACACAACATTACAAAGGTGGGGCGGTGGCACAGTGGTTAGCACTGTAGCAGCACAGCAACTCACCCTTGGCCATGGGATCCCGGGTTCAATCCCAGCCCCTGACCAACAGTGATCTGTGTGGAGTGTGCATGTTCTCCCCGTGTCTGCGTGGGTTTACTCCGGGATTTCTCCGGTTTCCTCCCACAGGCCAAAAACATCCAGGTTAGGTTAACTTTAGACTCTATAAAGTGGCCCTAGATGTGAATGTGTGTGTGAATGGTGAAGAGATCGCGCCGTACCATGGCTGCGTCATCCATCCAGGTGGATGCCCTGAATTTCCCCTCTGGGGATCAATAAAGTACACAAAATCAAAATAAATAAATAAATAAATAAATAAAAAAAATAAAAAGACAGCGGGTGGCAACAGCGGGAGACAAATGCCACACCTTTTGATCACAGGTAGACTACACTCTTCCCCTACACCACAGCGACAGTGGTGACGGTGATCTGATCTGAAAAGGTTTTGTCGGATTGAGCAGCTCTTCCGTAGCAACAGACAATGTGTATTGGGCTCCAGCTTACATATCCATAGACCAGGGGTCTCCAACCTGGGGCTCCTGAAACGCTCAAGTTTCTGTGGTAAATTTTCTCATTTCACTTCTTAATTGGTCCAAAGATTTGCATATAATTTACTGTTGTTGTGCACGGGTGCAAGGATGCCTACAGAACACATTCACAACGACAAATTATTTGCAAATCTTTGGACCACAGAAACCTGAATGTTCCAGGAGCCCCAGGTTGGAGACCCCTGCCATAGACCGTGCCAAAAGCAAAACTGTACAGATTCTTGCAGTGATTTTGGTGTTTGAAGTCATATATTAAATAAGTCAACAAACCTGTCTGCTGGAGTCACATATTTTGTGCCCATTGGACTCAGTATGAGTCCATTAAATCTCTGACTGAGGCGCAGGTTGCGCACAAAGCCCTTTCGCGCCAGCTTCCTACCGGTGCAACGTTTGGGATCACAGTGGCCCAACTCCCACATTGCAAGTGTGCAAGGAAGCTTCACCTGTGGGGCCTCAGCGCTGTCCCCCGAGTGAAGACTGGCTGAAGAACAGGGACACAAAAGGAGAGGAAGTTGACATTATTACTCATACTAACAGAATTGAGAGACTTTACTACAGTTTGAACGTTTTAAACATTCTTTAGACTTGCTTTAATGACTGGCATATTTTGCCAAATTGCTGATTCACAGAATTGAACTTATAAAAAAAACTACAAAAATAGAAGGAACACATTTTAGATTAACATTTAATAATTACTTACCTTCCAAAACAGAGTGCATTTCTTCTGTAAAGGCTTCTAAAGACTTTCCTTTCATTTTATGACGCTTGTCTTTGCCTTTGTTGTCAGCTCGCACAAATTTGCCTTGTTTCTTTCTTCCCATTTTGCCAACTAGATTCAGCTAGTTAGCAACTCCGCAAACCAAGCTAACTGGGTTTCCTACTGACACTATTACCTGCTCTAAAATATCCAAAATAGTAATCGTTCCCTATTTTAACCGCATGTATAACATTTCAAAGGTTTTATCACCCAGTAATATTCGTCTTCGTTCACTCAAATCCTTCTTGAGACCACTTTTGACAATCTACATCGTGGTCAACTGGTAGTGGTTAGCGCATGCTCATTGGTTGTTTTGATCACGTGATTTGTCACCTGATCAACAATCGCTCGAAATCAGGAAATGCATGGAGAAAAATAAGTTATCAGCGCTTTATTTAAAAAAAAAATAGTCATGAGCTATATCTGTAATGGCGTATTTAATTTAATAAGGTTCCGGGTGGTTTGTCTGGCTCTTCTTAGTAAGTACTTCGTACCTTAAGGTCCTTTACAGGCATGATAAACCGATCCAGATGCGCTCCAGATTCGTTACAGTGACGCAGTCTGTTCATGTCTGGTTTCTTTTAAATACAGTTCACAATGGGTTAGCTGGGAAAATGAAGATAGTTGAGGAGCCAAACACATTTGGGTAAGCCGAAGCATCTCTGTGTCTGTTTCACTGTCTACACCTCTCTGCAATGGTCTGTCTTTCCCCCCATGTCTTTAGGCTGAACAACCCTTTCGTGGCCCAGGGAAGCAGACTGCAGCCTAAAGTCACCCCATCACCAATATCTGGTAAGATAAATCAGCATCATTTCAGAGTCCTATTTGTGTATGGGCGATCCACATTTCAGTTATTGGGCTAATGCGCCCAGTTTGGGTTCAAAAGACAGACACCATCTCTACTTTTAACATTTTTAATTTGCTCTCATAAAATTTATAATTGAGTTATGCTGCTCGGTTCAGTCGGCTGGGGGAACTCTGATGATGTCCCAGCATTTCCCTGCTTCATACACGCCACACATTTAAAAAGACTCGTATAAGTCATAAATATTAATTTATTCTCTCCCTTATATTAATGTGTCCATTGTTGTGTTTCATTCTAACCCAACCAGACCAAGTAGATGGCTGCACTTTCTTGAGATCACATAAACTGGGAGTTATTCCTCCTCGCTGTCACAAGTGCCAATTTGATTTTAATTGTAAAAAATGTTTATATTGTGGTCTGAACAATTTAAAGTGCTTTGAGATTTGAATGGAATTTATCTACGTATATGTATGTTACTCAGTACACTTTGGATAAAGGTTGGGGTGATTTTGAGTCACTGAAGTTAAGCCATAAACAATTATAACTCTTTCAAGGCCCAGTGCATCTTCATCGGCTTGCTGGCAAGTGCTTCAGTCTGACAGAATCTGCGTAAGTACCTACACACATTAGGATTTGTCTTCTATTTTACACTACTTGTTGAATGTATGTCTGATCCATTTTTCTAATCACGGTTTTCTGCAGGTATAAATATGAGTTCTGTCCATTTCACAATGTCACCCAACATGAGCAGTCATTTAGGTGGAATGCCTACAGTGGGATACTGGGGTAAGCCATTGTGGAAACACATTAGGTGGCCGTATTGCAGATGCAAATGCAGGGATGATTTGAAGTGATTCTTGTCCTAAGAGCAGATCTTTGTGTTTTCCTCACAGGATCTGGCAAGAGTGGGAAATAGCAAACAACACTTTCACAGGCATGTGGATGAGAGATGGCGATACCTGTGGAACCAGGAACAGAGAAACAAAGGTCATTCAACAGAATTTAGCTGTATCTCCTTCTGTTAGCTTCATTTGGTGCGTTTCCCTTCGAAATAAGGAGAAGTCACACTTTAAAGAGACTGGATTTCAGGAATCAGATTTATTCATAATGAGCTGTGCAAACATAGGATCAAAATAATTTTCACCATTAAGACAGCAAAACAAAACCAATGTGACATGTAACTTGTTTCTCATCCTGGCTCTGAAGGTGGTCCTGGTCTGCAGCACAAGCAGCAAGCTAGCTCAAGTCTCAGAGCCCAGTACCTGCATGTACTCGCTGACCTTTGAGTCCCCTCTCGTTTGCCATCCACATTCTCTTTTAGGTAAGACAACAGAAACGCAATACCCATCAGCAGCATATGTCAGCGATGGTGGCTGATGCTTATGCTTTATATAATATTTTAAAGTGTACCCAGTGCTCAGTGAGAAGCAGCAGAAGGAATGGGATGAAGCTGAGCAAGCTCGCTATGAAGGTCTTACTACTGAGCAGGTGAGGAGCAGTTGAGGAGATTTAAAAGAAATCACATCATGACTACTTGATTTTTTTTTTTTTAATTGAGAGTTTGTGTCATTTGTGAGATTCTCTCTTGTAGTTAGCATTTGTTTTGGCAGTTAAGACACCTGATAGATGCAGAATTTAATTTTTTATCTGCAATAATATATCAAATGGACATTTTCATGCGTTATTTTTGTTGCAGGGTTACAACAATCTCTTGAGGGATATTTTTGAGGATGCTGGATTCCTGAAGGGTCAAAAAATCAAAGTCAAGCAGCCGGAGTTTGCGGGTGACTTGGAAAGGCACAGCTCTTTGGAGAAATGTAAAGGGGTGAGTATTAATTGAATATTAAAATGATATTTCAGGTGTTACTTGTGTCAGACTTTATGCCAACTTATTTATATTCTCTCATTGGGATTTTTTTTTTCTACAGGACTTCCAAAAACAGCAAGAAGAAATTAAGAGACTACGTGCTCTCCTTACTCAACACAACATTCCTTTTGATTCAAAGTCAAGTAAGTGAACTCAGCAAAGCTGCCTTCACTTATTCATTTGACACCGTTTAAAAACTTGATTGTGAAATATTTTCTGTCACAGGTGAAACAAAAGGTACAGTGAGTGTGACTGAAAAGGATCAGCGATTGAGAGGAGACAATGGAGTTCTCGATCAGCTGTGAATATCACCGGAGGGGGAAAAAAAAATGTCCCCAACTAGGTTTACAGATTTTTTTTTCAGTCAACACATGATGCAAACACTGATTGGACAATATTGCTGCCACTACAGCTGTCATTGATACTGCTTTATTTCACTAAATGGAACTGAGAAACATTAAATTGATTATACAAACCTGTCACTTTTCCAGCTGCTTTTAGAGGCGTTTTTGTACCGAGCTGGTTCGAGAGGCATTAGAGTTACTTTGCATTTAACACTGAAAAATAAAGGCTTTTGTTGTTTTTTTTTTAAGTCATGTGACAGTTTATTTATTAACATATTATTTTATTAAATAACATGTTAATTTTAAGGCACTTTTTTCCTGCCCACTGTATAAGTAGCAGGGATAGGTATGATCCCCTTCATGGACCTCAACCTTATCGTGGTGGTGGTGGTGTGGGGGTTGCATGTCCTAATGATCCCAGAAGCTATGTTGTTAGAGGCAGCTTGCTCCTGGTAGGGTCTCCCAAGGCAAACTGGTCCTGGGCGAAGGGCCAGACAGAGAGTGGTCCAGTTGATCCCCATGAAGAAGTTACAAGGATCCATTGTACCCCACCTATGTTGTGGTTACTGACACTTACTAATAATAATAATGCATCAGATTTATATAGCGCTTTTCATAGACACTGAAAGACGCTTTGCAATGGATACATTATTCATTCACTCTACAGACAATGGTAGTGGTAAGCTACTACTGTAGCCACAGCTACCCTGGGGCAGACTGACGGAAATGTGGCTGCCAATCCACGCCAACGACCTCTCCGACCACTACTGAACATTTATACACATTCACGCCCAGTGTCATGGACACTGGAGACAAGGTGGGTAAAGTGTCTTGCCCAGGGACACAATGGCAAGATGTCTGGGGAGAGCAGGAGTCAAACTGCCAACCCTCCAGTTATTAGACGATCCGCTCTACCTCCTGAGCCACCGCCGCCCACATTTCCCTCCTCCGTTCCATTTTTGCTGTGCACCAAGCTGGACGGCAGGAAGTTCCATTTTTATATGGTCTTTGGCATGACCCGGCCAGGACTTGGAACCCTGACCTCCCAGTTGTGGGGCAGATGCTCTACCTCTAAGCCACCACTCCATCGGCCACTTGTGGGTAAGCACCTAGCAACTGGGTTCCTGTCCATTGGACCCAGCTGGGCTCAGCCTGAGCGAGCCACATGGGTCCAACTTAGAATGGGCTCACCACCTGCAGGAAAGATCATGGTGCTATGTATACTTTTGGGATCAAAAGGTTAAACATCAAGGTCACAAGGTCATTAAAGGTCCATATCCATTCTGGCCCTGGCCCATAGTGACTTCAATAAAAAATAAAAGCAGGAACAGTTCAGGACATCATGTTTTATTCTGCAAAAAAGAAATAAAAAATTCCCGTGCCCATTCATCATGGCTTCAGTTCGTCCTTTCTTCTTCATTTTGTTACCAGATCTTCAGCTTGCCCAGTCAAAATCAAGTGGAACTAAAGGCCTATATCAATGTATTGCCATGTTTTCTCAAATTTCATATGCCAGAATTTTCTTGACATTTGACCTTCTGACCCCAAAAGTATAGCCATAGGTGCTAGTCCCAAGGTCAACCTGTGTAACAAGTTTAGTGGCCTTAGCCTCATTCCCTGTTGAGTTAGAGCATGGACATTGCTGGATGCTCTACCCACATGACTGGCCGACATGGGTTACTAGGCATAAAGAAATTAATTTTTCTTTTTAAAGTTTGAATAAGGAAAATAGGGAAGTGTTTAAATGAGTAAACTGCTTTTTAATTTGGTGCGTTAATCCTGGAAATGAGGTCCCTCAGCATTATCTACATATAGGAGTCATTCCATGAAAATGGTACAATTTGAGTCCCCCTGAGGTTGTGTATTTTATCTCTTGGGTTACAAAAATCTATATTTAACAGCTTTAAATATACATTGAATTTGCCCCTTTAATCCAACGTGAAACACATTAACTTTTCTTTTTATGGTAAATTATTGTTTTTTCTGGTGACACCACCTATTTTGCTATGTCCCCGATGGCCTTCAGTGAAAGTGTACTTGCCATACAACATATAAAATTATAAAAAAAATTCATACATTTTGATAACATATACATCACTTTGTCATTTTTTAATGGGAATGATTTTTTCAAAAATATATTATTTAATAATTCAAATCTAATGATTTAGTTCCATCCCTGAGTAACCCCCCCCCCCCAACCCCATTACACAAATGATACCCCCAATAAAAAAAACAATGGTATGATCCATATGAGCATGTACATCAGGAAGTGATATCACCAGTCTTTTGGACAGCAGGACACACAGGCAAGTGGCTTCCTTCATTTGCTATATTTTTGGTCATTTATCTTGTGATATTGTGGTCGTCAGCCTCAATGACTCAACCCTGTCACATGAAAAAAAAAAGATAAAACTTATTACTTATGAAAAATGCTTTTATTAGTTCAAGAATATACACTAATTCTGAATCTCATGCATGCCATGTGTTCTCTCCCTGCTGTTCACTATGGACAGCAACAGCCATTTTGTGAAAAAAAATCACAACCTCGTCACACTCAACCCCATTACATGTTTGATTGTAACGGGGTTGTGATTTTGACACTTTTAAGTTATCCACTTATTTAAATGAATTACAGTATATCTGATCAACATTGTACCATATGCATGCTGAATATAATCTATGTTCCATATTAAAGCTCTGAGATGGCACCAACATCAGCAGCAGAAAGGCAGAGGAAGTATAGGGAACGTCTAAAGGCCGATCCTGCCAGAAGGGAGAAATACCTGCAGAGTGAATGTCAGAGATGGAGAAGGAATGTAGAGGCAGGGAAAAGAAAGGAATCAAGGACTTAAGTGAAAGAGAACAGTGGCAGAAATGCAAGAAGTGGAGAGCAGCTTACAAAAGAAGCAAGGAGAGGAGAGAAGCATTGGGGAACTTAAGCACTCCTCCACACAGTCACAGAAAAGGAGCACCGGATGGTGTCGGGGAAGCGTTAAAAAGAACAGCTGACATGATGGTGGCAAAGCGCTGTAACATCTCGGTTGCACAAGAGCTGTTCAAGGCCTTAACGGAGACGAACACAACAGTGAAACTGTTCTTTGTGGAGACAGCAATGGAGAAAATGTCAAAGCCGATACGAGCAGTACCTGGAATAATGAGAATCCACCAGGTGATCACTCTGGCTCCAGGAGAACTGATACTTCGTGATGTCAGCTGCATGTGCACAACACGGAAGCAGTTTAACTGCAAGTGCTTCAACACAATGTTTCAGATTTGGCCAGAAGGTACCAACTGCTCTGCCACAGCCAGCCAGTGAAGGGAATCCAAAACCAGAAAAGGAACTCCAGTGAGAAAGTCCAGAGCTGATTGGGCAGTGGTGCGTTCTCAGATATGATAATGATCTATATCCAGGCCTCATTCTTAATACACATGAAACACGTGTCCAGGTGAAATGCATGCATCGTGTTGGGTTGAATTCTTCTGCCACATGGGGATGATATCCTCTGGCACCTGTTTGATGATGTTCTTGAGCTCATTCCACCCCCACAGACTGTGACGAAGCACCATGCAGAGGTTTGGAAAGAGGTGTGGAAGCAATTTACAGGATGAATTCTGTGAAGCAAGAGCTGCACAAACACACCCAACCACAAACACACTTAATTCTTTACGGTTTATTATTGCTGTTATTATAAATTCAAAGTTAAAAAATTTAATTGCATGTTGGTTCTAATGGCTCAGACTACAGGACGTTTATGCATATTCACACAAACACACAAACGCACACACACCAAAAACTCACGTTATCTTACTTGACCTATTCAGTTTACAATGTTTTGTTGTTGTACAGTGTTTTAATGTATAATTTCTTGTTGTAGTTGTCATTGCTTTTTTTTCCATTTGGGTTAATAAAACTCACAAATACAGTTTATATCTACTGTCCTTCTTTTGGTTACAGAATGAAATATAAAGTTTATAGAAAATCATATGGTGAATTTGAGAGTAAAAAAACAACTATATGTTAAGCTGTATTTGTCCCTTCAATCCCTTTACCCTGTGTTTCAACCTTGTCACACCTACTGTATATTTTTATAATTTTGTTTGTTTATGAAAAAGTAATTTGTTGGCTTCGGTTTGAAATGTTTAAGGTTATAATAGGATTATTGATTTTAGTTAAAACTCAAACTACATTTTTGATGAAAAATGACGAGGCCATTTCAGGCTTTAGGATAGCAAAAATGTGAGATTTTATGTCATTTTTACATTTGCAATTACTGAATTAGTGTGAGGGACATCTAATTAATCTGAAAATGTTAATTTCATTACAAATACATTTTAGAGAGCTTGCATACTGTACATAATGGGGCTGAAGAAGAACAATACCCACATCATGAAATAATGATCAATAATAAAAGGGATATGATGCCTGAGATGGGAAAATGTGTTTTTCTGGTAGTTAAATGCCCTTAATGTTGTGAGGTATTCAAAAAAGTAAAAGTAAGTAATACATTTTGGTGAAAAACATGAAAATATCAAAGCCTAATTTGTGTCGTTCTCGTGGGATGACTCAGACATCATTTCCTTCCTTTTTCCCATCCTAAATTAAGAGTCAGAATATACAGTATTTTCCCCAATACTGCACACAGAAGCAGCAGTATTAGTAGCATTCACATTTTTTGAATTCATCTATCCCAGACTATTCGGCGGGGGGGGGGGGGGGTGAAAAGTTCATAGTGGTCAAATTTGACCAAATGTGTAAGAAGTGTGTGGACCAAAGGGAGACTATGTTGAAAAATAAACCACATTTGGTCAAATTTGACCACTATGAACTTTTCACCCCCCCCCCCCCCCCAAATATGGATAGATTACATATGATTCAGTTAGGTACGAATTATATTTACAAAACTTATAATTTTAAACTTATTAATGGTCTAAATTAAGTAGAAAATAGAGGAGATAACTACAGACCTAAAACTCATACAGTATATGCAGCAGTGCTTTCATTGCGTTTTTGTTTTTAATGTGGTGATCACAACTTTAGTAGATGGGGAGGAATGACTCACTCTTGTGGCTTTGCTGATTATGGGCCTTGACAAGCAGAAACACGTCTTGACAACAAACATTCCTGGGACTTAACTCTAGAGGCCTGCTAGCTTTGTCTTTCACCTTGAGGGATTCACAAGCCTTCAACATGATCTTTCCATATCACAGATTGTGAATACTGACCCAGAACTACAACGAAACACTTCACATAAGCACTGTCAAGAAAAAAGGGAGGAAAAACTAATAGTTTAATTAAAACCTGGTAGCACAAAATTTGACTTAAACATCAAGATGATTTCAAACTACTCCATACATGACAGCTTGTTCCAAGCTTGAGATCAGGGCTATAAGTCAATGCTGTGATCAATGGACAGAGTTGAGTCTTTTTCCGTTTTAGTTCCCATCTTTCTGTGGTATGGTAGTGCAGTCAGTTCAGGCTAACAGCTGGATTACTTCTCTGGCTCTCTGCGCCCTCTGCTGGACAACTTCGTCCTCTGGTGCTTTTCCGGATTCCTCCACCACAAACAATGCCTTCTGCACTGTTGTATCCTTCCCACTTCCACAAAGCCCCTCTAGGTACTGAAGTAGCACAGAGAACTTTTCATCTGGAATCTGAAATCAAAATAAATTTATTTTCATTGCTCACCTATCTTTTTCCCAATTACAGTGATTCAAAGCTAAAAAAAAGAGACAGCCTTTAAAATAATACAAGTACATTCTCAAATCAGAAAAGGTTGGGATGTATGGGAAATATAAATTTAAACAAAACACAGTAATTCTTTAATTTACTTTGACTTTTAGTATATTGCAGACAGTATGAGTCCAAGATAGTTCATGTTTTGTCTGATCATTTTCATTACTTCCACCGAGGAGGTAATGTGATCGGGGCAGTTTGTTCACAGGATTACGCAAAAACTACTGGACAGATTTTGATAGAATTTTCATGAACCCATTCGATTTTAGAGGCGATCCATGAGCACATATCTCCACCAAGGCCCTAGCTCACCATGTACGGAGGGACGGATGGAACCTTGGCAGAGGAATACCCTCTAGTTTCATCTATTAATATACATCCATTCCAGCATTTCCGGTCTGCAACATATGCCAATAAAGTTGGGAAAAGGGTATTTTAGGGCTAGCAATGATAACAAGAGCACTCTGAGGCGAGCGCAATATCCTCCGTCTCCGTTTTCTTTGAAGATCCCAATACTTACTGATGGAGAGCAATTTTCAACTTTTCAATATATATATTAATTAATTTTGTATACTTTATTAATCCCTGAGGGAAATTCAAGGCAT
The DNA here is from genome assembly GCA_020510985.1 of Pholidichthys leucotaenia. Lineage (NCBI taxonomy): Eukaryota > Metazoa > Chordata > Actinopteri > Cichliformes > Pholidichthyidae > Pholidichthys > Pholidichthys leucotaenia. The sequence continues at coordinate 428,182,413 of CM035836.1, read as the reverse complement.
CCACGTAGATGGATGAGGCAGTTACGGTACGGTGCCAATCCCTTCACTATTCACACACACATTCACACCTAGGGTCACTTCAGTCTCCAATTAACCTAACTTGCATGCTTTTGGCCTGTGGGAGGAAACTGGAGTACCCACGCAGACATGGGAAGAACATGCACACTCCACACTGAAGGGTCACTGATTGTCAGGGGGTGGGATCAAACCCATGACCTCCTTACTGTGCTGCCACAGTGCTAACCACTGCACCACCGAGCTGCCCATGATAAACCCATCATCCACAAATGTACAACAAAGTATACAACCCATAGTTGTAGGGCAGGATTCCGAGGTGAACCTGCCCTACAACTATGGGCAGGCTCACTAAACTTGCTACACAAGTAGCAAGTTTGCTACTAGCTAAGATCATCAAACTTGCTACACAAGTTTGGTGATCTTAGCTTTGCTTGTTGTACAGTAATAAGGCATAGGGAATGTTGACCTTTTGACCCCAAACCCATTGCAGTGGAATCGGTACCAGGTGGACTCAGAGACTCAGTAACCCTCCTCCACAGCAAGACCAAGTGGAACTTTGACTGTCCTTCTGTTAACCAACCCCCAACTTTTTTCTTCACAGCCCTTTAAACAATGAGGAACAAATGCCCATTTCTCTTTTCCCAGCACACAAACACTGCCACAGGACAAACAACTGGAAACAAGAACTCAAAATCACACGAAATGAGTCACTGACTGTCAAAATTCTAATCTTCATGAATAGACTTCTAATATACCTCACACATGTCTGCCTCTTGTAAATATCTGCATGCTGTATAATCAGTTTATTTTAGTGAAGCTAGATAATTAACCAAGTAGAATCGCTGAGTTGTAGACAAAGGTGCCTTAGGACTAATTATAATATTAACCCTTTGAGTGTGAGATTCCGCGTGCCCCTAGTGGCAGAGCGCGGCGCTGTGCCTGTCAACTGATTTTACTTTCCTAAACACTGTTCACCTTTACTGAGGATTTGTAGTGATCATGCCAGTTCACAAGGTAGCAGGCACGTGTTGGAGAACTCATGGATGACACGTAATACACTAGAGAAGAAGAAATCCTCCTTCTTCTTTGTCGTCTTGGAGATCACAGCATAAGATGGATGCGGACCGTCATTGTGGACATTCGCGATTGCCCACGGACAAGGAAATTCGGAGGATTTGGTCCTGAATTTGCCAACTATGATTCTAAAAAGAGATTATACCGGGAGTGTAGCCTGTTTCTATTCACAGAGACTTGGCTAACTGAATTAGCAGTAGATGCTAACATTGAACTGGAGGGTTTCCACGCGATACGGGCAGACCGAACATCAGACAGTGGCAAAGCAAGGGGTGGTGGAGTGATAATGTATGTTAACAACAACTGGTGCAGATCGGGACATATCACTGTTAAACAACAACACTGCAGCAAAGACATCGAGTTGCTAGCTGTTAGCATGCGGCCTACATATCTCCCGAGGGAATACTCACACGTGATCTGCATTGTTATTTATGCAAATCCGACGGCAAACGCTGGGACAGCACGTGACGTCATCCATTCAGTAACTGGCAGGCTGCAGACAGAACACCCAGATGCTCTTCTCCTCATCTCAGGCGATTTCAACCATGTTTCACTGTCTCCCATTCTACCCACGTTTACCCAGTATGTCACATGCCACACTAGAGACAATAAAACACTGGACTTATTCTACGCAAACACTAAGGAGGCGTACACCTCATCACAACTCCCCCCATTCGGGAGATCGGATCACAACTTGGTTCATCTCCGGCCGGTGTACAAACCCCTAGTGCACAGACAACCTCCGGCCATGCGCACAGTGAAGTTATGGTCTGAGGAGGCAATGGACACTCTAAAGGGCTGTTTTGAAACCACCGCCTGGGAGCAGCTCTGCGATCCACATGGTGAGGACATCGATGGCCTCACTCACACCATCACGGACTACATCAGCTTCTGTGTGGACAACACCGTTCCCACCAAGACCATACGGTGTTGCTCAAACAACAAACCCTGGATCAACCCTGAGATAAAAACACTTCTGAGAGAGAAGAAGAGGATCTTCAGGTCGGGGAACAGGGAGATGCTGAAGTCCGTACAGAGGGAGCTGAGGAGAAAGATCAGAGAAGGCAAGGACAGCTTCAGGAAGAAGATGGAGGACAAGCTGCAACAGAATGACATCAGCGGGGTCTGGAGAAACCTTAAAACCATCTCTGGGCTCCAGAATACCTCCCCCCAGGCCACGGGGGGCAGGAAGTGGGCGAACAATCTGAATTTGTTTTTCAATAGGTTTGACCAACCGCCCTCCCCCCTGACTGCACAACAACCACTGCTGCCTCTAAAGACATCAAGTCCTGCTGCCCACTCCCCACTCCACCAACACCCCCCCACTTCCAACACACAGCCCCCCAATCTGACCCTCACTAAGACCCAGGTGAGGACGGAGCTGAGGAAGATCAAGGCGAGGAAGGCGTCGGGACCGGACGGCGTCAGCGCAAAGCTCCTCAAGTCCTGTGCAGACCAGCTGTGTGGGATTGTGGAGTACATCTTCAATCTGAGCCTGAAGCTGGGGAGGGTACCACAGCTGTGGAAAACATCTTGAGTGGTACCTGTACCAAAGACTTCCAACCCCAAAGATCTGAACAGCTACAGACCGGTGGCCTTGACGTCCCACATGATGAAGACCTGGAGAGACTGCTCCTTGCTCACCTCCGCCCCCTGGTGGGACCAGCGATGGATCCACTCCAGTTCGCCTACCAGCATGGCATTGGGGTGGAGGATGCGGTGATCTTCCTCCTTCACCGTTCTCTGTCCCACCTGGAGAAGCCCGAGAATGCGGTGAGGATCATGTTCTTTGACTTCTCCAGTGCTTTCAACACCATCCAACCGATGATCCTGAAGGACAAGCTGCTGCGCGCAGGGGTGGACCAGCACCTGTCATCATGGATCCTGGACTACCTCACGAACCGGCCTCAGTTTGTGAGAACCCGGGACTGTGTGTCCGACACGATCATCGGTAGCACGGGGGCCCCCCAGGGAACGGTTTTGGCTCCCTTCCTGTTCACCCTTTATACTGCAGACTTCTCACACAACACAACACACTGCCATCTACAGAAGTTCTCTGACGACTCTGCGATTGTTGGCCTCATCTCCAACGGAGATGAAGCTGAGTACAGAGGGCTTATCCAGGACTTCATGGACTGGTGCCATCGGAACTGCCTCCAGATCAACGCGAGGAAAACTAAGGAGCTGGTGGTGGACTGCCGCAGGCAAGGACAACCCCTCACAGCACCAGTAAATATACAGGGAACAGACATCGAGATAGTGACATCCTATAAGTACCTGGGTGTTCATCTGAACAATAAACTAGGCTGGTCACACAATACTGACGCACTCTACAAGAAGGGACAGCACAGGCTGTTCCTACTGAAGAGACTCAGGTCTTTTGGTGTACAAGGGGCACTGCTGAAGACATTCTATGACACGGTGGTGGCATCAGCCATCACTTTTGGAGTGGTCTGCTGGGGCAGTGGCATTACAGCAGCCGATAGGAAGAGACTGAACAAACGAAGAAAGCTAGCTCTGTCCTGGGGCAGCGCCTTGACCCAGTGGAGGAAATGGGAGAGAAAAGGATGGTGGCTAAACTGTCATCTCTGCTGGAGTCCGAGTTCCACCCTATGCAGGACATACTGAATGCACTGAGGAGCTCATTTAGCAGCAGACTACATCATCCTAGGTGCACAACCGAGAGGTTTCGCAGGTCCTTCCTACCTACGGCTGTCAGACTGTACAACCTAAGCAGGGCTGCTCGCAGAGATAGCAAAAAGACGTGACAACCTAATAGTATTGAATGCAAAAGAAGCAATAGACTTACACAATGGTCCCCTCCGGTATACAACTAGGAAAATACCGGTCGCTATGGAGGGTGAGAATATGTATGGATACATAATCATACCATGTAGGATAACTAAGCAGACGGTTGTGCTGTGTCATTCCATCTAGCTACAATGCTCCGCACTGTGTGTGTTTATATATTTATATATTTATTCCATCTAGCAACAATGCTCCACGCTGTGTGTTTATATATTTACATATTTATTCCATCTAGCTACAATGCTCCGCACTGTGTTTATATATATATTTATATATTTATTCCATCTAGCAACAATGCTCCACACTGTGTGTTTATATATTTACATATTTTTTCCATCTAGCTACAATGCTCCGCACTGTGTGTGTTTATATATCTACATATTTATTCCATCTAGCTACAATGCTCCGCACTGTGTGTTTATATATTCACATATTCATTCCATCTAGCTACAATACTCCGCACTGTGTGTTTATATACTCATATTTATTCCATCCAGCTACAATGCTTCGCATTGTGTTTATATATTTATATACCTATCCCATCTAGCTACAATGCTCCGCACTGTGTGTCTGTATATATATATATATATATATATATATATATATATATATATATATATATATATATATATACACACACTACCGTTCAAAAGTTTGGGGTCACCCAGACAATTATTTTGTGTTTTCCATGAAAAGTCACACTTATTTACCACCATGAGTTGTAAAATGAATAGAAAATATAGTCAAGACATTGACAAGGTTAGAAATAATGATTTGTATTTGAAATAATAATTTTTTCCTTCAAACTTTGCTTTCGTCAAAGAATCCTCCATTTGCAGCAATTACAGCATTGCAGACCTAACATGATTGTGCAAGGGTTTTCTAATCATCCATTAGCCTTCTGACGCAATGAGCAAACACACTGTACCATTAGAACACTGGAGTGATAGTTGGTGGAAATGGGCCTCTATACACCTATGTAGATATTGCACCAAAAACCAGACATTTGCAGCTAGAATAGTGATTTACCACATTAGCAATGTATAGAGTGTATTTCTGATTAGTTTAAAGTTACCTTCATTGAAAAAAGTGCTTTTCTTTCAAAAATAAGGAAATTTCTAAGTGACCCCAAACTTTTGAACGGTAGTGTATATACATTTATATTTATATGTACATATGTATACTCGCTGCTCTTGTTTTTTCTCTTGCCTTCTGATTGTTGCTCTGAGTGTTGCTATCCCTGTGCTGTTGCAATCCTGGAATTTCCCCATTGTGGGACTAATAAAGGCTTATCTTATCTTATCTTATGAAGGTAGATGTTTACCTATTCTTATAACACAGGGAGCGTGAGGCTCATTGAATTCACCTGCCGGTACCTGGAGTGCCATTTGACTGGAGGACAATTGCCGGTATATCGTCAATATAAGATAAATTGCCACGGAATAAAAGCGAAATTACGGTGGAATAATCAATAACAGTTTCTGGATGTAGGACAGAAAGCTGAAATGACCGGGACAGGACAAAATAACCACTAGAATGCCGCTAAAGGACGCCGCTTTGCCAGAGGTAAGTGACGAATGTCTTTGTTTGTTTGTATGCAAATTAGATGCATAAATTCACTCCTATCTGAAACTTTGGGTCATATTCTACGTCTTTCTAATTGACAGTAAGCCATTATCTCTTACCACTTTAAAGTTATAGCCTTGGAAAGTTCTGACATCTGATCTGACTAGTTTCTTGAAAAAAATCTTTACCACTGTTGACCACTAGGGGTTATGTCGCAGTTTGGCGACAGTCACAAGCAACCGGTTAACAAGATGTGCTCACTGTCTTTTGTTCTCTCCCAGCCCAATCCTAGCTCAGTGAATCACACCTTCTCCCCCTCTTCTTTCATTGTTAGGTAATCATAGTAACAAAGCAGTGCAGTCACTCACTGATTCGTTGAGAGATTCCAAGCTCTTCCCATCCAGCGTAGCGAGAGGGAAGTTTAAGCTGAGAATATGCACAAGACCACTCTCTTCTGTTTCTGGCTCTCCGTGTGTCAACACTTTTTCTCTTTTTGCTCTTCTGCTTCTCTTAAGCTTTCTGCCCGGGCGATTGCCTTGCGTTTTCTAGTTACTGTTTTGTAAATTTTTTGAAGCTCACATTTTTCTGTAGAGTTTGCCTTTGTTAGATCTAGGGATTAAAGCCTGAGTAGTTTTTTGTTTTTTTTAGAATAAGTTCTAGATAAGTCTAGTTTCACCACCGATCAGCAAGAGACTGTGCATATTAGTGTTGTATCCAGACCAGCTGCCCTTAGCCAGCGTATTGGCGGGTCGAGACCCAGGACTGGATGTCCCCACTCTCCCTGAAGCAAGCCAACCAGGGCGCCAAGCCCACCCTGAGTGACCTAGGAGCGAGCCCATACGGATTTTGCAGACCAAAATCCCAACGAGGCCTCAAGGATGACCACTTTCCCTCAGCCTAAAACGACCTTTGCCTGGGCTTTATATCTACAGTAGGCACTCACCTTTTTAACCTCATCTGTTGGGGTAGTTGCACTGGCTTAAATTTGTTCCATCAGAAGAGCAGCTGCAAGCCCCATTGATCAACCCCGACGGTGCTTGGTCTCAGATACACTCCCGATCCTGTGCATACTCTCTCCCCCTCTCTTTCTTTACATCCATTAGAATCCAAATTCTACACAAATTTTTTTTAAATACTTTTCATTAGAACTGTGTAAATTTTTTTTTTTTTTTAGCCTCAGAGAGTGACTGCACCAAGCTAATCTTTAAGTACCAGAGCTTAATCATGATGATAATGTGGTGACCTTAGGTGTATGATACAGTGTATCCGGAAAGTATTCACAGCGCTTCATTTTTTTCCCCACATTTTGTTATGTTACAGCTTTACTCCAAAAGGGATTAAATTCATTTTTTCCTCAAAATTCTGCACACAGTACCCCATAATGACAATGTGAAAAAAGTTGTTGTTTTTTTAATTTTTGCAAATTTATTAAAAATAAAAAACTGAGTTATCACATGTACATAGGTATTCACAGCCTTTTCTCAATACTTTGTTGATGCACCTTTGGCAGCAATTACAGCCTCAAATCTTTTTGAATATGATGCCACAAGCTTGGCACACCTATCTTTGGGCAGTTTCGTCCATTTCTTTTTGCAGCACCTCTCAAGCTCCATCTAGTATGATGGGAAGCGTTGGTGCACAGCCATTTTCAGATCTCTCCAGAGATGTTCAACTGGATTCAAGTCTGGGCTCTGGCTGGGCCACTCAAGGACATTCACAGAGTTGTCCTGAAGTCACTTCTTTGATATATTGGCTGTGTGCTTAGGGTTGTTGTCCTGCTGAAAGATGGACCGTCACCCCAGTCTGAGGTCAAGAGCGCTGTGGAGCAGGTTTTCATCCAGGATGTCTCTGTACATTGCTGCATTCATCTTTTCCTCTGTCCTGACTAGTCTCCTGGTTCCTGCCACTGAAAAACATCCCCACAGCATGATGGTGCCACCACCATTGGCGTGGTTATGAACGGTGCTTGGTTTCCTCCAAACATGACGTCTGGCATTCACGCCAAAGAGTTCAATCTTTGTCTCATCAGACCAATTTTGTTTCTCATGGTCTGAGACTCCTTCAGGTGCCTTTTGGCAAATTCCAGGTGGGCTGCAATGTGCCTTTTACTAAGGAGTGGCTTACATCTCCACTCCTTAGTAAAGAAGGAATGGAGATGTAAGCCCCCGATCGCTCAGTTTAGATGGCCGGCCAGCTCTAGCAAGAGTCCCAGTGGTTCCGAACTTCTCCCATTTATGGATGACGGAGGCCATTGTGCTCATTGGGACCTTCAAAGCAGTAGCAATTTTTCTGTAATTCCCCAGATTTGTGCCTCGAGACAATCCTATCTTGGAGGTCTACAGACAATTCCTTTGACTTCATGCTTGGTTTGTGCTCTGACATGCACTGTCAACTGTGAGACCTTATATAGACAGGTGTGTGCCTTTCCAAATCATGTCCAATCAACTGAATTTACCACAGGTGGACTCCAATTAAGCTGTAGAAACATTTCAAGGATGATCAGTGGAAAAAGAATGAACCTGAGCTCAATTTTGAGCTTCATGGCAAAGGCTGTGAATACTTATGTACATGCGATTTCTTAGTTTTTTATTTTTAATAAATTTGCAAAAACCTCAAAAAAACTTTTTTTGACATCATTATGGGGTATTGTGTGTAGAATTTTGAAGGAAAAATTAATTTATTCCCTTTTGCACTAAGGCTGTAACATAAAATGTGGAAAAAGTGATGTGCTGTGAATACTTTCCAGAAGCACTATTTGTTTATATTTCATACGATCAAGTAACCCCAATTACTGCCATGTTTTATTCTGCTGACCTTAAATGCTGATGTTTGTGCCACTTCTTTGATGTCTTAATAAAGAGGGGTTTATTAAAGCTAGAAGGTTGTGATTTCTTCTTGTCCATTATTTTAACAACTCAGTGTCAAAAATTCTGCCTCCAGATTATGAGACTGATTAAATATTGCCAATGAAATTATTAACTAAGTCTTAATTTACTAATTACCAAATTCTTGAGCTTAAGTCTTTGTCCATAAGAGTTTCCGCCTCTATAAAATGTGGATGGTACCCCAACTAGTGTTACAAACTAGGTATTACAACTATCTTCCAAACTGCCTAATGTGTGTTTATTAGTACTCATTAGTATTAGTATTTAGTATCAAGGCATGCTTAGGAGTCCTAATCGCTTAACTGTGTGTTGGTGTGTGTGTTATTAGCATCCATTAGTATTAGGATTGAGTTATTGTGTTACTACCTTATTAGTATTGTTGTGTACCTATTACCTTGGCATTCGTTCAGAGATCAAAGTAAGAATTTCATTGCTCAGGAAATGTAGCATTTCTTAACTGTGCACATGATAATAAAGCCTTTGAATTTTGAATCTTATTAATAAACTTTAAACTTAGTTTAATAATTATTAATAATTATATTTACAAATTGTAGGACTCAACGCTACACCATAGTCAGAGGTCAGGATCCCAAGCTGAACCTGTATACCAGGTTTGGTGGCCCTAGCTTTACTTGTTTTATAGTAATAGTAAATGTAGCATTTACCATAGTGCAACTGCAATGTTAACTTTGAACTTTGACCCCTTAACCCCAAACCCATAGTGAGGTGAAGGTGTAAGCCGTCCAAGATGTGTATTAAATCCAACCGTATTGATTTGAAAAGCCTACATCATTTCTTTCAGTAGTTATTGCATTTAGAAGATTTAGGGGAAAATGTGATCTCTGACCTTTGACGGCAAGGTCATCCGATGAGAGTGAAATTGTAATAGGCACATCATCAGAGTATATCAAACCATGGTACCAAGTTTCAAAACAATCGGAACAAAACTGTACGGGGAGTTGATTTCACAAAACACTTACTGTCTATGAAGTGAGGTGAAGTAAGAGGTCATAGGTCAGGGGCTACAACTCCTGCAAAAATCATCCGATCAGAACCAAACTGCAATATGCCCATCCTCAGTGTATATCAAATCTTGGTTCCAAGTTTCAAAATAATTGAAACAAAACTGTAGAAGGAGTTGATTTCACAAAAGTGAAACGGACGGACGGACTGACCCTTAACATAATCCTTCTTCGGCCTTTGCTGATAAAAAAAATAATGATATACACTACCGTTCAAAAGTTTGGGGTCACTTAGAAATTTCCTTATTTTTGAAAGAAAAGCACTGTTTTTTTCAATGAAGATAACTTTAAACTAATCAGAAATACACTCTAATATCTAATATACATTGCTAATGTGGTAAATGACTATTCTAGCTGCAAATGTCTGGTTTTTGGTGCAATATCTACAGAGGTGTATAGAGGCCCATTTCCAGCAACTATCACTCCAGTGTTCTAATGGTACAATGTGTTTGCTCATTGCGTCAGAAGGCTAATGGATGATTAGAAAACCCTTGGGCAATCATGTTAGCACAGCTGAAAACAGTTTAACTGGTTAGAGAAGCTATAAAACTGACCTTCCTTTGAGCAGGTTGAGTATCTGGAAAAAAATTATTATTTCAAATACAAATCATTATTTCTAACCTTGTCAATGTCTTGACTATATTTTCTATTCATTTTACAACTCATGGTGGTAAATAAGTGTGACTTTTCATGGAAAACACAAAATAATTGTCTGGGTGACCCCAACCTGGATTTATTCTACGCAAACACTAAGGAGGCGTACACCTCATCACAACTCCCCCCACTCGGGAGATTGGATCACAACTTGGTTCATCTCCGGCCGGTGTACAAACCCCTAGTGCACAGACAACCTCCGGCCATGCACACTGTGGAGTTATGGTCTGAGGAGACAATGGACACCCTAAAGGGCTGTTTTGAAGCCACCGCCTGGAAGCAGCTCTGCGATCCACATGGTGAGGACATCGATGGCCTCATTCACACCTTCACGGGCTACCTCAGCTTCTGTGTGGACAAATCCGTTCCCACCAAGACCATACGGCGTCACTCAAACAACAAACCCTGGATCAACCCTGAGATAAAAACACTTCTGAGAGAGAAGAAGAGGATCTTCAGGTCAGGGAACAGGGAGATGCTGAAGTCCGTACAGAGGGAGCTGAGGAGAAAGATCAGAGAAGGCAAGGACAGCTTCAGGAAGAAGATGGAGGACAAGCTGCAACAGAGCGACATCAGCGGGGTCTGGAGAAACCTCAAAACCATCTCGGGGCTCCAGAATACCTCCCCCCAGGCCACAGGGGGCAGGGAGTGGGCGAACAACCTGAATCTGTTTTTCAATAGATTTGACCAACCACCCTCCCCCCTGACTGCACAACAACCACTGCTGCCTCTAAAGAAATCAAGTCCTGCTGCCCACTCCCCACTCCACCAACACCCCCCCACTCCCAACACACAGCCCCCCATCCTGACCCTGACCAGGACCCAGGTGAGGACGGAGCTGAGGAAGATCAAGGCGAGGAAGGCGCCGGGACCGGACGGCATCAGCGCAAAGCTCCTCAAGTCCTGTGCAGACCAGCTGTGTGGGATTGTGACGTATATCTTCAACATGAGCCTGAAACTGGGGAGGGTACCACAGCTGTGGAAAACATCTTGTGTGGTACCTGTACCAAAAACTTCCCACCCCAAAGACCTGAACAGCTACAGACCGGTGGCCTTGACGTCCCACTTGATGAAGACCCTGGAGAGACTGCTCCTTGCTCACCTCCGCCCCCTGGTGGAACCAGCGATGGATCCACTCCAGTTCGCCTACCAGCATGGCATTGGGGTGGAGGATGCGGTGATCGTCCTCCTTCACCGTTCTCTGTCCCACCTGGAGAAGCCCGGGAATATGGTGAGGATCATGTTCTTTGACTTCTCCAGTGCTTTCAACACCATCCAACCGATGATCCTGAAGGACAAGCTGCTGCGCGCAGGGGTGGACCAGCACCTGTCATCATGGATCCTGGACTACCTCACGAACCGGCCTCAGTTTGTGAGAACCCGGGACTGTGTGTCCGACACGATCATCAGTAGCACGGGGGCCCCCCAGGGAACGGTGCTGGCTCCCTTCCTGTTCACTCTTTATACTGCGGACTTCTCACACAACACAACACACTGCCATCTACAGAAGTTCTCTGATGACTCTGCGATCGTTGGCCTCATCTCCAATGGAGATGAAGCTGAGTACAGAGGGCTTATCCAGGACTTCGTGGACTGGTGCCATCGGAACTGCCTCCAGATCAACGCGAGGAAAACTAAGGAGCTGGTGGTGGACTGCCGCAGGCATGGGCAGCCCCTCACAGTACCAGTAAATATACAGGGAACAGACATCGAGATGGTGACATCCTATAAGTACCTGGGTATTCATCTGAACAATAAACTAGACTGGTCACACAATACTGATGCACTCTACAAGAAGGGACAGCGCAGGCTGTTCCTGCTGAGGAGACTCAGGTCTTTTGGTGTACAAGGGGCGCTGCTGAAGTCATTCTATGACACGGTGGTGGCATCAGCCATCACTTTTGGAGTGGTCTGCTGGGGCAGTGGCATTACTGCAGCCGATAGGAAGAGACTGAACAAACTGATTAAGAAAGCTAGCTCTGTCCTGGGGCAGCGCCTTGATCCGATGGAGGAGATAGGAGAGAGAAGGACGGTGGCTAAACTGTCATCTCTGCTGGAGTCCGAGTTCCACCCTATGCAGGACATACTGAATGCACTGAGGAGCTCATTTAGCAGCAGACTACATCATCCCAGGTGCACAACCGAGAGGTTTCGTAGGTCCTTCCTACCAACGGCTGTCAGACTGTACAACCTAAGCAGGGCTGCTCGCAGAGATAGCAAAAAGACGTAACAAACTAATAGTTTTTTGAATGCAAAAGATGCAATAGACTTACACAATGGTCCCCTCCGGCATACAACTAGGAACATACCGGTCGCTATGGAGGGTGAGAATATGTATGGGCACATAATCATACCATGTAGGATAACTAAGTAGACGGTTATGCTGTTTCATTCCATCTAGCAACAATGCTCTGCACTGTGTGTGTTTATATATTTGCATATTTATTCCATCTAGCTACAATGCTCAGCACTGGGTGTGTTTATATATTTATATATCTACATATTATTCCATCTAGCTACATTGCTCCGCACTGTGTGTGTTTATATACTTGCATATTTATTCCACCTAGCTGCAATGCTCCGTACTGTGGGTGTTTATATATTTACATATTTATTCCATCTAGCTACAATGCTCTGCACTGTGTGTTCATATATTCATATATTTATTCCATCCAGCTACAATGCTCTGCACTGTGTGTCTGTGTGTGTGTGTATATATATATATTTTATAGTAATACGTACATATGTTTATTAGCTGCTCTTGCTTGCTTGTTTTTTTTCTTGCCTTCTGATTGTTGCTCTGAGTGTTGCTATCCCTGTGCTGTTGCAATCCTGGAATTTCCCCGTTGTGGGACTAATAAAGGCTTATCTTATCTTATCTTATCTTATCTTATCTTAACCTTCTGAACGGTAGTGTATAAGATTAAATTTATTTTTATTTAACTTTTTTTTCCGGTTCCGGTTCCGCCGGACCGGTGGCGCCACACGAGTTGGCTGCCCGTTGCAACAGCCTTTTTTTTATCTTCCTTCTTCTTTCTACACCTTTCACTCTATATATATATCACGGACACACAGATCGCCTCAAAGGTCTCCCGAGTCGGCGGACGGCGCCACTGTTTACAGCAGGAGACGTTACAGCAGGAAGAGCTAGTGCTAGCTAGCACTCAACCGCCACCCGGGCTAACGGTGAAACTCGACATACCGGGAACTGTAGCGAAAACGACGCGGGTGCCGGGCTGGAGTTTAGGCGGCGTGCAAGAAATATAAGACAGAATAATATAGAGCGATGGCAAGAACCAAGCAGACCGCCCGTAAAATCTACTGGAGGAAAAAGCCCCCCAGGAAGCAGCTAGCCACCAAGGCTGCTCGGAAAAGTGCTCCGGCCACCGGCGGAGTGAAGAAGCCTCACCGTCACAGGCCCGTGGCTCTGAGAGAGATCCGTCGCTACCAGAAATCCACGGAGCTGCTCATCCGTAAGCTGCCCATCCAGCGCCTGGTGAGGGAGATCGCTCAGGACTTCAAGACCGACCTGCGCTTCTTGAGCTTCGCCGTCATGGCTCTGCAGGAGGCCAGCGAGGTCTACCTGGTGGGTCTCTTCTTCGCTAAGAGGGTCACCATCATGCCCAAAGACATCCAGCTGGCCCGCCGCATCCGCGGAGAGAGAGCTTAGACTTTCTGCTGCACATTCACCAACCATAATGCTCCGCACTGTGTGTCTATATATATATACAGTATATATTTATAGTAATATGTACATATGTTTACTAGCTGTTCTTGTTTTTTCTTGCCTTCTGATTGTTGCTCTGAGTGTTGCTATCCCTGTGCTGTTGCAATCCTGGAATTTCCCCATTGTGGGACTAATAAAGGCTTATCTTATCTTATCTTATTTATGCAGGGGAATTCCACTGCCAGGCAAACTCTCTTTTTCAGTGGGGTTAATGAGAGTGGGGAAAACACTGCTATGTCACGTTATTTTAAATAACATGTTAATTTGAAGACAATTCGAAGGCACTTTTTTCCTGCCCACTGTATTTTTCAAATTAAGTAGCAGGGATAGGTATAATCTCCTTCTTGGATCGCCACCTTATCACCGTGGTGGTGGGGGGTTGCATGTCCTAATGATCTCAGGAGCTATCTTGTCAGAGGCAGCTTGCTCCTGGTAGGATCTCCCAAGGCAAACTGGTCCTGGGTGAAGGGACCAGTGTATAGGCTTTTCTATTAGTACTTTGTACCTGGTACCAGGTACTTTTTTCTTGCCTAAAGCGAGTAGAGTCAGAAGTGAGTAGGGCTGAGTGGGTACTAATGGAAAAGGGGCTGGTCCAGTTAATCCCCATGAAGAAGTTACAAGGATCCATTGTGCCCCACCCATTTTGGGGTTGCCGGTACTTGTGGGTAAGCAACTGTCTATAGAACCCGGCAGGGCTCAGCTGGAATGGGAAAACGCTGCTATGTCATCTGCGCTATCTACAGTGCATATTCATGCAATGATTCAAGAAATCTTAAGTAATTTCAGTATGTAAGTGCAATGGTGCAAGCCCAAGCCAAACTGTGATCCACAACCTCTCAGATGGCAATACATCAAAAACTGTCACTCATCAATAGCTGGTGTAACCACATAGACAAGGAATTCATTTTTGTGACTTCTGTCAAGCACAACAAAGAGTTCTGAAATCAGACCGTCAATGATGGAGTAGCTCATTCTGGCCTGACCTTGAGCTCAACCTGGATGAAGACCCACCCGAGGATCATTGTGCATGAATTTGCTGAACCATAATGTAGCAAGTCTGGTGACCCTAGGGACCTTACACGTTCTACAGTAAGAGGGCACAGGGAATACTAACACTGACCTTTGACCTTTTGAGCCCCAACTCGTAGTCAAAGGACATGGTCTTAGGGTGAACCTGCGTACCAAGTTTAGTGACCCTAGTGTTCTTTGTTGTTCAGATATAGTTTACATGCCATTTTGACATTGACCTTGTGATTAAAAACAAAAGCACTCCGAGGTGAGTGCAATATCCCCCACCTCCATTTTCTTTGAAGAGCCCAATACTTACTGACGGAGAGCAGTTTTCAACTTTTCAATATAATTACTGTGGCAGAACCAAATTATGATAAGCCCATCATACACGAATATGCAACAAAGTATTTAACTCACAGTTATAGATCAGGATCCCAAGGTGAACCTGTGTAGCAAGTATGGGGACCCTAGAGAGCTTTACACCTTCCATAGTAAAAGATCATAGGGAGTGCCAACCTTGACCTTTGACCTTTTGACCCCAAACCTGTAGTTAGAGGTCATGGTCTCAGATTGAACCTGTGTATCATGTTTGGTGACCCTAGTTTTCTTTGTTGTTGAGATATAGTTTATAAGGGGGTGCTGCTGAGCCGATGAGGATGTAAGACGTGCCTTGCAGCAGCTCCGCCAGATTTGTGACTTTTTTCCTTTTTTTGCACCAAAATGCATACATTCATCTGCTCCTTCTTGTAATAGTTTTCAATTTAACTTTGAGTTATTATCTAAAGCAATATCGATGGCAGCATGGACCAAATCCGATGCTAAAACAGGCCGTGCTAGGCCTCCACCATCTCTTGACTGACCCCGGCGGCCAACGTGAAAGCCAAGATGCTAATGGTGCTCTGTTGCTACAAATGAAAACAGATGTTGGACGAAATGTGATCAGACATTATCACTAAATTCAACACTACTGTATCTGAGACAGTTAAAAGGGAAATTATGGCTGCATTAACACGTCTGGAAAACAAAATCATCTCGCATGGCGATACGATAGCTGACCTCAAACGCTCGGCTGACGAGCATGATGCTAAAATAACTGAGCTGCAAGCTAACGTTAGCACAGTAACTACCCTGGTGGATTCTCTTTCTAAAAAATGTGAGGACCTGGAAGGACGGTCAAGATGGAATAACATCCGCCTGACAGGTGTACCAGAGGGCTTGGAAGGAGCTCAACCCACCAAATTTACTGCAAAGCTCTTACAAGACCTGCTTGGGCTGGATTCTGATTAGGGCCCACCAAATCCTGTGCCCCAGACCAGGAGACAGAGAGCCTCCTCGTCCCTTTGTCATTCGGGTTAATTTGTTCCAGGTTCATAACCAGAGCCTTCGCCGAGCCAGTGAATTCAAACATCTTTCCTACATGGGTTAAGAAGATTTCTATTTTTCCCGACTTCACCCCGACTGTGGCTAAAAAATGAGCAGCGTTTGCTAAGGTAAAGAAGAAACTTCACTCTTGTCCGAATGTTAAGTTTGGTCTAATCTACCAAGCTACACTAAGAGTCACTCTTCCCACCGGCCAGACCTACCGGCTTGACGATCCGGTTGCTGCAGCGGACTTCATTGACAAAAACATTAAAAAAGCTGTTAATCCAGATTTGATTTAGCCATCGTGCTAATTTGCTAGCCAGCAGCTACAACTACAGTTCCCATGATTCCAGGATTACTCAGGATCAATACCAGCAGTATGTCAGTGATGGTGATTTGAATATATAGCTGCCTTTCTGTTTATGAGAGACTATTTGCCCGTTTTACTCCTACATTGGATCCTTAGCTTTTTTTTTTGGTATTATTTGGTAATTTGTTCCTTTTTGAACTGATGACAGTTTTCTACTCATCCATATAGACCATTTTGTCTGAGCTGTTAACTAATTACGTATATATATATATATATATATATATATATATATATAGTGGGGGAAAAAAGTATTTAGTCAGCCACCAATTGTGCAAGTTCTCCCACTTAAAAGATGAGAGAGGTCTCCAATTTTCATCACAGGTATACCTCAACTATGAGAGACAAAATGAGAACAAAAAAAATCTAGAAAATCACACTGAAGGATTTTTAATGAATTAATTGCTAAATTCCTCAGTAAAATAAGTATTTGGTCACCTACAAACAAGCAACATTTCTGGCTCTCACAGACCTGTAACTTCTTCTTTAACCTCTTGCGCTCCGTTGTACCGTGGACGGGCAAGTCTCTGCGTCCTAGAGCACACGAGGGTGCTCTCATGCGCTCTAGGACGCATGATGGAGATTGTGATGTAGGTGGTGTATGGCGTCCAAACGCGCACTGAAAATAAAAGCTGCAGACACAGCCGCGAACAGATTAGTTCATCTGATTGACCTCTCATTCGACTAATAAGAGCCTTGAATTGGGTTTCTGAAACCTTGAAGAACCAATGACTGAAAACCTAGCCAGAAGGACCCGCCTACCAAGGCTGTGAATGCAGTGAGCCAATTGAAGCAGAGAAGTTCGCGAGCTGTTTTTTTTAAGGCTGGGTGAAGACTGACTGCTGGAGCGGATCAAAAAAGGACCCGCAGGAAGAACCCCACAGACCCAGCAGCACGGAGACCATCCACAAATGCAACCTGTGTGACAGGGAGTGCCATTCGCACACCGGCATGTTCGGCCACAGGCGGTGCTTATTTTGTTTTGGTTCCAGCAGAGAAGACGTTATGATTTCTTCCACGGTCATAGACCGACGGAGGCTGACGACGAAGGCTGAGTGACACACACGCCTTCGCCAGTCTTTTTTAATTACTACTGTTATTTGTTTTGAAAAATCGTTCGCCAAAAACCGCAATCATGGAAGCACAAAACCGCAATAATGGAATTATGTTTTGATCGGGTCGCAAGACCAGAACCACGAGCGGACCAGCGTCGCGTTCGTCTGACAATGGGGAAGAGAAGTTCGCCAGGACGCTGCTGTGAAGAGGTAAGGTGTTATAAGCCGCGGTGACTGAGCAGCTGTCCCACATCCCACATGAGGCTAATCCGTCATGTAGTGATGGCCGATGTCCATCCTCTGTAGCGGGGGGGGGGGGGGAGACAACCCCCCCCCCCCCACACACACACACAGACACAGCCCTGAGTGTCACCTTTCATTAGAGCCCAGAATGAAGCTTCTACATTGAATCAATCAAAAGTTACAGATGTTTTTCCAAACTGTGCCATTTGGCACAATTTGGCACAGTTCCAAAACGCCTGGGAACAGCCTGAGGAAAAAGCTGTGTAATATATTCATTTTTTGTGGTATTGTTACCAAATTTGGACCTCAGCTGGATAACACTTGGTTCTACATTTCTGTTGCATTTTCCAGCCCGGATCTGAAGCTGTGTGTTATTTGCAAGCATTTGTATCCAAAAAAACACCCAGGCCAAATTTATTTTCTTCAAGTTCACTATGTTTAGATGACTGTAACTCAGTGGCCGGAGCACTTAGAGAGATTATGACTGTTTTGCCAAAAAATTCAAAGTGTTTTCTTTTAAATGAGACCAACCTCATGAAGATGCTGCAAAGGGTTGAAGAACAGCTTTCAATTTACTTTGGGCACATTATTTTTTGGCGTTTTTAGGAAAATTGACAGGAGTGCAGGGGGTTAAGAGGCTCTTCTGTCCTCCACTCGTTACCTGTATTAATGGCACCTGTTTGAACTTGTTATCAGTATAAAAGACACCTGTCCACAACCTCAAACAGTCAGACTCCAAACTCCACTATGGCCAAGACCAAAGAGCTGTCAAAGGACACCAGAAACAAAATTGTAGACCTGCACCAGGCTGGGAAGACTGAATCTGCAATAGGTAAGCAGCTTGGTGTGAAGAAATCAACTGTGGGAGCAATTATTAGAAAATGGAAGACATACAAGACCACTGATAATCTCCCTCCATCTGGGGCTCCACGCAAGATCTCACCCCGTGGGGTCAAAATGATCACGAGAACAGTGAGCAAAAATCCCAGAACCACACAGGGGGACCTAGTGAATGACCTGAAGAGAGCTGGGACCAAAGTAACAAAGGCTACATCAGAAACACACTACGCCACCAGGGACTCAAATCCTGCAGTGCCAGACGTGTCCCCCTGCTTAAGCCAGTACATGTCCAGGCCCGTCTGAAGTTTGCTAGAGAGCATTTGGATGATCCAGAAGAGGATTGGGAGAATGTCATATGGTCAGATGAAACCAAAATAGAACTTTTTGGTAAAAACTCAACTTGTCGTGTTTGGAGGAGAAAGAACACCATACCTACTGTGAAGCATGGGGGTGGAAACATCACACTTTGGGGCTGTTTTTCTGCAAAGGGACCAGGACGACTGATCTGTGTAAAGGAAAGAATGAATGGGGCCATGTATCGTGAAATTTTGAGTGAAAACCTCCTTCCATCAGCAAGGGCATTGAAGATGAAACGTGGCTGGGTCTTTCAGCATGACAATGATCCCAAACACACTGCCCGGGCAACGAAGGAGTGACTTCGTAAGAAGCATTTCAAGGTCCTGGAGTGGCCTAGCCAGTCTCCAGATCTCAACCTCATAGAAAATCTCTGGAGGGAGTTGAAAGTCTGTGTTGCCCAGCGACAGCCCCAAAACATCACTGCTCTAGAGGAGATCTGCATGGAGGAATGGGTCAAAATACCAGCAACAGTGTGTGAAAACCTTGTGAAAACTTACAGAAAACGTTTGACCTCTGTCACTGCCAACAAAGGGTATATAACAAAGTATTGAGATGAACTTTTGTTATTGACCAAATACTTATTTTACTGAGGAATTTACCAATTAATTCATTAAAAATCCTTCAATGTGATTTTTTTTAAAAAATTTTTCTCTTATTTTGTCTCTCATAGTTGAGGTATACCTATGATGAAAATTGGAGACCTCCCTCATCTTTTAAGTGGGAAAACTTGCACAATTGGTGGCTGACTAAATACTTTTTTACCCCACGGTATATATTACATTTGGTGCACTTTATTTTTGATTGTACTTAGTCACATTTCTGTGATTTGCATGTAGTTCCCCAGTGTAAGCGGAACATGATATCTAGGCCAACTTTTGGCGTGATAGTTATTTTGTTCTGGTGAGGGGTGGGTGGATGGGTGGGAGAATGTCAAGGTGTGTATCTCAGTAGGGGAGATGCTTCTACTACGTTTTGGGGTCTTTTCTTTTTTTTTGCCTTTTTGTTTTCTCAGCTAGCCACCGTTATTTTCAACATACCTCTTCTAGCTTTTTTCCACTAGTTTTATTCAGTGTCAGTGGGTCACTAATTACTCAGCACTGTTGGGTAGGGAGAATATTAAGTTTATAAGCTTTCACTGTAAAGGACTAAACAATCCAATTAAGCGCAGTAAGGTTTTACACCGTTTTCAACATCTTGGTGCTCAGGTAGTTTTTTTTACAGGAGACGCACCTCAGAATCTCTGACCATCAAAAGCTGAAGAAAAACTGAGTGGGACAAGTTTATCATTCTTCCTTTTCGGACAAATCTAAACATACAGCCATTCTGTTTCACAAATCTATTTCATTTTCACATTCTGGCACTGTGTCTGATCCAAACGGAGGTTTGTTGTGGTCACAGGTAATATCTTTGGTACTCCTGTCATCCTAGCCAATGTCTATGCTCCCAATAATGATGACTATTCTTTTTTTAAACACTTGTTCTCTTTGATTCCAGATATGTCCTCACACTTTCTGGTACTGGGGGGGGGGGGGGCGCTTTAATTGCTGGATTGATCCCCAGTTGGACTGCTCTTATTCAAAAATTTGTAACCCTTCCAAATCAGGGTCACAGGGTGAACCTGTGTACCAAGATTGGTGCCCCTAACTTTACTCACTGTACAGTAATAAGGCATAGAGAATGTTAACCACTGGAGTGGTGGCCTAGAGGCAGAGCATCACACACCGGGAGGTCGGAGTTCAAGTCCCGGCTGGGTCATGCCAAAGACCATATAAAAATGGAACTTCCTGTCGTCCAGCTTGGTGCTCAGTAAAAATTGAATGGAGGAGGGAAATGTGGGTGGCAGTGGCTCAGGAGGTAGGGTGGGTCGTCCAATAACCAGAGTTGGCGGTTTGAATCCCGCTCTCTCCAGCCATCCTGCCATTGTGTCCCTGAGCAGGACACTTTACAATGGGTATGAATGTGTATAAATGTTCGGGAGTGGTTGGAGAGGCCGTTGGCGTAGATCGGCAGACACGTTTCCGTCAGTCTGCCCCAGGGCAGCTGTGGCTACAGTAGTAGCTTACCACTATCAATGTCTGTCTGGAGTGGATGAATCATAGGCACACTGTAAGCACTTTGAGATATCACTTGACATGTAAAGCGCCATATAAATTTAATCCATTATTGTCAGAGGTCAGGATCCCAAGGTGAACCTGTGTACCAGGTTTGGTGGCCCTAGCTTTATGCATTGTACAGTAATAAGGCATCCATCCATCTTCTTCCGCTTAATCCTTTTTGGGTTGCGGGGGAGCTGGAGCCTATCCCAGCATCTTTGGGCTAGAGGCAGGGTACACCCTGGACAGATCGCCAGTCCATCGCAGGGCCAACGCAGAGAGACAGATAACCATTCACTCTCACAGTCACACCTAAGGACAATTTAGAATCCCCAGTTGATGCCAATTAACCTAACTTGCATGTTTTTGGGATGTGGGAAGAAACCGGAGAAATCCTGGCGTAAACCCACACAGACACGGGAAGAACATGCAAATGCCACACAGATCGCTGTTGGTCAGGGGCTGGGATCAAACCCAAGATTCCCCGGCCAAGGGTGAGTTGCTTGCTGCCACAGTGCTAACCACTCTGCCACCGCGTTGTCCAGTAATAAGGCATAAGAAATGTTAACCTTGACCTTTAACCTTTTGACCCCAAATCTATAGTCAGAGTTCAGGATCCTAAGGTGAACCTGTATACCAGGTTTGGTGGCCCCTGTTTTACTTGTTTTATTATTAGTAATAGTAAATGTAGCATTTGCCATACCACTACTACTACTACTATCACTACCACTACTACTACTACTAGTGCAAGGACACAGCAACAACATAATGTTATCCAATGCCTCCTTGGGTCCCATGATAAATATAATGTTTCCAGATCTCCCTATGGAGCATGGCAGTCCTAAGTTCTTGAGAGTCATGTATGCAGTGTTGTTATGTAATTGGCCTGTTCTCCACCCCTCCTTTTATTACCCTGTGTGGGTTCCCAAAGTATAAGTGGGTTGGCTGCCATATCATCATGTCTTGCACAATGTTCAGCCAGCTTCAGCCTTCTTTCTCGGACTCTGGTGGACACCCTAGGTAGGTCAGCATAAAGATCCACATTCCTCATGTGGTCTCTCCAAGATACATTTAGAGCAACCCTAAGCCTTCTGGTGTAGATACCATCTAAGGCCCTTTCCTGCTGTGAGGTCAATGTCCAGGTCTCTGCTCCACACAACAGTACAGACTCAACTGTTGCTGCAAACAGTCGACGCTTCAGGCTAACTTTGAGATTGGACTTCCATAGTTTTGTCATCCCGTGTAGTGCTTTCCAAGATAATGCTTGCCTGGTCTTTATGTCTTTCTTACTAAAAGCAATCCAGGATCCAAGATATTTGGAGTCTGAGTTGACCTCAAGTGTTTCACTAGTAAGGGTCTGGATATTAGCGGCATACTGTATGTGTTATAGGCTATGACCTTTGTCTGATCTTCTTTCATTCCCTCTCTTCAGCCTGTAGTAGATTGTTGGCTTTTTTCTACTGTATCAGAGCTCAAGGCAATATCGTCAGCAAAGTCCAAGTCAGTAATCATTACCGGTCCTACACGACTGCTTCAATCAGGCACCACTGTGAAGTCAAGCTCCTCTTCCCTGCTTGCAATGGCTATCCTCAGTGCATAGTCAAGGGCCACAACAAATAGAAAGGACGCAAGTGTGTCTCCCTGTAAAACCCCTGATGAAATTTCATAATAGTCAGTCTCTCCATCGGGTGAGCAGACCTTTGCCCGAGTTCTAGCAGAGGTTGCACCAATTGCTCTGACCACCTTCTCTGGAATACCATACGCATGTAGAATCTGAAAAAGCTTGGCTTGATGGACACTATCAAAAGCCTTTTTGAAGTCAATGAAGGTAATTACTGCAGTGAGGTTATTGTCTCTAAACACCCTCGAGCAATCTTAAGGCAAGGATTTGTCCAGCAATTGAGTGACCTTGTCTGAACCCATTTTGAGAGTTTTGTAGAAGGGGATCCAGTACAAGTTGCAGGTGGTTTAAGATCATTCTGTTATAGGTCTTGCCCACCACTGAGCTTAGACTTATCCCCCGATAGTTGTCAGCATTGGTAAGCTCCCCAGATTTGGGTACTGGAATGATGTTCATAGTTGACCACTGTTCTGGTATGCTTCCCATCTCATATGCATTGTTGATGAAAGCATTTACCATAGTGCAACTGCAATGTTAACTTTGAACCTTTGACCTCTTGACCCCAAACCCATAATTAGGTGAGGGTGTAAGTCGTTCAAGATGTGTATTAGATAAAACTACTGTATCAATTTGAAAAGCCTACATCATTTCTTTCAGTAGTTACTGTGTTTAGAAGATTTAGGGAAAAATCTGACCTGACCTTTGACCTCAAGGTCATCCAATGAGAGTGAAATTGTAATATCCGCATCATCAGAGTATATCAAACCATGGTACCAAGTTTCAAAACAGTCGGAACAAAACTGTAGGAGGAGTTGATTTCACAAGGCAGTTACTGTCTATGAAGTGAGATGAAACAGGAGGTCATAGGTCAGGGGCTACAATTCCTGCAAAAATCATCCAATCAGAACAAAATTGCAATATGCACATCCTCAGTGTATATCAACCTATGGTACCAAGTGTAAAAACAATCAGACCAAAACTGCAGGAGGAGTTGATGTCACAAAAGTGGGACGGACAGACGATGTCACGTCTGGCCCTCACGAGCCAGCATAAGACGCCACAAACCAGTTAAGTTGCACTTAGGTTTAGTTACGGTTCACGGCAAGGGTAGGACACAATAACTAGCCGCGTGGGCTGAGCAACACGATTATCCATTAGCATAACACTGATTGATGACGGCTCAGACGAGGAACGCTCGCTCACCGTCAGATAAGGTAAAGGCAAGGAACACGAACGATTACTACAATGATAAACACACTTACATCAGCGGAGAATCATGGATTAACACAAGGAGACGTTAACACGAGTGATGACACGAACGTTGACAAGAAAGCTTGACAGCAATGCTTGACAGGAATGTTGACGAGACAACCGCAAGATGCAGCTGCTGGCGCCGGCATTTAAAGCCGGCTCCTAACGACTGCAAATGCAGCACAGCTGCTCAGGCTCTGACAGCAGGGAACTCCCGGGCGTTTGACCAATCAGAGCCCGGGGAGCCAGAATGACAACACCGCTGTCAAAAGCCTGACAGGAATGATGTATAGCCCGAGCGTGGACAAAATAGCGCTCGGGATATGACAGGACCCCCCACCCCACCCCAGGGCAGGTGGATGGGGAAGCAGGCAGAGAGGACAGGATCAACCTCACAGAAAAAGAAGATACGAAAAATTACCACACAAATCACAATGACGACAAGGCAGGGGCAGAAAAACAAACGGGATAAATTCACAGGGGAGGGGGAGAGAGAAACAAAAACAAAAAAAAAACAAAGAAGACAAACTGTACAAGAACGCATATCACAAAGAAAAAACACCTTAACAATGTACAAATGTTGTAACAAAAACTGGATTACCGGACCGTTACAGAGGAAGAGAAAAAAAAAACAACTCAACTCCAGGATTGGCAGCAAACCAATGGAAAGACTCTCAATAGTTCAGAACAAAACACTGATGTAGCCGAACAGTGGCCTTGAGTGCACACGAACAAAAATGGGAAAATGAACATAAGCAAAAGACCCATAAAGTAATTCACCTTGGATACAAGAATGTCAGAACTAACGTTAGAAGTATATCCCAACA
Organism: Pholidichthys leucotaenia; assembly: GCA_020510985.1. Taxonomy (NCBI): domain Eukaryota; kingdom Metazoa; phylum Chordata; class Actinopteri; order Cichliformes; family Pholidichthyidae; genus Pholidichthys; species Pholidichthys leucotaenia. Next base: position 428,157,632 of record CM035836.1, on the reverse strand, counting down.
TAAGGTCACACCAACAAAAATGAAGCACAATTTACAAAATATGCACCTTTCAGTATCACAGCCATACAAAGGTTGTTAAAATACGATCCAGGTATAAATGATACATTTTAGAAATCAGCTGTTGGCACGCAATAAAAAGGAAGAGGAACATTTCAAACATTACAGTAGAACTATGTTTGAAACAGTATTGTTAACTGTTTGGATCCATAATTAAAATTGCATTAACAGTTATGTACTTCATGAAAAAGAGGTAATCAACTGTGTCAAAATCCATTAATCCTGAAAGCAAAAAAATAACATTTCTGGACTCTTCTTATTTTAATGAATAACATTGCTTCCCTATAAACACCATTTTGTGCATCTCTTGACTAAACACAGGACAAAGTTAATGTGGTCTCAGTTTTTCCTACTGCCTAAATGTAGCCCTTAATGCAAAGATAAAAAGGCAAACGGAAAAAAAAAAAAATCCCCAGCAAACAATTAGAAAATACAATGGGGGTGACTGTGAAATAAGGAGTGACCCCAGAAGGAAATTGAGACTTTAATATAAACGATGTTCAAAATAACTAAAGTAGACCCAAAAATTGAAGGACAGTGCTAATGAAATCAAATAAACTTGGTTGTCTTCTAAGCCAAAAGGTCAAACAAGAGAAAAAAGACTCAGTATATAAACAAGACTGAATGGGGAAAAAAAAAAAAACAAGAGGCCAAGTCACACATCAGAGTACCACATGAGATCCTGTCTGTGGAGTATTTCAGTCCAAAAAACCCCAAAACACAGAAATTACTGAGGGGCAAAGGAAGGGAAAAAAGCACACCAGGATGACAGTCACGATATACAGTTCAGGAGGCCTCCCAGCCCCCAGCATCCAGACCGCTAACAGGGGCAGCGGGACGTGTTCTGGCGGCCTACCCGAATCCCAGGCCGAGGATGACCATGCCTCCGGCGGCCGGACCAGGGCGCCAAATGAACAGTTCTGTATATTGGGAGGCTGGCCCCGGAAGCCAAACGGGAAGAACAGGCTTCCAGGTGGTCGACCCGCATCCACCTGCCAACCAGATGACTGGAGAGAGATCGGCAACGGTCTTCCAACAGCGGGGGAAAGCCAGGGAGAACCGGGCCAACTATGATTAATCCCCACGGTTCCAGATGCGGGGGAGGGAGAAACATGACAAGGGTAGGGAATTAATTTGGGGTTATTCAGCGGTGGATCTGCAGCACCATCTCCGGATCCCACCCAAACAGACGCTGGCAGGGCCGGACCCAATCCGGTAGGGAGTCCTGACTGGACTGACACTGCACCCACGGTGGGCCCGGATTGGGCCAGAACCCCTCCAGGGACAGACTCAGACTGAGCCGATGCTGCAGCCGCGTCGGACCCCGATTGGGTCAGAACTACCCCGGTGACGAACTCTAATTCAGCCGACGCTGCACCCGCATCGGACCTCGATTGGGGCTGAACCACTTTGACGACGAATTCTGATTGGGTTGACGCTGCACCCGCATCGGACCCCGATTGGGTCAGGGCCACACCAGTACCGACCTCCAACTCCGAACCCGGAACCTCCGACACAGCGATAGGGGTCTGCTCTGCACCAGCGATCTTGGGGGAGGGCTCAGAAGAAAAAGAAGAGCCGGGATCAGGAACACCGGCAATGTCAGAACCCAGCGAAACGAGCTCGGATGCAGTGGACGGCTGCACCCGGCTCGCCTCACCAAGAGACAGGCAAAAATGCTCAACAATGGAAAAAACAAAGACAACACTGAGCACTTGCCTGATCTCAAGTTCGGACGCCGTCCAGAACTTCGACGATCCGGGCTCAGACGGGAGGAGGCCGTCTTCTGGCTCCCACTCGGCTGCGTCGGATTCCGCAGCCGGCATGATGGCTTCTGCAGTCTGAGGACCCTCCAGCGCCGATATCCACGCTGGTAACTCGTACGATGTGGTGGCGGGGGGCCCCTGGCCCGCTGGGTTGGACTGTTCCTCCGTGGAGACCCAGGGACGCTCCGTCGTCGGCGCGGGCTCCAAACAGTAGTCCGATCCCCTCCTCTGTCCTTGATGTGGCTGCGGGGCTGGGATCTTCTGCTCCAGGACCGCAGGCCCCCTCCTCATCTGATAACGCTCGACTGACGTCGAAGAACGCTCAACGGGGGGAGACACAGAGGCAGCGGGTTTAGTAATTATCTCAGCAGGTGGTGGGGGCTCGGGGGGCTGCGAACCCCGAACCTCACCCCCAGGAGTCAGACAAGACAAATCACTATTAAGGGGAAAGGAGTGAACTTGTACTCGCCTGTCTCCCGGGGAAGGGGTGGTGCCTGCTGCAGGGAACGTTGCTCCTTCCTCCTCCCGTCGGATGGTGGCAGAGGGCTCCCTGGAAGGAAGAGGGGGGGCCACTTGAGATGGGATCGACGCGGGGCTCGCCGGGGCAGAACTCCTCATACAATCAGCAGCTGAAGAAGATGTCGGAAAGGAGGGGGCGACAGCCAAAACGGGACGGGCAAGAAGCGCTGGCGAATCAGCAAAGGAAGACGGCTCGGGGAGACCAGCTGTGGGGGTTCCCTCCTGGCGACACGCTGAAGAGACAGTTGTCTGGTTAAAGGGGTCATACCAGCAATCCGGAGCAGGATCCGGACGGGACTTTTGCTGAGAATGTCTCTGGCCGCGACGCCGACGTCTTCGACGGGCCACAGGTGGTGCGAACTCCTGGACTGGATCGAGGAAGGGATCAGGATCCCAAAGCGGGCAGCGGGGATTCCGTCTCCTCCACCTCTGGGCTTCTTCTTCCTCGTACCTCTGGAGTATTCTGCGTTGGGTGGCGATATCAAGTCTCCTCGCGTCGACTTCTGGGTGGTCGTCGTAGCGGGGAGGCAGTTGGTCGAGCACGTCCTCAGCCCGGTCTAGGTACCAGTGTACATCGGGCTGATAGCTGAGGAGGGGAGGGGCGATGAGGGTATCAGGATTAAGATCGAGGTCGGAGGCGGCGATGAGGATTTCATCCACTTGCTCCAGCACCTCGGTCAGCTGTTCGTTGGAACCCCGAGTACGACCCCTCCGCGACGGCATAATTCCAGTACACCGTACCCAGACAGGAAAGAGCAGAGTTCTCCTGAATGCAACTTACTGTGAACGGCGTCTCCTTCTGGTGGCTGTCTACTGTCACGTCTGGCCCTCACGAGCCAGCATAAGACGCCACAAACCAGTTAAGTTGCACTTAGGTTTATTTACGGTTCACGGCAAGGGTAGGACACAATAACTAGCCGCATGGGCTGAGCAACACGATTATCCATTAACATAACACTGATTGATGACGGCTGAGACGAGGAACGCTCGCTCACCGTCAGATAAGGGAAAGGCAAGGAACATGAACGATTACTACAATGATAAACACACTTACATCAGCGGAGAATCATGGATTAACACAAGGAGACGTTAACACGAGTGATGACATGAACGTTGACAAGAAAGCTTGACAGCAATGCTTGACAGGAATGTTGACGAGACAACCGCAAGATGCAGCCGCTGGCGCCGGCATTTAAAGCCGACTCCTAACAACCGCAAATGCAGCACAGCTGCTCAGGCTCTGACAGCAGGGAACTCCCGGGCGTTTGACCAATCAGAGCCCGGGGAGCCAGAATGACAACACCGCTGTCAAAAGCCTGACAGGAATGATGTATAGCCCGAGCGTGGACAAAATAGCGCTTGGGATATGACAGCTGAACGGACTGAGCCATAACATAATCCCTCTTTGGTCTTCGCCCAAAGGGCTCTTCAACCACCAGAGGATAAAAACCCCACAGTCACACTTCAGAGTCACTGGGTGAACTTGTGTACAAAGTTTGATGACCCTAGCTGTACTCGTTCTATAGAAATAGTGCAAATGGAATGTTAACCATGACCTTTTGACCTCAAACCCATAGTCAGGTCAGGGTGTAAGCCGTCCAAGATTTGTCTTAGAAACAATGTATGATATTGCTTTGAAAAGCCTACATCATTTCTTTCAGTAGTTACCACATTTACAAGATTTAGGGAAAATCTGACCTCAACCTCAAGGTCTATAATTCCTGCAAAAATCATCCCAGAGTCAAATTGCAATATGCACATCATCAGAGTATATCAAACCCTGGTACCACATTTCACAAAACTGTAGGAAGAGTTGATTTCACAAGACAGTTACTGTCTATTAACTGAGGTAACATAGGACATCATAAGTCAATGGCTATAACTCCTGCAAAAATCATCCGATTGGAGTCAAATTGCAACGTGCATACATCAGTGTATATCAAACCCTGGTAATAAGTTTCAAAACAATTGGAACAAAACTGTAGGAGTAGATTTCACAAAAGTGGGACAGACAGACGGATGGACCATCCCATAACCTGATCCCCCACTGGTCAAAGGCCAAAGGGGTCTTTGACAGAATAAAAATCCCCTAAAGCCCCTTTTCCACTAGTACCTACTCAGCCCTACTTGCCTCGACTCTACTTGGTTTGTAGGGTTTTTTGGGACCCGCTTCAGTGATGTTTTAACCGTGTTGATTTGAGCTGAAAATGTGATATCAACATATTGCAGGCCACTGATTGGCCAAGGCGTAACATCAGTGGATGAGAGCGACATCTTCACAAGATTCAAAACCGCCATTTGTAAATTTGGCTATGAGTTTTTATTATTTCTGTGATAATCAACGAAATAAATCGTTCCACACAAATCAACACGTCACAAAACACTCACTATCTTCCCCGTGAGCAGCTATCAGCTCGGAGACCTCCTGGTATTTCATTTCAGAACGCTCCACTGGCACTGAAAAGTTCATAGGCTGAAAAGTTCATATAGTGGTCAAATCTGACCAAATGTGGTTATTTTTCAAGTCTCCCCGTTGGTGCACACACTTCTTCCATCGGTATTGCAGCGCTTGGATCCCTGCGTTTGAAAAATAAACTACATTTGGAAAAATTTGATAACTATGAACTTTTCAGCCCTGTTGGCCCTGCTGCGGCGGCGGAGCGACCCAAAATGAAAAAGTATATTAGGAGGTCTCCAAGCTGATGGCTGCTCATGGGGAAGATGGTGAGTGTTTTGTGATTTTAAGCATCTTTTACGTTATTTATCAATGAAAACGTCAGCTTGTCAACAATATAACAGGATAATGGGCTGCCTTCCTGTAATGAACCCACTCACTAGAGGTGGTACTCAGTCGTAATGGAAAGCCAACCACACCGTGTCGAGCCGAGTAGAGTTGAGGTGAGTCGGGCTGAGTAGGTGCTAGTAGAAAAGGGGCTTATGTGTCCAAATCTCCTGACCTTTGACCTTGAGCACAACTTATGTAGACCCACCTGAGGATCACTGTGTGTGAATTTGGTGACTATCAGCACAACTGCCAAGGAGTAGCAGCGATTCCTGTGAAATGTGAACAAATGGATGCCACAGCATTGCATTAGCTCCTTTCGGTTTCTCCGGAATGAGCCAATAAAAAATGCAAGAATGACTTCAAACTGCTGCACACTTTAAGATGTAATTACAGGAATAATGGGGTGTGTCCACCAAATGCGTTTTTTCTGCTGTGGGTGACTATTTTCTATTCATTCTCTATGTAGTCCAGCGTTTATGGCGCTAAGGACCCTCAGCGCTGAAACGCTCTGAGGGGTGGCCGCTTTTCGTCACGGTGCTCAGGGCTGAAAAAAGTTCAGCTTTTCAGAGTACAGCTGTGCTTGTCAATGTCAGACCTTTTGAAGCAGCCAGTCAGAATTAAGGAAGGGCGGGACAGAGGATGCCGGTACAGGAAGAAGAGTAAGGTACGATAGCGCAGGAAAGCTTGATCCTCACTGTATCAGACAACCCGGTACGCTTTGATCTGGCACTAAAAGGATATCATGATCAAAATTTGAAAGCAAACGCTTGAAGGAATGTGTCCGCATCTGTCGGCGCGCCAGGTGAGCGTTTGTGCCTTTGTCATGGTCATACTGTATTTTTGACAAGTTTGTTGCAGTAGATAATATGGATACTATGAGAATTTGTAGTTAACTGCAAAAAAATGGAAATGCGTCCAATGTGAAATGTAATCATTTACCGACAGTCATTTATGAGTTTATGAAACCATGTGTTGAGCATATCTTAGCGTGAGTTTTACGAAAATAGATGTAAAAATAAACAAAATTTTGACCACAGACTACTCATCTCAGATGGGCTCTCTAATTAGTCTGCATTCAAGAAATTGACGGGCCAATCTTCTCCAAAACCAGTTCAAAGTGAGTCCTAGTCAATCTAAAATATTCATTGAAACGGGGCTGCCAAGGCACAACTTCAGTACAAGTTCGGTGTCAGGTACTCCTGTACAAGTCCGGTTGATGTCTGTACCCAGACTCCTGTTTTCTTTTCCATGTCATCATATTTCACATCCAGAGCTGCTGTCAATGCCAGAATACATTTCCTGTCCATTGTTTCTAAGAGACTACTATTGGTTCCGAGGTTGTCATAGCCAGGAGCGGCACTGGAGTTAAGCTCCCAGTGCTTATAAAATGCTCCTTAAGATAAGATAAGATAAGATAAGATAAGCCTTTATTAGTCCCACAACGGGGAAATTCCAGGATTGCAACAGCACAGGGATAGCAACACTCAGAGCAACAATCAGAAGGCAAGAAAAAAACAAGCAAGCAAGAGCAGCTAATATACATATGTACGTATTACTATAAAATATATATATATACACACACACACAGACACACAGTGCAGAGCATTGTAGCTGGATGGAATAAATATATGAATATATGAACACACAGTGCAGAGCATTGTAGCTAGATGGAATAAATATGTAAATATATAAACACCCACAGTACGGAGCATTGCAGCTAGGTGGAATAAATATGCAAGTATATAAACACACACAGTGCGGAGCAATGTAGCTAGATGGAATAATATGTAGATATATAAATATATAAACACACCCAGTGCTGAGCATTGTAGCTAGATGGAATAAATATGTAAATATATAAACACACACAGTGCAGAGCATTGTTGCTAGATGGAATGAAACAGCATAACCGTCTACTTAGTTATCCTACATGGTATGATTATGTGCCCATACATATTCTCACCCTCCATAGCGACCGGTAAGTTCCTAGTTGTATGCCGGAGGGGACCATTGTGTAAGTCTATTGCATCTTTTGCATTCAAAAAACTATTAGTTTGTTACGTCTTTTTGCTATCTCTGCGAGCAGCCCTGCTTAGGTTGTACAGTCTGACAGCCGTTGGTAGGAAGGACCTACGAAACCTCTCGGTTGTGCACCTGGGATGATGTAGTCTGCTGCTAAATGAGCTCCTCAGTGCATTCAGTATGTCCTGCATAGGGTGGAACTCGGACTCCAGCAGAGATGACAGTTTAGCCACCGTCCTTCTCTCTCCTATCTCCTCCATCGGATCAAGGCGCTGCCCCAGGACAGAGCTAGCTTTCTTAATCAGTTTGTTCAGTCTCTTCCTATCGGCTGCAGTAATGCCACTGCCCCAGCAGACCACTCCAAAAGTGATGGCTGATGCCACCACCGTGTCATAGAATGACTTCAGCAGCGCCCCTTGTACACCAAAAGACCTGAGTCTCCTCAGCAGGAACAGCCTGCGCTGTCCCTTCTTGTAGAGTGCATCAGTATTGTGTGACCAGTCTAGTTTATTGTTCAGATGAATACCCAGGTACTTATAGGATGTCACCATCTCGATGTCTGTTCCCTGTATATTTACTGGTACTGTGAGGGGCTGCCCATGCCTGCGGCAGTCCACCACCTTATGGTGGTGCGTCTCAAAAAGCCTCTGACAACTAAGTCCAACTCCTAGCCTGCCCGTGTGGCTTAGTTTCTAAGCCCGGCAGAACTGCTTTTACTAATAGGAGAAGGGGCGAGGGCGGTTTTCTGGTGCCTTAAAACCAGATGCTTCGGGTAGATGGTGGCCCGTTAACCTGGGAAGGTAAACCTTGATTTCAAACCGCCGCTGCATTGCGGCATACCCGGTTACGGGAAAGGCTTCGGGAGTCAACCCTGAGGAAAAATCTGGAGTCGGAGTCCCTAAGGCAGTTCTCTGTTGTGCTCAACATCGTTCTGGCAGCTCCTGCGACGGCGCTGGTGCCAAACTGTAGCAGCCCTGCTGTTCCTTTGGGTTCATCAGTGACGTGGAGAGGGGGGACATGCTGTATGGGCAACATCTTGTCTTCCATATGTTCCTGCCCAGGCCTGAATCCTACCAACGCTGGAAGGTAGAACACCGAATCACTGGAGAGGACACTCCAGCTTCGCCTTCGGCGTAGACAAAACACGGGGAATAACAGTTACCAGTTATAAGCCACCGCTCAATTGGCGTAGAGCGTGGCGCCAGGGGTTGTTCCCGACGGTGGGAGGGATCATCGGATCTCACTGGACAGCTACCGCCCGCCTCAAGCTGGGCAGCCCCCAGCCAATAAGGTGTTGTCCCGCCACAGCCTGCTTTCCTCATTGGGTGCATGGGGATGAGGTGAAGTCCGAACGGCAGGCTGAGAACCTTCGCACCAGGCAAGACGACAAAACAAAAGAGACCAACTCTAAAACTGGGAACTTGGAACATCCGCACTTTGATGACAGGACTCGCTGCTAACCTCAAGGACATCAGCGACACCAGGAAGACTGCCGTCATCAATAATGAGCTGAAGAGACTGGAAGTGGATATCGCCACTCTCCGGGAAACACGGTTGGCTGACGCAGGCACACTGAGAGAGAAGGACTACACGTTCTACTGGCAGGGAAAGGGCAGTGACGAACACAGGGAACACGGAGTGGGCTTCGCTGTGAAGAACACCTTGCTGAAGATGGTGGAACCGGGCAGAAATGGCTCTGCACCACTCCTCACCCTCCGCCTTAACACCACTCAAGGCCCAATCACCCTTGTCAGTGTGTATGCCCCAACACTGACAGCCACACCAGAGGCAAAAGACGAGTTCTACGAGAATCTCGCAACAACTGTCAGGATCATCCCCAACTCTGAACAACTCATTCTCCTTGGAGACTTCAATGCCAGAGTGGGTGCTGACCACGACTCCTGGCCCTCCTGTCTTGGACCTTTTGGCGTGGGCAGAATGAACGACAACGGACAGCGGCTGCTTGAGTTCTGCACACATCATGATCTGTGCATCACAAACTCGTTCTTCAAGACCAAGCCCCAACACAAGGTTTCCTGGCGACATCCATGCTCAAAGCACTGGCACCAGTTGGACTTGATCCTGACCAGGCGCACCTCACTGAAGAACGTGCTAATCACCCGCTCGTTCCAGAGTGCAGATTGCAACACAGACCATTCATTGGTGTGCTGCAAGGTCAAGGTGCAGCTGAAGAAATTCCACCGTGCCAGACAGCCTGGAAAGGCACGGATTGACACCAGCAAGATGGCCCAACCAGAACTTGTTCAGCAGTTTGCCTCCACCTTTGTGAAGGAACTTGGTGAACCACAAGAAGGAGAGTCTGCAAAGCAGAAGTGGGAAGAGCTGCGAAACATCATCCACCGCACAGCCTTGGCTACCTTTGGGAGGAAGACCTCGAAGTCACAGGACTGGTTTGATTCCAAGTCAACCGTGATGACCCCCGTCATTGAAGCCAAGCGCTCAGCACTTGCTGAGTACAAGAAGTACCCAAACAAGAAGAATCTCCAGATTCTCAGGGCTGCGAGAAGCAAAGTTCAGCAGACTGCTCGGCGCTGCGCCAACGAGTACTGGACTCAGCTCAGCCAAGATATTCAAACCGCTGCCATAACAGGGAACATCTGTGGTATGTACGACGGCATCAAGAAAGCACTTGGTCCGGCTCAGAGCAAGACGGCCCCCCTCAAATCCTCCACTGGGGAGATGATCACAGAAAAGAACAAGCAGATGGGAGACGGGTGGAGCACTACTCCGACCTCTACTCCAGACAGAACACCGTGACACCGTCAGCCCTTGACGCCATCGATTGCCTGCCATCCATGGATGAACTTGACGCCGAGCCAACCATCGACGAACTCAGCAAGGCTATTGACAGTTTGGCCGCTGGCAAGGCACCCGGCAACGACGGCATACCCCCCAACCTGATCAAGCACTGCAAGACCACCCTACTGCTGCCGTTGCATGACGTCCTTTGCCAGTGCTGGAAGGAAGGTGCCGTACCACAGGACATGAGGGACGCCAAGATCATCTACAAAAACAAAGGGGAGAGAAGCAACTGCAACAACTACAGGGGCATCTTTCTCCTCAGCATTGTTGGTAAAGTCTACGCACGAGTTGTCCTTGTTCGTCTACAGAAGCTTGCTGAACGTGTCTACCCCGAGTCTCAGTGTGGCTTCCGCGCTGGGCGATCGACGGTGGACATGATATTCTCCATCCGCCAACTCCAGGAGAAGTGCAGAGAACAGAACATGCCCCTGTACGTTGCCTTCATCAACCTCACCAAAGGGTTCGATCTGGTCAGCAGAGAGGGGCTTTTCAAGATCCTGCCAAAGATAGGATGCCTACCAAAGTTGCAAAGCCTCATCGAATCGTTTCACACCAACATGCAGGGGATGGTGCAGTACGACGGCAACATCTCAGAGCCATTCAATATACACAGCGGAGTGAAACAGGGCTGTGTACTTGCGCCAACCCTCTTTGGGATTTTCTTTGCTATGCTCCTGAGGCATGCCTTCAGCACAGCAACAGAGGGAATCTACCTGCATACAAGATCTGATGGCAGGCTTTTCAACCTCGCCCGCCTGAAAGTCAGAACCAAAGTACGTGAGGCTCTAATCAGAGATATGCTGTTTGCAGACGACGCTGCAGTCGTGACCCACACACAGCAGGAGCTTCAGACCCTGATGGACCGCTTCTCCCAGGCATGCATGGACTTTGGGCTTACCATGAGCCTGAAGAAGACTAATGTCTTGGCGCAAGGCACGGAAGCACCACCAACCATCACCATCGACAAACTACGACCTGGAGGTCGTGAATCAGTTCACGTACCTGGGGTCCACGATCAGCAGCAACCTCTCCCTTGATACAGAGATCGACAAGAGGATTGGAAAATCAGCCTCCACACTCGCTCGCCTCACCACGCAAGTGTGGGAGAATCCCAAACTCTCTGCTACAACGTCTGCGTCATCAGCACACTGCTCTATGGGAGTGAGACGTGGTCAACATACGCAGGAAAAGAGACTGAATTCCTTCCACTTGCGCTGCATTCGCCGCATCCTGGACATATCCTGGCAGGACAAAGTGCCCAACACAGAAGTCCTGTCCCGCGCCGGCCTCCCCTCCATGTTCACTCTACTCAGGCAGCGCAGGCTCCGCTGGCTAGGCCATGTTCACTGTACGGAGGACGGCAGAATCCCCAAAGACGTCCTCTACGGAGAACTGGCGACTGGCAGGAGAGACGCTGGCCGCCCACAGCTGCGCTTCAGAGACGTCTGCAAGAGAGATATGAAGGCCCTGGAGATCAACACAGAGCGCTGGGAGGACCTCGCAATGGACCGCTCCAAATGGAGAGGCACCCTGACCAGACAGCTCAAGGCGGGTGAAGAGAAACTGACTGCTCCAGCAGATGAAAAAAATGAAAAAAAGACCCGCAGGAAGAACCGCCACAGACCCAGCAGCACGGAGACCATCCACAATTGCGACCTGTGTGACAGGGACTGCCATTTGCGCATCGGCCTGTTCAGCCACAGGCGGTGCTGTTCCAGCAGAGTAGACATCTAGGATTCTCTTCCATGGTCATCATAGACCGACGGAGGCCGATGATGATGATGCTATTAAAAAATAAGTAGAAAATCTGACCATGGGTAAAAGTGGAAGTGCTGAGCTGTGAGTTACAAGCTGTTGCTAGGATACTATGGTGTTACATTTGTGCCTCATTTCTGAGCAAGGAAGTGGAGATTTTGAACAAGAAGTTTAATATTTTGAGCGAGGAATTAAGAGATTTTGAGCACAAAAACGTGTTTTTTGCAAGAACTTAAGATTATAAAGTGTGCGCTGACAATATATTTAGGCGCGTTCATGTGAAGTGAAGGGCTGTCTCAATCTGAAATCAGGAAGTGGCTGACTGCTCACTCGCTGACTTCATGAGCTCTTAACCTGTTGAACTCTATTCAACTTCCCTAAAAACGCCTAAAAATAACATGCCCTAAGTAAATCAAAAGCTGTTCTTCAACCCTTTGCAGCATCTTCATGGGGTTGGTCTCATTTAAAAGAAAACACTCTGAATTTTTTGGCAAAACAGTCATAATCTCTCTAAGTGCTCCTGCCACTGAGTAACAAGAAAGTTCGCCTGGGTGTTTTTTTAGATACAAATGCTTGCAAATAACATACAGCTGTCAGATACTGGCTGGAAAACACAACAGAAATGTAGAACCAAGTGTTTTCAAGCTCAGGTCAAAATTTTGTAAAAATACCACAAAAAATGAATATATTACACAGCTTTTTTCTCAGGTTGTAACAAGGCTGTGTCTGTACTGGAAGACCAGAAATACAGCTTTTTTTTTTCATTGCGCACTGAGACGCACTAAGATGCAGAGACGTGACCACCCGTGGAATTCACAGAGTTCAAGGGGTTAAATGAGCCCTTACCTTAAGTCAGCATAGTATGCTGACTTGAGGTCAGGGAATTACCCACAGTTCAGAGCACTATGCCGGGGTTTCTCAAGGAAAAGCTCCTGATTGGTCACCTGTTCATCCCTGACCACCCCTTCACCCCTGCTCTACCCCACAAAAAAACCAAACAAAAACAAAACACGCAAACACTGACGCATGGAAGGAACAACTCCAAACATCACTAAAAAGAAGATGTTTATATGCAAGTATAACGTAGCTCACTGGTCTGCAGTGTGCCTATAGTTGCATAATAAAACATTTTTTTTTCCACAATATTTTTTATTGAACCTTTTTTTTACAAACATGGCACAAACAGTCAAACACTAACACTAAAGTAATTTAAAAATTAAAAAAACCCCACTAACAACAACAAAAAAAATGTACTAAAAACAACAACAACCATTAACAAACACAAGTCAACAACAATGCTCCTCTGTTTAGTCTAGGTAATCTATTACATAAGAATACATAATATACAGTACATTCACCAGCTCGGAATTTGCAAGGTCCACACATATCATTCACCTTCTTCTTCAGACGTTATGTTTAATTTCTTTACATAATCAATGAAAGGTCTCCATATATTCTCAAACACATTTTCCTTTAATTTCAGTATATATGTTATTCTTTCTAGTGGAAGGTTTGTTAACATCTGTCTTAACCACTGAGTCACATCTGGTCTATGAGTCTTTTTCCACAGTAGTGCAATACATTTTTTGGCATTAAGCAAACCGAGGTCTATGAATGCTCTTTCACTCTTATTAAAGTTATGTTTATCTGGATACAGACCCAACAAAAACAATTTAGGGTTCAATGTGAATTGTTTTTAAATTATTTTTTCAATTGTTACCCTCACCTCTTCCCAAAACATTCTGATTTTTCTACATTCCCATAAACAGTGAAATAGGGTTCCTTTACTTTCCATACATTTTGTGCATGTATCTGTTATGTTTTTGTTATATCTATTTAACTCCACTGGTGTAACATACATCCGCATTAACCATTAAAAATGTATCAGTTTAAGACGTACATTTATTGATTTGGTTTGAGCTTCTGCACAAGCCATTTCCCATTGTTCCTCTGAAATTTCAGTTTGCAGGTCTTCTTTCCAATAATTCAGTCTTTTCTGTGAGTTTTCACTTGAGAATAGTGTCAATGAGTTATAAAACTCTGAAATAATACCCTTTCTCTTACTATCTTTCATCAAAATTTTTTCCAAGGATGAATAAGTAAGTCGGGTGAGAGCATTATTTTGATTTGATCGAATAAAATTTCTAAGCTGAAGATATTTAAAAAAATGTGTTCTATTAAGATTGAATTTAATCCTCAGTTCTTCAAAAGACATTATGTTATCTGAGCGTGACAAATATAAGTCTTGAATCTTTTGAATCCCTTTTAAATTCCATACTTTAAATACAGCATCCGCTCTCCCTGGTGTAAAATATTGATTACCCCATATTGGGCTAAATTGTGACAGTAAGTGTGGTTCTTTTAAATATTTTTTGGTTTCACGCCATATTTTGATCATGTGCTTTACAATTGGATTTTTAACTTGTTTCTGTAATTTTTTAGCCGAGTCTGAGTATATGAATAAGGGAAGAGGTAAAGGTAAATTGTATGATTCCATTTCAGTCCAGTGAGGAGGATCATTTGATGAAAAATAATATGTCATAGACCTCAGTTGTGCTGACCAGTAATACAACATAAAGTTTGGACATTTCAGACCTCCACGATCAAATGGTAAATATAGTAAGGACAAACGTAATCTAGCCTTCCTATTGTTCCATATAAATTCCACTAACTTTTTTTTAATTCTTGAGAATAGATCTGAAGGTGGTGGTAAAGGAATTGTAGGAAAACATTAATTTTGGATAACCTCTAGTGAACCCTCAGAAACAGTGTGGATTAGATGCTAATGGCAAATGTGAAGATTCTTAATAAATGTACCTAAGAGACTATAATGTAATGATTAATAGTAAATGGGAGCATTTATAGGGAATGTATTAAAGGACTGAATATGCACTGTCTAGATATGAGCTGTCAATGGAAGTAGTAGCGTTTCTACGCCAGAGGTGGCGCTCAGTAATGTTAAAACACTGTGTAATGTTAGAGAACACCATAGAAGAAGAGTGTAGGCGCTCTAGTGAGGAGTGTTCCAGAGAATGTTCGAGAGAGAAGTCGAGAGCGAGTGTAGAGAGAGTGTTGAGACAAGATGGTGTCTAACTATGTGCTGTGTAAGTGATGTGCCGTGCCGTGCCGTGTGAGCTGGGAGAAGTCAATAAACAGTCGCTGCAAAGTCTAACAGCTTGGCTCAATCATCCTTCCTCCCCTTCGCCCCTCCTGGGTGTAACAAAACTTAAAAATAAGAGGGGAGTGTGTAGCAGAGTCAATATATAGGCACCCTACTTGGCTTGCCAAGGGGGTTGACCCTATTGGCGAAACAGGTAGAGTGCGGGACTCCGGAGCGGGAGGCGTGAGTTCAAATCTCCCGGTGGGCTACGGCTGGCCAAGTACAATTAAAAAAGTGTGTGTACTCGGGCATGATACACATACATGTGTGTGACAGAATGTTTTGAAATAAATAAAGTATTTTTGGTAAGATATTACTTTTAAGTATATTAATTCTCCCGATCATCGACATTGGTAGTGACATCCATCTCTGAAGTAACTCATTAATATCTGTCATTAAGGCTTCATAGTTGGCACTGGCGACTGATTCTAGCTTAGGCAAAATTTGAATTCCTAAATATTTAAACTGATTTACAACATTGAATTGATTTACCTCAGGAGCTGGGTGATTTCTCTGGGTCTCATTTAGCATTAATATTGAAGATTTTGTTTTATTTATTTTATATCCTGATATTTCCCCAAAGTTCTTTATTAAATTTAACAAGGTCGGAATTGATTTTTTAAAATTCGACATAAACAAAATTATGTCATCGGCATACAGGGAGATTTTATGTTCTATTGGTCCTACTTTAATTCCATATATTTGTGGATGTAAACGTACTGCCATCGCTAAAGGTTCAATTGCCATAGTAAACAAAGGTGAAAGTGGACAGCCTTGCCGACATCCTCTATTGATTTTTATTGATTTTGAGATATTGCTGTTTGTTAGGATTTCTGCTGTAGCATTATTGTATATTATCTGGACCCATTTTATGAAATTATTTCCAAGTCCAAACCTTTGTAAGACTTCAAAAAGATAGGGCCATTCGACCCTATCAAAGGCCTTTTCGGCGTCCAATGATAGGAGAGCTGTATCCGGTGCTTCTTTATTGGAATAAATAATATTAAATAGTCTTCTTACATTATGGAAGCCTTGTCTTCCCATTATAAAGCCATTCTGATCTCGGTTAATAATATTTGGTAATATTTCTTGTAGTCGTTTTGCTAAAATTTTACAGATTATTTTAAGATCAGCATTTAATAGGCTTATTGGTCTCATGTTTTCACATTTATAAGGGGGTTTACCTGGTTTTGGCAACAGTATAATTAAGGCATTATTCATGTATGGTGGTAAATTACCATTTTGAAATGCTTCTAAAACCATTTCCAAAAGTGGTTTTATTAATTTATTCTTAAATTTTTTTATAGAGGTCAACTGGAAGACCATCTGGTCCTGCTCTTTTTCCTGATTTCATATTATCAATGGCTTGCCCAACTTCTTCTTGACTAATTTTAGACTCCAGTATCTCCCTGTTTTCATTTGGAATAAACGGTACAGATAATCCACCCAAAAACCCATTTAGTTTTGTTAAGTCAGTTTCATTTTTTGTATCATATAGTTTTTCATAATAATCTCTAAAGGCACTATTAATTTCTAAAGGATCTATAACTACCTGTCTGTTACTTATAATACTGGTAATTGGTGTTTTAAATTCTAATTGTTTAATCTGCCATGCCAATAATTTTCCTGATTTTTCACCTTGTTCATAAAAAGTTTGCTTCAATCTTAGAAGACTCGAGGCAGCTCTATTCGCTGATTTTTTTTTATCATATTCAGCTCTCAGAATCAGAAATTCATTCTCTAACTGTGGGTTACTTCCTGCATACACCTTTTCTTGAAGAATTTTTATTTTACGTTCCAATTGAACTCTCTCCTCTCGAGTCTTCTTAGATTTTGAACCTGTATAACTAATAATATGCCCCCTAATAAAAGCTTTGAAAGCCTCCCACTTTATACATGCCGTTGTTTGTGTAGTATTAATGTCAAAGAACTCATCTATCCGTTTTTCTATGTACTTAACAAATTCCTCATCCTGAAGCCATTTATGCTGAAAATGCCACCTACCTGAATCCTTTGTCAATTTCTTATCTACATATATCAGACAGCAGGGTGCATGATCAGAGATCACAATGTTATCATAGAAACAGTTTTGAATCTTGGACCTTAATTCTGTAGAGATCAAAAAGTAGTCAATACGTGAGAATGTCTTATAGGTATTAGAATAACAAGAATAGGCTTTGACTTGTGGTTTCATTTCTCTCCTTATATCTAGCAATCTCAATTCTTTCATAAAATGATTAATAGTCATCCTACATCCATTGTGCGTACAGTCCAGTCCTGTTGATCTGTCTATACTGGGATTCAATGTACAATTAAAATCCTCTGCTATTATATGTTGCCCTGTAAGTGATGATAAAGTAAGGAATAAATTGACAAAGAAGTTTTGATCATCAATATTGGGGCCGTATAAGTTCACCAGATTTATATTTTCTAATAACAAAGATCCTTGGATGATTAGATATCTTCCAAATTTGTCTCCAATTACATTTTTCACTTGAAATGGGACTGTTTTGTGTATGAGAGTCATAACTCCCCTGGCTCGGGATGAAACTGATGAGGTGAACACGTTACCTTGCCATCTTCTCCTAATTCTTTTTACATCCTCCTCTATTAGATGCGTTTCTTGTAAAAATACAATTTTTGAATCTATGTCTTTTATTTTATTCATAACTTGTTTAAGTTTTTTTAGATTCGGTAGACCTCTGCAATTCCATGAAGTTAAATTAAGATTAACGCTTTGATCTATGATCAATAAGGAGTTTGAGATTACCTTGCAATATGCAGGGATGAGAAAGGGGTTTGGGGAAAAAAAGAGGAAACTAAGCCGGGGGTCTTAGGCCTGCGTCCCTCAAGCCGGATCCAAGGCGGAGCCTTGGTGGGGGCCCCCCAGACGCCCCTCAGAAGCTAACGAAATCTGGTGTTTTAGAATGCTCAAATGTGGTCTTATATTTAAAGTTAGAAGCAAGTACAAATGCATTTATAGTTTACCTTTTTAATCTGCTGCTGCATCACATGTGTAAATTTATGATATCTGAATGGTATGTTGATGTAATAACACTACATTATATTTTACTACTATTTAATATGTTTAGAATGGTAAATGGCGTTCACTTATATAGCGCTTTTTCTCATCTCTGGATGACCAAAGCGCTTTACAGATCCTGCTATCCACCCATTCACGCACACATTCACACAGTGATGGCGGCAGAGCTGCCATACACACAGGCGCTAGCCTGGCCACCAGGAGCAACTGGGGGTCCAGTGTCTTGCTCAAGGACACTTTGACATGCAGACTTCAGACAGAGTGGGAATCGAACCCATGACCCTCCGATCAGTAGTCGGTCACACTACACCTGCGCCACAGCCGCCCCTAGAACTGACACAGAATTGAATTGGTGAATTCAAAAGGGGCCCAAGTCCCCATTGAAAAAGTGTGGACTTGGGCCCTTTTTGAATTCACCGATTCAATTACATTTACATAGTTCTAGAACAGACAAAATAATTTAACCAAGTAAAATAAATTATAAATATTAACAAAATTCCATCACCAAGTACATCACCCATTTATTAAAATATACTGACATTCTGCAAGCATTTTGATTTATTAATGTATGCATTTGTTAGTGTTACAAGGAATATAAAAAAGTTGCATATTAGTATATTTTAATATTTGAAAGATAATCTAAGAAAGTAAGTAAAACCTAAAAGATGTTTAATTAGTGTTTCAAATTATCAATAGTGTTTCAAAACAGGCATGACGTCACAACTTACACATGCTATTTCATAACAAATTCGTTACGCGAAAATTCTCAAATACATTACTTATAACGAGAAAAAAATCTTACCTCGGAATGTGTCTTCCGATCACTAATTGCTGTAGTCGGGGCCGATTGTGATGATCTTTGACTGGCATCTGAATTTAACCGTGTCCATCGATCGTTTTGAACGCAGCACGAGTGAGTAATTCGATCTCCTTGTAGTCACAATTTTGAGATGTTTCTGGGGTTTTTTTTCAAGCCATTCCCAACGAAACTTGTTCCTTATCCCTTTGTCTTCTTGCTTTGTTGTCTTTCGTGAGTTTTAGGTTCACCATTTTCACGAAATCGGGAAAACTCGGTTGATTGAATTGTCCGCCATTTGCATTTCGCTCCGCGTGTGGGATATGACAAAGGAATAACAAAATCATCGATTGGTTGCTTCAATAAGTATCAGCCAATCAGTGGCCTTGTTACATTACATTACATTACTGATCTCGCTGGGTAGCGCGTTCTGCGCGGTGGATTTGAGCAGCCTAACGAAAATATGACTCGCCGCTCATAAGAGACCCCCCCACCCCACCCCAAAATTTTCTCCTCGAATTTAGACAATTCACGAGAATGACCCTAGACATGATCAAATCCGAGGAATTCCTCGGATCTGCGGAGGATTCTCATCCCTGAATATGAACATACTCTTACAGAGAAGTAAAAACATGGATGATGGAACATTCATCCTACAAACCAAACAAAAACAAAAACAAATTCCCCTTCCCCACATTCGTGGTAATCCCCCCAAAATCAAAAAAATTCCGTCTCCCGTTATAGCTGGTGACTGTTCCACACCTGCGAGGATCAGTCAAACCACTTTCTCTTTCTCCTCTCAATCACCCTGACTCTACTACTACTCTTATGACATTAACTCTCTTCTGTAGTTTTTTCAACATAACTTCAAAGTTTTATAGCAACTTTGTACATCATAGCTTTTTTTTTTTTTTTAAATACAGTCTGTATTTTGTAGACATGTTATATGTATCAGATGCCTGTACAAATGCTTAAACGTTCTACCTTTATCATGTTCATGCTTAGCTCCCACCAGTCTCCTCTTGGATCTGCTTAATAAGCTCCTGCGCCTCTTGAGGGGTCTTGAAGATGTGGGTTCTCCCTTTATATGTGACCAGCAGTCTTGCCGGATGAATCACTCCGTGACGAATCCCGAGGTTGCGCAGCTCTTTGCGGGCGGGGTCGAACTGCCTCCTTAACTGTTGAATTCCTGTGGCCAAATCTTGGTAGAATCACACCTGTTGATCCTGGTATTTAATTTCCCCTTTAGCTCGCGCCGCATTGGTGACTGTCATCTTGTCCCTGTAGTTGAGGAACTTCATAATCAGCGTCCTCGGTGGTGTCTTATTATCTCTCGGTGGGCCGATTCGGTGAGCGCTCTCTAAGACGACCGATGACTGCAGGTCCGCGTTGTTCAGCGCTTCTGGAATCCACTTTTCCAAAAAGGAACATGAGTCCCGTCCCTCCGCTCCCTCCGGGAGGCCCACCAGCCTCAAATTATTCCGTCGCAAGCGGGATTCCAAGTCCAGGACGTTATCTTCCAGACGTTTCAATTCCATTGTTTGCAACTTTGATTGTAGGCTGGTGACGTCATCTTCAGCGCTTGAAATTCGGAGCTCCACCTGCGATACTCGTTCCATACAGTCACTTATTTCCTTTCTCATTCCTTCTATCGCTGCTATAATTTCTCTTCCGGCTTTCAGAGAGAGCAGACGCATTTCTTCTCCTCTCCTCCTCCTCTCCTCCCTTCACTGATCCCAGCTTGCTGTGTCCTGTCTGTGTCTCGCTCTTCTTCTCGCTGCATCTTGATCCAAACGGAAAATTATGGAATTGGTGAGCTGGGCTTTAAATGCAATTGACACCACTTATTCAAACAGAAAATCGGGCCCGGGGGAGCCCAAGTGTGTGAGAGACTCATGGGACAATTGGAAACTCGTGTCTGTTTTCGATTGAAGATGTGGAAGATGTGGAAGACATCCACCTGTTTGGCTTCATGATCACAGGATTTCTGCTGTTTGGCTTTGGAGTTTTCCTGGTGTATCGGAAACTAAAGAAGTTGGAAGGAGCCAGTCAAAATGCGGACCCGGCGAAGCTCCTTCAACAATTCGACCAGTTGGGGAGGGCACTGACAGCGGCTAATGGTGAACTGAATCGGAAGGTGGGAAACATCTTGGAGTCGCTGGGTGCTCTCCAGGGAATGATTTTAAAGCCTGTGAATGTTAATGTAAATTGCAATGCACAGAATCGCATGAGAGATGAAAATTCTATGCTCTAAGTGAACTGTGCTTATCTGGCCTTGATTCGGCGTCCTTGGGAGAACTCATTCCTCCAGGAGAAAAGATAAGGCAGAAGGGGGTTTTGGCTTCTAACCCAAACATTCTGATGTGCAGCAATCTGAACTCTCTATGGACAGCGTCATCATCTGACATGCACTGAAGAGAGATGAACTCTGTGGACATGTTATCTATGTTTAGGATACCATGGACATAACATCTAGTCGTTGCCTAGGAGAGGAATTTTGTTGTTCACCAGTAACTGATACTTCACACTGCATTCACTCTGCATCCATGAATATCACATGACTGACATACACACACTGGTCTCTCTCAACTTGCTTTGCTAATGTGTGGAACTGTATCTTGTCTGCTAAGTGTGCATTAGAGGGTTTTTTTCTATGTGATCACAATCTTGCTCATTTGAGCTCTATTTTGATAACTATGCTTTTTTCTCTCTGCCCAATGTGTCTCCCCCTCCCCCTCCCCCTCTTTACGCCCACTGTATGAGGAGCCTGTGGCTGCCGCGTCATTAGGGAGCGCTTAACATGAGCACACCTTAATGATAAGTAAAATTCCTTGTTTGTGTAAACATGCTTGGCAATAAAGTTCATTCTGATTCTGATTCTGATAATTCCATCAAATTTAGACGAAAACTCTGCTCTCATGGAGCTGATGGCAGTGAGCACCGCGCTTGTCCCCTCCTCAGCAGCTCCCGCTCCGCCGCTGGCTCCATCCTCCGCCATCGTACCTGGAGCCTTTTCTGTTTTGCCTCGAGTGTGGAAGTCTGTTAGCTTGGGTTGTTTTGTCGAATTGCTGTTTCCTCCACCTAATTTCCCAGCCTTGTTCTTTATCATATCCGCGCCTAAACGCTGGGATGGGTTTTTGTTCCAATTAAGAGAGTTTTAGTAAACTTTTTATTTTTAGGAGCAGAGCAGTGTGAAACACGTCTTCCTACGTGGCCGCCATAACCGGAAGTCATAAAACATTTTTTTTATTTACAAACAGGGAGCAATGAACATACATTACAGTTTATTGAGCTTTGTACTGAACATGACTCCAAATTCACGGGCCACAGAAATGCATCTGCTCAAGGTTTCAAGTAAGTATTCAGCTGGTATATTGATTGATTATCGAGTATGATTATTTAGTAAGCCAGTGGATGACTACAACTAAGGATTTAAGACACTGCATTTAACACACATCATATAAGTAAAGGATAAATTAACAAAATACTATAGTGCAGACATTATTTATCAACTATTTTGTGTAACTGTCATAAAAAAGTTAAATTATTTTTTCATAATTACCTCTCTTTCACTCTGTAAGGCTAGTGCCGGCAAGATATTTAGATCAGGCAATTGATTCCTTCTGTTCCTTGGCCTTGAAGATAAAATCATTCTTAAAATAAAAAGTCTGAATCCCACAATACTAAGCAGCATGTTTGTCGTACACCATTGTCAAAGCAGGGTGACAAGTCAAAGTGTCCCATTCCTTTTATGCCATTTCAAGCCCTCACAGACTCGCACACTCACACACTACTAACGGCTGCCGCCTAAGTCTACAAGGGCTCAGGGTTGAGGGCTTAGGGAGGATATTGAGATTCAGCCTTTATAATCTTAAATTCTTGCAAAAAAAAAACCAACACATTTTTGTGCTCAAAATCTCCACTTTCTTGCTCAGAAATGAGGCACAAATGTAACCCCATATGATACAGGGTGCAGACTTTTATCCAGAGCGCAGCACACAAGCGCTGAAAAACAGAGATTCAGCGTGATCGGGCAACATAAAACACATTTAGTGGACACGCAGCCTAATGGGACAAGATAACAAGTGAAACACCCCATCACTTGGTATCCTTAGAGTCAAAACATCCCGTGTTGTGAGAAGGAATGGCAACATTACAAAAACTTAGCATCTTCCGTACTGTCCAACCTTTTTTTTTTTTTTTTTTCTGATTTAGGGCTGTATGCAAAGCAATATGAATAGAGAACACAGAATGATAGCCATTCAGTAACACTTTAAGGAAGACATAATGTAGCTCTGATGCACTACATAATAAAGCCTCAGCTGTGAAACTACAGTTAAAGAGTGTGTAATTTTACCTGTTCAGAGTCATACATATGCTGCAGTAACCACGTCTGCCTCGTCTTCTGAAACTTCCAAGCCGAACGGCTTTCAGCCCAGCTGCAAAGCCAAAACCAGCATGGGTTGAGATCAGATACAAGGTCACACTATCTGTACAAGTGACATGATAGAGAGGGCATATAAGAGTTACTTCAGAGAAAAAAACAAAACAAATCAGCTCCACCCATGTACTAATCAAGCCTTCTGTTGTTACAGGTAGCCAATAACCTGCCTTAAACAGACGGTGACCTAAAGCTGGTCATGATTTGGCAGTCAAGGGTGTTCAGAGTGAGACGACCCGAGTAGAAATTTCAAAAACATTAAACGTGTTTGATATTTAATTTTTCAACATCAGGAAGGCTCAGACTCAATCCAGAACAGTGAAATAATTGTGAAGACACCACACACTTGATTATTATTTTTCACAAATTGGAATAAACCTTGAATTGGTCTACATGCATCACTGATTAATGGGGTGGGAAATCTGTCCCAAAATTGGAAATACAATCATCTAGTGTGTAGCCAACTTTAAATAGTTAACTTAAAGCAGCACTATGTAACTTTCTTGTTCCAGGCAGGAACACTGAAAAGGCTCCAATTACAGTGACTATGACTTGAAACAACACCCAATCACAGGGTGCTTAGCTGTTGGTTTCAAAAGTAGTACTCTGTGATTGGCTGTTGTTTCAAGTCATAGTCGCCATAGTTGTAGTTCTTTCAGTGTTCCTAACAAGAACAGAGCTGTTGCAGAAAATGCCACTCAGGTTATGGGGGAAGTGACATTCACTCAATCAATTTTCTTTCCCCCATTCTATTACGCTGAGCACCAAGCTAGAAGGCAGGAAGTACCATTTTTATATGATTTTTGGTATGACCCAGCTGGGGCTTGAACCCACGACTTCTGGCTGTGGGGTGGATGCTCTACCACTAGGCCACCACTCCGATTGGCCATGATAGTTTAGTCTTAAAGAGATTAATCTTTCACTTCCTATAATATAATATGAAACAATCTAGAAGTGACTAATTTTTTTACCTACTTGCCCTGCACTAAACCACAATATTTTCCTTACCAAGTGAGGTAATTCAGGGCCTGCTGACACGCACTGGGACCAGACGGCTTTTTTATTTTCTTTAAAATCACTCCCTCCGCTTTAAGCATCTTCCTTTCTTCCTTTTTTCGAATTTTCTTAAGTTTCCTCTCCAGGACCCTCTTCTCTTCAGGACTCAAGTCCCCCAGTCCTTTAGTCTCATCTGTCCCTTTGAGATGACTCTGAGGATCAGGAATCTGTCACAGAAAGCAATGAGTCATTGGAGGTACCAGAGTTTATTTGCAATATTTTGTAATTTGTAATTATAAAATACAGCATTTCTGTTGTGCCACAGCAAAATTAAAAGTGAAATTTAAATGCACTTTATAATTTTAGTTCACTTCCTGCAGTCTGTAGCTCAGAGGGACGTTTCCTGTATATGAACCTTATGAGGTCACCAACACATTTATTTTGAGTGTCAAGCAATGCAATACTGTTTTAACACGCCTGTATCTGCATACAGCTACATGTTTTTGTCAGTCACCCAAACAAAATTTAAAAAAAGAAAGAAAAAGATGTATATAAATTATTTCCATTAAACAGAAAATCTACCACACAAAAGCTCCTCTTTAAAAACAACATTTAGGAAATAGAGTGAGATTTAATTTCTCAGATGGAAACTGTAACCACAGCACAACCTAAAGCCCTTCTTCTTTCTGGAGAAGTTAAACAAGGGACACAGTATGCTCACCAATTTAACGGACCTCAGTCACGGTGATGAAAAAAAAGAGGGAGGAGAGGAAAAGATTTTGATCACATGGCCACAAAGTCACTCTGAAACTATGCTGCCTGAGTGCTGCCCACAGAAACCCAACGAAATTTTGCAGTGTGCTCATGTCTACAGCACGAGCATCATTTTCGGAGCTTTAGTTGTTGCGCTGTGTTGAACCGGTGGCTAAAAAACAAACGAGCGGCTGACGAAGGCAAAAGAGGTAAGTGGAAACATGTGTTTTTACTGAGCAGGCAGTTCCTCAAAGGGAAACAAAGACTTGCCAAAACAGAAAATAGAAACATTTGTTACTGGTATACGTCTATACATACGTATACTTGTATATCTTTAAAATCTATAAAAATGATTATCAGCTCTGTTTAAAATTTTAAATCAAATGAGTTTATTTAGGAAGGAGCTATATGTTGTAAGAGTATGTTCCTGTGGAAGTCCTTTTCAGTGATTCATAGGCTGAGCAATAATTATGAAGTAAAAACAGTTGGTAAATAAATAAATCTACTATCAAGCTTGGTGATTAGATCTGACTGAGTTTTCAATAAGTACCTACATGTGGGAGCCAACAGCATTTTGTCAGCTTCTGTTTTTCTTTTCATTTCTAGTCCAATCAAAGCATGGATTTAAGCACCACTCAGAGAAGCACCACATATCCACTTCCTGACATTTCCACCATCACAAACATCACCTCCACCAGCGCTACCAACTCCACCTCAGGAAGCTCCCTGCCTGATCTCGTGGACAAGATTGCAGCCAATGACATAACCTCCAGAGGAAACTACGTGTACAGCGTTGTTGCGGTCCTGGGTCTACTTGCAGGCTGGTTCCTGCTCTACAGCTTTATTCAAACCTACAGGGCTCACAGAAGGCTGGCTTGGCTCAACTGGCTTCTCTGGGCTTTTTGTGGGCTCCAACTGCTGCTCCTGCTCCTCTCTCTCCACATCGTGGCCCACAGACCCCACTACCTGAGAACAACCGGTCTGAGTTGCGCTGCTCTCTCTTTCACCATAAACACTGCTTCTCTGTGTGGTCTGTGGATGTTGGTGCTCATGGCCTATGTCCTAACCTTTGACCCGCCATCTGATGCTCTGCTGAGGAAGCCTGTGGTCTGTGCAGCTCTACTGATACTGACTTCTGTGGTGATGTCTCTACTGCTGGCTGCACTCCGTGGACCCAGTGAACATCTACAGGAAGAGGCTGATTGTTTTATGGATCCGGCACATGCTGGAGTTTTATATGCAGCTGCTAGGCTGTGCATAGTTTTTCTGATTCCATACATCTTTCAAGTAGTACTCCTAATAAGTGGCTGTGTCCGACAGTGGAAATCTAAAGGACGGTTCCTCTCTGGCTCTGAGGAGGGTCCTGTGTTTTTGACAGTCACTGGTATTTTATTTTTCTCACAGCTTTTCTACAGTGTGGCACTAGTGAGAGGAGCCCAACTCCACAGAGATACCAAACTGAACTATCAAGAGCAAGCGTTTCTGAGCGTAGCCGAGTTTGTACTGTTCTCTGGGAGCAGCATTAGCCTGCTGCTTGTGCTGCTCGTGCATCGGCCATGCCGAGACAGCCTCCATGGAGTGATTGGGCAGCTGAGGGACTGCTGTCAACGTTCTGGCCGCACGCAGCCCAACAGAAACATAATAGCACCACAGATTGAGATCACAGACACTCTGCAGGACATAGAGTCATAAAAGACAAGAACTGACCGATAACCACACCATAGTTCTTCTGCAACAACATATTTCTCAGCTGCTTTAAGATATTTTATTTGTTATCAGCAATGTAAATGTTTATAGAAGAGCAATTTGCTTTCCTGACAGTGAATCTACAAATAAAAAAGGGAATGCATCCACACATATTTGTACCAATTTTCTATAATCTTTAATATTTGGAAAAAAAAAAAATATTATAGCTGTTCTAAATTAAGGGATTCAATCAAACAGTTACAGAAGAAGACTGCAAAATGTGTGATTTTGTGTCTTATAATCTTGGACAAACCTCCTTTCATGAAACTTCTGCTTGCATAAACGGACCTTGTTCAAAAGCCCATTAAGAGAAAATGGAAAAACACAAACTCCAACGCCCAGAAACCACATAGGAAACATTAAGTCTAGGAAAATAAACTGGCCAACAATGTCAACAGTGTTTATGGAATTATTTTTTTTTTAAAAAGTGTCAAAGGACTAGAAGAAATAAAAACTCTTGTTTCTCCTTTCAAGGAATTAATGCGCAGAAGTTCAGACCTGCATGGATAATTTTCTACATCAGTGCCAAAGCAGAGTGGCACAATACCAGGGACAAGTACAGAAAGTGAATGCTGGCAAGATAGGTGTGGGTGGTAAATGTCAGAACCTGGTTCACTTACAATAGTTGAACTCAAGTCACCTCATAGAGAATCCTTTTTGTTTTTAAACAAATGCCTGAACAGGAAAAGGGGCTGCTACTGTTACTACTTTCACTTTTAAGAAGGCAGTTAAAGGAAGATTATTCCCGTCTGCCATCATGTTTTGATAACCTGCTGTTAGTTTGTGTTTGCAACAACTCCATGTTTCTAATCTTTACACATCTGAATATCACACATGGCTGTGTTCCAAAATGCAAGTTTGAACAAGATGGCTCTTGAGAAAAATTACATGTCCAATAAAACTCTGAAAATGAATAAACACATTGACTGTACAATGAATTAAAATAATGAATTCCTAAGAAAGGGTAGTTAACATTTTATGGACTTTTTTCTCCAGTTGTGATATTAAAAAAAGAATCAATGTATGTGTCTGTATTGTGTGTTTGTGTTTTGTTTGATGTAAATCAAGGGTGAAGCAGCTGAAGCTCTTTGGATTTATTCAAACAGCCACTTTGATGGCCACCACCAAAGGACAGTAAGGCTTATAAAAACTAAGAACCTGGGGCTCGTGGAGTGATAGGAAAGTTTATCATTTATTAAGTTAGACTTGTATCTTCGAAAGCAAAGTCACTCAGTTTAGGTAAAAAACAAACACACACATATCCAGCACTTCACAAAACAAGATAACTAACATTCTGGAAGCATTTTATGTCTTATAAAGAGAGTATAGAAAAGAATCATCCTCTTAAAAAAAATAATAATAAATCACATTTTGGTGCTTTGCAACCTAAAATGAAATCAGACAACTATTCTTTTATCCAACTTAATGCAGCTTATAACATCCAACTGAAAGATGAAACAGCATCAGGTCGGGGAAAAAATAAACTAGAAAAGCACTCAGAGCGCATACCTCTGCCAAGGCCCCTTCCATCCCTCATGGATCACCTCCAAAATATAATGGGCTTGTGTGTAGGCCACGAGCCAGTTCTGGTGAAAACTGCATCGAACTCTATCCAGTAGTTTTGGAGTATTCTTGCTAACACACTGAGAGAAGATAAGAGCCTTGGTGGAGGTATGCGTTCTCGGATCATCACCTAAATGTAAACTGGTTCGTCTGTAGCCCAAGGACCACCTCTGGTAAAAGTTTCATCCAAATCCATCCAGTAATTTTGGAGTATTGCCGCTAACACACTGTGATAAGATAAGAGCCTTGGCAGAGGTATGCGTTCTCAGATCATCACCAAAACGTAATGGGTTCCTCTCTAGCCTAAGAATCAACTCTGGTGAAATTTTCACCAAAATCCATCCAGTAGTTTTTGCGTTATCCTGCTAACAGACAGACAAACCACCCTGATTACATTACCTCCTTGGTTCAAGTAGGTTCATTTTGTCTTCTTTTAATTATTTACCTTTTGTTCTTATTAAAGACAAAAACAGGAGATGTTTTTAACCTTCTTTACATGTTTCGACTGTTCACTGCAGCTGCATTGTCTGCATGACGAAGGCTGCAGTGGCTTCCTAAAAAATTTCATCCAAATCCATCCAGAAGTTTTTATGTAACCCTGCTGCACAAACACAAACAAGGTCCTTGGTGGAGATATGCAGTCGCAGATCAAATTTAAAGGGTTCATCCTTGCCCCAAGGACTACCTGAGGTGAAAATTTCATTAAAATCCATTCAGGAGTTTTTGCGTAATCCTGCTAATAGACAGACAAACCACCCCGATTACATTACCTCCTTGGCAGAGGTAATAAAAATACTGGTGGCGACCAGTGGTACTCCTCAGTCTGCTGGCATTAAGAGCACTGGCTGACTGAATTTTTGTGCAAAGTCACCCAAAATTGAAATTGTCCCACATTTTTCAGATGCAACTATGGGATCAACAGAATTATGAGCCCCCCTATGAAAATTTCACTCTTATTACCTCCCCCAAAGAGGTAATATTTTTGTCCGTTTGTCTGTCTGTCTGTTGGCAGGATTGCGCAAAAACTGCTGGATGGATTTGAATGAAATTTTCACCAAAGAAGGCTCTTGGCCTAAGGATGAACCCAATAGATTTTAGTGATGATCTGAGAGTGCATACCTCTACTAAGGCCCTTGTTTGTATTTGTGTAGCAGGATGACACAAAAACTACTGGATTTTGATTAAATTTTCACCAGAGGTGGCTCTTGGGCTACAGATGAATCCAATAGATTTTGGAGGTGATCCATGAGCACATACCTCCACCAAGGTCCAATCTTGCAATGTATGGAGGGATGGAGGCAGGGAGGTATGGACAGATGGGCAGGAGTGAAGGAGCCCTTGCGGAGGTATGTGTGCTCTGTGTGTTTTTCTAGCTTAAACAGCATTTCCCAAGTGCTGTAAAAAAACTGCTCCGGATTAGCAAGAGAAGTTTGGAATAGCAAAGATGATGTGGGGAAATTATTTTACAGCGCTTCACTTTTTCCACATTTTGTTATGTTACAACCTTATTTCATAATGAATTAAATTCATTTTTTCCTCAAAATTCTACACACAATACCCCATAATGACAATTTGTGAAAAAAGTTTTCTTTGAGATTTTTGCAAATTTATTAAAAATAAAAACTAAGAAATCACATGTACATACAGTAAGTATTCACAGCCTTTGCCATGAAGCTCAAAATTGAGCTCAGGTGTCCTGTTTCCACTGATCATCCTTGGGATGTTTCTACAGCTTAATTGGAGTCCACCTGTGGTAAATTCCATTGGAGATGATTTGGAAAGGCACACACCTGTCTATATAAGGTCCCACAGTTGACAGTGCCTGTCAAAGCACAAACCAAACATGAAGTCAAAGGAATTGTCTGTAGACCTCTGAGACAGGATTGTCTTGAGACACAAATCTGGGGGAAGGGTGCTGCTTTGATGGTCCCAGTGAGCACAGTCCCTCCATCATCCATCATCAGAAGTTCAGAACCACCAGGACTCTTCCTAGAGCTGGCCGGCTGTGTAAACTGAGCGATCGGTGAAGAAGGGCCTTAGTCAGGGAGGTGACCAAGAACCCGATGGTCACTCTGTTACAGCTCCAGCGTTCCTCTGTAGAGAGAGGAGAACCTTCAAGAAGGATAGCCATCTCTGCAGCAATCCACCAATCAGGCCTGTATGATAGAGTGGCCAGATGGAAGCCACTCCTTATTAAAAGGCATATGGCAGCCTGCCTGGAGTTTGTCAAAAGGCACCTGAAGGAGTCTCAAACCATGAGAAACAAAATTCTCTGGTCTGATGAGACAAAAATTGAACTCTTTGGTGTGAATGTCAGGCCTTATGTTTGGAGGAAACCAGGCACTGCTCATCACCAGGCAAATACCATCCATACAGTGAAGCATGGTGGTGGTAGCATCATGCTGTGGGGATGTTTTCCAGCGACAGGAACTGGGAAACTAGTCAGGATAGAATGAAAGATGAATGCAGCAATGTACAGAGACATCCTGGATGAAAACCTGCTCCACAGCGCTCTTGACCTCAGACTGGCGTGATGGTTCATCTTTCAGCAGGACAACGACCCTAAGCACACAGCCAAGATATCAAAGGAGTGGCTTCAGGACAACTCTGTGAATGTCCTTGAGTGGCCCAGCCAGAGCCCAGACTTGAATCCAACTGAACATATCTGGAGAGATGTGAAAATGGCTGTGCAGCGACACTTCCCATCCAACCTGATGGAGCTTGAGTGGTGCTGCAAAGAGGAATGGGCGAAACTGCCCAATGATAGGTGTACCAAGTTTGTGGCATCATATTCAAAAAGACGTGAGGCTGAAATTGCTGCCAAAGGTGCATCAACAAAGTACTGAGCAAAGGCTGTGAATACTTATGTACATGTGATTTCTTAGTTTTTTTATTTTTCATAAATTTGCAACAATGTAAAAAAAAAAAAAAAAATCACGTTGTCATTATGGGGTATTGTGTGTAGAATTTTGAGGAAAAAATGAAGTTAATCCAATTTGGAATAAGGCTGCAACATAACAAAATGTGGAAAAACTGAAGTACTGTGAATACTTTCCGGATGCACTGTATTTTACCTTGTGCGTTTCTATACATTATTGAGAGATAACAGAGTTCCATGGCTGAGCTGAGCCAATGCGTACGGCGAGCATTGGACAGCTGTTCTGGAGAGGGGATGTCTTTCTGCACTTCTAAATAGTAAGTAATTAATTCTCATGTTTGACAAGTAGGGATGTGCCATATAGTACTGTTCACAATAATACCGGTATAAATTTTGATACCGGTGTAAAAATGAATATCGCAATATTTGGGGTCCGTTACGCTGCCAATAGAAGTTATGTGTTACCACAGAAATGGGAAAACAAACATGGCACGGGAAGCAGCGATCCATGCTTGGAACGTCTTTGTCTGGTTGCGAGGAAGTAATTTAGTTTTAAGGCTGATTCAGACTGCTGTCATCTTTTAAAAAAAAACAAACAAATGGTGCAGCGATGCGGATAATCTGCCCACATTTTTTTCTGCATGTCAACAATGCCGCTTCAGGGAAAAGTTTGACTTCACCCTGAAACAGTGTTGTTGACATCCGAAGTGCCCAGAGGTTTATTTTTGTTCCATTGTGGCTGCTCCGGCGTGATTTATTCAACCAACCGAAAGAAAAAAAAAAATCTGTTAACAGCCCCACGACTTGTCTGTGCAACGGAGATTACTAACATGGGTAAACAGAGAGAGACGGGAGGTCAGGACTTTGACTAGGCCACTCCAAAGTCTTCATTTTGTTTTTCTGAAGCCATTCAGAGGTGGACTTGCTGGTGTGTTTTCGATCACTGTCCTGCTGCAGAACCCAAATCCGCTTCAGCTTGAGGTCCCGAACAGATGGCCGAACATCCCTTTTATGTTCTTTTTGTGCAGCAGTGGTTTTCGTCTTGGAACCCTGCCATGCAGGCCATTTTTGCCCAGTCTCTTTCTTATGGCGGAGTCATGAACACTGACCTTAACTGAGGCAAGTGAGGCCTGCAGTTCTTTGGATGTTGTTGTGGGGGGTCTTTTGTGACCTCTTGGATTAGTCGTCACTGCACTCTTGGGGTAGTTTTGGTCGGCCGGCCACTCCTGGGAACGTTCATCACTGTTCCATGTTTTTGCCATTTGTGGCATTTGTTCTCCCCGTGTCTGCGTGGGTTTACTCCGGGATTTCTCCGGTTTTCTCCCACATGCCAAAAACATGCAAGTTAGGTTAATTGGCATCAAAACTGGGGATTCTAAATTGTCCTTAGGTATGACTGTGAGAGTGAATGGTTGTCTGTCTCTCTGTGTTGGCCCTGCGATGGACTGGCGATCTGTCCAGGGTGTACCCTGCCTCTCGCCCAAAGATGCTGGGATAGACTCCAGCCCCCCCGCGACCCGAAAAGGATTAAGCAGAAGAAGATGAATGAATGAATGAATGAATGTTGAACATAATTAACTCTGGCCACTGAAACTGTTCTTTATAAATTTAAAAGAAAAACCTATTCCTTGATATCGTGAAGAATATCATTATCATGAAAATTCACAGAAATATCGTGACATCATTTTTAGGCCATATCACTCACCCCTATTGACAAGTATCCATCTATAAATTCACAAAGTCTGTGTGTGTGTTCCACGCATATCTCTCGACTAGTTTGTCAGACTGGCCTCAGATTTTAAACATGCTTTCCCGAGGTTACGAGGGTGTGCATCCCCGAATATGGAGTCGCTCAGTCAAAATGTGTAATTTTTAATCAATAAAAGTTTTAGCCACCGCTCTGTGACCACTCTCTGTGTCCTGGCTTCAAGAAATGTGGGCGGGGTGCTTGACTCCGTGCTCATTGGATAATACGCCGCATCACGGCCATGCTGACTGGACAATAGAGGGGTTGCACATGACGTCAGTGGTCACGTGCCACATCGTCTTTCTGCCATTTTGGACGGCAAATAGCATGGACCCTGTGTTGAGAATAATAATAATTCCACTAACATGTACTCAGTCCAACTCACCACGGTATTGTTCGTTTTCCATTAAGTTTCCATTAAGTATTAAGCCATTAAGCCAGGCGAGCCTGCTGCTTGCTGGCTTTTTGTTAGAGTAAAGGCAAAAAAGGAGAGCCAGAAAGGGCTACAGGTGGCGAGATGAAACACTGGAAAAGTACTGGAGAGTTCATGAAGCCATGGAGCAGTAGAAGACGATACAAACTAGATGATTGCTAATACTAGTTAGCACTAAGTCCCCCGTACTACATTGTAATCACGGCAAGTTATCCCTATTAGGTACTAAAATATGTGTGCTGTGTGTGTTAGTTCGCTCATTTTCTGCATACAGGAGACAACGGTGTTGTTTGTTCAAAGTGAGCTTTCCACCACTGGGATAAATAACGGCAAAGATGCATAATATCACATCACTCACCATCCTCTATCACTGTTTTCAACAATGATGATGCTGTGGTCGGGCTGATGCCACTCTGCCTCCCGTCTGCCTCCGCTGTGGCCGTGAATTTGTTTCAGGTCGCTCGGTCCAGCTCCCTCTGGATTTCTTTAATCAGCTACCAAGCACAGAAAAGTCTGCAACTCGTCGGTGGACCATGGTGTTGATTTGTGTGTAGCCATTTATCTTGTTGATTACACTCGCTCACGCTTGCTGTTGGTGATTTGACTGTTCGCTGCCGTCCAAAATGGTGCAGTAAACAAAAGACACATGACTCGTGTGATGTAGGTGCAACCCCTCTATACGCCGGCATCACAACCTGTCAGTCATCAGTATTTCCTGGACAAAACAAGTGAAAAATGACAAATTTGACTAGAAAAAGATAATACTGAAGATTTAATGCTTAAAAAAAATTATACTATGGACTTCCAGTCTGGACACCATGGTGGTAGCAGCTTAACGCTGAAGCTCCCAGATCCCATCCGTGAAAATACCATGAAAATCAGATTCAACGGACTTATGGAAGAGTGAAAGTCAAAAGACAAAGTCATTATGCCTAAAGCAAAACAGAAGAGATCGACATTTACCAGGCCAAGACACACATCGGCCGGAGAATCTGACCTCGAAGACAATAACCACTCGGAAGTAGAGGAGCAAAATGAGGCTAGTAACACGGCAAGCTTAAAAACGATACTTCAAGAATTAAGAGAATTTCGCCGAGAGTGTTGGGCCGAATTTCGTGAAATTAAAGACGAAATAAAAGGACAAACAACAGAGTGGACCAGGCTGAGGCCCGAATCATGGAAGCAGAGGAAAGAATAAAAGGGCTGGAAGAAACCACACTGGAATTACTCAAACGACAGACAAGACTGGAGGTTACGCTAACCAACCTGGAAGGAAGACAAAGAAGTGACAACATAAGAATTCATGGTCTGAAAGAAGGAGTCGAGGATGGTTTCACCACAATGGCTGCATGTGTGGAAACCATACTGAGAGAGAAGTTGGAAATTCCCCAATCCACCGATTTGAAAATAGAAAGGGCGCACCGTTCATTAGCCCCAAGGCCATCGGCGGAAGCTCCCCCGTGATCGGTGGTGGTGAAGTTTTCCAACTTCAGAACAAAAGAAGAGGTTTTGAGACTGGCTTGGCAGAAAAATGGATTTATGCACCAAGAAAGGAAAGTTTTTGTGGAGCATGACTACGCCCCGGAGGTCCTTAAAAAGCGTTGGGAATACAATGACACTAAAAAGGTGCTAAGAGAGAAGAAACTGCGCTTTCAAACTCCATTTCCGGCAAAGCTGAGGATTTTTTTTACGGGGAAGAGACGTGTCTCTACAACTCAGCGGAAGAAGCAACCAGGGATATGGCGAGAAGAGGGCTCCCGGTAACGGTGTATAAACCCGCAGCAGACCCGATTGAAAGAATCAAGGCTTAAATGTGGCGCACACAGAGACCCTCAAAATCCACGGGCCAGCAGCGGGAAACCCAGCGCCAGGGCTATAAGGAAAAACTGGACGCTTTCAGGAGGGAATAACGATATTTTTAGTCAATCTGTGCATCCAACCCTCCTCCTACAAGGTAACAAACATTAAAGGAGATGCAGAATCAGCAAATATGAAGTGGTAAAACATTTCATGGAACAGTCATAATATTAGAAACAAATAAGTCTTTAAAAAAAAAAAAACTTGTTAAAATAGAAATGTGATAATGAACCACATGAACTCTCCACACTAACAAATGCTGTATTACCGTGATTGTTTGCTGTGATGGTGGTGGGAGGTTGCGCACAATTTCATAGGGTATAGGCATAAAAAAAAAAAAAAATCATTACAAGTTCGGATTGGGATCTGAAAATCACGTTAAAAACATGGGACAACTTACAGGGGTAAGAGAGGGCCCTCAACACGTAACAAAGTTTGAGGAATTCCCCTCAGAGCCAACACACCATCAAGGCTCTTCTAAGGTCGCTAAAAAGACCTCAGTTCAGGAAGACCTTTTGACAGTTTTTTGTTTTAAAATTTTATATACTATGTTCTGAATGTTTTTTTAATGTTCTTAATGTTCTTTCAGTTTTTGAGTAGCATAAAAGAGGGCCACTATACTGTTATACTAAATAAGACAATACAATGGAGAAACAGGGTGCAACCAAAATAATCTCATATAATGTAAAAGGGATCCTGAATCCAGTTAAAAGATCCAAGATTCTAGGCAAAATGAAAAAAGACAAAGCAGGAATAATATTTTTACAGGAGACCCACCTAACAGACTTGGAGCACACTAAACTCAATAGACAAGGGTTTAAAATGATCTCTTCATCTTCATATAAGTCAGGGAGGAGGAGGGGAGTAGCGACATTGATCTCAACCAAAATTACATTTGAAAAAAAATCAGAACACAAAGATAAAGAAGGGAGGATACAGTTTGGTAATTGGGCAGCTAGAGGGAGAAGATATCACCCTGCTGAATGTATATGCACCTCCAGGGGCTAACTGGAAATTTTATAAAAATGTATTTGACCTAATGATAACTAAAGCCCAAGGTTTAGTGATATGTGGTGGAGACTTCAATCTAAGACTGAATCCATACTGGGATGCATCAGGTAATTCTCCACATCAAAATAACACTCAAAGTAGGAAAACTCGGATGTTACTAAAAGAAATGGGAATCTGTGATGTGTGGAGGGAATTCAACCCCAGTGTAAAAGATTATACATTTTACTCAACGCCACATTCATCTTACTCAAGGATTGACTATTTTTTTATGTTTAATAGAGACATTGGAAGAGTAAAAACATGTAAAATAGGACTGATGGATCTCTCTGACCACAGTCCGATCTATATGGACTTAAGTATCCAAAAATACACAAATAATACATTTTCTTGGAGGTTGAATTCAAATGTCCTGAAAGGACCACTGAAAGATGAATTGGAATCAGATATTCTCAGATATTTGGAAGAAAACGATAATGGAGAAGTATCCCCTTTAATACTGTGGGAT
Source organism: Pholidichthys leucotaenia (assembly GCA_020510985.1). Lineage (NCBI taxonomy): Eukaryota > Metazoa > Chordata > Actinopteri > Cichliformes > Pholidichthyidae > Pholidichthys > Pholidichthys leucotaenia. Next base: position 428,120,976 of record CM035836.1, on the reverse strand, counting down.
GCATGCAAAGCTGTAATAAGGGGAAAGATTATTGCAAAACCGGCAATCCAAAAGAAACTGAGACAAGAAAAACTAATCACATTAGAGTCAGAACTTAAGAACCTAGAAAAAGAACACAAAGGCAACACTCATCCTAATGACTCGCTCAAGATTAAGGAAATTAAAAATCAAATAAATGAGATCTACACAATAGAAATCCAGAAGAAACTTACATTTCTGAAACAAAAATACTATGAAGCAGGCAGCAAATCGGCAAAATTACTAGCCTATAAATTGAGGAAACAACAAACAGAAAGAGCAATCTACAAAATCAGAGACCCAGTATCAAAGGAAATAAAATTCAGAATTCAGGATATTCTTAAAAGCTTCGAGAACTACTATAAGAAGTTATACTCCCTCAAAAAATATAAAAACGCATCTGAAGCATTCCTAAACACATTAAACCTTCCCCAACTTACTGAGTCTCAAAATAAAACACTACTGTCAGAAATACAACCTAAAGAATTGGAAAAAGCAATTATGAAACTTAAAGCTAACAAATCCCCAGGAGCTGATGGCTATACAGCAGAGTGGTACAAAACCTTTAAACAGCAACTATCTCCTCTCCTCCTGAAAACATTTAACTATGTCCTCCACACAGGGGAAATCCCCCCTCCTGGAGAGAAGGGGTCATTGCAGTCATACCTAAACCTGAAAAGGATAAACTAGAATGCTCCAACTACAGACCAATCAGTGTATTAAATCAGGACTATAAGCTTTTTACCACTATCCTTGCCAAAAGGTTAGAAAATATACTGACAGACTTAATTCATTTAGACCAAACAGGTTTTATAAGACAAAGACAGACACAAGACAACATTAGACGCACTTTACACATAATTCATCATATAAAAAAATATAACTTAAATGCAGTCATATTGGGATTAGATGCTGAAAAAGCATTCGATTCGGTTGACTGGTCTTTCCTATATAGAATCTTATCCAGTTTCAATTTTCATAACAACTTCATTAGAACTATCCAGGCATTATATAAAAAACCAACAGCTAAAATAAGGATTAACGGTAATTTATCATCATCTTTTGAGCTGGAAAGAGGATGTCGTCAGGGCTGCCCCTTGTCTCCACTGCTCTTTGCAATCTTCATAGAACCTCTGAGCCAATGGACAAGACAGAATCAAAAAATTCAGGGTATTACACTTGGTCAGAAGAAACATAAAATAGCACTCTTTGCTGATGACATTTTAATATACCTGGGGCAGCCGGACACCTCTTTACCAGAACTAATCTAAGTTTTTTCAGAGTATGGAGATTTATCGGGGTACAAATTAAACATGCATAAAAGCCAAGTTTTTTTTTGTTTTTTTTTTATTTAAGTTTTTGTAAAGGGTATACAGGTCGTTACAGCAATGCATTGTTTACATTTTCATCACATGTTCCCTTATTTTCTGATATCTGACAACATTGGAAGATTAATTCTTACAACACCCCTTTTTTTTTTTTTAAAGTGAAAGAAAAAGTGAAATTAAAGAGAAAAAAAAACAAAAAACAAATAAAAAAACAAACAAACCAGTAAAAAACAAACAAAAAGAAAAAGTAAGTAAATAAAGATAAAAGAGCATCTGAGTAGTGATGGAACAAAGAGCGGAACCATTATTGAAATGGTATTTGTCAAAGATTAGATCTAATGGAAGACACATATGCGGTCCAGGGTTGCCAAAAGTTCATGAACCCATCCATGTCCTGTCTCAGTGCGAATGTCAACTTTTCCATCGAGTAAATGTCTTGGATCACGTTAGTCCAATCTTCAGGTGTAGGACAGTCCTTCAACATCCATTTTTTAGTTAGAGCTTTTTTGCTTGCCAATATTAAAACATTGAATAAGTATTTTGCTCCTCGTCTTTCCAGTGAGTCCGGTAGTAAACCCAAATACAAAGTTACAAAAGAAAAGGGAACTGTAATTTTGAATATTTTCCCCAATATTGTCTGCACCTTGGTCCAATATTGGTGGATAACTGGGCATGACCAAAACACATGAAAATGATTTGCAGTCTTTTCACCACACAAGCGCCAACAGTTCAATCCCTTATGGGTAAATTTGTTTTGTGCAGGTGTTCTGAAAAATCTTGCCAAGTTTTTCCATCCAAATTTTCTCCACTGCAGGGATGAGGTACTTTTCCATTGCTGTTTATTTAGCTTTTCCCATATTTCCAGTTGTAAAGTGAAATTCCCCTCTTTTTCCCATCTCTCTTTTATATAAGATGTGTTGTCTCCTTTTAAGTCTTGAAGACCTTGGTATATTTTAGAAATGTATCTGATCCCTGGGATCCCTTTATATGCCATTAAGAAGACCTTCAGAACACCTGACTGGGCCCTTTCCAAAACCTCCTTTTTAAGTATATTGTTTATGTGGTGTCTAAGCTGGAAGAACCTGTAAAGGTCTTGATTTATTAGGCCTTGTTTTTTCAAATCTTCAAAACTTCTTAAGATTTGCCCTTTAAAAAAATCGTAATATTTTATCAGCCCTTTCTCCTTCCACTTTTTAAATCTGGTGTCTGTTTTATTAGGAGTAAAGTCCTGATCATAGGCAATCCATTGCAGAAGTCGATAGGGCTCTTTAGTTTGATTCTCTCTGACTATCTTAAACCAAATTTTTAGCGGGGTCTCTATCCACGGGTTAGTGTTATTCAAAAGCTTAGGTAAGGCATTGTTCCCTATTATCGCCTGTAGGGGGATGTCACTTGTTATTTGGCATTCGATCTCCTTCCATTGTGCAGTGTAGACTGGGTTACATATCTCTACTAAAGTTTTAATTTGTGCGGCTTTAAAGTAGTCCCTGATATTTGGCAGCGCGAGCCCACCTTTGTCTTTGTTTAGCTGTAGGGTTCTATATCTGATTCTAGGTCTCTTGCCCTGCCATATGAATCTTGAGATCCTTCTGTCCAGCTCCTGCCATGTTTTTTTGGGAGGTTCTACCGGTATTGTTTGGAAAAGGTATAGAAGACGTGGAAGTATATTCATTTTGACTGCTTCAATTCTTTGTGCAGTACCCAAGAATGGTATCATATTCCATCTTGCTAGGTCAGATTTTATTTTTGTCACCAGTGGATCATAGTTTAGTGATATAATTTTGTTGAGTTGTTTCGGGATATTGACCCCCAGATATTTCATAGATTCCGACTCCCAGTTAGTTTTGAGTTTGCTTAGTGAATAATGATTTGGGTCATAGTTGAATGTTAAAACTTGGGTTTTATGCATGTTTAATTTGGTACCCCGATAAATCTCCATACTCTGAAAAAACTGAGGTTAGTTCTGGTAAAGAAGTGTTCGGCTGCCCTAGGTATATTAAAATGTCATCAGCAAAGAGTGCTATTTTATGTTCCTTCTGACCAAGTGTAATACCTTGAATTTTTTGGTTTTGTCTTATCCAATGGCTCAGAGGTTCTATGAAGATTGCAAAGAGCAGTGGAGACAGGGGGCAGCCCTGACGACATCCTCTTTCCAGTTCAAAAGATGATGATAAATTACCGTTAATCCTTATTTTAGCTGTTGGTTTTTTATATAATGCCTGTATAGTTCTAATGAAGTTGTTATGAAAATTGAAACTGGATAAGATTCTATATAGAAAAGACCAGTCAACCGAATCGAATGCTTTTTCAGCATCTAATCCCAATATGACTGCATTTAAGTTATATTTTTTTATATGATGAATTATGTGTAAAGTGCGTCGAATGTTGTCTTGTGTCTGTCTTTGTCTTATAAAACCTGTTTGGTCTAAATGAATTAGGTCTGTCAGTATATTTTCTAACCTTTTGGCAAGGATAATGGTAAAAAGCTTATAGTCCTGATTTAGTACACTGATTGGTCTGTAGTTGGAGCACTCTAGTTTATCCTTTTCCGGTTTAGGTATAACTGCAATGACCCCTTCTCTCCAGGAGGGGGGGATTTCCCCTGTGTGGAGGACATAATTAAATGTTTTCAGGAGGAGAGGAGATAGTTGCTGTTTAAAGGTTTTGTACCACTCTGCTGTATAGCCATCAGCTCCTGGGGATTTGTTAGCTTTAAGTTTCATAATTGCTTTTTCCAATTCTTTAGGATGTATTTCTGACAGTAGTGTTTTATTTTGTGACTCCGTAAGTTGGGGAAGGTTTAATGTGTTTAGGAATGCCTCGGATGTGTTTTTATGTTTTTTGTGGGAGTATAAGTTCTTATAGTAATTCTCGAAGCTTTTAAGAATATCCTGAATTCTGAATTTTATTTCCTTTGATACTGGGTCTCTGATTTTGTAGATTGCTCTTTCTGTTTGATGTTTCCTCAATTTATAGGCTAGCAATTTTGCCGATTTACTGCCTGCTTCATAGTATTTTTGTTTCAGAAATGTAAGTTTCTTCTGGATTTCTATTGTGTAGATCTCATTTATTTGGTTTTTAATTTCCTTAATCTTGTGCGAGTCAGTAGAATGAGTGTTGCCTTTGTGTTCTTTTTCTAGGTTCCTAAGTTCTGACTCTAATGTGGATAGTTTTTCTTGTCTTAGTTTCTTTTGGGTTGCCAGTTTTGCAATAATCTTTCCTCTTATTACAGCTTTGCATGCATCCCACAGTATTAAAGGGGATACTTCTCCATTATCGTTATCTTCCAAATATCTGAGAATATCTGATTCCAATTCATCTTTCAATGGTCCTTTCAGGACATTTGAATTTAACCTCCAAGAAAATGTATTATTTGTGTATTTTTGGATATTTAAGTCCATGTAGATCGGACTGTGGTCGGAGAGATCCATCAGTCCTATTTTACATGTTTTTACTCTTCCAATGTCTCTATTAAACATAAAAAAATAGTCAATCCTTGAGTAAGATGAATGTGGAGTTGAGTAAAATGTATAGTCTTTTACACTGGGGTTGAGTTCCCTCCACACGTCACAGATTCCCATTTCTTTTAGTAGCATCCGAGTCTTCCTGTTTTGGGTGTTATTTTGATGTGGGGAATTACCAGAAGCATCCCAGTATGGATTCAGTCTAAGATTGAAGTCCCCACCACATATCACTAAACCTTGAGCTTTAGTTATCATTAGGTCGAATACATTTTTATAAAATTTCCAGTTAGCCCCTGGGGGAGCATACACATTCAGCAGGGTGATATCTTCTCCCTCTAGCCGCCCAGTTACCAAACTGTATCTCCCTTCTTTATCTTTGTGTTCTGATTTTTTTTCAAATGTAATTTTGGTTGATATCAATGTCGCTACTCCCCTCCTCCTGCCTGATTTATATAAAGATGAAGAGATCATTTTAAACCCTTGTCTACTGAGTTTATTGTGTTCCACGTCTGTTAGGTGGGTTTCTTGTAAAAATATTATTCCTGCTTTGTCTTTTTTCATTTTGCCTAGAATCTTGGATCTTTTAACTGGATTCAGGATTCCTTTTACATTATATGAAATTATTTTGGTTACACCCTGTTTCTCCATTGTGTTGTTTTGTTTAGTATAACTGTGTGGTGGCCCTCATTTGTGCTACTCAGAAACTGAAAGAACATTAAAAACAAGAAAAACATTAAGAACATAGTGTAAAAAACTTTAAAACAAAAAGCTGTCATAAGAACTTCCTGAGCTGAGGTCTTTTTAAAGACCCTGGAAGAGCCTTGATGGAGTGAAGGCCCTGAGGGAAATTCCTCAAACTCTGTTACATGTTGAGGGCCCTCTCTTACCACTGAAAGTAGTCCCATGCTTTTAACGTGAGTTTCAGAACCCAATCCAAACTTGTAATGATTTTTTTTTCCTTTTATGCCTAAACCCTGTGAAATTGTGTGCACCCTCCCACCCCCATCACATCAAACATTCACGCAAAAACAGTATTTGTTAGTATGAGGAGAACATGTGGATTATTGTCACATTTCTATTTTAACAAGTTTTTTTTTTTTTTTTATTATTACAAAGACTTATTTGTTTCAAATAATATGATTGTTCCATGAAATGTTTTACCACATGCTGAATATGCATCTCCTTTAATGTTTGTTACCTTGTATGAGGGGGGTTGGATGTGCGGATTGATTCAAGAGAAAGGAAAAAAAAAAAAAGGTCGCTATTCCAACCTGAAAACGGATAGTTTATCCGCGACGCTCTGGCGCTGGGTTTCCCGCTGCTGGTCCGTGGATTTTGAGGGTCTTTGTGTTGTCCATGTTTGCGCTTTGATCTTCTCACTCGGGTCTGCTGCGGGTTTAAATACCGTTACCGGGAGCCCTCTTTTCGCCATGTCAGCTGTTGCTTCTTCCGCCGAATTATAGAGACACGTTTCATCGCCGTAGAAGACCCTTAACTTCGCAGGAAATGGAGTCTGAAAGCGCAATTTCTTCTCTCTTAACACCTTTTTCGCGTCATTGTATTCCCTGCGCTTTTTAAGGACCTCCGGGGCGTAATCGTGTTCCACGTAGACTTTTCTCTCCTGGTGCATAAATCCTTTTTTCTGCCAGGCCAGTCTTACAACCTCTTGTTTTATTTTGAAATTGGAAAATCTTACCAACACCGAACGTGGGGGCGCTTCCGCCGCCGGCCTAGCGGCTAATGAACGATGTGCCTTTTCTATCTTCAAGTCGGTGGTTTGTGGAATATCCAATTTCTCTCTTAGTAAGGATTCCACGCATTCTGCCATTGAGTTAAAACCATTTTCGGTTCCTTCTATCAGACCATGAATTCTTATGTTGTCTCTTCTTTGTTTTCCTTCTTGGTCGGTTAGCTTAGCCTCTATAGCTGCTTGTCTTTTGCGTAGGTCTAGCACAGAATCTTCGAGCACTTTTATTCGATCCTCTGTTTCCAAGATTCGGTTCTTGGCCTGGTCCACTCTGTTGTTTGTCCTTTTCAATTCTTCTCTGAATTCCCGAAATTCGGCCGTAACTTCTCGGCGAAATCGTCGTAGCTCCTCAAATAGTGATTTCAGGCTAACCCTTTTGTTAGCTATCACCAGTTCCTCGTCTTCTGAACGGAGATCTTCCAGTTCAGATTCTCCAGCCGATACGTGTCCTGGCCTGGAGAATTTCAGTTTCTTCTGTTTTCCTTTAGACATGATGATTTTGTCTTTTGATTTTCACTCCTCCAAAAATCCGTTAAGTTTGATTTTCAAGGTGTTATCCTGGATTGGGTCTGAGAGCTTCAGTGTTAAGCTGCAGTCGCCATGGCGTCCAGACCGGAAGTGATAAAACCCAAGTTTTAACATTCAACTATGACCCAAATCATTATTCACTAAGCAAACTCAAAACTAACTGGGAGATGGAATCTATGAAATATCTGGGGGTCAATATCCCGAAACAACTCAACAAAATTATAACACTAAACTATGATCCACTGGTGGCAAAAATAAAATCTGACCTAGCAAGATGGAATATGATACCATTCTTGGGTACTGCACAAAGAATTGAAGCAGTCAAAATGAATATACTTCCACGTCTTCTATACCTTTTCCAAACAATACCGGTAGAACCTCCCAAAAAAATATGGCAGGAGCTGGACAGAAGGATCTCAAGATTCATATGGCAGGGCAAGAGACCTAGAATCAGATATAGAACCTTACAGCTAAACAAAGACAAAGGTGGGCTTGCGCTGCCAAATATCAGGGACTATTTTAAAGCCGCACAAATTAAAACTTTAGTAGAGATATGTAACCCAGTCTACACTGCACAATGGAAGGCGATGGAATGCCAAATAACAAGTGACATCCCCCTACAGGCGATAATAGGGAACAATGCCTTACCTAAACTTTTGAATAACACTAACCCGTGGATAGAGACCCCGCTAAAAATTTGGTTTAAGATAGTCAGAGAGAATCAAACTAAAGAGCCCTATCGACTTCTGCAATGGATTGCCTATGATCAAGACTTTACTCCTAATAAAACAGACACTAGATTTAAAAAGTGGAAAGAGAACGGGCTGATAAAATATTACGATTTTTTTAAGGGGCAAATTTTAAGAAGTTTTGAAGATTTGAAAAAACAAGGTCTAATAAATCAAGACCTTTACAGGTTCTTTCAGCTTAGACACCACATAAACAAAATACTTAAAAAGGAGGATTTGGAAAGGGCCCAGTCAGGTGTTCTGAAGGTCTTCTTAATGGCATATAAAGGGATCCCAGGGATCAGATACATTTCTAAAATATACCAAGGTCTTCAAGACTTAAAAGGAGACAACACATCATATATAAAAGAGAGATGGGAAAAAGAGGGGAATTTCACTTTACAACTGGAAATATGGGAAAAGCTAAATAAACAGCAATAGAAAAGTACCTCATCCCTGCAGTGGAGAGAATTTGGATGGAAAAATTTGGTAAGATTTTTCAGAACACCTGCACAAAACAAATTTACCCATAAGGGATTGAACTGTTGGCGCTTGTGTGGTGAAAGACTGCAAATCATTTTCATGTGTTTTGGTCATGCCCAGTTATCCACCAATATTGGACCAATGTACAGACAATATTGGGGAAAATATTCAAAATAACAGTTCCCTTTTCTTTTGTAACTTTGTATTTGGGTTTACTACCGGACTCACTGGAAAGACGAGGAGAAAAATACTTATTCACTGTTTTAATATTGGCAAGTAAAAAAGCCCTAACTAAGAAATGGATGTTGAAGGACTGTCCTACACCTGAAGATTGGATTAACGTGATCCAAGACATTTACTCGATGGAAAAGTTGACATTCGCACTGAGACAGGACATGGATGGGTTCTTGAACTTTTGGCAACCCTGGATCACATATGTGTCTTCCATTAGATCTAATCTTTGACAAACACCATTTCAATAATGGTCCCGCTCTTTGTTCCAACGCTACTCAGATGCTCTTTTATTTTTAATTATTTATTTTTATTTTTCTGTTTGTTTGTTTTTTGCTCTTTTGTTTTGTTTGTTTTTTTATTCTCTTTAATTTCACTTTTTCTTTCACTTAAAAAAAAAGGGGGTGTTGTAATAATTATTCTTCCAATGTTGTCAAATAGCAAAAAATAAGGGAACACGTGATGAAAATGTAAACAATGCAATGCTGTAATGACCTGTATACCCTTTACAAAAACTTAAATTAAAAAAAAAAAAAAAAAATTAAAGAGGATCCCGTCAAGTTTGGAGCATAGAGATTTGGAGACATCTAGTGATGAGAAAACGCAAGAGACTCTTGACAACCCCTCTGCTTTACTTAATAACACTCTACCACAAATAGACAAGTCTCTGGCTAACGAACTATTATATTCCTTTTTAATTGCCTCAGCAACAGGTATAAGATTATTAGTCAGTGTTTTGGGGCTCTTTAGAAATTTTAATTCCTAAATATGCTACAGTTTCTTTCACAGGAGTACCACTGATTTCAGTAACAACAGTGTTGTTCAAGGGTAGGATTTCACATTTTTTTTAAATTAAGTTTCAAACCTGAAATGACTGAGAATTTAGATATAGTGGATATAAAAAGTCTACACACCCATATTCAAATGCCAGGTTTTTGTGATGTGAAAAATGAAACCAAGATAAATTATTTCAAAACTTTTTCCACCATTAACGTGACCTATAATCTGTACAACCCAATTGAAAGACAAACTGAAATCTTCTAAGGGGAAGAATAAAAAATAAAATCTTACAATAGCCTGGTGGCATAAATATGCACACCCTTAAACTAATACTTTGTTGCAGCAACTTTGGCTTTTATTACAGCACTCACGTCTTTTTGGGTAGGAGTCTATCAGTGTGGCACATCTTGATGTGGCAATATTTGCCCACTCTTTGCAAAAATGCTCCAAATCTTAAAAAAAAAAAAAAAGCTCCAAATCTGCAAGGGCATCTCCTCTGCGCAGCCCTCTTCAGATCACCCCACAGATGTTCGATCAGATTCAGGTCTGGACTCTGGCTGGGCCATTCCAAAACCTTAATCTTCTTCTGGTGAAGCCATTCTTTTGTTGATTTGGATATGTGCTTTGTAGGGGTGTAACGGTACATGTATTTGTATCCGGATTTTTCAGTACGGCACCTTTGGTTTGGTGCAGAGGCATACTGAGGTTCCACACGGACCATGATGAGTGACGGACATGAAGTGTAATTGCCCCGTGCCGTACATGTAAACAAACAGTGCAGCTTGTTGTGGCTGCCCTACTGGCTTTTCTGTTGGCTGTACAGAGAAGCCAGAGCTTGAAGACCCTCTCCTGTCTGGGAACACTTCGGCTTTCCGATGAAACATGTGAATGGATAAAGGCAAGTGAATAAGACAAAAACAGCATCAGATATGCTTTTGGCAGTATGTTCAACTTGTTAACTCATTTGAAACGACACTACGCGAATGTGATATATTCATTGCAGCACAAAAAAAAGAAAAAACCCTAGTGCCGTACAAGCGCAGCTTCCAGCGGCATTTAGACAGCCTCTCTGGGCTTTTCAGGTTGAGCCAAAGTAATAACAAATGCCTTTGGTGTTTTTATAGCAGCGGATCTAAGGGCATATTCAGTTGTTGAGAACACCAGGTTTAAACACATGCTGAGGCTAACTGAGCCCCAGTATGAAGTTTCTTGTTGTGCCCTCTTCAGCCAGAAAATAATTCCATCCTTTTAAGAACAAGCTAAATCTGTTAATGCTGCACTTTAGGCCAGTGTTTTTCAAGGGTGCCTTGTATGTTCCTTCTTTATTGTCCAAAAAATTGCAAATAATTTGCTGTTGTTGTGCATAAGTGCCTTCAGAACCTATACACACCAATGACAAATTTGCAATTTTTCTGACCAATTAACAAGTGAAATTAGATAATTAATTTCTCATAGAAACCTGAACATACCAGAGCACCCTGGTTAAAATCACTGCTTCAGGCAATAAGGAATAAAAGAATAATTCAGACTATTCAAACTTCTATTGTTGCACTTGTCTACATCGTTCATTTGCTAAAAAGAGAATTTATTTATTTTATTGTATACATTTTATTTATTGGAGAATTGACTGCTGGCAGTTTGCAGTTTTTTTGTCAAAGCTGTTCCTGCTTATACAAAAGATAAGCAGTTTTATGTTTTGCATTTTGTTTCCTTACTGTGCCAAAAATGAGCCGAACTGTGACCTTAAAACCAAGGTACGTACCAAACCGTGATTTTAGCGTATTGTTACACCCCTAGTGGTTTAGGTCATTGTCGTGCTGTAAGATGAAGTTCCTCTTCATCTTTTTACTGCCAACAGCATGTTTGTACCGGGTGTTGATGGCGTCAGCGCTGTGTGGAGCTCTCTCTCGCCATACAGACTCCAGCAGGCAGTTAGTGATGGAAGCGTTTGGATACCTTGCTAAATACAGCCGTGACGGTGAGCACTGAAAGGGCACAAAGCGTGTTATTTCCTTCTGAGCGGAGTGTTTATGATCCTGACAATTGCGCTCAGACAGCAAAACAACTACTGCATAGTGCATTGCTTGTTTGAACGGCTTTTCAAGAGTCACGCAGGGCTGTACGGAGACTGTCCTGTTTAAATAAGCTGAATTTCACTGCAGTCTCCAGTCCACACATGTCGTAGTTGAAATACTGGAGTTCCCGCCACTGCTTTATGAAAATTATCTCCCCCCCCTTTTTTTTTTTTACAGAATCAGCAGTTCATGCCTAGTAAGACCGGACTCCGCAGAATTGTCACACACGCACATAAAATTGAGAGCGGCACTGCAGCGAGTTTCTCACAGCTTTCACTGTTTGCCACATAACTTACGAACCCTGTTTAAATTATGAGACCACAGGGTCCTAAAAACATTTGCAATAATACCACATACCACAGTGTTGAACTGTCCACCATCGCCGCAGAGGAAATTCCTCTACTGCGACAGCCCTACTCTTCCTTCAAGATTACTCCTACTCCATTTCTCTTCCTATCAACACCATGGTAGAACAGTTTAAATCCACCTCCAACGCTCCTAGCCTTGCTTCCCTTCCATCTGGTTTCTTGAACACACAGTATATCTACCTTTCTTCTTTCCATCACATCAGCCAACTCTCTGCCTTTAGCAGTCATAGTCCCTACATTTAACGTCCCTACTCTCGCCTCCACACTTCTACCTTTCCTTTTCTCTCCCTCCCTCCTAACACGCATTCCCCCTCTCCTCCTCCTCGATCTTTGACCTTGATACATAATTAGTGGAATAAAACACAAATCTACAATACAACAATAACAGCAAATATTCTTACTTCAGTTTGTTCTGTCTGAGGGTTCATCCTGTTCTTCTTTTTCCGTTTTGGTTTTCTATCATCTATTGTCTTTGTTATTGAAGGAATCTGAGCTGGAGCCTCCTGGGTGAATATAAAGGCTTATAAAGTTATTTTCTGCAATTCAAAGTAGTGTAAAAAAGACAATTATGTAAAACCCACTTCTTTCGCCATCATTTTCTTCTTTTTCTTGTTTACTTTAATGTCTACAGTCTCTTCAACAGTTGCTCCACTGTCATCCTTTCTTTTAAGAGGGTTTGATTTTAAAGATTTTCCCTTGGCCATGATGAAAAGTACATCTACAAACAAATAACATGAGTGTTACTCATTGTGAAAACTTTATAAGACAGCTCTGAGTACATCTTTTTAGTCAAGAAATTTTCACTGATGGTCTGATTTATAAACACAAAAAGGAACAGAACTCCTCGGTTTAAAGTCACTGAGGCAATATTTACAGGTACCACTTAAACAGTGCACTTTACTAGCATGTAACTATGAGGAAATGTTAGCTCAAATACAAAATCTGAGACAATAAGCTTTAAATCTACCTGAGCAACGAGAAAACGTGGGTACACGACACACGGGAAAGCAAACAAACTCGTGGGGACCAACCAGGAAGTTATCCAGCTAAGCTGAACCTTGATTGGATAGCTTCCTTCCCCTGTTTGGTGATTGGTGGACGAAAATAAACTTCTTCCGGCTTAAAACTTTTTTTAATACAAAAAAGCTTTATTAACGTTTACAAAAGTACAAAAAAAAGTTTTGTAACCAAAGATTGGAAATCAACAGGGCACAGTAAAAAAAAAAAATGGAGTAAATAATTACAAAGTAACTTTAAATTGTGTAAAGCACAGAGAGCGCAAACAACATATCAAGGATATAAAAGAGGAAAAAATAAACTCTTTCATCTATTAATTCGGTTTGCAATGTTATTAATATTATTTGTTTTATTCTGTTCCAGCGGTGTCGTAACTTGTCCAGCCGGCAATAATACACTGCAACAGCGGGTGTAAACCGCGAAATGGAAGAAGAACGTTGGTTTTTATTCGTGGAACGCTAAACTAGCTTCTCCTTGTTTATACCGGGAGGAATTCAAGGTTGCACATTAATAAAAATGGGTGATCTGACCGAGAGGAGTACAGTTAGATAAGTTTCACTTTTCAAAATCGCTTCTGAGTGAGACAATAACTCGTCAGAAATGTTTTCACCAGCAGCGGGGCGAGTTTTTAGGGGACTGACAAGAGTCACTTCAGGAAAAGAAACATTTATTCCTAAAGGAGCGGCAACGGGGAGGTGAGTTTAAATCATGGACTGTCGTTTAAATCTGATCTGGAGGTCTGATAACAGCAAACATGACTGCAGTATGAGGGTGACTGCAGCTCAGTGACAGCTTTATCAAGAAACGACCTTGGATGATTAATGTGATTAATGACCCTCTGTCACCGATGACACTACTTATATTTTAGAGCTTTCACTTTTCTGTCATGATGGGGCACAAGCAGTGATTCTTACATTTGACATGTATTTCATTGTAGTGTGGGTGTCCCCCACATCCTACGGACAAGCAGAGCGCTCAGCTGGAGCAATTAGCATAACAGTGAGATGTATGGACTGATATTAGGCAGCCTCTCTTTGTCTGATATGCGTGACTCTCATGTAAATGTCCCATGCCTTCCTGCAGTTTACTGTGATGCTAATGTGCCATGCATGCATTGTCTAGCTGGGTTTATAAGCCAACTGCATATCGCTTGCTCTCTCTCTTACTGCTGCTGTTTTGATCACACGCATTGCCTGTTTGCTGAGGGCTCGCTCCAGTGCGCTTTCACAGCGCTGGAGTGAGTCCTGTGATGGTGGATGAATAAAACACCCTTTTAAACTTCACTTCGCCGTGCCTTATTATACCATCCGCCACAGTAGACATTAATTCGAGATATTTAATGTTTTGGCTGGTCAACTTCACTCCATTTGTTTATATACAGTGGAGATCAAAATTAGAGAACAATGTATTAATACTCGATTTATTCTAACTAGGGATGCAAGTTATCAATTAATCATTAATTGATTCACCTTATCAGTCGATTACCGATTGATAAGCGGCAACTGTCCTGAGAATGTCTATCTTTAACATATACAAAGTTAATTACTGTTTTTGATATACTGAATAAAACATGAACATGATATTCTTCAATGATTTATTGTACATTTGCATTTTTTTGTAGTTTAACAAATTTTGTACTGTATAGTGTGTACTACAACGGGGGGGGGGGGGGCTGAAAAGCTCATAGGCCAGGGGTGTCAAACTCATTTTAGCTGGGGGCCACATACCACCGGATTTAGTGTCAAGTGGCCCAGACCAGTAAAATAATAGCAAAACAACCTAATGGCAGCTCCAAATTTAGTACAAAGAAGTACAAGTACATTATGAAATGTTTACATTTATTGAGCAGCTGATCTTTTACAAAACATGAACCACCTGAATGAGTTGGAGTAATGACCCCCAGTTACATGGCCTTTATCGGATTATTCTGTTAACATGGCCACTTGAATAATCACATAACTGCAGAAATCCAATCATAACCGGTTTATTCGTGGCCATGTAAACATGACCATTGACCATGTCTACATGCATATGAATAACCATTTATGATTAGATTTCTGCAGTTTCAATCCAGATTAAGACCTTTAATCAATTTTTGGCAGGCAAAATACTGAATTGTTGTGTTTTGAGACTATTTCACAAGTGTGACAGAGCAATTTACAGTATTATATTCATAATTGAACAATGAACAACCAAATCGTTATTTTTAAAGCATGAAAACCGTTTTAATCAACATTAAGACCCTTAATCAAATTTTGGTAGGTGAAATAACATTTATAAGCTATAGCAGCCCTTTTGAGACTATTCACAGAACATATTATAATCTTCACAATTCAACCTTGAAGAACCAAATCAAGTTATTTGTTGGCAGATAAAATGTTTGAATCCTTTTGCAGATGAAGCATACATTTTATGGATTCTACTTACAATATACAGTATATAGAGGTAAATAATGCACCAACACTGGTATTCATGGGAGAGAATTTGGCTGCATGGTGGCGCAGTGGTTTAGCACTGTGGCAGCACAGTTTTACCCTCGGCCGGGGGACCGCGGAGATCATGGGTTCGATCCCAGCCCCCGACCAACAGTGAGCTGTGTGGAGTTTGCATGTTCTCCCCGTGTTGCGCGGGTTTACTCCGGGATTTCTCCGGTTTCCTCCCGCACACCAAAAACATGTAGATTTAGGGCGCTCGCACACGCAGCGACCAGCGGCAGGTGGCTTGTCACCAGACTGCAAACCAAGTCTACCTACGGGTACAAATAAGTAACAAAAAAAAAAAGAGAAAAGCTTTATTGACTTTTACATCGTTGTACGCAGATTTTGTTAATTTCAACACACTTTTCTAAAGATATAAGGCAAAACATTAAAAGCTGCTACAGGATAAAATATCATATGATTATTCTAACACAAAGAAATTTCAGTGTGTGCTGGATCCAGCATCCATAAAAAAAGACTTGTTGCATATTTTTAGCGATGTTATGGGCGAGAAGGGATAATAGCAGACGCAGGTGGGAAAGGTTTGCCTTGGCGTCTTTCTGGAAGAAAGCCTGTCCTGACCTGCTGCATAACAGACGCCCTCAGTGGAAATCGAGGATCACTTTTGTGTCTGCTACTCTTGTGCGACCCCAAATGGACAAATTGGGAATAGTAGTTACTTTATTGAAAAAGTGCTGTTCATGTAATTCTATTATTTAATTTTCACACTTTGCAAATTCATCGTGCAGGCCGGTGTGGACTCTGGCGGGCTGAATTTGTCCACAGGCTGTACGTTTGACACCCCTGTCATAGGCTTAAGAGTTCGTAGCAGTCAAATTTGACCAAGTGTGGTTTATTTTTCAACCACAGGCAGGGATCCCAGCCCTGCAACACTGATGGAAGAAGTGTGTGAACCAAAGGGGAGACTAATGTTGAAAAATAAACTATATTTGGTCAAATTTAACCACTATGAACTTTTTGAGCCTATGAACTTTTCAGCCCGCCTCTCATATGTGCAGGTACATCTCAGTGAATTACAGATGTCATGATTTATTTTAGAAACTATTACCAGTATCATGAAATTGATCTTTTCTGGTTGTGTTACAAAAAAATAACTAACATTCTAATTTACTGAGATGCACGAGTAGACTGTTTTAACAGGAAAATAAATTGTGAGCTGTTTCATCTGTTGCGTGTTGAACATTATCACAGTACCTCAACAATCCAGGCAAACCCAGACTGATCTGGGCTGCCTCTGTTGTCTGTTACCTCAGTGGTAATTTCAGACTGGTCCGTTTTCCCGTCTAGCAGTGGTGTAAAGGCAGCAGGGATGGGTTTTTGCGCTCGTGTAGTTTATTCCTTGCTTCAGTCTGTCTCTCAGTCCTCCTGATTTGAAGCAGGCAGGTGGATCTTCAAGCTCACGTGCCACAGAGAGCCTAAGTCACACCCCCTCTACTTCCGCATATGAGACCTTAAATCGAAAAACCTTTCCACTGAAATGAATGGCAAGAGCGAAATTATCTTTTGATCCCAATTGAATTTTGTCATGAATGACAAATATGATGTTTGTCAGTTTAAGAGATAAATTTCCACGCAGTTAAAGTTGTCGGTCGTTGTATAATATTTAGTTTTTGTTTAAATGACTAGCGGATAACAAATCCCATCATCCCACATTACTAAACGCGATTACAGTTTAATTTTAGTTTAATAGTTCTGAAAATATTTCTGAATTATATTGTCAAAAAATGCACTTATAGAAAACTTTCACCTAATGTTAGTTTGTGGGTTGGAGCAGATCAGTAATTCAGTTGTAAGATATTTAATCAGTTGTTTAATTGACATTAGGCATTATGCTGTCTGTGATAAACAGATATATAACCTTCAGTTATACAGTGGTGTGAAAAAGTGTTGCCCCTTTCCTGATTTCTCATTTTTTTTGTATGTTTGTCACACTTAAATATTTCAGATCATCAAACACATTTAAATATTAGACAAAGATAACACAAGTAAACACAAAATGCAGTTTTTAAATGAAGGTGTTTATTATTAAGGGGGAAAAAAATCAAAACCTACATGGCCATGTGTGAAAAAGTGATTTTGCCCCCATTAAAACACAAATTAACTGGTTTATCACATCTTTGGAAAGCTGAGTTCAATTTCTCTAGCCACACCCAGGCCTGATTACTGCCACACCTGTTCTCAGTCAAGAAATCGCTTAAATAGGACCTGCCTGACAAAGTGAAGTAGACCAAAAGATCCTTAAAAGCTAGACATCATGCTGCAATCCAAAGAAATTCAGGAACAAATGAGAAACAAAGTAATTGAGATCTATCAGATCTAGATGGCCTAGGTTATAAGAAGATTGCCAACACCCTGAAACTGAGATGCAGCATGGTGGCCAAGACCATACAGCGGTTTAACAGGACAGGTTCCACTCAGAACAGGCCTCGCCATGGTCGACCAAAGAAGTTGAGTGCAGGTGCTAAGCGTCCTATCTAGAGGTTGTCTTTTGAAAATAGACGTATGAGTGCTGCCAGCATTGCTGCAGAGGTTGAAGGGGTGGGGGGTCAGCCTGTCAGTGCTCAGACCATACGCCGCACATGGCATCAAATTGGTCTGCATGGCTGCTGTCCCAGAAGGAAGCCCCTTTTAAAGATGATGCACAAGAAAGCCCACAAACAGTTTGCTGAAGACAGGCAGACTAAGGACATGGATTACTGGAACCATGTCCTGGGGTCTAATGAGACCAAGATAAACTTACAGTGGTGTGAAAAAGTGTTGCCCCTTTCCTGATTTCTCATTTTTTTTGTATGTTTGTCACACTTAAATGTTTCAGATCATCAAACAAATTTAAATATTAGACAAAGATAACACAAGTAAACACAAAATGCAGTTTTTAATTGAATGTGTTTATTATTAAGAGTAAAAAAAAATCCAAACCTAGATGGCCCTGTGTGAAAAAGTGATTGTCCCCCTGTTAAAACATAAATTAACTGTGGTTTATCACATCTTTGGAAAGATGAGTTCAATTTTCTAGCCATTTCTAAAGCTTTGGGACTTCAGCGAACCACGGTGAGAGCCATCATCCACATGGGGAAAACATGGAACAGTGGTGAACCTTCCCAGGAGTGGCCGGCCGACCAAAATTACCCCAAGAACGCAGCCATGACCCATTCAAGAAGTCACAAAAGACCCCACAACAACATCCAAAGAACTGCAGGCCTCACGCCTCAGTTAAGGTCAGTGTTCATGACTCCACCATAAGAAAGAGACTGGGCAAAAATGGCCTGCATGGCAGAGTTCAAAGATGGAAACCACTGCTGAACAAAAAGAACATAAAGGCTCATCTCAGTTTTGCCAGAAAACAGCTCGATGATCCCCAAGACTTTTTTTGAAAATACTCTGTGGCCTGACGAGACAAAACTTTTAACTTTTTTGGAAGATGTGTGTCCCATTACATCTGGCAGAAAAGTAATGCAGCATTTTAGAAAAGGAATATCATACCAGCAGTAAAATATGGTGGTGGTAGTATGATGGTCTGGGGCTGTTTTGCTGCTTCAGGACCTGGAAGACTTGCTGTGGTAAATGGAATCATGAATTCTGCCATCTACCAAAAAATCCTGAAGGAGAATGTCCGGCCATCTGTTCATGATCTCAAGCTGAAGCGCACTTGGGTTCTGCAGCAGGACAATGATCGAAAACACACCAGCATGTCCACCTCTGAATGGCTTATGAAAAACAAAATGAAGACTTTGGAGTGGCCTAGTCAAAGTCCTGACCTGAATCTGATTAAGATGCTGTGGCATGACCTTAAGAAGGCGGTTCATGCTGAAAAACCCTCCAATGTGACTGAAGTACAATAATTCTGCTAAGATGAGTGGGCCAAAATTCCTCCACAGCGCTGTAAAAGACTCATTGCCAGTTATTGCAAATGCTTGATTGCAGTTGTTGCTGCTAAGGGTGGCCCAACCAGTTATTAGGTTTAGGGGGCAATCACTTTTTCACACAGGGCCATGTAGGTTTGGATTTTTTTCCCTTAATAATAAACACCTTCATTTAAAAACTTAAATCATCCTTCCTCATTTAATAATGGAAGTGTATTAGGGCAAATTGAAGCTGAAACCTTGGTCAACACTGAACAGCAACCACAAAACATTTTAGGAGATACTGACCCAAAAGGATTAAGCGGAAAAAGATGAATGAATGAATGAATGACCCAGATAATAACTACTTTAATCATTAACAATAAGTGTGCTTATTATGATGAACAACAATTAAATGAAATTATGAACTTGGATCATTGACAATAATACATATTAATAGTAGGAGTCTCTATTCCAACTTTGATAGTATTAACGAGTTTTTAAATCAATGTAACACCCCATTTAGGATTATTGCAATAAGTGAAACATGGATTAATGAAGAAAAAGATGTAAATTTTGAACTACATGGATATGAGACGAACACACAAAATAGGAAATGTAAAAGTGGTGATGGGGTAGCACTGTATGTTGAAGAACATTAAAAAGTAGACGGCATGACATCAACAGTGGATGAAAGTATGGAATGTTTAACAATCGAAATTATGATGAAAAATAGAAAAAACATAATAGTAAGTTGTGTATATATACTGTATATAGAGCACCGGTATCTGATATGGAAAAATTTAGAAATGGCATGGAAAAGATGTATACAAAAATGAGACAAAAAGATATCTTTATTTGTGGTGACTTTAATATAAATTTAATGAAAACAAAACAACATAAACCAACTGAAGATTTCTTAGCTACAAATATATATAGCCTAACCTTATTTCCAAAGATTACAAAACCTACGAGAACAACACACTGTGCTACCTTGATAGACAACATTTTTACTGTTATTGAATATAATCTGGTGAGTGGTATACTAATAAATGACATTAGTGACATTGACTCGAAGCAGATGGTCTACAGCAGCAGAAAACCAACTGATGCCACTCTTGTCAGCTAAGAACAGGAAATTGAAGCTACGATTTACACTGTATCATCACCAAAATTGAATGAAAGATTGGGGGGGGGGGACTTTTCCTGGTCACTGGATCAGTTTTTGCTGCAACATTTGCACTCATTAAATCTGCAGCAGCTGTGTGATGCTAGCATATCAATATGGACCAATCTGAGGAATGTTTCCAGCACCTTGTTGAATCTATGCCATGAATAATTAAGGTAATTCCAAAGGTAATATGAATCCAACCCAGTATTAGCAAGGTGTACCCATTAAAGTGGCTGTTAAGTGTTTAATAAACAGGCAATCTGGAGGAAATGTATTACTATTATATACTGATTCACTCCAAAGAAAAACTTTCATTAAGTCCTCTATGGTCATATTTAATATAGGAATCAAGAGTTGTAATAAATGTCTAACCTGCACAAGTTTAGTCCATATAATTTAACAAAAGAATTAAATCTTTCCCCTAATGGCTTCTTTGTCACGCTTTCCCCATTGTGGGACTAATAAAGGTTTATCTTATCTTTGCAGACTGAATGGTGTGCGGTCCCTGGCTCTCAGCTCTCAACTAACAGCCAAGTCCAGGAGACCAATGGATGACGAGGTCACTTATGAGCCTTTGAAGTTCTCCACTAGTCAAGCCAGTCACAGAACCTGGAAGGTTCAACACGCATTGGGCAGCGAATACAGGCAGCCTCTGTGGAAACTCATCCCCATTTGCTTGGTGGTCTGTAGCTTGCTTTTGTGGTGTGTTCTAAGGGCGGAGACTAACACGGATAGAGTTCTGAAGAAGCAGTTACACGACAGTTTACCTGGCGTGCCGTCGAATGAAGAGCATGACAAAAATAAACCCTCTTAAATATGAAACTGAAGTTTGTGTTAAGTTGTATTTAAGTGTTGCTGTTGTGATTTGAGGACTTGGAGCCCAGTCATTGTTTTGAGTTTAAAGCTGTTCAATGCTACACAATAATTATCTGAAAACACAGGATGTTACTGTCTTTTGAGATATCCAAAATTTGAATTAAAAAAAATGCATGAATCATTTACATTTTGTAAGACTTTGACTTGTTTAGATTGCCACTAATAAATCACCTTGTATACTGGCAATTACTATTTCTTTGCAAAACGTTGCTTTGACCTTTGGTTCTTCAAATTTGCATGAGTAAGATTGAACTTTTTAAAACCTCTTACTATTCTGGTGTCCTGCCCATGGGATATTTTACATTGGCTGGAATGGGAAGGGGTTTTAAACATGTTCTTTATTCTAAAAACCTTGATATCACCTTAAAAGGAACTCCGATTATATTGGCATGTTAGCTCTATATGCTTTATTTTGATGTTAGTAACATAACTAATTTAATTTTTTTGAAAATAATTCCCAGTTTTATATATTTTTAAAAAACTTACGTTTTTTGTTTACGTCGCAATGCATTCTGGGTAGTGACGTAGAATGGTTGCAGCCGTTTTTTCTGTCTTATAAAAGCCAAGAAGCGAAGCTCCTAACTACTGCCATTTGTCAGTGAAAATGCCACATTGCACGGCTTTTGGATGTAATTTCCAATCAAAGGGAAATAAAGAGAGCGGGGTGAGCCTCCATAGCTTTCCTAAAGAGGGAGAGTGGAGGAAAAAGTGGGGCGGCAGCGGCTCAGCAGGTAGAGCAGGTCGTCTAATAACCCGATGGTTGGCGGTTCGCATCACGCTCTCCCCAGATATCCTGCCGTTGTGTCCCTGGGCAAGACACTTCACCCGCATTGCCTCCAGTGCCCATAACACTGGGTATGAATGTGTAAAAATGTTTAAATGCTCGGTGGTGGCCGGAGAGGCCGTTGGCGTGGATTGGCAGCCACATTTCCGTCACTCTGAGTGTCTGTGATCGCATGCTATAGCGCATGCCTGATAAAGCTGACATGTATTAATCACGCTATGATAAAGCACAATATCGCTCAAAGCGCGCGCATGAGACACTGAAAGTGGAGAGACGAGCGGAGAGACACTCGCGCGCACGCTATATCGCTCATTTGAGCGAAATAAGAGCTTTATCATAGTGTGATAAATATATATAAATATCAGCTTTATCAAGCGTGCTCTTGATAAAAATTCGAACCGTGACAGAATTCGAACCGTGATTCGCTTGAGCGTGCGCAAAGCGCTCTCTGATCCTGCTTTTTGATCACACTTGCCTGTTTGCTGACTAGACACAGGGCTCGCTCGAGTGAGCTTCGTGCTGGAGGATGAAATAAACACCCATTTAAATTTCAGTTCCCCATGTCCTGCCTGCACTTATTCCGTGCTTCCACACTGGGTTCCCTTATTTCATCCGCCACGCTCGTGCGCTTTGAGCGATATTGTGCCATTATCACAGCGTGATTAATACATATGTCAGCTTTATCAGGCATGCGCTATAGCGTGTGATCACAGACACAGAGTGACGGAAATGTGGCTGCCAATCCACGCCAACGGCCTCTCCGGCCACCACCGAGCATCTAAACATTTTTACACATTCATACCCAGTGTTATGGGCACTGGAGGCAATGCGGGTGAAGTGTCTTGCCCAGGGACACAACGGCAGGATATCTGGGGAGAGCGTGATGCGAACCGCCAACCATCGGGTTATTAAGACGACCTGCTGAGCCGCTGCCGCCCCACTTTTTCCTCAACTTTCCCTCTTTAGGAAAGCTATGGAGGCTCACCCCGCTCTCTTTATTTCCCTTTGATTGGAAATTACATCCAAAAGCCGTGCAATGTGGCATTTTCACTGACAAATGGCAGTAGTTAGTAGCTTCGCTTCTTGGCTTGTATAAGACAGAAAAAATGGCTGCAACCATTCTACGTCACTACCCAGAATGCATTGCGACGTAAACAATAATGGCGATTTACATCGTAATAAAATTTTTTTAAAAATATATAAAACTGGCAATTTTCAAAAAAAATTATAGTTATGTTACTAACATCAAAATAAAGCATATACATGCCAATATAATCGGAGTTCCTTTTAAGATGAGAAATTTAAGGGAGCCCAACTACTCAAACCCCTTTTTAGACATGCAACATTCATCCAGATAGGACCTTTTACTGTCAGTTCTCACTACGTACAGCACTTTATGCCAAAACTAAATGCAGTTTCTATGTCTCCATTTGTAGATGAGGTCTAGTAACTAAGGATGAGCCGATACTTTTTGAGTATCAGCCGATATCGATCCAAACCTAATAGTCTCACTTATAACAAAAGTACAGAACATACTTTAATTGGTAGTTGCATTTTGCACACAAACAAATCTAAGTCAAAGAATATATTACATATTTAACAGTTCAGCAACGCTGATTTTAAACTTTGCAACATTGGCAGCATTTCACTGGTCAGCCTCATGTGGAAACATTCTGAAGTGCAAGTTTATACAAAACTTTGAAGCTGAGCATTATCAGTAAACATTTAAGATGAAATCCAGTCCAATTATGCATGATAAAAAATGCTGTAGATCTGAAAATAAAGGAACTAACCCTTTAAAAGTTATTTTTGTCATCCATTGCAAGTCTTCTCCTGGTCCTCGGTTTAGTGTTTGATACTCTTGTCCATTGTTTTTAGGTTTGCACATATTTTGAAATCATTCCTGTTTCATTTCATGTAGCCTTGCATCCTCAGGGATTGAAGTATACAAAAAACTAATTTGCTATTTATGTTTCTGTCACCTACTTAATCAACTGACTCTCCCGAGTAGTACACTCATCTGGTCTTTATTTTCAGTTTTAGTGCCCAGCCTCTTGAGCTGGAAAAGCAGCAGCTGCTGCACATCTTTCTGCTCAGTTCTTGACAGAATTCAGCATATTCCTTTGTCATCATACTTTCAAGTTGCTGGTGTAAAATTGTAAATGCTGGTACCACACAGGAACATACTGAGGTAAGTCCCAGACAGGCTCCAGTGATGTGACACTCGTTGCCCGTATACAGAAGCTATGCTGTGTGCAGCTGAGAACGTAGTCACACCTTCAGATCGGTACTTATTCCTTACCGATACTGATCCAGCCATTTTGCCTGAATTGAACCAGATACTTATCAGTTCATCCCTACTACTTTAATTCTGCTTTGTAGCCATGTTGGCTCACCCCAGTGGAAATCTTGTTCATTACTTTTAGAAAAATATCAAGGTACAATAACCATGTAGTAGTCTAACATCCATCCATCCATCCATCTTCTACCGCTTTTCCGGAGGTCCGGGTCGCGGAGGCAGCAGTTCAAGCAGAGAAGCCCAGACTTCCCTCTCCCCAGCCACCTGCTCCAGCTCTTCAGAGGGGATACCAAGGCGTTCCCAGACCAGCTGGGAGACATAGTCTCTCCACCGAGTCCTGGGTCTGCCCCGGGGTCTCCTCCCAGTGGGTCGTGCCTGAAACACCTCAAGTGGGAGGCGTCCAGGAGGCATCCTAATCAGATGCCCATACCACCTCAACTGACTCCTTTCAATGTGGAGGAGCAGCGGTTCTACTCTGAGCCTCTCCCGGATGACTGAGCTCCTCACCCTATCTCTCAGGGTGAGTCCAGCAATCCTACGGAGAAAGCTCATTTCAGCCGCTTGTATCCTATGTGGATTAGGTGGCGGTCAAAGGCGGAGACCTTGGTAGTCTAACATATTGGAGTTAATTTCACTCTGTTGCATTTGCACTTGTCAAACAAAGTCTCAGGTTGAGGTAGCGGAAAGTTTATTTACAGCACAAGTAACCTATGACATGCACATACAGGATTAAAATACAGCTTCTAAAATACACAGGCAAACCTGAGAAAGTGGAATATTGTTTGCACATTTACAGATGTGAAGCTCTAATCTACAGTGAAGGGGACAGTTTGAGAATGTTCAAAATGAAGTACAAAAACATGCCCGACACTACAAATACCAAATCTGGTGGCACACATGCTGGTAATAGTGAAAGATTTACAAAACAAAACCCAGTCAACCAACCCACCCCAACGCCCATGAAAAAGACAAAACCAAATCGCACATTTATGCACGCTCTCCCCTGATTCGCCTGGCCAACTGAATGTCCTTGGGCATGATGGTGACCCTCTTTGCGTGAATGGCACACAGATTGGTGTCCTCAAACAAGCCGACCAAGTATGCCTCACTTGCTTCCTAAAAGGGTAAAAGGAAAAACTTTAGTCTCAACCAAAATCATGTATAGTAGATAAATTCAGCATAGAGGGTCCTCAGATTAAATTGAACAATTCTTACCTGGAGGGCACCAATTGCTGCACTTTGGAATCTCAGATCTGTCTTGAAATCCTGAGCGATTTCCCTGACAAGACGCTGGAAAGGCAGCTTCCTGATGAGCAGCTCGGTGGACTTCTGGTACCGACGGATCTCACGCAGAGCAACAGTACCAGGCCTGCAAACCAAATGCCACGACAACAAGAGCCATTTGATGTGCATCTAAACAATTGGGGCCGTTAAAAATACTCAACAGGACAAGATGCCTTTGCCAAAGAATCCAGTGTCTATGGGTATTGTAACATGAAAAAAGATGGAGGTTTTTAAATGCCACTTTAAAATATAAACAAATGTACAGTATAAGCAACCATTGTAGAATAGAAACGCTTAGGATTGCTTTAAAGTAGGATACCCAACTTGCTAATCAACATTTCTTAAGACATGTGGGCCACAATCAATGAAAACAATGACAAATTTAACACGGTCTCCCGTACCTGTATCTGTGTGGCTTCTTCACTCCGCCGGTGGATGGCGCGCTTTTCCTGGCTGCCTTTGTGGCCAGCTGCTTCCTCGGCGCCTTTCCTCCAGTGGATTTACGAGCGGTCTGCTTGGTACGAGCCATTTCTTACTTTAAAGCCTGAAAGACAAATTGCAAAACCGTTCATCATAAACGCATACATATTTCTGTTTGAAATAAGTCACTAAAGGAGAAGCATTTCCGTTGCGTGGCAACAGCCGGCCGAATCATCCCCCCCAAAATAAGGTCAAGATAACCACCGCGTAAGCTGATTACTTGCCGATGAAAACGAAAAGTCTCAATAATCGCGTAAACTTTGAATTCCCCAATTAGTTTTTTTTTTTTAACTGTAAAGTACCACAGACAAGGTGAAGTGTTTGATTATGAAGAAACTGTAAGACGCCGACCACCACAGCTCCGCCACCATTAAACTACAAGCGACACACACGTTCATTGCTTTTCAGGCGAGCAATTTTAAAGCTAGCATGGACGGTTGCAAAATGGCGCCAGCTATTCATGAAACGCGCCCACACCAGCAGAACCTACGACTACCATATAAAACAATTTGGCATCAAACCATGAGTACTAATCCCAACCCGATTAACCGTAATTTATTACAAACCCCGAAATAAGACTAAAGAATTTGTAAGTTAGCTTCTGGCTAAGGCGCGCGCCTTCTTAGTTAGCCGTCCGTTTATATCAACCTTACATATTTATTAAACGTTTGTTAACGACAAGACAAATCAGTTATACCCCATAGTTTTTAACATTAAACTAAAACTTATCAAAACCCGTGTTATCTTACCTTTTATCTTCTAGCCAATATACGTCTCCTCCTTGATGTTGTCTTGAATGTGCTGTTCTGGCTGGGAGGAGGTAGTATTTATAACACTGCTGACCGAAGCCACAACTCCCGCCCATGCATCTTTACGATTGGTCCAAACGCAAATCCTGTACGAAATGTGATTGGTGGAGAAAAAAAAGGGGGCTTTCTGCCTTTGCATTTGAAGCAGAGAATCAAAGACAATAGTCTTTAAGCAGGATTCATTCTGCACCTCTGCTGTACGTGTAACCGGAAACCTTGTGTGACGAAATTTACGTCATGGTCTCCACTCCGCTAGGCTGTGTTCGGAATGTTCACTCACTCACTCCCTCCCTGCTCGCTATATAGTGAATTTAGATATAGTGGACTATCATCACTCTATATATAATTCAAGAAATCTCTCTGTGTGTGTGTGTGTGTGTGTGTGTGTGTGTGTCACGATCATAGGGCTGGCTAAAAGATCATAGGACCGCCTATGATGTTCCTATGATGTCTACATGATGTCCTATGATGTTCCTATGTAAAAGGAGTTCTGAACAACTTATGTGTGAAAAAAACATCCGTCCTTGTATTGCATCACTGGACTCGCTATGACATCATAAAAGATCGAACACAGGCATCACTCAATCACAATCATAGGACATCAAAGATCAAAGGCAGACATAGTTTATTTATTATTTGCATTAGTTTTAATTACTATTTATAACTTTGATTTATTCAGAATGTTAAGACTTAGGATAAATGTTTTAGTGGTCAGAGCAATTACATTTAATCAGTTCAAATTTATGAAACAGGTTTAAATATAATAAGTCATGAATCCAGTTAGGTTAAATTACATATAATGTGAATGAATGAATGAATGAATTTATTTCGGATAGTACAGTACAGGTTAAAAGAAAATGAATAATATAACAAGGTCAAATTAGACAAAGACTCCTCCTACTACGTATACAATTCCACGTAAGTTATCCGAAATGGGTGATGGCTGAAGCCGCAGCTTATATTGCCCACCCATATTCCATCCAAGAATTCAAAAGAGAAAAAAGAGAAAACAAGACAAGAGCGATTACAATTCAAAACAAAGCTAAGACAAAATGTGACTGAGAGAAAAAAGAAAACTAAGCTAGGCTAAGTTAAGCGGTTACTATTCAAAAACAAATCTAAGACAAAATGTGAGAGAAAAAAAAGAAAAAAAAAACTAAGCTACAACACAACACAGGCTGGATATGTCAATCCTTATGTGAGTTTACATGTCGTCTTGTATACATGTTTGGAGTATTTCTTCCTTTAGTTTTTGTTTAAATTGTCCAAGCGTTGTACATGATTTTAATTCAGGTCCAAAATCGTTCCATAATCTGACTCCTTGCACTGAAATACAGTGTTGCTTGGTGGTTGTTCTCACTGTAGGCTTTTGAAATATATCCTCTGAGGTGATATCGTTTCTCCCTTGTTTGGAACAACTTTTGGATATTTGCGGGCAGTGATAAATTCTTCACTTTGAACATTATTATTGCGGTTTTAAAGTCAACCAGATCTTTCAATTTGAGAGTTTTTTGTTTAAGAAAAAGTGGGTTTGTTGGTTCCCTGTAAGCTGCTTTGTTTATTATTCTGATAGCTCTCTTTTGAAGCATAAAGAGTGGATATATGTTTGTTTTATATGTATTTCCCCATACTTCATTACAATATGTCATGTATGGGAGTATTAATGAATGATACAAGGTATATAGTGTGGGTTGATTCAGCAAATATTTCACTCTGTGTAATATTGCAATTGATTTGGATACTTTACCTTTAATATAATTAATATGTGACTTCCAACACAGTTTGTTATCAATTATTACTCCAAGAAATTTAGTTTCAGATACCCTTTCAATCTCTACACCATTTACACTGAGTTTGGGTACTGGGTTGTTGTGATGGTTGTTAAAGACTATAAATTTTGTCTTACTTAAATTGAGCGTTAATTTGTTTGAATCAAACCACAGTTTAAGCTTTCCTAATTCCTTTCCGAGTGTATCCAGAAGTTGTTCCAAATTGTTTCCACTGCATAGCAGATTAGTGTCATCGGCAAACAATATTAAGTCCATTTTTTCTGAAACTTTACATATATCGTTTATATACATATTGAATAATAATGGTCCCAAAACTGAACCCTGTGGGACTCCACAGGTGACCTTCAGTAACTCTGAGTTTTTGTTGCTAACACATACATACTGATATCTATTCTTTAAGTAACTACTTAACCAGGACAGTGCTACCCCTCTAATACCACAATTTTGTAGTTTCTTTAATAATAAATTGTGATCTACTGTATCAAATGCTTTTTTAAGATCTAGGAATACTCCAACTGAATACTCTTTATTTTCAATGGCTGTTGATATTTTTTCTGTAAATTCCATTAGGGCATATGCAGTTGTCCTCTTGTGTCTGAACCCATATTGCTGCTCACACAATAAATCATTCTTCAGTATGAAGTTGTCAATTCTCTCATAGAATATTTTTTCAAGTATCTTGGAAAATTGCGGTAATAGTGAAATTGGTCTATAGTTTGAGAGTTCCCCTCTGTCGCCCGTCTTGTATATCGGAATTACTTTAGCTATTTTCATTGCATTGGGAAATATACCTGATTGGAGAGACAGGTTACAGATATACGTCAGTGGTTTTACTATGCATTCGGTAACATCACTCAATCATAGGACTCGCTATGACATCAAAGATCAAACACAGGTATCACTCACAATCATAGGACTCGCTATGACATCAAAGAGCAAATGCAGGCATCATAGGAGCTGCTATGTCAAAGATCATAGGACTCACTATGACATCATCAAAGATCAAAGGCAGTCATCACTGAACGAGTGCTGATGTGCTTGCTTGCTTACACCCTTGCTCACACCTGCTTTCTAACTTGCTAAAAGATCATAGGACCGCCTATGATGTCCTGTGATGTTCATATGATGTCTACATGATGCCTTTATGACGTCAAATAGACCATAGAACTCGCTAAAAGATCATAGGATCGCCTATGATGTTCCTATGATGTCTACATGATGTCTATATGATGTCATATAGACCATACGACTGATGTTCCCATGATCTCTACATGACGTCTATATGACATCATATAGACACAAAGGCAGGCATTACTGAATGAGTGGTGATGTGCTTGGTTACACCTGCATTCTACGGGCATGCAGAAATACTTGCTTGCACTTGGTTTCTACGGGCATGCACAGGTATGCACTAGTATAGTAAACTCAATATAACAAAAAATTAACAGCTTTCGGACACGACTGGCTTGTTTTCGCGGCACGGTTAATGACATCATCATGTGAGACAGAAAAACCTAACAGACTAACGGTGGTAAAAAAAAAAATGAATACCTGCATGTAATTTGTAGTAAATCACTCTATAAAGCAAGAAATCTCTGTGTGTCCTAAGTTTATAGGACATCATAGGACAGCCTATGAGCTCTGCCTGATCATCATAGGACATCCTATGAACTCAGGCATCGTAGGACGACTCGTGAGGCCTATATGACGGCACATAGACCAATGTGTCTTTATGATGTCATATACAGCGATGCCTATATGACAGCACATAGACAAATGTGTCTTTATGATGTCATATACAGCGATGCCTATATGACGGCACATAGACAAATGTGTCTTTATGATGTCATATACATCAAGCCGTCCATTAAAAGGCTGTGTGATGCGTCTAGTGCGTTATAGAAGTGTACACTTCTGTCCCGCCGCTAGCTAGCCTTCTGTTTGCAGCAAGCGAAAAGGGAACCAAGTGCATACAGTAAAGGCCCTTTTCCACTAGCCTCACTTGGCCCTACACCGCACCACTCAGCCCGCTTTAGGCGCTTTTCTACTAGCCCCAGCACCGGTTAAGCAGGTACTTTTTTCGTACCTGATCCAGGGCAGGGTCTAACCGGGCCGAGTAGGGCTGAGTAGGGCTGTGATATGACTTTAAGAGACTGGTCGCCGCTGATTGGTCAGGTTGTAACGTCATGAAAGCGACTTTTTCTGCTGAATTTACTCCACGACCGCCATTTGTAATTGTTCAGCAGTGACCACAGTGCGCCCCTTTAATACGGTATATTATATTAATATACTGTATAATATACTTATATAATAATATACTCCTAATATTATATATTAGGAGGTGCGCAATTTTCTTTCTATATTAGGCCACGATCGCATCCAGCGCGAGTTGGACGGATCTACTTGAAATGCAGGTGTCCGAGCAGATGGCTTCTCAAGGGCACATCCGTACTGCCAAACAGTGTCGGGAGAAGCTGAAAAAGCTGAAAAGCGATTACCGAGCAGTGAAGGACCACATTGCTCGAAGTTCAGCGGATGGAAGGAGTGGAAGTGGTTCGCTGAGAGACATTGGGCTCCACACGGTCACGGTCACGGCCCTTGGAAACTGTGGATGGTGAGTGTTTATTTGATATTGCGCATCTGTTCGTCACTTGATCCTTTCTGTGCCAAGCTCACTGTTTTTAAGAAATAGGAAGGTTGTTAGATTGTGGGTAATGGTTGTTACTGAGGCTTGCGTATTGTTTTGCAGCCAACTGCAGATTCACGCTTGCTTTGTGTTAAGTATTAGCGCGAACAAAACGCTGAATTACGCTTATTGTATTCCGGTTAAAAACTTGAGAGTGTTGTGTACATGTTGCACTTTGGTGTTAAGTTTTAAATTGCGTGCATTTTTTTTCTAGAATCGCATTTCATATCACAGGGGTCCACCTCAGTGGAGATGACTGACACAGCGGACTCTCCTGACGCTGCGTCTGCGTGTGCGTCTGGCTGTGCGCCAGCTGGATCAGCTCCACATCACCAGCTCCATCTGGATCACGTTCAAGTGCCGGTAAGGCACAATAACCACGATTTTTTTTTTTGGTTGAAACAGGTCCAGCAGCGGAAACCAGGGTCGAAAATCCATCCATCCATCCATCTTCTACCGCTTAATCCTTTACAGGTCGCGGGGGGTGGGGGGGTGGCTGGAGCCTAACAAGTTATGTACCAAATTGATTAATGCAATTTCCTGTAGCTGCATATTAATTAATTGAAAATGTCTTTTTAAATGTACAAAAAGGTTATTCTTTGGTCTTCACTTATCGGTGTTCCACAACCATTTTTAGGTGTGGTGATTGAAGTGCTGTTGTAACTCCTGTTTTAGACAAACAAAGTGCATGAACTGCATGCTTCATTGAAATGCTTCGCGTCAGCTGACTGTATTAACCCATTCAGATTTCTGCGGCCACACTACAAGCAACTAGTTTAAACATTACCCATCCATCCATCCATATTCTTAATCTTAATCCTTTTTAGTTTTGCAGGGGGGCTGCAGCCGAAGACAGCACACTGCCTGTTGCAAAATCTGCTCTACTGAGGGGCAGCAACATGACAGTTCAGCTTATATACAGCAATGAAGCATAATATAATAGTGACATTCCACCACAGACTTTCACCTGTGTAATTCCATAATATATGTAGTGATCCAGCTTTAACGACCATGCCTTTCTGTCTTTCCATCTAGGCAAGATGAAAACAGACAACTCCATCGCTGACCTTACATTAGCGATGGTCAACATGCATGATGAAGAGATGCGGCTCTTGGAACGGCAACATGACCAGCGGCAAGAATCAGGAGTACATGCAGCATTTGCGACAGGTGGCCGCAGATGTGCGGGCAGATGCGCGTGAAGCCCTGGAACAGGACGCTGCGTTATGAAGGGAAGAGCTGGCAGAGATGTCATCGCCCAGTCTGTTTTTTTGTTTGTAAATTTTGCTTCGGGAATAAAATTGTATTGTTTGCATCAAAAGTCTGGTTTATCTGTTATGACACCGTATGAGAAAAGCCAATAATTACATACACATTCCATTCTCTGTTCACTCCACATGCTGCTGTTCATCAGGTCAGGTGTATAGCCTTCTAATGGTAATTTAATTTTTAACAACACAACGAAACGTAATGTCTTGGTAGGTTTTTTTTTTTATTATTTTAAACATTTGCAATGCGGAATCCATTTCTCTTGAACGGGTACATTTTTTAGGTTATAAGCAGTTGTACAGGTGTGCTTGAACTTGTAGACACTGATAAAGGTAAGTACATGTAAGTTGAATGTTGCATCGCCAGTCCAAATTTAATAAATTAAGAAGGAATCTAGCAAAAATTTGGCACTAATAACAGTAGACAGATCGGACAAGGATACACAACTGTGTTTTTGTTGCACACAACTGTTGTTACCAACAAGTGCAAAATTTATATTCCCTTTTCCCAAAAATTAAAAATCAATTTGTAAGTAAAAGTGGGAGACCTTTACATGGGAAAATATGACATGTATCAGCACATGATTTTTTTTTTTTTTTTTTTGTTACTTATTTGTACCCGTAGGTAGATTTGGTTTGCAGTCTGGTGACAAGCCACCGGCTGCTGGTCGCTGCGTGCGCGAGCGCCCTAAACCTACATGTTTTTGGTATGCGGGAGGAAACCGGAGAAATCCCGGAGTAAACCCGCGCAACACGGGGAGAACATGCAAACTCCACACAGCTCACTGTTGGTCTGGGGCTGGGATCGAACCCACGATCTCATGATCCCTGCGATCCCCCGGCCGAGGGTAAAACTGTGCTGCCACAGTGCTAAACCACTGCGCCACCGTGCAGCCATTTGTAGTTCAATTTGCATTTCCACCTAAGCAAAAGTGGCTTGTCGAGCTGGATTTTTGTGAAGATGGCCTGTGCGGTGTTTCTGCATGTAATTACATACCTGTCAAGTGATATGGTTTCGCCGTATTTTAATACGGGGAAAATGCAATTTTAGCAAATACGGGCGTATTGCCATTTCTGTACGCCAAAGAGAAAAATATACGGGAAAAAAAATTGAGAGTGTGGGGAGGAACACGTGTGTGACCCCCACAGCATACGGGCGGGCAGAGCGCTCAGCGTGAGCAATTATCACAACAGTGAGAAGTGTGGACTCATCATTAGGCTGATGGCTTTGCACCTTCTTAACAGATAAGCGTTATGAACAAGAGGACAGGTAGATGGACCATGCACAACATTTTATTTACAAAAAACATTTTTGAAATATGTATGCACATAAATGTGGACAAAATAGACAAGTATTGCATCACGTATTATATTGTAACATGCAGCTTGACGTCCCACCAGGAGGTTTGAACTCACGCCTTCCGCTCCGGAGTCCCACACTCTACCTGTGTCGCCAATAGGGTCAACCCACTTGTCAAGCCAAGTAGGGTGCTTATATTGAGTTCGCTACAATATCACCACCCTGCTCCTCTGCTCTCTGTGCCGCTGCCACCACTGGTTCATCTACTGCATCATCCAATGTAGTGTCAAACGTCTCTCCATGACTCTCACACAGATTGTGCAGAGCACAACAAGTCAGCACCATAGATTTAACCAGTTTCATGTCACAGTCATTCCTCCTTCCTTCTCTCCTCGTCATCAGCCATGTTTGTTGTGGAGGATTCAATCGCGTGTGTTTCACGTCACGAGGGTGTGGCGCTGCCTGCTGTTCAACAAATCCCACCCACAGCAGGTGTGCCAGCAGGTGCGCCAGCAGTAGTTGAAAAGCAACTGAGGCTGAACCGAACCGAAGTGAGTAGAGCCGGGTTTTCAAACCGGGGCTGAGTGGGGCTAGTGGAAAAGCGCCTTTAAGTCTCCTCTGCTAGTACATAGCCTCTCCACAGCCAGCCCCATGCATACCTCCTCGTGGTAATGGATGGAAACTGGGTACCATGAGGCCCCAGGCTAAAATGCAGGGACTTGGAGGAGGTTTGGTCCCCAGACTTGCAGTACTCACGGCCCACCGGCATGTGGACATGCCCCGATACCGATGAACCAAATCCCCAACTATGGGTTAAATAGTATACGGACTACATAGTCCATTAGGAAAGTCCCTAACGGCGAGTAGTTTACTACGGCGGATGAGGGCAGTGCCTGGCGGGCAGGTGCTAGAGAGGCGGGCCTTGATAAACAAAGCACCCGGCAGCCCGTTGCAGCCAACTTCATGAAAATCGCACGTTTCGGCCTGCCGAACTGCATTGGACATGCTGATGGCCAAGAGCGTGTGCGTGGCCCTCGCGCAGCCACAACCACTCTAAACAAATTCACAAGTGACTGGCCTTTGTCTTCAACTCGGACGATCCCTTCAAGCCCAATGGCGATGGAACTGCGAGTAACGGGGGCAGGTTTGGTATGATTGGAAGCCTCTAGCTCGCAACCACACATTGGTGGCGGATCTAAGATCGCCTTCCAATGAACTCTGTGGTGACATTGGATTTCGGTAGTGATGGCAAAATCGAAACAGTGTTTTGGAACGTACCGGAACCTAGGCGGAACTTGTGATTCGAAACGCTGTTCCGAGGACTGTATCAGAAGGACGGTGTCACCTGACTGTTCGTCACGTCACGTGACTGTTCGACGGTGTCACGTGTCTGTTCCATATCGCATTCCATTCCGCCCTCAATTGTTTTGAAACGTCAGTTGTTTTTGTTTCAGCAAGTGAATACAAATCCATGTATGGTTCGTTCATTTGTAATTCCAATTCAAAATAAAATCAGAAAAATTTTTGGTCTCATTTTTGTTTTGTCCTTTTCTAAACTTAGGTAGAAAAAATATCAAATTTTTGGACATACCTGTGTTTAATTTTGCTCTTATTGTTTTATAGTCAAAACAAAAATATTAAGTTATTATTATGGTTTATTATTTTGCGACACTGGAAGTGTTAGTGATGAGTTTAATCAGTCATTTAAAGTGTCTCTAGTTTTATCTATGATGTCTGACCTCCATTACACAAAATTAAAGTGCCTATTCTAGGAAAACTATATCCACCTTAAATATACTTTATATGTAAAATAATTTCTCGTGTCTTCACCTGATTGGCTGTTGATTCATCAACCCACACGCCTAAAACATTTAAAAGCCTCTGATATGTGCATTTATTTTGCGAAGTCTTGCCTCTGAGTGTATTGTACTGAGCGTTTTTTGATTGAGAGCATTTGGCTTGAGATTAATTTGTGATGGATGGTGTTAGAAAGCGTCCCAGGTCAACTGTCTGGGAACACTTTGACCTTTTTGAACCAAAGAAAGTTAAATGTTTGCATTGCATGCAACAGCTTGCATTTTGCAGTAATACAACTACTACTGTATGTGGAGACATCTGCGGACAAAACATCCTGATGTCTGCATTACTAGCACTACACAACTAAGTGCTGAATCCACCCAAGGCCAGCATGGTGTTTATGGTATGTATTCATGTCATTTTAATACACATATACATTTATTAGTAGAGAGTTGAGTAGAGATGCTTTATTGATCCCATAGTGGGAAAATTTACTGCTATGACTCATGACAGCTCCAGTGTGCAGATAAAGTGCCAGAAACAGAAAAACACGCAAAGAAATCTCAAACACTCAAAAGAATAGTGCAAATTAAAAATTGTGCAAAAGAAGTTGAAATACAAAATGGACAGCAATAGAATGTATTAATTCATTTTCATTTCAAAATAGACAGGGGCAAGTACTGAAATGTCTATGTCAAACTACTGATGAGAAATGGGGGTAGGATTAAATCAGTTTTTCTTCTTCCCACTCCTTTTCAAGCATAAATTAATGATTTTGATATATTTTACTTTCATGTATTCTGATGAATGTCTGCATTATCAGATAATGTTGTATGCAGGTTATTTATGTTATTTGATTACTTGCTTGAAATAAATGAAAATGAAATGACATTTATTTTAAGCAAGTGAGTAAACAACACAAAATGACCTGTATACAGCAGTATCTGACAATGCAAAGACATTCAACAGAATACATGTAAGTTCAATAATTCAAATCAATTAATTCATGCTCAGAAAGGAGTGGGGAAAAGAAAAACTTATTTAATAAAAAAAATACAAATGGTGCAAAAAGAAATTTGCAATATAAATATTATTTATTCACATCTATCAGTATTTACAATACAATTATGGTCTTAATCACTAAAAGAGGTCATATTGTTCTATATTTACATACAGTTGTGTAGATTTACAATACAATACATGAAGTTGCAACAACTGATTCAGAAAAAGAATCGATCTTTTGAAACGTTCGAAACATCTCCCCACAGCGACATCTGGTGGCCAATCTGAAAATGTGACATTCAAACAGTAGAGCAGTGTTGCCAACTCCCCAGCAAGGACAGTGGCTGTTGGCTGTCTGTCATCGCCTCATTTACACAATTGACAAACAGCATATAATTGTAATGGATGGTGTAGGAGAGAGAAATAACGACGTAGGAGAGACAAAAAGTGAATTAAAAAAAACCTAAATATGTATAGAAATACAAATGAACTGTCTTCTGTTGATTCTTGGTTTGTTTATAATTTTGCTTTTGAAATAGGTCATCATTTCTCAATATAACTTGATAACTTAAATGCTTTGTTTAGACCCACATTACATAAATCAATTTTGTCCTCTACTGTTACGGGTTAGAATATCACATTTAATCAAAAGACTGTTATGTCGATTGTAATTACTAGTCTTTTTGTCTTAACTTTTTGTGATGTGTTTGGGGTTATAGTATCATTTGTATGAAAGGATATTTTTTCTCAATCAGTATTTGAAGGGTGTGCTTGAATACAATATAGACATCAATTATATGCCGATTGTCAATTGTGTAAATGAGGCGATGACAGACAGCCAACAGCCACTGTCCTTGCTGGGGAGTTGGCAACACTGCTCTACTGTTTGAATGTCATATTTTCAGATTGGCCACCAGATGTCGCTGTGGGGAGATGTTTCGAATGTTCCAAAAGATCGATTCTTTTTCTGAATCAATTGTTCCAAATGATTCGATCGCTTCAGTGTTCCATTTCTGCCATCCCTAGATTTCGGTAGCTGGATCCGCGACTGGGCTGGCCTGTTTAGGACTCCCGCAGCCCACCCCATATGGTGAGGCCCCTAGAAGAGGTGGGACAAACATCTGACACTGCATGCAGACTTATCTGGCTACCATGCCGTGGCTGGCAGATTACCCATCACAGCGGTCGACCTACATATCAAAACCATAAAAACTCAAACTCAACCACTCTCGACCACCGCCTGGATTCTCAACCACCGATTGGATCTCATTACAAAACCCTTCATCCTGGGTGCTTGGAACATCCGCACACTGCAGGACACGAGGAGCAGCGAGTGCCCAGAACGTCGTACAGCTCTGGTATGTAAAGAACTTGCAAGATTGCTGAGGAAGGCAACATCAAGGAAACTGGATCAAACTACACCATTTTCTGGAAGGGAAAGGATACAGAAGATCCACGTATCCATGGTGTAGGCTTTGCCATCCGATCTCAGCTTGTGGACCAACACAACCTTGTCCCAACTGCAATTAATGAGTGAATAATGACCTTCCGAATCCCACTCACCCAAAAACGTTTCCTCACTCTGATCTCAGTGTATGCACCTACACTTACATCTGAAGATGAAAGCAAGACCTCCTTCTATGAACAGCTCACACATACCATTCTGACAGTCCCAGAATCCGACAAGCTTGTTATTCTGGGTGACTTCAACGCCAGAGTTGGCAGTGACTATCAGCTGTGGAAAGGCATCGTAGACCACAATGGTATGTATGGGAAAATGCAATGCAAATGGGGAACTTTTACTGGGTCTTTGTGCCGAACACAATCTTATTGTAACAAACACCCTTTTCCAACTCCCCCATCGCCAGAAGACGACCTGGAAACACCCTCACTCCATAAAGTGGCACACCCTCGACTATGTCCTCACAAAAACAAGAGACCGAAATGATGTCCGCATCACGCTATCCATGCCTGGAGCAGATGACTGCTGGACAGATCACTGCCTCCTGATCTCCCGACTCAATATTACGATCCGGGGACCACCAAAGCGGATTTTGGCAAATGTTCCTCACCATCGCTTTGACTGTGACAAGCTCCGCGATCCCCAAATGTTGCAGTCCTTTAGAGAGGCCATTGGTAGAAACATGAATGAACTGAGCCTTCCAGACAATGCCTTAGTTGAAGACCGATGGACCACTCTCCATGATGCATTGACTGCTGCCGCCAAAGAAACGATTGGTCACAAACACAAGAAAAACCAAGACTGGTTCAACGAGAATGATGAAACAATCACTGACCTCAGAGGCTAAACGCCATGCACGTCTTGCGTTTGAAAATGATCCGTCTGCAAAGAATCAACAGAAACACCAGCAAAAAAAAGCGGCATGCCAGAGAGGGATTCGTAAAGTCTAAAACACTTGGTGGCAGCAAAAAGCAGATTTGCAAAAATATGCCGACCAACGGGATATGCGCCATTTTTATGCTGCAACGAAGGAGATCTTTGGCCCCACCAGATCATCTGTGGGCAGCCTAAAAGATGCAAATGGCTCCACCATTATCACTGACACCAAGGGGATCCTTGACTCTTGAAGTCCCACTTTGAGAGTCTGTTAAATAGTCACTTTTGCACCCCTAGTGATCTCCTCTGCAAGACCCCACAACACTCCACTAGCGAATGGATGTCTATACCACCTTCATTACACAAGCTAAATAAAGCTATAAAGCACATGAACACAGGCAAAGCACCAGGACCAGATAACATCCCGCTGGAGTTCTGTCTTCATGGAGGTCCCGAGGTGACCTCCATGAAAAAAACTATTTAATGCAGCTTCTACTTAAAATATGGGAAACCAAGACATTACCAAGTGACTTTAAAAATGCAAATATAATAATAATACATCAGTCTTATATAGCGCTTTTCTAAATACTCAAAGACGCTTTACAAAGCAGCATAGGGACAAACATACAGAGAACGGGTAAACAGACAAGGTAGGTACGCATAGGTAGAAGAGGCAGTCAGTTTTCGTAGGTAGATTTGAAAAGATGGGTTTTGAGTTGACTTTTGAAGGAAGCAAGTGTGTTGGCAGACCGGATGTGAAGGGGCAAGGAATTCCAGAGGGTTGGTGCGGTGATGGCAAATGATCTATCACCCAGGGTGCGGAGTTTTGTCTTGGTGATGGGGGTGAGAAGGTGAGTGTCAGCAGAGCGGAGGAGACGAGTGGGGGAATGACGAGACAGAAGGTCAGTTAGGTATGAGGGGGTGAGGTTATGAAGAGCTTTATAGGTGATGAGGAGGATCTTGAAGTTAATACGCTGTTGAATGGGGAGCCAGTGGAGCTGACAGAGGAGAGGAGTGATGTGGTCTCTGGAGCGGGAGTGAGTAAGTAGGCGGGCGGCTGAGTTTTGGACATACTGTAGTTTTTGGAGGATGGTGGAAGGAAGTCCATACAGAATGCTGTTACAGTAATCAAGTCTGGAGGTGATGAAGGCGTGGATGAGTATTTCAGCAGCAGAGGGGGAGAGGGTGGGATGGAGGCGTGCAATATTACGAAGATGAAAAAATGATGTTTTGGTGATATGGTTGATGTGAAATTTGAAGGAGAGGGTGGGGTCCATGATAATGCCGAGGTTTCTGGCCAGGGGGGAGGGGGTGACTGAGTGACCATCGATTTGGAATGAAAAGTTCTGGGAAGAGGGGAAAAGAGATTTTGGTCCAAAAATGATGATTTCTGTTTTATTGCTGTTTAGCTTGAGAAAGTTGTTAGTCATCCAGCTGGGTGTCGTCGGCGTAGCAGTGAAAGTGAAGACCATGTTGACGGATGATGTGACCAAGTGGAAGCATGTAGAGAGTGAAAAGGGTTGGACCGAGCAAGAGCCTTGAGGGACACCGTGTGATACGGGGGTGGTGCATGATTTGTGATTGTTGATGGAGATGTGCTGGAATCTGTCAGACAGGTAGGAGGTGAACCAAGAGAGGGCGGAGTCAGTGATGCCAATAGAAAGCAGACAACGGAGCAGGATGGAATGATTGATGGTATCAAAAGCAGCGCTGAGATCAAGGAGGAGAAGAATGGTGAGGGAGCCAGAGTCAGAGGTGAGCAAGAGGTCATTGGTGACCCTGAGGAGGGCGGCTTCAGTGCTGTGGTGAGAACGGAATCCAGATTGAAATGTTTCGTAGAGTTTGTTGGAGAGGAGGTGTTTCTTGAGTTGGGTGGCGACAGCTTTTTCCAATATTTTAGCTGGAAATGGGAGGTTGGAGATGGGTCTGAAATTGTTGGGGTCGTCAGAGTCCAGGCCAGGTTTCTTAAGGAGGGGGGTGATGGCAGCAATCTTAAGTGATGGGGGGACAGTGCCAGTGGTGAGGGAGGAGTTGATGGTGTCGATAAGTCACCATTTTCAAGAAGGGAGATAGAGAGAACTGCAGTAACTACCGCGGCATCTCACTACTGATCATTACAAGCAAGATTTTTGCTCGTATCCTTCTCAACCGTCTTCTTGTAGTAGTCGAGGATGTACTTCCTGAGTCCCAATGTGGCTTTAGACCCTCTCGTGGTACAGTAGATATGATATTCTGTGCTTGACAACTCCAGGAAAAAAGCCAAGAACAACAACAACCACTTATGTTCATCTTCTGGGACCTCAAGAAGGCCTTTGATCGAGTTCCTCGCCCTATTATGTGGGCTGTTCTTGCTTGTTTTGGATGTCCAGATGATTTCATTGCTCTCATTCGCGCTCTCCACGATGGCATGGTTGGTAGGGTTTGCCACCAAAATACCCTCTCAGACCCTTTTCCCATCACTAGTGGTCTCAAGCAAGGATGCGTCCTTGCTCCAACCTGCTTTTCGTTGTATATGGCTGCAATGCTAAATGAAATACCACCAACAACCCCTGGTATCAATCTGCGATACCGCTTGGATGGGGGGGCTTTTTAATCTTGCTCGCTTTCACGCAAAATCCAAAACCTCAGGTCACCAGTGTTCATGAATTGCAGTTTGCAGACGATAATGCCACACCAGCTCAGACTGTTGATGACCTCCAGAGGATAGCTACCATTTATAATGACTCTTATGAGCATTTTGGAATGGAAGTTAACACTGACAAAACCAAAATCCTCAACCAACCAGCACCTGGTCAAACTTCCTCAAGGACCAACCTGAAGATTAACGGAAATCCTATCGATGAAGTGGAGC
This sequence comes from Pholidichthys leucotaenia, assembly GCA_020510985.1. NCBI lineage: Eukaryota > Metazoa > Chordata > Actinopteri > Cichliformes > Pholidichthyidae > Pholidichthys > Pholidichthys leucotaenia. The sequence continues at coordinate 428,079,134 of CM035836.1, read as the reverse complement.
ATTTCTCTTACCTTGGTAGCGTCCTCTCAAAAATACCAACTTGTGCAAAGGACATCGAAAACCGCATGAAAGCTGCACACTCCGCATATGGATGCCTTTGTCATCGAGTCTTCAATAATCATGCAATAACCATCCGCACCAAAATCATGGTTTTTCGGGCCATTGTTCTTTCCACCCTTCTTTACGCCTGTGAAGCCTGGATCTTGTATCGTTGCGATATCAAGTGCCTTGAGAACTTCCAACAGAGAAAACTCAAGACAAATATTTGGCATTCGTTGGGAGGATCGACTTTCAAACAATGAGATTCTCAAGCATGCTCTGCTGCCTAGTGTGGAAGCTACCATCTTGCAGCACCGCCTTCGATGGACAGGACATGTCGTACGGATGGACCCCACCAGACTACCACGAATCATGCTCCAGGGGAAGCTTGAGGCAGGAAAAAGATCACATGGTAGGCCAAAACTGCGCTACAAGGACCAGCTAAAATGTTCCCTGAAGCAAGCCAACATAGACAAAAGATCTTGGGAACAACTTGCCACCGACAGAGCAGCCTGGAGAAGAAGAACTTGGGAAGGCACAGACTAATTTGAGAGGCTCAGAAAACAACAGGATGATGTTAAACACAAACAAAGACAAGAAAAACAAACTCAACCACGTCCCCCACCCACAATAAAATGTGACTTCTGCCCACGGCAGTTCTATCATAGGCTGGGCCTTCAGAGCCACATCCACCATCGACATCGATCACAGATGGCAACGTCCTGAAAACTAAGACTAAACCAATGCTCGGACACGAGCTCAAGCCAAGCCAACGACATCAAGCCAACGGCACATAGACAAATGTGTCTTTATGATGTCATATACATCAAGCCTGCCTTCATGTCTTTATGATGTCATATACAGTCACATCAGGCAACATGTCATATACATCAAGGCTGCCTTCATGTCTTTAAAGCACGTTTACAGGACATCATAGAATGAGGCCTATATGACAGCACAGACAAATGTGTCTTTAGATTAGATTTTTTTTTTAGATTTAGTATACTTTATTGATCCCCAGAGGGGAAATTGAGGGTATCCACCACCTGGATGGATGAAGCAGCCACGCTACGGTGCTATCCCTTAACCATTCACACACACATTCACACCTAGGGCCACTTTAGAGTCTCCAATTAACCTAACCTGCATGTTTTTGGCATGTGGGAGGAAACCGGAGAAATCCCGGAGTAAACCCACGCAAACACGGGGAGAACATGCAAACTCCACACAGGTCACTGTTGGTCGGGGGCTGGGATCGATCTCACGATCCCTGGGCCAAGGGTAAACTGTGCTGCCGCAGTGCTAACCACTGCGCCATCGTGCAGCCCTTTATGATGTCATACGGCGATGCCTATATGACGGCACATAGACAAATGTGTCTTTATGATGTCATATACATCAAGTCTGCCTTAATGTCTTTATGATGTCATATACAGTGACATCAGGCAACAGGATGTCAAATACATCAAGGCTGCCCTTCATGTCTTTTAAGCACGTTTATAGGACATCATAGGACAGCCTATGATCTCTGCCTGATCATCATAGGCCATCCTATGATGTCCTATAAATGTGCTTAAAAGAAACATCCTATGATGCCATATACAGTGACATCACACAACATATCTTAGAATTACAACGCACCTATCCCCTCAACCAGTGGTCTCAACGAACAAGAAGAAGACCCACCAGACGGAGAGCAATAGAATGAGGACAACTGCTACACGTCAGAAAAGATGCCATGAAGATGAAACACCTGAGGTTCCAGCAGTACATCGCACCCGTCTGAGATTCTATGGGCATGCATGAGCCTTCCTGAACAGGGTTGAAAGCCACTTTTTGCTCAGATCTGTTTTCAGGATCATGCCCATGAACTGGAATTACGATGCACCTATCCCTCAACCAGTGGTCTGAACGAAGAAGAAGACGACCCACCAGATGGAGAGCAATAGAATGAGGAGAACTGCTGCACGTCAGAAAGGATGCCGTGAACATGAAACACCTCAGGTTCCACCAGTACGCCACAGGCATGACTGAACAACACAGCCGTCTCAGACAGGAGGAGACCCTTCAGCAATGGGCATGCAGAAATACTTGCTTATACTTGGTTTCTACGGGTATGGATGGGTATGCACGGGTATGTACTAGTATATAATTCAAGAAATCTCTGTGCGTCTGTGTGTCATGACCATAGGACTTGCTAAAAGATTATAGGAATGCCTATGATGTTCCTTTGATGTCTACATGATGTCTATATGATGTCATATAGACCACAGGACTTGCTAAAAGATCATAGAATTGCCTATCATCCATGATCATAGGACATCAAAGATCAAAGGCAGGCATCACTTACGATCATAGGACTCGCGATGACATCAGAGATCAAAGGCAGGCATCACTGAACGAGTGGTGATGTCAAAGATCAAAGGCAGGTTTCACCAGGGTTACTGTTGCCATGGTAACCATGTCAAAGGCAGGAAAGCAGAAATGCTTTTTACACTTGCTTTCTACGGGCATGCAGAAATCCTTGCTTATACTTGGTTTCTACAGGCATGCACAGGTATGCACTAGTCACTCTTATTAAGGCAAGAAATCTGTGTGTCACATTTATAGGACATCATAAGACGGCCTATGATCTCTGCCTGATCATCATAGGACATCCTATGAACTCAGGCATCATAGGACTCGCGATGCCATCAAAGATATGATGCCTATATGACGGCACATAGACAAATGTGTCTTTATGTCATATAGACCACAGCACATAGACAAATGTGACTTTATGATGTCATATAGACCCATCACTCATGATGCCTAGACTAATGTGTCTTTATGATGTCATATAGTTCAAAATTGGCAAGATGAATAAGTCACAGGGCCAGTCTTTACAGCGCATTCGTGTTTTCTGCACAACAGATTTCTGCAGCCATGGCCATTCTACATTGCCGCAAGCAAAGTTGCCAGATCAAGCAGTTTTCGTATTCTTTTTTTTCCACAATATCTTTATTGAACCTTTTTTTTTTTTTTAACAAACATGATACAAACAATCAAACACTAACACTAAAGTACTACAAAAAAAAAAAATGCACTAAAAACACCAACAACCACCAACAAAATCAAGTCTTCAACAATGCTCCTCTGTTTAGTCTAGACAATCCAATACATAAGTATACATATTATGTTCACCAGTTTGGAATTTACAAGGTCCACACACATCATTCACCTTCTTCTTCAAGAGTTATGTTTAAATTTTTTACATAATCAATAAAAGGTCTCCATATATTCTCAAACACAATTTCCTTTGATTTCAGTATATATGTTATTCTTTCTAATGGAAGGTTTGTTAACATCTGTCTTAACCACTGAGTCACATCTGGTCTATGAGTCTTTTTCCATAATAGTGCAATACATTTTTTGGCATTAAGCAAACTGAGGTCTATGAATGTTCTTTCACTTTTATTAAAATTATGCTTTTCTGGGTACAGACCCAACAAAAACAGTTTAGGATTCAATATGATTTGTTTTGAGATTATTTTTTCAATTGTTACCCTCACCTCTTCCCAAAACATTCTTATTAATCTACATTCCCATAAACAATGAAATAGGGTTCCTTTACTTTCCATGCATTTTGTGCATGTATCTGGTATATTTTTGTTATATCTATTTAACTCCTCCGGTGTAACATACATCCGCATTAACCATTTGAAATGTATCAATTTAAGGCGTGCATTTATTGATTTGGTTTGAGCTTCTGTACAAGCCAATTCCCATTGTTCCTCTGAAATTTCAGTTTGCAGATCTTCTTTCCAGTAGTTTAATCTTTTCAGTGAATTTTCACTTGAAGATAGTGTCAATGAGTTATAAAACTCTGAAATAATACCCTTTCTTTTACTATCTTTCATCATCATTTTTTCCAAGGATGAATAAATAGGTCGAGTGAGAGCTTTATTTTGATTTGATCGAATAAAGTTTCTAAGTTGAAGATATTTAAAAAAATGTGTTCTATTGAGATTAAATTTGATCCTCAGCTCTTCAAAAGACATTATGTTGTCTGCACATGGCAAATATAAATCCTGAATCTTTTGTATCCCTTTTAAATTCCATACTTTAAATACAGCGTCCGCTCTCCCTGGTTTAAAATATTGATTACCCCATATTGGACTAAATTGTGACAATAACTGTGGTTCTTTTAAATAGTTTTTAGCTTCACACCATATTTTGATCATATGCTTTACAAATGGATTTTTAACTTGTTTTTGTAATTTTTTTGCCGAATCTGAGTATATGAATATGGGAAGAGGTAAAGGTAAATTGTATGATTCCATTTCAGTCCAGTGAGGGAGATCATTTGATGAAAAATAATATGTCATAGACCTCAGTTGTGCCGACCAATAATACAACATAAAATTTGGACATTTCAGACCTCCACGATCAAATGGTAAATATAATAAAGACAAACGTAATCTAGCCCTCCTGTTGTTCCATATAAATTCCACTAACTTTTTTTTTATTCTTGAGAATAGATCTAAAGGTGGTGATAAGGGAATGTATTGAAATAAATAAAGTATTTTAGGTAAAATATTACTTTTAAGTATATTGATTCTCCCGATCATCGACATTGGTAGTGACATCCATCTCTGAGTTAACTCATTGATATCTGACATTAAGGCTTCATAGTTGACACTGGCGACTGATTCTAGCTTAGGCATAATTTGGATTCCTAAATATTTAAACTGATTTACAACATTGAATTGATTTACCTCAGGGGCTGTGTAATTTCTCTGGGTCTCATTTAGCATTAATATTGAAGATTTAGTTTTATTTATTTTATATCCTGATATTTCCCCAAAATTCTTTATTAAATTCAACAAGGTTGGAATTGATTTTTTTAGATTCGACATAAACAAAATTATATCATCGGCGTACAGGGAGATTTTATGTTCTGTTGGTCCAACTTTAATTCCATATATTTGTGAATGTAAACGTATCGCTATCGCTAAAGGTTCAATTGCCATAGTAAACAGTAAAGGTGAAAGTGGACAGCCTTGTCGACATCCTCTATTGATTTTTATTGGTTTTGAAATATTGTTATTTGTTAGGATTTCTGCTGTAGCATTATTGTATATTATTTGAACCCATTTTATGAAATTATTTCCAAGTCCAAACCTTTGTAGGACTTCAAAAAGAAAGGGCCATTCAACTCTATCAAAGGCCTTTTCGGCGTCCAATGATAGGAGAGCTGTATCCGGTGCTTCTTTATTAAAATAAATAATATTAAATAGTCTTCTTACATTATGGAAGCCTTGTCTACCCTTTATAAAGCCATTCTGATCTCGATTAATAATATTTGGTAAAATTTCTTGTATTCGTCTTGCTAAAATTTTACAGATTATCTTAAGGTCGGCGTTTAATAGGCTTATTGGTCTCATATTTTCACATTTATTAGAGGGCTTACCTGGTTTTGGCAGCAGTATAATTAAGGCATTATTTATGTATGATGGTAAATTATTATTTTGAAATGCTTCTAAAACCATTTCCAAAAAAGGTTTTATTAATTTATTCTTAATTTTTTTATAAAGGTCAACTGGAAGACCATCTGGTCCTGCACTTTTTCCTGATTTCATATTATCAATGGCTAGCCCAACTTCTTCTTGACTAATTTTAGACTCCAATATCTCCCTGTTTTCATTTGGAATACACGGTATAGATAGTTCGTTCAAAAACCCATTTAGTTTTGTTAAATCAGGTTCATTTTTGGTATCATATAATTTTTCATAGTAATCTCTAAAGGCTCTATTAATTTCTAAAGGATCTATAACTACCTGTCCGTTACTTATAATACTGGTAATTGGTGTTTTAATTTCCAATTGTTTAATCTGCCATGCTAATAATTTTCCTGATTTTTCACCTTGTTCATAAAAAGATTGTTTCAATCTTAGAAGACTCAAGGCAGCTCTATTCGCTGATTTTTTGTCGTATTCAGCTCTCAAAATCAGTAATTCATTCTCCAACCTTGGGTCACTTCCTGCATACACTTTTTCCTGAAGACTTTTTATTTTATGTTCCAATTTAGCTCTCTCCTCTCGAGTCTTCTTAGATTTTGATCCTGTATAACTAATAATATGTCCCCTAATAAAAGCTTTGAAAGCCTCCCACTTTACACATGCTGATGTTTGTGTAGTATTGATGTCAAAGAACTCGTCTATCTGTTTTTCTATATACTTGACAAATTCCTCATCCTGAAGCCATTTATGCTGAAATTGCCATCTACCTGATTCCTTTGTCAATTTTTTATCTACATATATTAGACAACAGGGTGCATGATCAGAAATCACGATGTTATCATAAAAGCAGTTTTGAATTTTGGACCTTAATTCTGTGGAAATCAAAAAATAATCAATACGTGAGAATGTCTTGTAGGTACTGGAATAACAAGAATAGGCTTTAACTTGTGGTTTCATTTCTCTCCATATATCTAACAATCTCAATTCTTTCATAAAATGATTAATAGTCATCCTACATCCAATGTGCGTACAATCCAGTCCTGTTGATCTATCCACACCTGGATTCAATGTACAATTAAAATCCCCTGCTATTATATGTTGCCCTGTAAGTGATGATAAGATGAGAAATAAATTAGCAAAGAACTTCTGATCATCTATATTGGGACCATATAAGTTCACAAGATTTATATTTTCTAATAGCAAAGAACCTTGAATGATTACATATCTTCCAAATTTGTCTCCAATTACATTTTTCACCTGAAAAGGAACTGATTTATGTATGAGAGTCATAACTCCCCTGGCTCGGGATGAAAATGAAGAGGTGAATACACTTCCCTGCCATCTACTCCTAATTCTTTTAACATCCTCCTCTATCAGATGAGTTTCTTGTAAAAACACAATTCTTGAATCCATGTCCTTTATTTTATTCATAACTTGTTTAAGTTTTTTTAAATTTTGTAGACCTCTGCAATTCCATGAAGTTAAATTAAGATTAACACTTTGGTCCATGATCAATAGAGAGTTTAGGATTACCTTGCAGTGTAAACATGCTCATACAGAGAAGCAAAAACATGAGTGGTTGAACATTCATCCTACAAACTACACACAAACAAATTTCCCCTTCCCACACTTGTGGCAAACCCCCCAAAATCAAAAGAAAAATTCTGTCTCCCGATATAGCCATCGACCGTTCCACACCCACGGGGAACAGCCTAAGCCACTCCTTCTTCATCCTCCCAATCACCCTAACTCTACTGCTTTTAATGACGTAACATTAACTCTCCTCTGTAGTTTTCCAACTTAACTCCAAAATTTTTAACAACTTTGTACATCATAGTTTTTTTTTTTTTGTTTGTTTTGTTTTTGTTTTGTTTTTTTAATATATAATACAATCTATATTTTGTAAACTTACTATTTACTTCAAGTCAGTCAGATGCCTGTGCAAATGCTTAATTATTCTACCTTATATTTTGTTCATGCTTAGCTCCCACCAGTCTCTTCTTCTTCTTTGATCTTCTTGATGAACTCCTGCGCCTCCTCTGGGGTCTTGAAGATGTGGGTTCTGCCCTCATACGTGGTCAGCAGTCTCGCAGGATAGATTACACCATGACGAATCCCAAGGTTGCGCAGCTCCTTACGTATGGGATCAAACTGCTTCCTCAATTGCTGGATTCCTGTGGCCAAATCTGGGTAGAACCGCACCTGCTGGTCCTGGTGTTTAATCTCTCCTTTAGCACGTGCAGCGTTGAAGATCTTCATCCTGTCTCTGTTGCTAAGAAACTTCATAATTAAGGTCCTCGGCGGTCCCTTATCTCTCCGTGGGCCAATACGATGTGCTTTTTCCAGAACCACTGCTGATTGCAACTCCTCGCTGCCCAGCACCTCCGGAATCCACTTTTCCAGAAAGGAACATACGTCCCGACCTTCTGATTCCTCTGGAAGACCCACCAGCCTCAAATTATTCTGTCTCGACCGAGATTCCAAATCCAAAATATTATCTTCCAGAGATTTATTTTTTTTTTCCAAAGTGCGCACCTTTAATTGAAGACGGGTGACGTCATCTTCAGCACTAGCGAGACGGAGCTCCATCTGCGCCGTTCGTTCTACACAGTCACCCAATTCCTTTCTTATTCCTTCCAACGCTGTCATAATCCCATCAAATCTAGAGGAAAAGTCCGCTCTCATTGAACTCATGGCAGCCATCAGCGCATCTGCGCCATTCCCCGCAGACATCGCACCGCCGCCAGCCTCCTCTGCCATATATGGAGTTTTGTTTGCTGCGTCACAGACCTGAAAGTCTGTTAATTTGGACTGTTTCGGCGGCTCGCTTTTTCCTTTTCCTGGTTTTCCAGCCTTAGGCTTCGCCGACATATCCTCGCCCAAATGCTGGGATACGTTCTGTCCCAAATGAGAGAGTTATTTGCCGATTTTTTTTCTCCAGGAGCAGAGCAGAGCGAGACACGTCCGTCCTACGTGGCAGCCATAACCGGAAGCAGTTTTCGTATTCTTGCTCAAGACGAAGAAACTCAGCAAAAGCGCCGCTTTCTCAGCAGTGTCGTTTTTAAAGAGGTGCTGACACAGTAAAAATGTGTAACCTTGAAGAATGCCAGTCTACACTACAAATGTGTAAAATGCCAAACAAAGTGCCGATTTTCTCCGGGTGCTCCAGTTTCTTGGTTTCTACGGGCATGCACGGGCCTTCCTGAACAGGGTCGAAAGACACTTTTTGCTCAGATCTATTTTCATGATCCTGCCCATGAACTGGAATTACGACGCACCTATCCCTCAACCAGTGGTCTGAACGAAGAAGACGACCCACCAGATGGAGAGCAATAAAATGAGAACTGCTGCATGTCAGAAAAGATGCTATGAATGTGAAACACCTCAGGTTCCAGCAGTATGCCACAGGCATGACTGAACAACACAGCCGTCTGAGACAGGAGGAGACCCTTCAGCAACGGGCATGCAGAAATACTTGCTTATACTTGGTTTCTACGGGCATGGACGGGTATGCATGGGTATGTACTTGTATTAAATCATTTTTGCTGAACTAATAAATATAAACACCTTAAAGGTCTGATGACACGTTTTTGACTTCTAATTTTTCAACACATAATACTATATGACAAAATAGGTTGGTCTGTGCAGTTCTAAGTCAAACAGGCTTTATTTAACGCGAATATCTGACATTTTCATGAGCACCACGTTACCAATTGCGTCAGTGGCTGGAAACCCCCCCCCGGCCATGTTGTAACATCGACAGAACACAGCGCTTGGCTGCCCATTGTACACACAGGTGGTAGAAAACATTGACAATGGTTCCAGCACATGTAGTCTGGAATTGGTTTGTGTTGTCCAATCTTCAGACAATTATAGTTCCGAAGAATGGGATGACAATGAAGAATCTGGGGGCATCAGACCGTGTAGGTTTGAGCCGTGCCAAGCAAGTCAGACTTGGAGAGTGACAGTGGAGAGGCACACATGGCCGGCACAGCACCAGTGACAAACACACGGCAGGAGAACACCGAGTGTTAGGCTTTTGTTACAGATATTGCAACAAATTATTTGTTCATAAATATAATTTATTTAAACCCGATTTTTCAATAAAATCATAGCAGTGTATTCTCTGTGGCTCAGGCATCGGGTTTATTATGTATTATGTTATTATCTGGTGAATCCTGCATGTAAATCCATTCATCATGACCCTCCGTGTGCTCTTACGCAGGGCACGGAGAGGGAGGATGGAATAATGAGGATTTACATGCAGGGATCACCACAGCACATTTAATACAGAAAGACAGACATTTCCCAAAAAGGTGAAGACGTACAAAAAATACAAACACACTTACTGATGGCGTTCAGGGGCCGGCATTGCCCAGAGAACGAATGAGAGGAGACATGTTAGCCACAGGTGCCCCCCAGAGCCAACACTGCTTCAAGGACGCACGAGAACCACGGCGAACATGGAGTGACCAACACGTCGTGAGAGTGCTGAAAATAATGGCAGACTAACAGCACAGATGACAATACTATGGACCAGCAGTGCGTGACTGGCAAATGGCTGCTAAGTACATGCACTGCTGGTGGTGGTGTGATGAGAAGCACCTGGGCAAGGACCGGGAAAGATGATCAGTGGGATTTTTAATCAGCTGGTGATAATGATAGAGGGGACGTAGCCAGACCGGTGAGCGTCAGCATGCGATCACAGAAAGTAGGTCAAAGCTGCGCGTAAATCCATTAATCCTTCCCCTCCTCGTGCACTCCTCCTGCGTAAAAGCGCACGAGGAGGCTTATGATAGTTGGAGCTGAAGTGTGTGATGTGGTCTTTCATGGCCTGCTGTTTATCTAAGCCTGTGACACAAGTGAAGGCACAGCCTTAAAATTAAAACAAGAAACCAGAGAAACTGAGAGCTACAAAGCTGCTGTAATTCCAGTCAACAACACCGACACCCGTTCTGTCGCTTACGTGATAGTGGTGCCGCCCTTCATTCAGTGGGCAGCACCATAGTCCAGTCAGCGGCTGTGGTTTTTTGATGATAACTAGTTTATGCAGGCGCGGTTGTAAATATTATATTGATCATCGACAATGACTTTTGGGTTTACACAACATGCTAAAAAATGTCAAAATCGTGTCATCAGACCTTTAAGGTTGTTTATGTTGGGATGTGAAGCTCTCCTCTCACTGCTCCGTTGGCTGCGCATTGCATTATAGGATATACAGTATTGGTTAATGTAGTGACCATCCGTTGTACACAACTTTTCAAAATGCATTGTGGGATATTTTGAGAATACTATATAGTGAATGAAATTTTCAGTTAAAGGGCCGATATCATGCTATTTTAAGCCTTTCAGAGTAAACTATATGCATGTATGTGATAGTATATTACCTTTGGTACACTGGAGAATGAATTTCTTATGAAATATGAGTTATTTTCGTGAGCCCGGAAGTAAGATGCCTCGATCTCTGAGGCTCTGCCTCTCCTTGTGGCTGCCGCCCATTTCATGACGTAACCCCTGAGCCAGCTGCTGCAGTGTGTCGCTGGATTCCGCCCACGAAAACAAGGAAGGCTGAACAAACTCCTAAATCTCTCACAGCCAAAGACACATTTACGCCACTTAGAAGACATTGTCTTACGTAAAAAAGCAAACAGTTGTTGTCACTGAGCAGATTAGGTGCGAGAGGAACTACTTCTTCACAGCGTCAATGCTAAAGTGAAAGAGTTTTGCTGATCACCGCGCCGTTAGCTGCGCGGAGAAAGTGGGTGTGTGCATTAGCCTGGGGGTGGTGCTGGCAGCACAGGCACTTGCTGGAGTGGACGGCTCACCCATGTTCATACGTATGAACGTGGGGACCCAGTCATTATCAGGGACAGGGCGGAGCAGCAGCTCAGAGAGCAGGGTTGAGGAGGAATACTCAAGAGATACGTGAATGGAGCAAAATACCATTTTGGGGGTGTTTTTGGTGAGGAATTAACATTATAACATGCTTAAAAGCTCAAAAAAGTCGATTTTGTATGATATAGGCCCTTTCGAACAGGACTACAAGATGGCTGATTCACTATATAGTACACTATATGAGGAAGGAGTGAGCATTTCGAACACAGCACTAGTGTCCTCAGTGTTTGACCGCGGACTACCGCGTGCAGCCCAAATTTTGTGACTGCGCCGCCTGCCCACAACCTGAACACGCTGAAAAGTGCATGTGCAAGACTGAACATCCCATTCACGAGGTGGCGATATCAGCAAAGAATACCAAGACAAAGTAGACGAAGAAGACAACGAGGAAGCAGAAGACGAGAATATACATACAGTACATTGTGGCCACACATGTGACCTACTTTGTGACTTATTTAAGGCCTCACGATAAGAACAAAGACAGAGTTTCCTTGGAGATAACAGGAAGCTGTGAAGGTGTTAGCTTTGGTATGCAGGGCCTGAGACTGTGGGGGTGATATTAGGGGATTATAGAGGAGATGCATTGTTACTGGTGATTATAATGCAATGTGACTTGTGATGCAAAGTGAATAGAGGAGATGCATTTGTTACTGGTGATTATAATGCAATGTGACTTGTGATGCAAAGTGACTTGTGAGCTGTGAGAGTCCCGGGTATTTAAGGGACGAGAGTTTCCTGTGATGCTCTCTTTCTACTTTGAGATGTTGGAGAATGTGTAATAAAGCTGCTTTGAGACAAACCTGCCTCATCAATTGCACATTCCCACACTGGTGACCCAAGATGTAGCATGCAGCAAGAGGAGAATTCCCCAGGGCCAGCCTCATCCGGAGCCCCCGGCCAAGCGAATGCCGCTACGGTCCAGCTACTGGACTTTTGGCAGAATAATCCGCGCTCCTGGTTCCACTCGGTTGAGGCACAGTTCAACCGCCGGGGGATATCGGTAGATAACAAAATTCTACCATGTGGTCGCAAAACTTGATAACCACACGTCCCAGCATGTGGAGAGCCTTCTGGAGCAGCCGCTGGCCAGCAACAAATACGGCGCGTTGAAGACTGCACTCATCCAGCACTTCACCCTCTCGGTTGAGGAGAGAGCAGACAGACTCCTGGCGCTGACTGAGTTGGGAGATGACACGCCCGTTGACCTGATGGAGAAGATGTTGAAGTTGAAAGGCTCGGACGACGACCACTTCATCTTTACCCACCTCTTCCTCAGGACCCTACCGTTGGCGACGAGAGCGACCCTGGCCATTTCGCCGTTGTTGGCCCAACGGGACTACCGCGCGCTAGCCCGGGAGGCGCAGCGAATTGTCAACGCCAGCAGACAGTGCGCGGCCACGGCTGCAGCAGCGGAACTCGGCGCGACGACCAGAGATGGCAGGGGGCCGGGGCCAGGGCCAGCGGTAGCAGAACCACTGACGACGGCGGCGGCCAGAGAATGCGGAGGAGACACCCTTTGTTTCTACCATCGCCGTTTCGTAGAGAGGGCACGCAAATGTGTACCACCATGCCAGTTCAAGCATTTGGGAAACGCCAAGACCGGGGGTCGGTAGCAGCCGCGGCCCTCGGGGAGGAGAACAAGCTGCTCTACTTGTTGGACGCACGCTCGGGGAGGAATTTCCTCGTGGACACAGGTTCCCAGTTGAGTTTCATCACACCTTCCTACGTGGACAGGCTTGCAGGTTCCAGAGGTCCCGGGGTGGCAGCAGCGAACAGCTCGGAGATTAAGACCTTTGGTGAGAGGACTCTACTCCTGTCTCTACACGGCCGCACATTTGAGTGGACTTTTGTTATAGCAGCAGTGAATTTCAATATGTTGGGGGCTGATTTTTTGTGCTCACATGGTTTGTTGGTTGATCTCGCTAACAGGCGCCTGGTTAATGCACTTTCTTTTGATTCTATTCCCTGTACAGCGCGAGTGGCCCCGCCAACAGCACAAGCCAACATCACAGCTGCAAGCGGTAAGTTCCACACACTGCTCACTCAGTTCCCAGCACTCACGGTCCCCACATTTTCGGCAACCGTCGCTAAACACGGGGTGGAACATTTTATTACCACTACCGGACCGCTCGTTTCTGCAAAACCTCGGCGCTTGGACGCAGCTAAACTGGCCATAGCGCGCGAGGAGTTCGCCAACCTGGAGAAGTTGGGCATAATCAGGCGTTCGAACAGCCCATGGGCTTCCCCGCTACACATGGTCCGGAAGGCTGATGGCTCGTGGCGACCTTGCGGGGATTTCCACAGGTTAAACAACGCTACAGCACATGACCGCTACCCAATCCCGCATATCCAAGATTTTTCCGTTCATTTGGCAGGGGCGCGTGTTTTTTCTAAGATAGATTTGGTCCACGGTTACCACCAAGTCCCAGTGCACGCTGAGGACATACCCAAAACAGCGGTAATAACTCCATTTGGCCTATTCAAGTTTTTGCGAATGCCATTCGGGCTGAAAGGGGCTGCACAGACCTTCCAACGCATGATGGACGCGGTGCTGCGTGATCTCCCTTTCGTGTTCGTCTACTTGGACGATATTTTGGTAGGCAGCGCGTCCGAAGACGAACACGAAAACCACCTAGCGACAGTTTTCCGGAGGTTGGGAGATCACGGGTTAATAATCAACCCAGTGAAGTGTCAGTTCGGGGTGGCGCAGATCGATTTTTTAGGACACCGCGTCTCCCCCGAAGGAGCGGTTCTGCTCCCTGACAAAGTGCGCGCGGTAGCAAATTTCCCCCGGCCGCAGACTGTCAGGGCGTTACAGGAGTTTTTGGGAATGGTGAATTTTTATAACTATTTCCTCCCCCGCGCAGCGCAACTCATGCAACCGCTTTATGCCGCGCTCAAAAAACAGTAACCCGCGAATAAGGTTGAGTGGTCCCCGGAGCGGGAGCGAGCGTTCTCGGGGGTAAAAGCAGCCTTGGCAAATGCTGCGTTGTTGGCACACCCACACCCAATGGCCCGCATAGCACTCACTACTGACGCATCAGATGTGGCCATAGGGGTGGTCGTGGAGCAGCATGTAGCTGGAGCCTGGCAACCGCTCGCCTTTTTCAGCAGGACTTTGCGCGATAGTGAGCGTAAATACAGCACGTTCGACAGGGAGTTGCTGGCTCTCCATTTGGCCATTCGCCACTTCCAGTTGTGGTTAGAAGGGCACTGTTTCACTGCGTTTGTGGACCACAAGCCGCTAACATTCGCGATGGCCAAAGTTTCAGAGCCGTGGTCAGGCCGGCAACAGAGGCAGTTAGCCGCGATTTCAGAGTTTACTACCGATATTCAGCACGTGTCGGGTAAATTGAACGTAGTGGCAGACTGCCTCTCGTGCGCCGTGGCTGCCCCTGCCTGCATGGGGATAGATTACACAGCCATGGCCGCGGAGCAAGGTAGTGACGCGGATGTGTGCGCGCTCCAGTCTGGACCAACAGGGTTAAGGCTGGAGAGCAGGGAGCTGCAAGACGGCAGCCCCCCCTTAATCTGCGATGTCTCCACAGGACGACCGCGTCCCGTGGTGCCAGCAGCATGGTGCCGCCCCGTTTTCGACTCGATTCATTCTCTGGCGCACCTGGGGGTTCGCGCGTCGGTCAAAATGGTAGCGGAAAAATTCGTGTGGCCCGGCCTTCGCAAACAAGTTAAGGAGTGGGCGGCAGCCTGCATGGCGTGCCAACGGGCCAAGATACACAGGCACACGAAGCCTCCATTGGAGCCATTTCTCATTCCTTCCAAGAGGTTCGACCACGTTCACGTGGACCTCGTACGCCCCTTCTCGCCATCACAGGGGTACACGCACCTTCTGACTATGGTGGACCGCACCATGCGCTGGCCGGAGGCGGTCCCTTTGGCGTCAACCACAGCCGAGGAGGTGGCGCGCGCGTTTGTAACGGCATGGGTGGCGCGTTTTGGAGTCCCGTCGGACATTACATCCGACAGAGGTCCGCAATTTGTTTCTGAACTTTGGTCAACAATGGCCCGCAGCCTAGGTGTCACAATTCACCGTATAACCGCATACAATCCGCAGGCTAATGGGTTATGCGAACGTTTTCACAGGTCATTGAAAGCAGCGCTTAGAGCGTCACTGACGGATGCAAATTGGGTGGACAAGCTTCCGTGGGTTTTATTAGGGTTGCGTTCTGCGCCTAAAGAAGACTTAGAGGCTTCCCCAGCGGAACTCGTTTTCGCGCAGCCACTTCGGCTACCCGGGGAGTTTCTCCCGGATAATCCTGCGCTAAGCAGCTCCCCGTCTCAGCTGTTGCAGCGTAGCGTTGATGCAGGCACGCTGCCGGGCCCCGTCCATCACAGTTTTCTGCGCGTTTTTGTGCCTAAAGCTTTGAAAAACGCGGAGTTTGTTTTTATCAGACATGACGCACATCGCACACCACTGCGACCACCTTATGATGGGCCGTTCAGAGTGTTGGAAACAGGGGACAAGCATTTTTTGCTAGATTTGGGGGGTAGGAGGGAAAAGGTTGGCATAAACAGATTCAAACCCGCTTTTGTGGTGGCGGACAAGCAAGTGCTGTTGGCAAGGGCCCCCCGACGCGGCAGACCACCACGGGGTGTTTCCCAGAGTAATATTTCCCCAGATCACCCGCAGAGACTGACAAAAAGTTTGCACCCCCAGACAGCAGCTCCCCAGCATGATGGCGCCGTGGAGGCGGTGAAACCTGGTTACAGCAGATACGGGAGAAGACTGAGGCCCAAGCAGCATGTGGATTGATGTGCAATGATGTTATCACAGCATGCAAACTGTTATTCTGTTGTTCGATCTAAATGTTTGGGGGGGGGGGTAGTGTGGCCACACATGTGACCTACTTTAGGCCCTTTTCCACTAGCCTCATTTAGCCCTACACCGCACCACTCAGCCCGCGTTTGAGCATTTTCCATTAGCCCCAGCACCGGTTAGGTACTTTTTTAGTACCTGATCCAGGGCAGGGTCTAACCAAGCTGAGTAGGGCTGAGTATGGGTGTGATATGACTTTAAGAGACTGGTCGCCGCTGATTGGTCAGGTTGTAACGTCACGAAAGCGACTTTTTCTGCTGAATTTACTCCACGACCGCCATTTGTAGTTGTTCAGCCAGTGAACACAGTGCGCCCCTTTAATACAGTATATTATATTAATATACTGTATAATATACTTATATAATAATATACTCCTAATATTATATATTAGGAGGTGCGCAATTTTCTTTCTATATTAGGCGACGACTGCATCCAGCGCGAGTTGGACGGATCTACTCGAAATGCAGGTGTCCGAGCAGATGGCTTCCCAAGGGCACATCCGTACTGCCAAACAGTGTCGGGAGAAGCTGAAAAAGCTGAAAAGCGATTACCGAGCAGTGAAGGACCACAATGGTCGAAGTGCAGCGGATCGGAAGGAGTGGAAGCGGTTCGCTGAGAGACATTGGGCTCGACATGGCCACAGTCACGGTCACGGCCTTGGAAACCGTGGATGGTGAGTGTTGTTTTGATATTGTGCATCTTTTCACCACTTTATCCTTTCTGTGCCAAGCTCACTGTTTTTAAGAAATAGGAAGGTTGTTAGATTGTGGGTAATGGTTGTTACTGAGGCTTTCCTATTGTTTTGCAGCCAACTGCAGATTCACGCTTGCTTTGTGTTAAGTATTAGCGCGAACAAAACGCTGAATTACGCTTATTGTATTCCGGTTAAAAACTTTAGAGTGTTGTGTACATGTTGCACTTTGAAGTTTTAAATTGCGTGCATTTTCTTTCTAGAATCGCAGTTCATATCAACCTCAGTGGACAGACACAGCGGACTGTCCTGGCGCTGCGTGTGCGTCTGGCTGAGCGCCAGCTGGATCGGCTCCGATGTCAGCCACATCACCAGCTCCATCTGGATCACGTTCAAGTGCCGGTAAGGCACAATAACCACGATTTTTTTTTTGGTTGAAACAGGTCCAACGGAAACCAGGGTCGAAAATCCATCCATCCATCCATCCATCTTCTACCGCTTAATCCTTCCCTGGTAAAAAATAAATATACTAAATATATTTAATTTAGGTATATTTTAGTGTATTTTAATATATTTTTGTAAAGTAAATTTTAAGTGTGCTATTTTGGAACAACTTTTTTTGTATTCAATACATTTTAGTTAAATTTATATTGAAATAAAGTTCAACTTTAAGTATGCTTAATGTATTTTTATGTACTAAAGTGGAACAATTTTAAGTACACTTAATGCATTTTTAATATATTATGATCTGTGACAATCTACTCATTCACTAATACACTATGATTACACTACTTTCATATTTTAAGTGCATTTATTGTGTATTAGCAATAGTCTTATAATTGATTTATAGTTTATTTAAAACCTATTTAAAATGACTGCAATACATAGAAATGTCATTTAAAATACTCTTTAAATATACAATGTTTCTACTGTAAATACATTTTTCGTATAATGAAAATACTTCCAAGTATACACTTAACAAATATATTTTATTTGTATTTCAAAACAAACCAAAAATACATTCAATTACAATGTAGTGCAAAAATTGTAACTAAAGGTTTCAAACCTCGAGAAGTGAATTATGCAAAAAGTAGAATAATCTCAAATGAGTTAGTGCTGTCACTTCACATGACTCTGGTCTGAAGTGTCCCCTTAATGTCATTGTCTGCAAGTTGAAATAAATTTAATAGAATGCATATTACTGACCCCTTGGACCGACATTTTGATGTAAAGAAATTAATTTCATTTATTTTTTTCAAAGTTCTTCCCTTTGCTGATTTCAGCCTCAAATCCATAGGCAAAAATTCAATATTTCTCTCCCACACACCTAATTTTCCAAACTTGTAGACAATAACATCAAGCATATCCTCAGAGTGAGCGGCATCTGAAAAGAGCAGCCCTCTCGGAGCTTAGAAGCACATTAAGAACTACTAGACAAGAGATAAACTGAACACATTCATCACCACTTTTTGTCAAAACTTATGTACCTGGTAGCATGAAAACAAATGTACAAATAGCAAAACTTTTTTTTTTTTTTACCCTTTTTGGCAAACAGCCCTTAATGGGTAGAAAAAGAAACAATCAGACCTTACACGAAACATTTATGGCCTCTTATGTGAAAAATGTTCACTGTTGCACTTCCTGCGTAGTGCAGCTCGCACCTCAGACACTGTGGTTCCGGGAAACTCCTCAATCACCGCGTCTGCAAAAGAAAACTTACTTAATACAGATTTTAAGTATATAAACCACGTTTTTGTACTGCTATGTACTAAAATGTATAAGGAGATTGTTTCACATGACAAATCACCTAAGACAATGAAAGAATTAGTTTTATTCACTCTACATGCTCTATAGTTTAAAGGTATGTCTGGTTACACAGTTGAAATTACCTGTAATGGCCTGCACCTTGGCTACATCAAGCTGGCCTTTGGTCATATCTCCTCTTCCATTTCTCCCGGTTAGTGTGGAATTTGCCAGAGTGTCCTTTGAAAAAATCAGAACGGCCAGTTCTTGTGCGAAAACGGTCATCCTTGTGCGGTTTTGTGATATCCTACCGTGTAGCAATGATCACACTTGAGTTATTTCTTTGGCTAACTCTGCCGTTTATTCTGCAACACACATAATATGACTGAACATGGATTCTGCGCGGGGTTTTCACACTCTTATTCTAATGTGTCCCCTTCATAGTAGTGCTGAACAATACAGGTAGTTCCCCCTAGAGGCATGTGCCAGTAATGTTCTATTTTAGACTTGCAGTCTACCACATCCCTCCCCTCTAGATTAAACTACTCTTAATTACACTAGCCAATTACTAGACATCCTGGAACTCCAATTTAACCCTGAACTATCACAGTTACTTTTTAATTTCTTAAACACATGTGTCATACACATAATTTCTTTCTTTTTTTTTTTTTTTTTTTTTTCACATGTATAACACACATAACAGTCTAACTGGGGATTTGGTTTGACTACCGCATCCCAGTGAGGTTCCAGGACGCATTCTTGTCCTGTGGCTGGGGAACTCACTACTGACTAAGTATAGTCCTTCAAGTAGTCTGGAGCTCTCCGAGCTCGCTGAGATCTTCTCACGGCGGGTGAGCCAACTGCAGGTGAAGACTCAGACTGCTCCACTGTTTCGGCTGCTGCAGTGCTGCCCGTAGAATCTGCAGAGACGGTTACCTCAGGTTTCACCTGAAGTGGTGGTTCGTTGATGCTCTCCTCAGGATGGGTGTCAGACAACACCTCTGGTGCCATCGGCAGGGGAATGGAGCTCCTACCACGAACTTGGTCGATGTGTCGCCTCACCACTTGTCCATGACCTAATGTCACCTTGAATGACACAGGGCCTGTCTTTTCTGTTATTTCTCCTGGTACCCAGGCTGGTCCTGAGCCAAAGTTGCGGGTGTAGACCACGTCTCCTTCTCTCAGTATTCTCTCTCTAGCATGCATGTCATGATAACCTTTTTGTTTCTCTTGTTTATCATGCACTTTGTTTCTGAAGTCTGGATGTATTAAGTCAAATGTTGACCTCAACTTCCTTCCACACAACAGCTCAGCTGGTGACTTGCCAGTTGTAGATTGGGGTGTTATTCGATAGCTGAACAGAGCTCTCGACATTCGGGTTTCAATAGAGTCTCCTGTCATCTTTTTCATGAGTGACTTGAACGTCTGCACGGCCCTCTCGGCTAAGCCGTTAGAAGAAGGATGGTATGGCGCAGTCGTGATGTGACGTATGCCATTCTTTTCAGAAAACTCTTGGAACTGTTCACTCGTAAAACATGTACCGTTATCTGATACTATGATTTCAGGTAGCCCATGTTGGCTGAAACTCTTTCTAAGACATTCAATGGTAACAGTAGAAGTAGAGCTACTCACAGAATATGCATCGATCCACTTTGAGTATGCGTCAACTATGATCAGGAACATTCTTCCCATCCATGGACCTGCGTAGTCAATGTGAATTCTTCTCCATGGTTTATCTGGAACTTCCCAGGGATGTAGTGGGGCTGCTGGAGGACTGTTCCTGTTCTCCTGGCATGCCGCACATGACTTCACAAGCGCCTCCACCTCTGCATCCATGTTGGGCCACCACATGTAGCTCCTCGCCAACGCTTTCATGCGAGTGATGCCAGGGTGTGCTTGGTGTAGTTGTTGCAGTAAGGCATTCCTACCAGGTGGTGGAACAACCACGCGTCCTCCCCACAGGATACAACCTTCCTGGGTGCTGAGCTCATCCTGTCGTCTGGCATAGGGAATGAACTCAGGACTGTTCATCTTCGGCCATCCTCGCAAGATGTATTCTCGCACTCTTGCTAGAACAGGGTCTTTGTCTGTCCACTTCTTTATTTGTTGTGCGTTCACCAGGGGCACGCCAATATCTTCAAACAATAGCACTCTCTCCTCCTCCTCAGGCGTGCTGTCTCTTCCTCCATCCAAGGGTAGCCTACTCATCGCGTCAGCATTCGTATGGTCCCGTCCGGCTTTGTAAACGATGGTGTACTCATACGCTGCTAATGTAACGGCCCATCTCTGAATTCTCTGAGATGTCATCTGGGGTATGGCTCTCATTTCACTGAACAGTGAAATTAGTGGCTTGTGGTCAGTCACTATAGCAAACTGTCTCCCGTACAGGTATTTGTGGAATTTTTTTACACCAAATACTACTGCAAGGCCCTCCTTGTCTAGCTGGGAGTAGTTTTTCTCAGCTGCACTAAGAGTTCTTGAGACGAACCCTATGGGTCTCTCTGAGCCATCCTCCATACGATGAGAGAGTACAGCACCCACACCGTAGGGTGATGCGTCACACGCCAGGATGAGTGGTTTGTTTGAATCATAGTGCACTAACACACTACAGGACTGAAGTAGCGCTTTGGACTCTTCAAACGCCTTCTGCTGCTTGACCCCCCATGACCATTTTTCTTCCTTCTTAAGTAAGGTATGTAGTGGTGCCAGCAGCGTGGAGAGCTTTGGGAGGAACCTATGGTAATAGTTCAACAAGCCCAGGTAGGCTTTTAACTCAGTAACATTTTGTGGCTCAGGTGCCTCCGCAATGGCTTCCACTTTGTCTGTTAGAGGGTGTAGACCACTGGCGTTGATCTTGTGGCCTAGGAACACCACCTCTTTTCCCATGAACTCACACTTGCTTCTTTTCAACCTCAGACCGCTTTTCTCCAACCGTTGAAGCACTTCCTTCAGCGTTTTCAGATGTTCTTGTTCATTTGGTCCTGTACAAAGGATGTCATCCAAATAAACGGCAACATTCGGAATTCCACCTAGGATGCCCTCCATAGTTCTCTGGAATATAGCAGGACTGGAAGCTACTCCAAATGGTAAGCGTGTGTAGGTATATAAGCCTTTGTGTGTATTGATGGTTACATACTTTCTTGATTCTTCTTCCAGGACTACTTGTTGGTAGGCGTGACTCATGTCTAATTTCGTGAAGTGTCGGCCGCCATTCAGCTGTGCGAAGAGGTCCTCCACTTTAGGAATTGGATACTGATCCACCCGTGATGCTCGATTGACAGTGAGTTTGTAATCTCCACATATTCTAATGGAGCCATCCGGCTTTCTCACTGGGACTATGGGCGCCGCCCATTCTGCAACCTGCACTGGCTCAATGATCTTGTCATCCAGCAGCCTCTGTAGCTCGCTTTCAACCAGTGGCTTGACTGCATAGGGTACCGGTCGGGGTTTGCAGAATCGTGGTTGGGCCTCCTTGTCCACATTAATCTTTGCAGTGACACCTTTTAGCTGTCCTACGCCTTCTTTGAACACCTCAGCGTGTCTTTCGAGGATCTCCTCCAGCTGCAATTTGGGCTGAGATTCCACTTTATTCACCAACTGATCAATCATGGCCAGTTCTTGTAGCCAACTTCGCCCTAGTAGATTTGGTCCTTCGCTCCCAACTACTACTACAGGTAAGTCCTTTTCTTTGTTTTCGTGCTGCACCTTCACTTGTGCCATGCCTAGCACGTCTAGCTTCTCTCCTGTGTATGTTTTTAATTTTAATGAACAGGGATTTAATTCTGCTGTGTCTGTTTTCTTCCACAGTTGTGTATATTGCTGTTTACTTAATATGGTTACTCCACAGCCTGTATCAACTTCAAATGTTACTTTCATTCCATTAACATTCATGGTACGCGTGATGGGCGCTACCTTGGTCAGCTCCTCTGACGTGTTGTAAATTGTGTGAAAACCCATGTCTTCTGTATCACTTTCTCCCTCCCCTCTCAGTTGATTCGCTCGCTGTTCCTTTCCTGGGCCCTTGTTTTCATACTTTTGCCCATTAACTGTCGCTTTCAGCACCTGTGCGCTGTCCACCTTTATTCTACATGCTTTCTTAATGTGCCCTCGCTTGCCACAATTATGACACAGCTCAGTGGCAAATTTGCACTCGGCGGCATTGTGCTGGCCTTTGCAGCGATAACAACTGGGGAATTTGTGCTGAGTTTTGTCAGTCAACACTTTGTGGACACCTACTTGGGTCTTAGGCACACAAACATGCGTTGCTGTGTCCTCTGTTAGCTTCCCTTGCATCTCTCTCACATCTTTAGATGCTGTTTCCATCGCTTGGCATAATTCCAAAGCCTTCGCAAAAGTGAGTTTTGTTTCAAATAAAAGTCGCCGTTGCATTCGGTCATCATTCACTCCACACACAAGTCTGTCTCTTAACATTTCTTCCAATGAGTCTTTGTAATCACAGTGCAGTGCTAATTTCCTCAATTCTGCCACATACTCTGCTATGGACTCAGTGTTCCTCCTTATGCGTGAATTAAATTTGAATCGTTGCACGATTTCACTCGGTTTGGGGCTGAAGTGCTTCTGAAGCTCAGCAGTAAGCTGGTCGTACGTTTTATCTTTCGGTAATGCAGGGCTTATTAAATTTCTCAACAAGCTGTAAGTAGTTGCACCAACTCCACTCAACAGTACAGCCTTCCTTTTGTCTGGCTCCTCAATGTCATTAGCTTGGAAGAAAAAGTCCAACATTTCACTATATTCTTCCCATGACTGAGTCGAGTTATCAAAAGGGGTTACCGTTCCGATTACAGCCGCCATTGCTCGTCGTGGTGGGGAAACCTCGTTTTTCCTCCTCTGAACTTGCACTCGAACTACTGGAGTCACTTGAGTTCGCCACACTTGCAATGTTCTCTGTTTCTCGCCGCTGATTTTTTTCTTTTAATCCTCGTCGCCAATTGTGTGATATCCTACCGTGTAGCAATGATCACACTTGAGTTATTTCTTTGGCTAACTCTGCCGTTTATTCTGCAACACACATAATATGACTGAACATGGATTCTGCGCGGGGTTTTCACACTCTTATTCTAATGTGTCCCCTTCATAGTAGTGCTGAACAATACAGGTAGTTCCCCCTAGAGGCATGTGCCAGTAATGTTCTATTTTAGACTTGCAGTCTACCACAGGTTTAAACGCAGGAAAGACCTTTTGGAAACGGCCACCAACTTCCCAGGTAAGAAGTGCTGTACAGATAAAGATAATAAAAGTGACATTGTGTGTTACACATTTTTGATTCAAACACATCAATTTGAAGCAAACATATTGTATACAATTTGATATGAAATGAAACTTACCATCTCCCCTTTACTCTCTGATGAAGACATTGCCAATGACATAGAAATTGACATTGAATTGTCTGAGACGTGTCATTGAAGCATTAACTTTTGCAATGCAATCCTTCATCAATTTCAATGTCTCTGGGAGTTCTTCAAAAGCAGAATAAAGGAGGTAACAGCAGGATTACATAAGCC
Source organism: Pholidichthys leucotaenia (assembly GCA_020510985.1). Classification (NCBI taxonomy): domain Eukaryota; kingdom Metazoa; phylum Chordata; class Actinopteri; order Cichliformes; family Pholidichthyidae; genus Pholidichthys; species Pholidichthys leucotaenia. The sequence goes on along the minus strand of CM035836.1, from coordinate 428,054,909 downwards.
ACATTTACAAATAAGAATACAAATATATTTCCATAAGAGCCTTTATACATACCAAGAAGACAGTCAATTATCTCAGCCATAGTTGGCACAGCATGTTGAACCTCAATCAAAGACTACAAACAGAGAAAACATTTTTAAATAATTATAATTAAGTCCACCAAATTATAAGTGCTTACCTCTGAATTGGCGTCTTCAATGTCTTCAGCCTAGAAATTCACACATTAGTCATGATAGAATTTAATGTAAATACCATAGATATAAAAGGCTAGATTGGCAGCGCTGGCCAGTCCGTGCTTGCGGTGGCGTGACGCGCGTCCGCCATCTTGGTACAGGATATCTGTAGCACATCCCTGTGGTCCAGTGCAGACACCTGCTTGGGTCATTCTCCTTTGTTAAACGTTTGACAGGCTTCAGTGAACATGTTTACAACAGTACAACACAGCACATAGTGGTTTACTTTCAGCATAATCTGCATAAATATTAGGTGTTTAAGAGCTTCATAATTATTAAATTATGGCATTTTGCAGTGTCTCAATCAAGAGCTGTCAAATGAGCTGAAAAAGAAGTTACCATACCCATCCATCCATCCATCTTCTACCGCTTTTCCGGAGGTCCGGGTCGCGGAGGCAGCAGTTCAAGCAGAGAAGCCCAGACTTCCCTCTCCCCAGCCACCTGCTCCAGCTCTTCAGAGGGGATACCAAGGCGTTCCCAGACTAGCTGGGAGACATAGTCTCTCCACCGAGTCCTAGGTCTGCCCCGGGGTCTCCTCCCAGTGGGACGTGCCTGAAACACCTCAAGTGGGAGGCGTCCAGGAGGCATCCTAATCAGATGCCCATACCACCTCAACTGACTCCTTTCAATTACCATACCCCCTGATTAATAATTAAGCCTACCTCTTACATTGTGGCCATTTATGCATAAATATATGTGTAGCTGTCGCAGTAAAGAATGTTTTTCTTTTACTGTTTGTTTGTTTATATATATTGTAATACCCATCTAAGAGTTGATTTACACCTGTGTTACGTTACTGCTGCCATCTAGTGGACGGCAAATGACATGCAACCCAGTGGTAGAAGAGAGCGTGTAAACTAGCATACAGTGCTCACGTGCTCAGTTAGCAGAGAGAGAAGCTCAGAAGCTGCAGACTCGGGCACAGAGAGAAGAAGCTCCAAAAGCCCTGAGTAAAACTAAAGAAAATGGACTCTAACCACTCCTAAATGTTTGGACAGAAGGCGCACACGGTATGTAATGTGTATTTGTGAGAATGTGGAGGTATTATTTTTGGTTGTGATAAATTTTAAAAATGTATTTTTTGTTTTGTTCTTTCACCGTAGTTTTTCACGGTGGTTGGTCGGAGGTCCAGCTAAGAAAATGTGCTTGCTGTGACAAAATAAATCCTGGCTAAACATCAGTTGGAGCGTGGCTTTATCTGTTTCAAACAAAAAACCTTTGGGAGCAGTTATAGTGAAAAACGTGTCCCGTTGGTGCCATGTGGTCTGCATGCTGCCGGTGAAGGAGCACGTGTCTAATGCTGCTGACAACAAGGGAACAACGCGGAGGCCAGTCGGCGACAGAGCGGCGACATAACAACGAGAGAGCGGGGTGGCTTCGGTGAGACCATGCTCTGAGGGAACAAGACCCACATGGAAGTCAGCCTCTGGGATCCTGCAGAAGCTGGACACCCAAACTTCTACAGCCTTTCCAGTTGAATATGGAAGAAGGCCTAAAGCTTCAGCTCAACACCACGCAAGTTTTCAGTAAACTACAGTGTCTCTGGGATACCAGGTCAGACTGTATCTACAGAGTTTAATATATCAACCATAATACCAAGAAAACGAACATTGAAGAGAAGAGTTAAAGTAAAAGGTTGTGAATATGTTTTAAGTTCATTCTGTGCTGTGACACTGATTGTTTATTTTCATTGTGAAATATTTCAGATTTACTGTAAAATAATACTTCGATATGGATCCAAGTATTCCAGACACTCGTGTTTTGGAGGAAGTTATTGAAGCTTTAGAAAGGGAAAAGGCTCAGTTAGAAGCTACACTACAGACTGATCTTGAAGATGCACAAAGAGAACAACTTGAAACACGTTTAGGGGAGATCTGTGCAGATCTTGAAATACACAAAATAGGTCAACCCCAACCCGTATCAGAAGTTGAAACAGAATTGAGGCGTTCAGAAAGAGATAGACACCTAACTGAGAAAATGTTAGAGCTTAAAAGGGATGACATAATGAGTAAAGAAAGAAAGTTTATGTCAACATATTTGCACTTTAAAGCAGAGGTTCAACTCGTAAGGTCCAAACTGAAAGTACACTGCGCTAAAGCTGAGTTGGGCAACATGATTCAAAAGGTTGAAAATTGTGAGTCAGAGTTAAAACAAGACTATTTAGCATTGCGTGCACTGACCACACCATCTCAGGATCTAAGGAGAAAATTGGACAACTGCAGTTCTGTCTCCACTGAGATCATTGTACTTTCGAAAAGGCGTTATGCAGATGTGGATAAGGAGTTTGATGCACAAGCTGTAAAAGAATCACTCCGTCTATTATTGCAACGAGAGGACGCAAAGTCAATATATGGATCAACAGTATCAAGAGCTGAAAAGAGCCAATACAACAATATCAGTGAACAAGGGACTCTTGTATCTGCAAAACGAGCAGAAGCAGCGGCGCGCTTAGCGTCAAAACGAGCTGAAATAAATAGAGAAAGGGAAATCTCAGCCCAGAGACAAGAGATTGTAGCTCAGCAGGAAAAGCTAAAAATGTTGGAAAGTCAAAGAGATCTGGAGGCAATAGAGGCAGAATACAATGTATATGCTGAAGAGGAATCAAAGGTGAATGCTGAAATAAGAGAAAGTGAAATGAAGGTCACTTCAAGTCAGCTTCCTATACAGCAATACAGCTTCCCACGCCCACAAGTTTTCCAAAATTCTGCTCCAGTTACTTTCCCTGTGATTAGTAAAAGGACTTCTCAAAACATGTCAGTCCCGCAGAGCATAGACATCAAGATACTGCCAAATGATAGTGAAGTTTCTCTAGTTCAAGCGTTGAAAGAGTCGTTAACTATGACTAGACTTCCAGCACCTGAACCATTTGTGTTTAGTGGGGACCCGCTCAAGTTCCTGGAGTGGAGCACTTGCTTCAAGGCTCTCATAGAGACAAGTTGTGTAGATCCAGCACATAGACTCTTCTATTTAAAAAGGTATATAAGTGGAGATGCACTTAGTGTATTAGAAGGGACGTTTTACAGAAGTGATGAGGAAGCCTATACACAGGCTTGGGAAGCTTTGAGCAAATGTTATGGCCATCCCTTTGTAGTTCAGAGAGCTTTCAGGGGAAAACTAAGCAGTTGGCCGAAGATTGGGTCAAAGGATTCGTTGAAATTGAGAGAGTTTAGCGATTTCCTCATTTCATGTAAAAACGCTATGCCCCATGTACAAGGACTCAGGGTCTTAGATGATTGTGAGGAAAATCAAAAAATACTCCTCAAACTTCCAGACTGGGCAACAACTCGATGGAATAGACATGTGACCAAACTACTGGATGAAGGAAACGAATATCCAGGTTTTGCTGAATTTGCTGAGTTTGTGGCTGAAGAAGCACGCATAGCATGCAACCCAGTCTCATCCCTGTTTGCATTACGTACATTTGACAAACCAGACAAAGAACAAAGACGTCTAAAGGCTAGTATCCTAACTACTACAACAGAAGTGACCAAAAATACAAAGACTGCAAACACAACTCCGAGTCACAAGAGATTCAAACCTAATCCTGCAGCTCAGAGTAAAAGGCAAATCGAGTGCATTTGTTGTAAGCAAAGTCACTTTATTTACAAATGTGATAAATTTTCTGAGATGCCTCTAGAGGAGAAGAAAAGGTTCATTACTGAAAATAACGTGTTTTAGTTGCCTTAGAGTTGGCCACTTCTCAGAAGATTGTCGTCAGAAGGCTACTTGTAATGTTTGCAGGAAAGGTCATCCTACACCACTTCATGAGGATCGTCCACGAGTAGACAAACTGGAAACGCCACTAACAGAGGAAAACGCTTCTGCGGTGTCAAACAATGTGACAGTGGACAGTAGCGATCGGACTTCGATGATTGTACCAGTGTGGCTATCTTGCACAGAAGGTAATGGACTTGAAATCCTGGTTTACGCACTGCTAGACACTCAAAGCAGCAACACGTTTATTGTCCATGATGTTTGTGAAAAGATTCAAATGTTCACAGAACCAGTCAAGTTGAAACTGACAACAATGACAAACAGAGGAACACTCGTACAGAGTCACAGAGTGGATGGACTGAAAGTAAGAGGGTATTATTCACAAGACTACATTGAGTTACCCCCTGCTTACACTCGTGAGTACATTCCTCTTGAACGAGACAGTATTCCCACTCATGAAACTGCCAAAGCTTGGACACATCTCCAAAGTATCACAGGAGAGATGCCAGAGTTGCTAGATTGTCCTGCAGCACTTCTGATTGGTTACGATTGTGCGAGAGCTCTGAAACCAAGAAAGGTAATACCAGGCAATGACTATGATCCCTATGCAGTTAAAACAGACTTAGGTTGGAGTATTGTGGGATCTATTAAGCCTTGGACAAGTTCAGCAGAGGTGGCGGGAGCGTGCCATCGTGTTTCTCTCAAAGAGTTGCCATCTATCACACCTTCCTTGGTGATTAAAGTACTGGAAACAGATTTTAAGGACACAAATCCTACAGAAGGAAACATATCACAAGAGGACATTCAGTTTTTGCAGATGTTGCACAAAACCATACATTTTAATGAAGAAGGCCATTTGGAAATGCCTTTACCTTTCAGAGAACGTCCACAGCTTCCAAATAATAAACAGCTTGCAATAACACGGCTGAGACATCTGATAGCAAAGATGGAAAGAATTCCAAAGTACAAAGAAGACTATGTGAGATTCATGAACAGTGTCTTTGAGGATGGTGATGCGGAAGAAGCAGTTGGCACACCTGCAAATGGTTACACATGGTATATACCTCACCATGGGGTATATCATCCGAGAAAGTCAGAGAAAATAAGAGTCGTGTTTGACTGCTCTGCAAAATTTGAGAACACCTCTTTAAATGACCACCTCCTCACTGGCCCAGACTTGACCAATGCTCTCACAAGCGTACTCTGCAGATTTAGAGAACACCAGATCGCCATTACATGTGATGTAGAGAAAATGTTCCACCGCTTCCACGTCACTCCTGAAGATAGGGATTTCCTAAGGTTCTTGTGGTGGCAGGACGGGGACACTAGTACAGAGCCCAAAGAGTATCGCATGCATGTTCACATTTTTGGAGCAGCATCTTCGCCAGGATGTGCGAACTATGGCATGAAATATCTTGCTCATGAACATGAAAGGGACTATCCATTGGCAGCCAGCTTCATTTACAAAAACTTTTACGTGGATGACGGGTTAATCAGTGTCGACTCAGTCCAAAGGGCAAAACAGTTGGTCGTTCAGGCACAAGAGCTCTGCGCAAAAGGCAAGCTGCGGCTTCACAAATTTGTGTGCAACAAAAGGGAGGTCTTGGAAGTTGTACCAGAGTCGGAGCGTGCTAGTAATGGCAAAGATGTGAGCCTAAACTACTCTGACATTCCAATGCAAAATGTTTTGGGGGTGAAATGGGATGTTGAGGCAGACATGCTCTCTTTCAATGTCATTCTCAAAGAAAGGTCAGCTACACAACGAGGAGTCCTGGCAACGGTTGCAAGCGTTTATGATCCATTGGGATTTCTCTCTCCGTACATTTTAACTGGAAAACAAGTGCTACAGGAAATGTGCAAACGTGGCATAGGATGGGATGAACCTATTCCCCCTGCATTGGAGGCCAAATGGAAAGCATGGCTAAATGATTTTGAAAATCTACCAAATATTCAAATACAAAGATGCTTCATTCCTAAGAACACAGGCACGTTGCAAAAGATCGAGCTGCATCATTTCTCAGATGCAAGCAGCAGTGGCTATGGACAATGTTCATACATAAGGATTGTTGCAGAAGACAAAGTACACTGTGCTCTGGTTATGGGAAAGGCTAGAGTGGCCCCCACTAGAGTTGTCACAATACCGCGCCTTGAGCTTACTGCAGCAGCAGTTTCTGCCGGAGTAAGTAACTTTCTAAGAGCAGAGCTTGAGCTGAAGATAGATGAAGAGTTTTTCTGGACTGATTCCCAAGTAGTGCTCGGGTACATTAAAAACGATGCTCGGCGCTTTCATGTCTTTGTCGCCAACAGAGTTCAGAAAATCAGAGACTTTACAGATCCAAAACAATGGTTCTACATAGAAACTGATCAGAATCCAGCAGATCATGCTTCTAGAGGTCTCAAGGTGGCAGAACTCATAGATTCAAACTGGCTCAAAGGCCCGAGATTTCTGTGGGAACGAGAGCTTGTCACACAACCACATTCCCCAGAGCTTTTAGTAGGAGACCCTGAAGTTAAAGTTTTAGCAACTACTGCCTTAGAGAGTGAGGTTTTTCTTGAGAGGTTCTCTAGGTTCTCAGACTGGGACACAGCAGTTAATGTTGTTGCAAAGATAAAGAGACTTACTAAGAGAGACAAATCAAAGCCCATTAGTGTTGAGGAGAGACAAGCAGCTTCTTCAGCGCTTATTCGGACAACACAGAGACAAGCTTTTGAACAAAGAGATTTAGGGAAGAAAGGTGAACGTGTGAACCAGTTATCTTTTCTTGAGCGTCCGGTTCAGAAGCTAGTGGTACTAGTGCAAAATGAGTCCACTTAAGTAAAAGGTTTCTGAGATGTGAAACAAGGATATGGTTCCAAGGTTAATGTTTTTGGAAAATTACAAGTTTTATTTTGTGTGTAAAATTAACCTTTGTAATTTTGGTGGCAGTGTAGCTGTCGCAGTAAAGAATGTTTTTCTTTTACTGTTTGTTTGTTTATATATATTGTAATACCCATCTAAGAGTTGATTTACACCTGTGTTACGTTACTGCTGCCATCTAGTGGACGGCAAATGACATGCAACCCAGTGGTAGGAGAGAGCGTGTAAACTAGCATACAGTGCTCACGTGCTCAGTTAGCAGAGAGAGAAGCTCAGAAGCTGCAGACTCGGGCACAGAGAGAAGAAGCTCCAAAAGCCCTGAGTAAAACTAAAGAAAATGGACTCTAACCACTCCTAAATGTTTGGACAGAAGGCGCACACGGTATGTAATGTGTATTTGTGAGAATGTGGAGGTATTATTTTTGGTTGTGATAAATTTTAAAATGTATTTTTTGTTTTGTTCTTTCACCGTAGTTTTTCACGGTGGTTGGTCGGAGGTCCAGCTAAGAAAATGTGCTTGCTGTGACAAAATAAATCCTGGCTAAACATCAGTTGGAGCGTGGCTTTATCTGTTTCAAACAAAAAACCTTTGGGAGCAGTTATAATATGGCCGAAATTGATTAATTCATACTTTGTCCTGGGCTGTATTTGTTATATTTGCCACCCCAGGCAACCAGCTTATTGCCCCCCCCCCCCAATTGTCAAAAATGTTTATCAAAGAAATATTTCAGCCTGTGCTATACAAATTGGCCTAGATATGTAAACTTTGAAATAAATAAAGAGAATAAAAAAAATTACAAATCAATTATTCAAGTTTCTTCATTTAACTAGACAGACATTATACACTCCCCCCCCCAAATCTACCTGGATCTGTATAGCAGTTGTTTAAAATCAATTTGAAATTCTGATTGATTTTAGGCCCACATAACAAATTTATACAATACACCAATGTTCATTACAAATTTATTAAATTTATTGCATAGAATAATGCACTCAACATGAAAGCAGCAAGCTCATATTAATCAATTGCAAAGTGAGGTGAAGTGTTAATTGAATCAAAACACAGTTTAAAGCAGTAGATGTAGGCTTTATTAATTTAACCCAGAGCCCAGCCCATCGTCATCACCATCATCATCATCTTCATCATCATCTTCATCACACGTAATATCCACCCTGTCCCCTCCTATCCATCATAGCAAATATTTATAGTAATGTCAGGCAAAATGTAATATAAGACAGAAATAGTAATGTCTATGAGATATGGCTGCATTAATCATCACCAGATCTTCTTGTACCCCCTCCCTGTAATAGACAAATGCGAAATAGGTAATGTAAAATTCTATCTGTAAAGTTTCAATTTTCAAATAACATATCTGTATATTACTATCTGCAAACCTTCATGATGTTGGTCTGATACAGAAGGTAGATGTTTGTACACATATATGTGTAATTATTGTGTAAAGACGGTTTGATAAACCTAAATCTTTCATTAGGCCAAGTGTATACAGGAAAAAGAAAAACTATCCTCACGCTATTTGAGTAACTACCAAACTAGTTACAAGAACCCAAAGTTCATTGTTGATAATATTGGCTACCAATACTGACCCAGTAACAAAGAACACAATGTAACACTGTATACTAATATCACATGAGAAATATTGCCATAACTATCGATACTGAATTACAATATACAGTATATTACACTCATGGCAGTCATGCATGTACAGAAATCAGTGACCTCCCAAATGAAAATCAGAGTTTTTACCTTTATTTTTGACAACACGCCATTAAATTATTTAAAAACAAATACTCGACACTTACCGTAAGGGTTCCAGCATAACAGTGCTTAAGTCGCAGCCCCGAGTGATCGAAGCTGCTCCTTTTTATCCTCATTAGCAGCGCCTCAGCTGATGAGGATTAATTGGGCCCCAGCCGTCCTGTAACACTGACAGCTGGGAGCCCGCAGAGACGCTGCCCAATGAGAGACAGCGATGAGAAGGGACATGGTCTGAGCGCCGGAAAACCCGGCGTCTCATCCCATGGTGACAGAAATGAAGACTTAATCAGAGTGTTGTGCGTTAAGCTGAGGATTTGTTGTGATTCCTGTACCAATATGGCGGCCGGAAATCTCGCGCTCCAGTGACCTACTGCCAATCTAGCGTTTTATATCTATGGTAAATACCAAGTCAAACAAAACTTACAACGTGCAAAGGGCGAGGACTGCCGATGTCAGTTTCATCACCACTCTGATCAGGTGAAATCTGCCGTATGCATCTTTTCTTTAAGAAAATAAAAATCTTCTTGGAATATCCGTTTCAGAACCAGGGGGGATATATTTCCTTTTCAGTCGGACTCGGTCCATTTTCTACGTTTGTCTGTACTCTGAGCTAGCTAACGTTGTAACGGCAGCAGCTGTGTTTGTTTGATCCATGTGAGAAACATGGCAATTCTTGTGACTGTTGCAATTTCCCCGCTATATATGTCAACAGTGACATCCTTTCTAGTATTTGACCTTTGGTTGTACAGCAATGCCTCCCAAAGATTTGTTTTGGCAGGTATATATATTCACAGCCTGGCTCTGTGTGCCAGGCAAAAGTTGTTTACTTTGTGTCTGGGGGAACCCCCAACCCGGAAATGACCTTTGACCTCTGGGGAATCCCTTGGGAACTCCCTGCCTTTTATTTATTTATTCCCTCCATATTTTCTTTTAAAACCTAGGTTTGGAAATTTATCCTTTGAGATTTAAGAATTATTGAAATAATTTGCCATCAAAAATGCGTGAAGTGTAAGTATTATTCACAACAGGAAGTAGACGATTTGAGACTTCCTGTCCAGCAGCATATGGCAACGGACACATTGAGCATGGCTGGCTAAGAACAAAATCCAAGCCATCCAGCGGTTTACCTCAGCCCAGGTAGGGTGAAACTGTCATAATGATGAAATAATAATAATAATAATAATAATAATAATAATCTCTCGGCGCCACACCAGTCGGCTGCCTTTTGCAACAGCGGCTCGATTCCGAGTTTTTTTTCCCTTCCTCTCTCTTTTGATCACTTTTTTTTTTTCACCCCACTTATATCACGGACACACAGATCGTCCCAAATGTCTCCTGAGCCGGTGGACGGAGCCACTGTTTATAGCAGGATACGATACAACAGGGAAGAGCTGCTAGCATTTAACCGCCACCCGGTCCCAGTGGAAAAACTCGACATACCGAGAGAACTGAGGCGAAAACGCCGCGGCTGCCGGGCTGGAGTAAGGCGGAGGACAAAAAATATAAGGTACAGACCCTCCCTTCCATCTGTTGTCATGGGAAATGTACGGTCGATACTGGGAAAGTTAGATGAGCTAGCGGCTATCTCCCGTTATGATAGCACTTACCGGGAGTGCTCTCTCCTTTTGTTTACTGAGACGTGGCTAACTGAACTAGCAGCAGATGCTAACATTGAGCTGGAGGGTTTTCACATGATACGAGCTGACCGAACACCAGAGAGTGGCAAAACTAGGGGCGGTGGAGTGATAATGTATGTTAACAACAACTGGTGTAGACCGGGACATATCACTGTTAAACAACGACACTGCAGCAAAGACATTGAGTTGCTAGCTGTTAGCATGAGGCCTACATATCTCCCGAGAGAACACTCACACGTGATCTGCATTGTTGTTTATGCAAATCCGACGGCGAACGCTGGGACAGCGCGTGACGTCATCCATTCAGTAACCAGCAGGCTGCAGACAGAACACCCAGATGCTCTTTTCCTCATCTCAGGCGATTTCAACCACGTTTCACTGTCTCCCATTCTGCCCACTTTCACCCAGTATGTCACATGCCACACTAGAGACAATAAAACACTGGATTTGTTCTACGCAAACACTAAGGAGGCGTACACCTCATCACAACTCCCCCCACTTGGGAGATCGGATCACAACTTGGTTCATCTCCGACCGGTGTACAAACCCCTAGTGCACAGACAACCTCCGGCCATGCACACTGTGGAGTTATGGTCTGAGGAGACAATGGACACTCTAAAGGACTGTTTTGAAGCCACTGCCTGGAAGCAGCTCTGCGATCCACATGGTGAGGACATCGATGGCCTCATTCACACCTTCACGGGCTACCTCAGCTTCTGTGTGGACAAATCCGTTCCCACCAAGACCATACGGCGTCACTCAAACAACAAACCCTGGATCAACCCTGAGATAAAAACACTTCTGAGAGAGAAGAAGAGGATCTTCAGGTCGGGGAACAGGGAGATGCTGAAGTCCGTACAGAGGGAGCTGAGGAGAAAGATCAGAGAAGGCAAGGACAGCTTCAGGAAGAAGATGGAGGACAAGCTGCAACAGAGCGACATCAGCGGGGTCTGGAGAAACCTCAAAACCATCTCGGGGCTCCAGAATACCTCCCCCCAGGCCACGGGGGGCAGGGAGTGGGCGAACAACCTGAATCTGTTTTTCAATAGATTTGACCAACCGCCCTCCCCCCTGTCTGCACAACAACCACTGCTGCCTCTAAGAAATCAAGTCCTGCTACCCACTCCCCACTCCACCGACACCCCCCCCACTCCCAACACACAGCCCCCCATCCTGACCCTGACCAAGACCCAGGTGAGGACGGAGCTGAGGAAGATCAAGGCGAGGAAGGCGTCGGGACCGGACGGCATCAGCGCAAAGCTCCTCAAGTCCTGTGCAGACCAGCTGTGTGGGATTGTGACGTATATCTTCAACATGAGCCTGAAACTGGGGAGGGTACCACAGCTGTGGAAAACATCTTGTGTGGTACCTGTACCAAAAACTTCCCACCCCAAAGACCTGAACAGCTTCAGACCGGTGGCCTTGACGTCCCACTTGATGAAGACCCTGGAGAGACTGCTCCTTGCTCATCTCCGCCCCCTGGTGGAACCAGCGATGGATCCACTCCAGTTCGCCTACCAGCATGGCATTGGGGTGGAGGATGCGGTGATCTTCCTCCTTCACCGTTCTCTGTCCCACCTGGAGAAGCCCGGGAATATGGTGAGGATCATGTTCTTTGACTTCTCCAGTGCTTTCAACACCATCCAACCGATGATCCTGAAGGACAAGCTGCTGCGCGCAGGGGTGGACCAGCACCTGTCATCATGGATCCTGGACTACCTCACGAACCGGCCTCAGTTTGTGAGAACCCGGGACTGTGTTTCCGACACGATCATCAGTAGCACGGGGGCCCCCCAGGGAACGGTGCTGGCTCCCTTCCTGTTCACTCTTTATACTGCGGACTTCTCACACAACACAACACATTGCCATCTACAGAAGTTCTCTGATGACTCTGCGATCGTTGGTCTCATCTCCAGCGGAGATGAAGCTGAGTACAGAGGGCTTATCCAGGACTTTGTGGACTGGTGCCATCGGAACTGCCTCCAGATCAACGCGAGGAAAACTAAGGAGCTGGTGGTGGACTGCCGCAGGCATGGACAGCCCCTCACAGCACCAGTAAATATACAGGGAACAGACATCAAGATGGTGACATCCTACAAGTACCTGGGTATTCATCTGAACAATAAACTAGACTGGTCACACAATACTGACGCACTCTACAAGAAGGGACAGCGCAGGCTGTTCCTGCTGAGGAGACTCAGGTCTTTTGGTGTACAAGGGGCGCTGCTGAAGTCATTCTATGACACGGTGGTGGCATCAGCCATCACTTTTGGAGTGGTCTGCTGGGGCAGTGGCATCACTGCAGCCGATAGGAAGAGACTGAACAAACTGATTAAGAAAGCTAGCTCTGTCCTGGGGCAATGCCTTGATCCGATGGAGGAGATAGGAGAGAGAAGGACGGTGGCTAAACTGTCATCTCTGCTGGAGTCCGAGTTCCACCCTATGCAGGACATACTGGATGCACTGAGGAGCTCATTTAGCAGCAGACTACATCATCCCAGGTGCACAACCGAGAGGTTTCGTAGGTCCTTCCTACCAACGGCTGTCAGACTGTACAACCTAAGCAGGGCTGCTCGCAGAGATAGCAAAAAGACGTAACAAACTAATAGTTTTTTTTGAATGCAAAAGATGCAATAGACTTACACAATGGTCCTCTCCGGCATACAACTAGGAACATACCGGTCGCTATGGAGGGTGAGAATATGTATGGGCACATAATCATACCATGTAGGATAACTAAATAGACGGTTATGCTGTTTCATCCCACCTAGCAACAATGCTCTGCACTGTGTGTGTTTATATATTTACATATTTATTCCATCTAGCTACAATGCTCTGCACTGGGTGTGTTTATATTTATATATCTATATATTTATTCCATCTAGCTACATTGCTCCGCACTGTGTGTGTTTATATACTTGCATATTTATTCCACCTAGCTGCAATGCTCCGTACTGTGGGTGTTTATATATTTACATATTTATTCCATCTAGCTACAATGCTCTGCACTGTGTGTTCATATATTCATATATTTATTCCATCCAGCTACAATGCTCTGCACTGTGTGTCTGTGTGTGTGTGTGTGTGTATATATATATTTTATAGTAATATGTACATATGTATATTAGCTGCTCTTGCTTGCTTGTTTTTTTTTTTTTCTTGCCTTCTGATTGTTGCTCTGAGTGTTGCTATCCCTGTGCTGTTGCAATCCTGGAATTTCCCTGTTGTGGGACTAATAAAGGCTTATCTTATCTTATCTTATCTTATAATCCCTCATAGCCAATTATCTACCTGATATTTTGTGGATTGTTTGAGAGATGATGATATTTTTGAAGTTTGTTGAAGTGTGACTAGACCATGTGACTGTCAGGGGTAATCCATTGCCTATGTAACTTTTTCACCATAGTCTCCATGCATGTGCAAAAAACTGTAATAGTTGTGAAAAAGTAATTTTTGAAGCTTCATTTTGTGAATAGGGATGTATTTTTGACTTGAAGTAAATGCAGTATTATTCTGGTCGATCACTGCTGCAATTCCCGGCCTGCATGGCCTTTGGTAGTTTAGAAGTGCAAATCTGGCAATCCATTATTTACTGGATGCCTAGTTCTAGTCAATTTTATTGTTATGTTTTTGAATTGACATCTTGACTTTAAATTAGCTGAAATACCAATTTACAAGGTATTTATTCCGGGCTATTAATTGCAGACAAAATGTGAGAGAGCCTGCAAGGAATTTCTGCCCTCGGAAGGCTGCAACCCGGCAAAGTGGTTAGTGAAATGTTTAACTCTGTTGAAGTTTAATGATGGTTGTTTGAATATGCACATGTTCAAAGAATAGAAACTTTTTGTGTGTGTTTCTAATATGAAAATCTGATGTGCACAAACCATACAATTTTAAATGTGGATTTGATAATCTGTTGTATTTGTTTACAGTAAATGCTGCATAATTTTTGCTGGTAGCTTTCTTGCAACAACTCAGTAAACCTAAAAAATCTACCAATTTGAGATCATAAATGTTTACATTTGTGTGTATGCAGTATGATTTAATTTCTGTAATACTAGAATTTTGTGTCCACAGCTAAAATAATGTTTCTTGTGTTTGATATGTTTCAGTCTTTACGGTGTTTGATGCAATAAAGTCAAAAGCAAGGACATTAAAGATGTGTCAAACATCAGTTATTGCACACCAAAATGCAGCTCATAATCCGGGGCCGGAACAAACGTAACGTTAGGTTGTTTTGATTTGAAAACGGATGGGATAAGATACATGACTACTTTTACCAGAGTGCTTAGCGCGAATGGCGCATGCGCATAACAATCGCCCCGAACAAGCCAGCCAATCATAGCACAATGACGTCTTTCACGCATGCGCAATGCTAGGCGCGAATGTCGGTTGCTTTAAGCGGGAAGAAGAAACGGAGAGGCACAACCATAATATACGTATATTTAGTAAAAATGTCAAAATATAGGTTTGCCCTTGTTAGTTGGGCGAAGGGACCTGACAAAGATAAAACCAGCATCGTTCCCATCAGCTGGATAATTGATTTTGACCCAGCTGCTACTACTGACACGACATCTTGTTGAATGTCGAACAATTGTTCGACATTCAAAAAACGTGACATATCTGTATTGCAAAGAAAAGCTTTACAACTTTACACTGGCATTGTGATGAATACTGGTTTGTGTTATGATCGTTTCACCTGTAACGGGGTTATTTATCATTCTTACAATAACAACTCTGAAAAAGAGAACTAACTCTGTTGTACAGTTAAGTGATGGACGATTTTGTGAAATATCAACACTTACTGATTTTTCTAATGTCTCTCTTGTGAATGGTGGCATATGTGTGTTGGTGAAAGAGCTGAAGAGTACGAAAACCATTTTTTGGCAAGATGCACAGTTAAAGATACATTCTACGTTTATTACTGAAGTGTCAAGGACCAATAATGTATTTGCTGTGGACCCCATGTCACTAAAGCGTAAATGTGTAATGTTAAGTTGTCTTAACAAGTTCTTTGTTGTCCCCCTTCCAAACAATATTGAACGAGATTGAAGTATCTTAAAAATAAAATATTAATCATTTGTATATTTTTGAAAAATGCTTAGTGTTTTAAGCTTACCAAAAATATGTACTGATTAATACATTTTCATTTATGTTCATACATGCAATTAAAACTGTAAATACTCACTTATGTACTTTGAAATAAATCAAAGAATAGTGTAATGTATTAAATGTATTGAAAGTATGCAACAAAATACAATTTTAGCTAAATATTACTTTAATATATTTATTGTATTATATAAAAATATATACTCAAAGTATGCATAAAATATACTTTAAATGTATAATGAAATATTTGAGTAGAAGTATATTTCCAATTAGATATATATATTTTATTTGAAATATATTTTTGGAAAAATATATTTCAGTATAGTGTATTAAAAAAATTATTACAAAGTATGTTTTAAGTACAGTTACATAAATATATTTACGTTATACTTGAAAGCGATTCTTAGAAAGTGCAAGTATATTCTAATATATTTAACTTGTATTTTTGAAAAAAAGAATATAGTGTGGCGGATGATAAAATACGGCAGCGATGCTGAGGTTTTAAGGAAGTTTATTATATCATACCGCCGTCACGAGCTCCTCTCCCGGCGCCGTGCGTGCGCGCCGGGAGCGAGCCCACGGCTCTCAGTGAAGAGGGGACACAAAGTCTGTGTCCTGCAGCAGAGGTTGAAGTGAGAGAATGAGAGTCAGATTTACAGCACAGTGCAGCTTATATACTCAACTCAAACAATAGATCAAAGACATTCACAGCAGTTAATCTGGGCATTTGCATATCAGAGGTACAGACAGGATGCATGAACACAATGCATGGATGACAATTTAACCTCACGGCTGTAAACGCAGCATGCAGCGGAAAAAACCCAGGAGTGCGAGCTGACTGTCTCTGTGTTCTGTCTGTGTGTTGTGGGGGTTGAATCAAACCGCTACACTGCTCCCCCCCCCCCCCCCCCCCCAGAGGGAATGGTAGGGGACCGTGACCTCGATGTTGCAGTCTGGGCAGCGAGCAGGGAAAAGCTCTGTGCAGGGGGGGGGGGGGGGGTAGTACATGCTGACCGGGCACGGGAAAATCGTTCGAGTCGTGCCAAAAGTGTTTGCTGCTCCGCGATGTCCCGTCTGAACATGCAGAGATCAGAAGAAGAAAAATTTGTCACTGGCTCCTCCCGCGATTAAGTCCTGCAAGGATTAATAGCGGCCATGAAGAAAAGACGAGGCTGCGTGGCGGCTGTGATGAGAGCAGAGGGACTGGCGTGTTGACTTTAGGTTCAGGCGTAACCCTAAAGCCTCGGGAACCGCAGACAGCTGAATTCCCCTTGTGTGCCGTGGCTAAGACCATAAAATCCAGTGAGCAAGCTGCGTGCCTCAGGTGAACGAGCAAGCCTGAAGGGCCAGTGTGCAGCAGAAGGAAGGCGGTCAGAAAAGCCGTATTTGTCCCGTGCGTGGTGTGCGCCGTCCTCGTAACTCCCCGGTGCGTGCGCCGGGGTTCTGTGATGGGTGGGCCAGCTGGAGAGGAGAACCAGGGTCAGGGAGCTTGATCATCCCTGTTCAGTGTGTTGGAGCGATGAAGGGAAGTAGACGCTCTGTCACTCGCTCGGTCATGGTGCGTTCAGGTCCACGTGTGCTCCGTCGGCCATGGGGATCGCCGTCGTGGAGAGGGGACGAGGTGAATGCGCTCTTGTGTGGAGGGGCTGTGAGTGCGGCCGGTCCAGCGTGGATGTGCCGATCTAGGCGTGCAGATCTCACCATGAAACGTTGCTCAGCTTTCCCGGTCATGGGTGTTCTCCGGGGAGTTTCGCCTGGAAACTCTGCGTTGAGGTCTCCCTGAAGCAGAAGGGAGGGCAGATCAGTCAGGCTGCTGCGTTCGCTGGTCGTCGGAGAATCACCGCCGGGCATTGCGTTCGCTGGCAGCGTGTTCGTTTCAGCGTCGGGTCACCAGTGCGGCGGATGATAAAATAAGGCAGCGATGCTGAGGTTTTAAGGAAGTTTATTATATCATACCGCCGTCATGAGCTCCTCTCCCGGCGCCGTGCGTGCGCACCGGGAGCGAGCCCACGGCTCTCAGTGAAGAGGGGACACAAAGTCTGTGTCCTGTAGCAGAGGTTGAAGTGAGAGAATGAGAGTCAGATTTACAGCACAGTGCAGCTTATATACTCAACTCAAACAATAGATCAAAGACATTCACAGCAGTTAATCTGGGCATTTGCATATCAGAGGTACAGACAGGATGCATGAACACAATGCATGGATGACAATTTAACCTCACGGCTGTAAACGCAGCATGCAGCGGAAAAAACCCAGGAGTGCGAGCTGACTGTCTCTGTGTTCTGTCTGTGTGTTGTGGGGGTTGAATCAAACCGCTACAATAGTAATAATACACTTCAATATATTTTTTTTTCACCAGGGTTTACAGGTCGCGGGGGGGCTGGAGCCTAACAAGTTATGTACCAAACTGATTAATGCAATTTCCTGTAGCTGCATATTAATTAATTGAAAATGTCTTTTTAAATGTACAAAAAGGTTATTCTTTGGTCTTCACTTATCGGTGTTCCACAGCCATTTTTAGGTGTGGTGATTGGTGCTGTTGTAACTCCTGTTTTAGAAAAACAAATAAAGCGCATGAACTGCCGTTGAAATCAACATGCTTCATTGAAATGCTTCGCGTCAACTGACTGTATTAACCCATTCAGATTTCTGTGGCCACACTACAAGCAACTATTTTAAACATTACCCATCCATCCATCCATATTCTTAATCTTAATCCTTTTTAGTTTTGCAGGGGGGCTGCAGCCAAAGACAGCACCCTGCGTGTTGCAAAATCTGCTCTGAGGGGCAGCAACATGACAGTTCAGCTTATATACAGCAATGAAGCATAATATAATAGTGACATTCCACCACAGACTTTCACCTGTGTAATTCCATAATATATGTAGTGATCCAGCTTTAACGACCATGCCTTTCTGTCTTTCCATCTAGGCAAGACAAAAACAGACAACTCCCATCGCTGACCTTACATTAGCGATGGTCAACATGCATGACGAAGAGATGCGGCTCTTGGAACGGCAACATGACCAGCGGCAAGAATCAGGAGTACATGCAGCATTTGCGACAGGTGGCCGCAGATGTGCGGGCAGATGCGCGTGAAGCCCTGGAGCAGGACGCTGCGTTACGAAGGGAAGAGCTCGCAGAGATGTCAACATTCAACAGAGATTTCCTGACCCTATTTGGCAGGCTTGTGGACGCATTTAGCAGTCGGCGTGTCTAACCATGTCTCCCCACACCCAGTCTGTTTTTTTTGTTTGTAAATTTTGCTTCTGGAATAAAATTGTATTGTTTGCATCAAAAGTCTGGTTTATCTGTTATGACACCGTATGAGAAAAGCCAATAATTACATACACATTCCATTCTCTGTTCACTCCACATGCTGCTGTTCATCAGGTCAGATGTATAGCCTTCTAATAGTAATTTAATTTTTAACAACACAACGAAACGTAATGTCTTGGTAGTTTTTTTTTTTTAAACAAATTTGCAATGCGGAATCCATTTCTCTTGAACGGGTACATTTTTTATGTTATAAGCAGTTGTACAGGTGTGCTTGAACTTGTAGACACTGATAAAGGTAAGTACGTGTAAGTTGAATGTTGCATCACCAGTCAAAATTTAATAAATTAAGAAGGAATCTAGCAAAAATTTGGCACCAATAACAGTAGACAAATCGGACAAGGATACACAACTGTGTTTTTGCTGCACACAACTGTTGTTACCAACAAGTGCAAAATTTATATTCCCTTTTCCCAAAAATTAAAAATCAATTTGTAAGTAAAAGTGGGAGACCTTTACATGGGAAAATATGACATGTATCAGCACATGATTTATAGTTCAATTTGCATTTCCACCTAAGCAAAATTGGCTTGTCGAGCTGGATTTTTGTGAAGATGGCCTGTGCGGTGTTTCTGCATGTAATTACATACCTGTCAAGTGATACGGTTTCGCCGTATTTTAATACGGGGAAAATGCAATTTTAGCAAATACGGGCATATTGCCATATCTGTACGCCAAAGAGAAAAATATACGGGAAAAAAAATTGAGAGTGTGGGGAGGAACACGTCGTGTGTGACCCCCACAGCGGGGCTGGCAGAGCGCTCAGCGTGAGCAATTATCACAACAGTGAGAAGTGTGGACTCATTAGGCTGTTGGCCTCGCACCTTCTTCTGTTGTCCTGCGGCTCCTGCAAATTAGCTAATAGCTATACACTCTGTGCAACACATCAGATTGATTGTCATTGATTAATTGTCTATGTTTATTGCACTGTCCCTGTCAAATAAACAAATCTAATCCAATTACCCGTACCTTAACAGATAAGCGTTATGAACAACAGGACAGGTAGATGGAACATGCACAACATTTTATTTACAAAAAACATTTTTGAAATATGTATGCACATAAATGTGGGCGAAATAGACAAGTACTGGATCCCAGCACATCATCTCGTATATCGGCTCCCTGCTCCTCTGCTCCCTGGGTCGCTGCCACCACTGGTTCATCTACTGCATCATCCAATGTAGTGTCAAACGTCTCCATTACTCTTCACACAGATTAGGCAGAGCACAAGTCAGCACCATAGATTTAACCAGTTTCATGTCACAGTCATTCCTCTCCTTCCACCTTCCTTCTCTCCTCGTCAACCATTTTGTTTGTTGTGGAGGATTCGGTCGCGTGTTTCACGTCACGAGGGTGTGGCGCCGCCTGCTGTTCAACAAATCCCACCCACAGCAGGTGTGCCAGCAGGTGTGCCAGCAGTAATGTTGAAACACAACCGAGGCCGAACCGAAGTGAGTAGAGTCGGGTTTTCAATCGGGGCTGGGCTGGGCTAGTGGAAAAGCGCCTTTTGTGACTTATTTAAGGCCTCACATTTTAGATAAGAACAAAGACAGAGCTTCCTTGGAGATAACAGGAAGCTGTGAAGGTGTTAGCTTTGGTATGCAGGGCCTGAGACTGTGGGGGTGATATAAGGGGATTATAGAGCAGATGCATTGTTACTGGTGATTATAATGCAATGTGACTTGTGATGCAAAGTGAATAGAGGAGATGCATTGTTACTGGTGATTATAATGCAATGCGACTTGTGATGTAAAGTGACTTGTGAGCTGTGAGAGTCCCGGGTATTTAAGGGACGAGAGTTTCCTGTGATGCTCTCTTTCTACTTTGAGATGTTGGAGAATGTGTAATAAAGCTGCTTTGAGACAAACCTGTCTCATCAATTGCACATTCCCACAACATGAATCATACGTAAATACTTCAGCAGCAGCATCTTCTTCTCTAATAAAGTGCCGTTTAAACCTGTATGATCCAGTCTGAGTCTTGCCATAATGATGTCTTCCCTCCTTTTGGTTGTTATGCAATTCTTTATTTCAGTAGATTTTTTGTATTTTGTAATACGATCCACCTTTATGATCTTCATCCCATCTTTTTTGCCATAGCTCAGTTCCTTTTTTCTTGATTACTGCTTTCCCTTCACCTTTTCCAAGAGACAATGGCATAGTTATCTCTTTTCTAAGAGCACTTTTTGCTAATCTTTGTGGAAAAGGAGTGAAAACTGGGAAGTCAAGCAGCAGAAGGCAAGCAGTGTTTCTTCGTTGGTGAAAATCCTGGTGTGTCAGCACATTGGCGTTACCTATCAGGCGGGAGTGAAACTACAAATGATGGTTGTACGCATGTCAACCGCTTGGCCTGGGTAGATGAAAAAAGTGAGCAAGAACATCGTTTCATGAGTGGAACCCAATTAAGCTCACAAATGCAATTAATTGGGTACTTGGAGAAGTTTTAAATGCAAGGGTTCTTCGTAGTGATTCGTTACTGGTTACAAGAAAAGATAATGTTCAACAAGGAAAAGCAATCAGTCAAGATGGAGGGAAAAAATGTGCAGTGTTCAGTATTGGAAGGAAATAAGGCAATGAGAGGAGTGATATCGGGCATTTCAATGGCTGTCTCAACTGATGAAATAATAAGGAACTTAACTGGAGCAAAAGTGGCAGAGGTATGGAGATTGAAAACTAATAGAAATGGCGAAAAATGTGATAGTAATGTTAAAATTTTATGAAACAAGACTGACAAGTAAGGTGCATATTGGCTACATGAGCTATGAAATTAGACTTTATGTTCCTCCTCCACTCAGATGTTTCAAATGTCAAAAGTTTGGTCATGTAACAGCGATATGCAAAGGTAGACAACGATGTGCCGGATGCTCTGGTGAATAGGAGTGGACTCGGAACAGGGAAAGTGTGCAGACTTGCAGTGCATGCAGTAGAATGCAGGAAGATACTCTGGTTTTGAAGGAAAATAATTTTGTCTTATTTGTGGTAGATGTGATAAACTGCACTGCGCAGACTTCCAAGAAAACAGAAAAAAATCAAAATCATTGTGAAAGCAGCAGAAAAATCTCTTGGCATTAAGGGGCTACATTTGGAAGAAGTTGAGGACTTGTTAAATTGGGGATCTTTAAGTTCAAAGACATCATGGGCTGGTGGATCAACTGCCAGTCAAATCTAAAAGAAGAAGAATAATGAGATAAGACGCAGATACGAGATTAAAGAAGAAGGTCACAGAGCTATGATGAAAACTTCACAAAGCTATGATGAAAATGTCGCAGAGCTACTGTATGAGGAAAACGTTGCAAAGCTCTGAGGAAATGTCGCAGAGCGATGAGGAAAATGTCATGAGAACGTCGGAGGGCTGTGAGGAAGACGTCGGAGCTGTGAGGAGAACGTCACGAAGCTATTAGTTGGGCATTTTAGAAAATCTCTGGACCATCTGTGAAAAAATTGTTTACCAATAGCTTTCTTCACCAATGTGTTCATATAGGTGTCTACTAACACCTCTCAATTAGTTCCAACCCAAATCCTTGTGGAAAATTCTGGGGAGCCAGTCAAACTTAGGCACCCAAAGGGGGGGGGGGGGGGGTCAAAAAATTGAAAAATATTTTTTTTCCCAGTATTGGCGTGTGAGATGTCTAACTAGGGGTTTCTGGGGGTGCTGAATCGATTCCAAACAGTTTTGAGTAAAAACTACTACCTGACCATTAAACTAGGCCACGCCTACTTTTTTGCACCCGCCGAAATATATAATATTGGTATTTTTATACGTATCTCACTGGGTTTATATAGTGAGTTTTTTAGAATGCTGAATTGAGTTCTATCATTGAATTTGAGCTATACCCACTCTAAAAACAGTGTACAAAACACTGCAACATAAGTGTGCAATGGGAAGTAGTCGTTCCCACTTCTCTTACTTCCATTATGCCCCATTATGATGTCCAACAGAAATGTATCTCAATATTAAAACCTTGGTACTTTACCCTACTCCCCGGCATCTCCCTCACTGCTCTCATCTGTTTGGTTGATGTTCTGGCAAGAGTTACCATGACATTTGCCGCAAGCAGAAATACACTTGACTCCTTGCTTTTTACAACAGCACCTAAGTGTGCTACAGTCCCCCTCACAGTTGCAGCTGACAAACTTCAGAAGATAGTCCGGTGCGATGGGGTCTGTTGAAGGGACCGGTGCATAACCTTGGTCACCGAGCTTCCATCCGTACTCCAAGACATCCAATGATGGAGTTTGCAACAGCAGCCAATCTCTAGTTTGGAGATAAGCTCGTAGAGAGTGCTGCGCTGCAGCTTCTGTTGTCAGGGCAGTTTCTCAGGTTTGATGCTCCCAACAGCAGCCCGCTTGCTGAAGATGTCAAATCTCAAGTCCCCCAAGTCTTTGGGTGGTTTTCCATGGAACATTAGCTTAAATAATTCACAGCCGGCTTTAATGATATCATCTTTCTTGGCTTGGCTGTCCAGAAACACATCCATGGCCCTTTCCGCCTTGTCAGTCTTTAGAGCTTGTTTACCAAAGTTGATTTGCTAAACCCAGAAATCGCTGACACTGTATTGCAGCCGGAGAAGCTGTGCAAGAAGATCAAATACTTCCGGTATCTCTCTGGGAGGGTCTCCCTGATCTTTGCGACATCATAAGATGTTTCTTTGGCTGTTGTGAGGAAGATGGGGTGGTCTGCAGCATGATGAATCAGCAAAACCATGATGTCTGTGTCCTCAGCCCTCACCTCAACAGGAGAATCTTTTGCCTCATCTAGAGCTGCCCGGACTATAGCAGTGTCTGCATCATCGTGGCATTGCTGTACACTGATCCCATTTCTACTGAATGTCTCAGCAAGTAGAATGAGCTGGGCCTTGTTGCTCTTGTTGTCGAGGAACTTTTCTCTTGGAACGAAGCTTTTGATGTCTGGGCGAATCAGAATGTCGCAGCATGCATTCTTTGTTCGTCTCAGGTGATCATGGTCCTTAGTGGAGCTGCTGTATCCATCAAAGACCACAGTGATTCGGAGACACTGGCTCCCCATGGACTTCACAAACTGGAGGTAGCTCTCGGCGATGCCCTTCCAGGTGAGGTTAGCCTCCCACTTGACGTTGTGCAGAAGCCACCCACCATCAATCACCAGACTCGTGCAGGGGGTTTGTTCAACGGGTTCCACAAATGCCTTCAGAAATCTTGCTAGGGCAGCCTTGTCTGGCTTTCGCAACTTCTGGTCTTTGTCAAATAGAGACATTGGTGTTGGCGTCAACTCAAATCGCAGAGCTTCTTTGGTCTTGACTTCAAGCTCACTGATGATGATTAGACGGTTGAAGAGCTTGAGTGAGTCAATAACCAGCTTCTTCCCATTGACTTTGGGTCCACTTCTGAGGCTCTCTAATGACTTCACCTTGTGCTTAGTTTCCATTGAATCCAGAACAGTTCGTCCATTCATCTTGGCCTGCATGGCTCTGCCAACCTCCTCTGCCTGATCAGCGTTGACTGGGTCCTCGGGAGTGCTGCTGAATCCTGTTGAAAAGGATACTAGGGTCTTCTTGTCCCGTGTTGCATTGAAGGGGTTGACCTCCTCCAACCATCCGACAATGGCCTTGACAGCATCTTCGTCATTCTTCATCTGGGCTCTTGTGACGTCTGTGTGGTCAGGTACCCCACGCTTGTTCATACCTCATTCAAGTTCCTGGTGAATGCACGAGAAGTGGTTTAGCGTCTGAACCCAATACTTGTGAGCAGATTCATTCCGGAAGCGTCCTCTGTTTAGACCGCCTGAGGACTTGGCCTCACGCATGAGTGTGGTTTCTATCGTGATGTCAGTCCATGTACCTGACCACTCATGGTCTGAGAACCTGACTGCATGGTTTCCATACACGGTGAATTTGGTAAGAGTTTCCTGGAACACTGGACTGTCCTGTCGCTGGTGCATTAGCTGTACATACAGCCTTGCTCCCTTAGCGTACTGATGTTGGCTGGCTGCTGCGAAGGTGTTGAGCATTGTGTGTTGAGATACGTAAAAAAATTGTGTGTTGAGATACGTATAAAAATACCAATATTTACGTATTTTGGCGGGCGCAAAAAAGTAGGCGTGGCCTATTTTATGGTCAGGTAGTAGTTTTTACTCAAAACTAATGGTTGGAATCAATTCAGCACCCCCAGAAACCCCTAGTTAGACATCTCACACGCTAATACTGGGAAAAAAAATATCCCCCCCCCCCCCGGGTGCCCAAGTTTGATTGGCTCCCCAGAATTTTCCACAAGGATTTGGGTTGGAACTAATTGAGAGGTGTTAGTAGACACCTATATGAACACATTGGTGAAGAAAGCTATTGGTAAGCAATTTTTTCACAGATGGTCCAGAGATTTTCTAAAATGCCCTAACTATATGAGGAAAAACAGACACACAGAGAGAGACATATATAGAGTGTGTGGCGTGGCAAGACTCAGACTGGATCACAGGTTTAAATGGCACACTTTATTCACCATGGGGAAATGCGAAAGTGACAAATGTTGAATGTGGAGTAAAAGAAAATGTCGAGCACATTTTATTACACTGTCACAAATACGGAAATGAAAGACAGATAATGGTAGGGAATGGGATTTAACTGGGAATCTTGGAACAGATGGAGAGGCAATAAGAATCACGAGAAGGGCTCTTTTCTCTTTTTTAAATAACAGGATTAAGTCATAGAATTTAGGGGTCAGGCTCAGATGACATGTTACACACTCTTGTACAGTAGGTGGCAGTATGCACCTTTCGGTTGTTTGCTATCTGCCAGTAGGCGAGAGAAGAAGAAGAATGCACCCGTAGATAAAGTGAAGTATACTGTATGTGGCGGTAAAGGAGAAGAAGCGCTGCGTTCGTGTCAGGCTCGTCCAAAGCACACGTGGACCAAAGTGGACTAGAGAGGAAATGCAGCATGAATGATGTGTAGAGTGATGATATAGAGTGAAGTATGAGGAGAAGAAGAGGAGTGATGTCTGAAGATAGACTTGGGGTTCGATTGGACACAGCGGTGATGATGGAAGGACTGCAGCTCCTGACCATCCATCCATCCATCCATCTTCTACCGCTTTTCCGGAGGTCCGGGTCGCGGAGGCAGCAGTTCAAGCAGAGAAGCCCAGACTTCCCTCTCCCCAGCCACCTGCTCCAGCTCTTCAGAGGGGATACCAAGGCGTTCCCAGACTAGCTGGGAGACATAGTCTCTCCACCGAGTCCTGGGTCTGCCCCGGGGTCTCCTCCCAGTGGGACGTGCCTGAAACACCTCAAGTGGGAGGCGTCCAGGAGGCATCCTAATCAGATGCCCATACCACCTCAACTGACTCCTTTCAATGTGGAGGAGCAGCGGTTCTACTCTGAGCCTCTCCCGGATGACTGAGCTCCTCACCCTATCTCTGAGAGTGAGTCCAGCAATCCTACGGAGAAAGCTCATTTCAGCCGCTTGTATCCGCGATCTCGTTCTTTCGGTCATTACCCAAAGCTCGTGACCATAGGTGAGAGTAGGAACGTAGATTGACTGGTAAATCGACAGCTTTGCCTTAGAACTAAGCTCCCTCTTCACCACAACAGACCGGTACAACGTCCGCATCACTGCAGATGCTGCTCCAATCCGTCTGTCGATCTCTCGCTCCATTTTCCCCTCACTCGTGAACAAGACCCCAAGATACTTAAACTCCTCCACTTGGGGCAGGAGCCTGTCCCCAACCCGGAGAGGACAATCCACCTTTTTCCGGCTGAGGACCATGGACTCGGACTTGGAGGTGCTGATTCTCATCCCAGCCGCTTCACACTCAGCGGCAAACCGTCCCAGCAAGAGCTGTAGGTCATTGCTGGATGAAGCCAACAGGACAACATCATCTGCAAACAACAGAGATGAGATCCTGTGGTCACCAAGCATGACACCCTCCATTCCCTGGCTGCGCCTAGAAATCCTGTCCATAAAAATTATGAACAGGACCGGTGACAAAGGGCAGCCCTGGCGGAGTCCAACTCTCACTGGGAATGACTCCGACCGAGTGTTGGCAATGCGAACTAAACTCTCACAACGGTCGTACAGAGACCGAATAGCTTGTAACAACAAGCCCGATACCCCATACTCCCGAAGCACCCCCCACAAAAATCCACGAGGGACGCGGTCAAATGCCTTCTCCAAGTCCACAAAACACATGTAAACTGGTTGGGCAAACTCCCACGAACCCTCAAGAATTCTCGAGAGGGTAAAGAGCTGGTCCGATGTGCCACGGCCAGGACGAAAACCACATTGCTCCTCCTGAATCCGAGGTTCGACCAACGGCCGGACTCTCCTCTCCAGTACCTTGGCATAGACCTTCCCAGGGAGGCTGAGGAGTGTGATCCCTCTAAAGTTGGAGCACACCCTCCGGTCCCCTTTTTTGAAGAGAGGAACCACCACCCCGGTTTGCCATGCCAAAGGCACTGCCCCCGACCTCCACGCAATGTTGCAGAGGCGTGTCAACCATGACAACCCAACAACATCCAGGGCCTTGAGGTACTCGGGGCGAATCTCGTCCACCCCCGGGGCCCGGCCACCAAGGAGATTTTTAACCACCTTGGCGACCTCAGCCCCTGTGATAGGCGAGTCATCCCCCTCGTCCCCAAACCCTGCTTCCTCTGTGGAAGGCGTATCAGTGGGATTGAGGAGATCCTCGAAGTATTCCTTCCACCGCCCGACGATATCCCCAGTTGAAGTCAACAGTGTCCCATCCGCACCATACACAGTGTGGACGGGGAGCTGCTTTCCCCTCCTGAGCCGCCGAACAGTTTGCCAGAATCTCTTTGAAGCCGACCGAAAGTCTTGTTCCATGGCCTCACCGAACTCCTCCCATACCCGGGTTTTTGCTTCAGCAACCACCCGAGCTGCACTCCGCTTGGCCTGCCGGCCGCTTGGCCTGCAGGCCATGGAACAAGCTCCTGACCAGATAGTGGTAATATAGAGTGAAGTATATGGCGGTAATGCACCTGTAAGCTGGTTGCCAACCGCCAATCAAATGTAAAAGGCGGCGGCTTTACAATAATTAAAAATAAGTAGAAGTGTATTCACGCATTTATGATTGCAGTCAAACACAAGAAACCAATTCTTCTTAGGCTATCAGCTTTTGTTTCCATCATAGTATTAAAAAATAACATCAAAACCCTCGTAGACTCCCTCCTTTTCAGCAAATGAAGCGTGAACAATGCTGGCCTGAGATTAATCACCGAGGACACATCTCGTTTCAGGATATCCCCAAATAATGCTCCTGAGCTACACAATGAAATCACTGTATCCAGCTACACAAATTATTTTGAAGAAATTTGGCAAAAAATCCTATAAAGACCCACAGTCAGGCAGATCCTTTGTTAAAAAAAAGGAGGGAAATGTTTTTTGCTGGGCGCTCTGACCACTGAAAACCTCGAACACGCCCCATTAGCGGGTACAGAGCCGAGTGAAGCCACTGGGCCGCCATATTAGTACACCCAAGACACTCAGGCAGTTAATAATGAATGAATAGATTTAGTATTAAACGGTGCCACTTTTACCTCAATAACTTCCCAAAGAATAAACAGATTTTGAACTTCTTGGTATGGAGACAGTTTATAATCTTGCGCAACCAGTGAACTATAAAAATCGAGTTGACATTAAGTTTAGCGGCCATGGGACGGCTGGATATCAGTAAAGTGAAGCCAAGGAGAGTAGTTCTGAGTAATACATGCAGTTAATGTTTTTAGGAATGTCGTCATAATATTAGTCCTAATGATATTCCTATATGAGTAAATTAAAATATGCAGTGCTTTTAATCTTAGTGCCTAGGCCTAATCTAATTTGCAAAATGCCCTTGTACAGTAGGTGGCGGTATGCCCCTTTCAGTTGTTTGCTGTCCGCCAGTCACCGCGAGAAGAAGAATTTGCAAACTATGATGACCAGCATGCTGAATAAATTAATTTAATCAGGATGCTGATCATCATACAGTGTAAATATTCATGAACTCTTAATTTGTGATGTTGGTCTTCATACAGTGTAAATATCTGTGAACTCAATTTACTTGTGATGCTGGTCATCAAAGCATCATGGTCATGATGGTGGTACACATATGACTGAATTATTTATAATATACTTACTAGGAATAGTGATCACCAAGGACACCTAAGGTGGACTTCTGATTCTTGATCATCTGACAATGTTTATATCTGTGCCAAATTATTCCGGATGGTGGTTGTCAACTACTGATTGTTGTGTCTGAAATTAAGATAAGCCTTTATTAGTCCCACAATGGGGAAATTCCAGGATTGCAACAGCACAGGGATAGCAACACTCGGAGCAACAATCAGAAGGCAAGAGAAAAAACGAGCAGCAAGTATACATATGTACATATAAATATAAATATATATTGAGATTGTGGGGAGCCTTGAATAACGAAACCGAATTGCATTTAATTCAAGTTTATTTCAAGCAATCATTCCCACAGTCTGCTCTCATTCTTGAGCAGCGAACAAAGAGGAGGAAACACACCAAAGTCCTCACCTTTATACATTCTCACATCAAGGGATCTCCCTCGCAGGGGAAGTCACACATCTCCATCATAATCCCTTTATTCACATTCATCAACCTTTTATTTACATTACTCCCCCCTCTCTCCTCTCGAGCCTCAGAGGTCAGGAAGTCTTCTGTCCACACCTATGTCTTCTCTCGCTGTCCTCCGCAGGGGGTCCAGACTCTGCGGCTCCTTCATCGTGAGGCTAAATCACATATGCATGTGTCCAACATATACATGTACAACTAGCTAAATCACATATGCCTATGTCCAACATGTGCATGTACAACCACACAGCCATATAACCCCCCCCCCCCAAACGATGAAGAAAGGACTATTCCCTAAAATTCAATAACACATTACTGACTACTGTATAATCAACACCAACATTCAGTCTGTGCACCGCTTGGGCTTCAACTGTCTGCCGAATCTGCTGTGAGTTGGCCCCGCCTTGCCTGCGGCGTCTTTCTGCTCCGGCTCTGTTGACTGAGGGAGAGAGTGATTATGTGCCCCTTGCGGGGGACTGCCTCGTCGAGGCGCCACTGCGACCGGCACAGACACGTCCTTCATGACAAAAGCAGGTTTTAGTCTGTCAATACTGACTGTCTCTTTTCTGTCTCCAAAATCTAGCACAAATTGCTTATCACCTGCCTCCAGCACTCGAAATGGCCCTTCGTAAGGAGGTTTGAGCGTTGCTTTTAGGGCTTCGCGCCTGACAAAAAAGAAATCTGCATTTTTCAAAGCCTTGGGGACGAAAACTCGTGGAAAAGCGTGATGAACCGGACCCGGAAGCGTGTCTGCTCCCGTGCCAACTAACGGTCCCAGAGCAGAGAGAGGTGGGGGCTCCGGGTGCTCTGGTAAAAACTCGCCTGGCAGCCTAAGAGTTTGTGCGAATACCAGCTCCGCTGGGGAGGCGTCCAAGTCCTCTTTGGGCGCAGAACGCAACCCTAATAAAACCCATGGCAGTTTATTTACCCAATCTGCATCCGTGAGCGACGCTCTGAGTGCTGCCTTCAAAGACCTATGAAAACGCTCGCATAAACCATTAGCCTGAGGGTGGTAAGCCGTAGTGCGGTGAATTTTGGCTCCTAAGCCGTTGGCCATCGCTGACCACAGCTCAGAGATGAATTGAGGTCCTCTATCGGACGTAATGTCCGACGGAACCCCGAAGCACGCCACCCAAGGCGTTAAAAAAACGCGAGCCACCTCCGCGGCCGTGGTCGTCGCAAGCGGGACCACTTCCGGCCAACGTGTGGTTCGGTCCACCATTGTCAAAAGATGCGTGAACCCCTGTGATGCCGGTAGGGGGCCCACAAGGTCGACGTGTATATGGTCGAACCTTCTGGCTGGAATGCGAAACGGTTCTAACGGGGCTCTTGTGTGCTTGTGAATTTTGGCCCGTTGACAGGAAATGCAGGTTTTTGCCCATTCCTTCACGTGCTTGCGTAGGCACGGCCAAACAAACTTTTCCGCCACCATTTTCACCGACGCGCGCACCCCCGGGTGCGCCAGTGAGTGGACCGAGTCAAAAACACGGCGGCGTCACGTGGCCGGAACCACCGGACGCGGGCGCCCCGTTGACACGTCGCAGATCAGGGGGGGCATACCGGTTTGTAAACACTTGCTCTCCAGCCTTAACCCTGTTGGTCCAGACTGGAGCGCGCGCACGTCTGCGTCCGCCCCCTGGTCCGCTGCCATGGCTGCGTAATCTATACCCACGTGCACGGGGACTGCGCGCGCCACCGTGCCGCTCTCCTGCGGCGCGGTCACGGTGGCCCGTTCTGCCTCTGCGCGTGGTGGAGTCGTGAATGCGCGCGAGAGACAATCTGCTACTACATTGAATTTGCCCATAACGTGCCTAATGTCAGTGGTAAATTCCGAGATCGCGGCCAGCTGCCTCTGCTGCCTGCCTGACCACGGGTCTGAAATTTTGGCCGTGGCGTATGTGAGCGGCTTGTGGTCCACATAAGCGGTGAAGCACCGTCCTTCCAGCCAGAACTGGAAATGACGAATAGCCAAATGCAGCGCCAACAGTTCTCTGTCGAGCGTGCTGTATTTTCGCTCAGCCGCACTTAAGGATTTGCTAAAGAAAGCCAAAGGCTGCCAAACTCCGGCGACCTGTTGCTCAATAACGGCCCCTATGGCTAGATCTGAAGCGTCTGTCGTCAGCGCGATACGTGCTGCCGGGTCTGGGTGGGCCAGGAGCGCAGCGTCAGCCAAGGCTTTTTTAACCTCTGAACGCGCGCTCCCGCTCCGGGGACCATTCGACCGCCTGGGTTGGTTTTTGCTTTTTGAGCGCGGCATATAACGGTTGCATGATTTGAGCTGCGTGGGGCAGGAATCGGTTATAAAAATTCACCATCCCCAAGAATTCCTGTAGTGATTTGACCGTTTGTGGCCGGGGAAAATCCTCTACCGCGCGTACTTTATCTGGTAACGGAACCGCTCCCTCTGGGGAGACGCGGTGACCCAAAAAATCGATCCGCTCGACGCCGAACTGGCACTTGGTTGGGTTAACTATTAAGCCGTGCTCTCCCAGCCTCCTAAAAACTGCTGTGAGGTGCGTTTCGTGTTCGTCCTCTGAAGTACTCGTGACCAAAATGTCGTCGAGGTACACAAACACGAAAGGGAGATCGCGTAACACGGCATCCATCATCCGCTGAAACGTTTGCGCCGCCCCTTTGAGACCAAACGGCATGCGTAAAAATTCGAAAAGTCCGAACGGGGTTATTACCGCTGTTTTAGGAATGTCCTCCGGTTGGACTGGGACTTGGTGATAGCCGCGAACCAGATCAATCTTAGAAAAAATGCGCGCCCCCGCCAGGTGCACCGAAAAATCCTGAATGTGTGGGATGGGATAACGATCGTGCGCCGTAGCATTGTTTAGCCTGCGGTAATCACCACACGGTCTCCAGGAGCCATCGGCTTTCGGTACCATGTGCAGCGGCGAAGCCCACGGGCTTTTTGACCTACGAACGATGCCCAGCCTCTCTAGGCTGGCGAACTCCTCGCGCGCAATGGCGAGCTTAACTGCATCCAAGCGCCGAGCTTTTGCAAACACGGGAGGACCAGATGTAGGTATAAAGTGTTTCACCCCGTGCTTCGCGACTGTTGCTGAAAAAGTGGGCACAGTGAGCGCTGGAAATTGGGTGAGGAGTGTGTGAAACTTACCACCTGCTGTAGCGACGTAGGTCTGTACTGGTGGCGGGGACACTCTAGCTGAACAGGGGAGAGAGTAAAAAGAGTGCATTTACCAGCCGTCTATTAGGGGTCCAGCCACCCGGTCGGCGTATGTCGGGGTGATGAAGCTCACTTGGGCTCCGGTGTCGATGAGGAACTCTCGTCCGGAGCGCACATCCGTGATGTAGAGCAGCTTGTTGCCTTCTCCGAGGGTCGAAGCTGCCAATGACCCCCGGTCTTGCCGTTTCCCGAACTCCTGAAGTTGCAGGGTGGCACACACCTGCGTGCCCTCTCAGCGAACCTCCGATGGTAAAAGCAGAGATCCTCTCCACCGCTGTGTCGGGGCCGCGCCTCTGCCACCGGACCATTTGCTCCACCTCATCGCGGCCGTGCTGCCGCCGTCGTCAGCCAGTCTGGGTCTGCCGCCTCTGGCTCCCCGCTGTCTTGGGTCGCCGCTGTGGTTGCTTGCCCGCCGCAGGCGTCCAGAATCCCATCCGCTTCCTGGACCAGCTCCCGGAACTCCTCCAGGGTGTGACACTTCTTGCCGGCCAGCGTGCTTCTCGCATGCGTTGGGAGGTTGGAGAGGAAGATGAACTGGAAAAGGAAATCATCGTTGGCCAACCCTCTCAGCTGTATCATCTCCTCCATCAGGGCGCTCGGCCTGTGTCCTCCTTGGTCTAGCAAAGACAGGATCCTCCTCGCCCTCACTTCGGCCGAGGGGGTGAAAAACTTAATGAGGGTGGATTTCAGGTTGTCGTACCTGCCGGTCGCGGGTGGCTGCTCCACCAAACTCTGCACACACCGAGCTGTGCTGTTATCTAGTTTAGCGATGACATGGTGGAACTTAGTGTCATCCACCGTTACTCCTGCGAGCGCGAACTGTGACTCCGCTTGCAGGAACCACGACCGTGGGTTATCCTGCCAGAAATCAGGCAGCTTGACGGCCACTGCGCTCGCCAGCTCTGAACTCTGTGAGTCCGGGACCCTGAGACTTTCTCCGGTCATTCTCAACGTCGTCAGTCACCAATGTGGGGAGCCTTGAATAACGAAACCGAATTGCATTTAATTCAAGTTTATTTCAAGCAATCATTCCCACAGTCTGCTCTCATTCTTGAGCAGCGAACAAAGAGGAGGAAACACACCAAAGTCCTCACCTTTATACATTCTCACATCAAGGGATCTCCCTCGCAGGGGAAGTCACACATCTCCATCATAATCCCTTTATTCACATTCATCAACCTTTTATTTACATTACTCCCCCCTCTCTCCTCTCGAGCCTCAGAGGTCAGGAAGTCTTCTGTCCACACCTATGTCTTCTCTCGCTGTCCTCCGCAGGGGGTCCAGACTCTGCGGCTCTGCCTCGCAGGGGTCTTGAGACTAACTACTAACTAACTAACTAACCTGCACTTATATAGCGCTTTTCTAGTCACAAAGACCACTCAAAGCGCTTTCATTAATACTAACCCTCTATTCTAAGGGCCTATAGGAAACAGATATCTAGGGACAATTTAGAACAGCCAATTAACCTAACATGCATGTTTTTGGCATGTGGGAGGAAACCGGAGAAATCCCGGAGTAAACCCACGCAACACGGGGAGAACATGCAAACTCCACACAGATCACTGTTGGTCGGGGGCTGGGATCGAACCCACGATCCCACGATCCCCACAATCCCCCGGCCAAGGGTAAACTGTGCTGCCGCAGTGCTAACCACTGCGCCACCGTGCAGCTCCTTCATCGTGAGGCTAAATCACATATGCATGTGTCCAACATATACATGTACAACTCGCTAAATCACATATGCCTATGTCCAACATGTGCATGTACAACCACACAGCCATAGAGATATATATTAAGAATTACCTTCTTAAAGGACGAGGCCAGGTGCACAGTAGAACTCAACTTTATTGAAAGATGTTTACACAATACAACCGTCAGGCAGGGGCATCGGCAAAAAGGCCGAATCTTCGTTGTCTTCTTTTAGATTTGATTGGCGGTTGGCAACCAGCTTACAGGTGCATTACCGCCATGTACTTCACTCTATATCTTTGTATAAGGAGTTCTTATAAGGAGTTCTGAACAACTCCCTATGTGTGAAAAACTTATCCGTCCCTGGACTGTGCATTTTTGCATGCCCAAGCCTCGGAGGGGCACTAACAAGATGCCTGCTGGTATTTATAGGGCGGTGCAGTGGTGGAAGAGGAAGTGACCGCCACTATACCGCACTTCATAATAAAATACCACATCAACACCCCCCCCCCCCCCCCATAGAAAGTGTAAGACCACACATACAATTGAGACACTCCCCAATTTAGGACCTGAATCACGCACTAAAAGATAGAACTGAAAAAATACTAAATGGCTTAACATGACAACAAACCTAAGCTGGGGGGGGGGGACAGGTGGACTACCGTCCCACCCCACACGGCAAGGTGGGTTATTCTGCCACCTGTAGACTTGACCAAAAGTCCATCTATTACTGAGAACATTGTCGTGCTCCTAAAATAAAAACACACCCAGAACAATAACAGCTTACTCTCTTTTTTTTAACACATACAAACATATGAACATTAGAACTCGCTTTTATTTTTTTTTTTTTTCAAACTCATTATGATCCTTCTGGTGGAAAAGGGGTAGAACCGGTTTGTGGGGGCCCAGGGCAGCCTCAGTAGACCCATCCCTGGAGGCAGCATGCCCCCGGGGCCGCAGCTGACCTCATAGACGAGAGTGTGTCTTCTCGCCATCGGCTGCCCCTCTCGTCCGGACCCGCGAACCGAAACCACCTCCTGGGCACGCCGCAGCTCATTGGCGTGCCTCCACGAGCCGTCTGACAGCTGGAAGTAGGTTGCACAGGTATTAACCTGAAACATGTTAAGGTAAAGACATCTCCTTTCTATTCTATTTTTGTCTTTAATTAAAAGAAGACAAAATGAACCTACTTGAGTTCTAGGTAACCGTCCTCCCGGGTATCCAACACCCGCAGCCGCCCCTGGTCATCATGCTGTTTTTTCCCGTGGACGCCCCTCAGTCGAGCTTCTTCCCTGGGCTGGACCTCATCACCGGCATGTAGGGGAGCTTAACTTGGCTGTAGGTGTCCACCATGTCGTGACTGGGCTTTCGCCCCGAGTTGAACTGTGTCACCAGCCCGATCCGGAGTCCTCCTGGATCTCCACAGTGTTGCTTGGCGCATCTTGGAATCGCGCCAGTCGGTCTAGCCCCGCTCTTTCATTTCCAATGCTGTCATGGCCACTGCAGCTCCTCACTCCTCAGTACCACCAGGGCATACTCTGGAAGTCGAGGGAGCTAGCGTCTTGGTTCCACTGGCCGTCCCAGATGTTCCACTGTGCCGTCCAGTTCCCACATCCAGGTTAACATGGACACTGGCATCGGAACCCTCCTGAAACGGCTCTCCTCGTTGCTGGTCTTGCACACCTCCCATGATTCCAGGCCAGTCACTGTCCCAAACCGCATCACCCTCCACATGCAGAGCAGGTCAGTCCCATAATCCACAGCCCGACCACTCCTCTCCAACGCCACAAGCGATTGTAAATCCCAAGCCGTAGAACATGTCGCACCCCATGATGTTCGACCCCGTGGTGGTCACCACAAAGTGGATGCAAGCCATCATTGCCAACTTGTACCTTGCTGTCAGTTCCAGCAAACCCACGACTGGCAACTTGATTCCACCGTAGCGGTGGTGTGGGAACTGACTCCTCACAGTGGACCAGTTCAGCACTGAAGCCACCGCTCCCATGTCCACCATCAACGGCACTTCCACGCCATCCAGGGAAACATTGCAGTAAATGCGTCCATCTGTGCTCGGGGAGACGGTATGAATATTTGTAGGGGCCTCTGCGGGGGAATCCGCTTTACTTCTTCGGTCTCCTCGCTCAAAATTTTTGCAGGCCCTAGTGAAATGGTGCAGGAGACCACATTTACCACAGCGGTTGCCCTTCGCCGGACACTCTCTTGCCTTGTATCGGTGCCTGGTGGACCCACAGCCATAGCATCTTTGTGTACCCAGGGCGACCTAATTTTCATATATACCTAAAACTGTCCGATCACCTCCGGTTATGGCTGCCACGTAGGACGGACGTGTCTCGCTCTGCTCTGCTCCTGGAGAAAAAAAATCGGCAAATAACTCTCTCATTTGGGACAGAACGTATCCCAGCATTTGGGCGAGGATATGTCGGCGAAGCCTAAGGCTGGAAAACCAGGAAAAGGAAAAAGCGAGCCGCCGAAACAGTCCAAATTAACGGACTTTCAGGTCTGTGACGCAGCAAACAAAACTCCATATATGGCGGAGGAGGCTGGCGGCGGTGCGATGTCTGCGGGGAATGGCGCAGATGCGCTGATGGCTGCCATGAGTTCAATGAGAGCGGACTTTTCCTCTAGATTTGATGGGATTATGACAGCGTTGGAAGGAATAAGAAAGGAATTGGGTGACTGTGTAGAACGAACGGCGCAGATGGAGCTCCGTCTCGCTAGTGCTGAAGATGACGTCACCCGTCTTCAATTAAAGGTGCGCACTTTGGAAAAAAAAAATAAATCTCTGGAAGATAATATTTTGGATTTGGAATCTCGGTCGAGACAGAATAATTTGAGGCTGGTGGGTCTTCCAGAGGAATCAGAAGGTCGGGACGTATGTTCCTTTCTGGAAAAGTGGATTCCGGAGGTGCTGGGCAGCAAGGAGTTGCAATCAGCAGTGGTTCTGGAAAAAGCACATCGTATTGGCCCACGGAGAGATAAGGGACCGCCGAGGACCTTAATTATGAAGTTTCTTAGCAACAGAGACAGGATGAAGATCTTCAACGCTGCACGTGCTAAAGGAGAGATTAAACACCAGGACCAGCAGGTGCGGTTCTACCCAGATTTGGCCACAGGAATCCAGCAATTGAGGAAGCAGTTTGATCCCATACGTAAGGAGCTGCGCAACCTTGGGATTCGTCATGGTGTAATCTATCCTGCGAGACTGCTGACCACGTATGAGGGCAGAACCCACATCTTCAAGACCCCAGAGGAGGCGCAGGAGTTCATCAAGAAGATCAAAGAAGAAGAAGAGACTGGTGGGAGCTAAGCATGAACAAAATATAAGGTAGAATAATTAAGCATTTGCACAGGCATCTGACTGACTTGAAGTAAATAGTAAGTTTACAAAATATAGATTGTATTATATATTAAAAAAACAAAACAAAAACAAAACAAACAAAAAAAAAAACTATGATGTACAAAGTTGTTAAAAATTTTGGAGTTAAGTTGGAAAACTACAGAGGAGAGTTAATGTTACGTCATTAAAAGCAGTAGAGTTAGGGTGATTGGGAGGATGAAGAAGGAGTGGCTTAGGCTGTTCCCCGTGGGTGTGGAACGGTCGATGGCTATATCGGGAGACAGAATTTTTCTTTTGATTTTGGGGGGTTTGCCACAAGTGTGGGAAGGGGAAATTTGTTTGTGTGTAGTTTGTAGGATGAATGTTCAACCACTCATGTTTTTGCTTCTCTGTATGAGCATGTTTACACTGCAAGGTAATCCTAAACTCTCTATTGATCATGGACCAAAGTGTTAATCTTAATTTAACTTCATGGAATTGCAGAGGTCTACAAAATTTAAAAAAACTTAAACAAGTTATGAATAAAATAAAGGACATGGGTTCAAGAATTGTGTTTTTACAAGAAACTCATCTGATAGAGGAGGATGTTAAAAGAATTAGGAGTAGATGGCAGGGAAGTGTATTCACCTCTTCATTTTCATCCCGAGCCAGGGGAGTTATGACTCTCATACATAAATCAGTTCCTTTTCAGGTGAAAAATGTAATTGGAGACAAATTTGGAAGATATGTAATCATTCAAGGTTCTTTGCTATTAGAAAATATAAATCTTGTGAACTTATATGGTCCCAATATAGATGATCAGAAGTTCTTTGCTAATTTATTTCTCATCTTATCATCACTTACAGGGCAACATATAATAGCAGGGGATTTTAATTGTACATTGAATCCAGGTGTGGATAGATCAACAGGACTGGATTGTACGCACATTGGATGTAGGATGACTATTAATCATTTTATGAAAGAATTGAGATTGTTAGATATATGGAGAGAAATGAAACCACAAGTTAAAGCCTATTCTTGTTATTCCAGTACCTACAAGACATTCTCACGTATTGATTATTTTTTGATTTCCACAGAATTAAGGTCCAAGATTCAAAACTGCTTTTATGATAACATCTTGATTTCTGATCATGCACCCTGTTGTCTAATATATGTAGATAAAAAATTGACAAAGGAATCAGGTAGATGGCAATTTCAGCATAAATGGCTTCAGGATGAGGAATTTGTCAAGTATATAGAAAAACAGATAGACGAGTTCTTTGACATCAATACTACACAAACATCAGCATGTGTAAAGTGGGAGGCTTTCAAAGCTTTTATTAGGGGACATATTATTAGTTATACAGGATCAAAATCTAAGAAGACTCGAGAGGAGAGAGCTAAATTGGAACATAAAATAAAAAGTCTTCAGGAAAAAGTGTATGCAGGAAGTGACCCAAGGTTGGAGAATGAATTACTGATTTTGAGAGCTGAGTACGACAAAAAATCAGCGAATAGAGCTGCCTCGAGTCTTCTAAGATTGAAACAATCTTTTTATGAACAAGGTGAAAAATCAGGAAAATTATTAGCATGGCAGATTAAACAATTGGAAATTAAAACACCAATTACCAGTATTATAAGTAACGGACAGGTAGTTATAGATCCTTTAGAAATTAATAGAGCCTTTAGAGATTACTATGAAAAATTATATGATACCAAAAATGAACCTGATTTAACAAAACTAAATGGGTTTTTGAACGAACTATCTATACCGTGTATTCCAAATGAAAACAGGGAGATATTGGAGTCTAAAATTAGTCAAGAAGAAGTTGGGCTAGCCATTGATAATATGAAATCAGGAAAAAGTGCAGGACCAGATGGTCTTCCAGTTGACCTTTATAAAAAATTTAAGAATAAATTAATAAAACCTTTTTTGGAAATGGTTTTAGAAGCATTTCAAAATAATAATTTACCATCATACATAAATAATGCCTTAATTATACTGCTGCCAAAACCAGGTAAGCCCTCTAATAAATGTGAAAATATGAGACCAATAAGCCTATTAAACGCCGACCTTAAGATAATCTGTAAAATTTTAGCAAGACGAATACAAGAAATTTTACCAAATATTATTAATCGAGATCAGAATGGCTTTATAAAGGGTAGACAAGGCTTCCATAATGTAAGAAGACTATTTAATATTATTTATTTTAATAAAGAAGCACCGGATACAGCTCTCCTATCATTGGACGCCGAAAAGGCCTTTGATAGAGTTGAATGGCCCTTTCTTTTTGAAGTCCTACAAAGGTTTGGACTTGGAAATAATTTCATAAAATGGGTTCAAATAATATACAATAATGCTACAGCAGAAATCCTAACAAATAATATTTCAAAACCAATAAAAATCAATAGAGGATGTCGACAAGGCTGTCCACTTTCACCTTTACTGTTTACTATGGCAATTGAACCTTTAGCGATACGTTTACATTCACAAATATATGGAATTAAAGTTGGACCAACAGAACATAAAATCTCCCTGTACGCCGATGATATAATTTTGTTTATGTCGAATCTAAAAAAATCAATTCCAACCTTGTTGAATTTAATAAAGAATTTTGGGGAAATATCAGGATATAAAATAAATAAAACTAAATCTTCAATATTAATGCTAAATGAGACCCAGAGAAATTACCCAGCCCCTGAGGTAAATCAATTCAATGTTGTAAATCAGTTTAAATATTTAGGAATCCAAATTATGCCTAAGCTAGAATCAGTCGCCAGTGTCAACTATGAAGCCTTAATGTCAGATATCAATGAGTTAACTCAGAGATGGATGTCACTACCAATGTCGATGATCGGGAGAATCAATATACTTAAAAGTAATATTTTACCTAAAATACTTTATTTCAATACATTCCCTTATCACCACCTTTAGATCTATTCTCAAGAATAAAAAAAAAGTTAGTGGAATTTATATGGAACAACAGGAGGGCTAGATTACGTTTGTCTTTATTATATTTACCATTTGATCGTGGAGGTCTGAAATGTCCAAATTTTATGTTGTATTATTGGTCGGCACAACTGAGGTCTATGACATATTATTTTTCATCAAATGATCTCCCTCACTGGACTGAAATGGAATCATACAATTTACCTTTACCTCTTCCCATATTCATATACTCAGATTCGGCAAAAAAATTACAAAAACAAGTTAAAAATCCATTTGTAAAGCATATGATCAAAATATGGTGTGAAGCTAAAAACTATTTAAAAGAACCACAGTTATTGTCACAATTTAGTCCAATATGGGGTAATCAATATTTTAAACCAGGGAGAGCGGACGCTGTATTTAAAGTATGGAATTTAAAAGGGATACAAAAGATTCAGGATTTATATTTGCCATGTGCAGACAACATAATGTCTTTTGAAGAGCTGAGGATCAAATTTAATCTCAATAGAACACATTTTTTAAAATATCTTCAACTTAGAAACTTTATTCGATCAAATCAAAATAAAGCTCTCACTCGACCTATTTATTCATCCTTGGAAAAAATGATGATGAAAGATAGTAAAAGAAAGGGTATTATTTCAGAGTTTTATAACTCATTGACACTATCTTCAAGTGAAAATTCACTGAAAAGATTAAACTACTGGAAAGAAGATCTGCAAATTGAAATTTCAGAGGAACAATGGGAATTGGCTTGTACAGAAGCTCAAACCAAATCAATAAATGCACGCCTTAAATTGATACATTTCAAATGGTTAATGCGGATGTATGTTACACCGGAGGAGTTAAATAGATATAACAAAAATATACCAGATACATGCACAAAATGCATGGAAAGTAAAGGAACCCTATTTCATTGTTTATGGGAATGTAGATTAATAAGAATGTTTTGGGAGGAGGTGAGGGTAACAATTGAAAAAATAATCTCAAAACAAATCATATTGAATCCTAAACTGTTTTTGTTGGGTCTGTACCCAGAAAAGCATAATTTCAATAAAAGTGAAAGAACATTCATAGACCTCAGTTTGCTTAATGCCAAAAAATGTATTGCACTATTATGGAAAAAGACTCATAGACCAGATGTGACTCAGTGGTTAAGACAGATGTTAACAAACCTTCCATTAGAAAGAATAACATATATACTGAAATCAAAGGAAATTGTGTTTGAGAATATATGGAGACCTTTTATTGATTATGTAAAAAATTTAAACATAACTCTTGAAGAAGAAGGTGAATGATGTGTGTGGACCTTGTAAATTCCAAACTGGTGAACATAATATGTATACTTATGTATTGGATTGTCTAGACTAAACAGAGGAGCATTGTTGAAGACTTGATTTTGTTGGTGGTTGTTGGTGTTTTTAGTGCATTTTTTTTTTTTTTGTAGTACTTTAGTGTTAGTGTTTGATTGTTTGTATCATGTTTGTTAAAAAAAAAAAAAAAAAGGTTCAATAAAGATATTGTGGAAAAAAAAAAACAACTGTCCGATAAAACAGGGAGACACCCTAATGAGCTGCGGCGAGTACATGGAAGGAGGCGCCAGTGCGGCTCGTCCCCAGAGGTGAAGGCACACTGGGAGGGATCCACCAGACGGAAAACCGAGGGGGAGGTCTCCCACTGGGACTTGTAAGGTGACTCTGGGGGGAGATGGGGGGTTATTAGCATGGTGTGGTAGTGTTGCTGGTAT
Organism: Pholidichthys leucotaenia; assembly: GCA_020510985.1. NCBI lineage: Eukaryota > Metazoa > Chordata > Actinopteri > Cichliformes > Pholidichthyidae > Pholidichthys > Pholidichthys leucotaenia. The sequence goes on along the minus strand of CM035836.1, from coordinate 428,012,774 downwards.
GCCATTGTACCCTAAAGTCACATAGTTAATTTGTACTGATTGCATTATGCCCTGTATTGTTACAAAAAAAAAAATATATAATAAAGAACCTCAGCACTTGTTGGTATTACATTTAATATGTTGCTTGTGTGGAGTGCCCAAGTTGTGGGGTGGGTGTGTTGTGGGTGGGGGGGCTGGCAGTAAGTGAGGAGTGCACATATTAACTGTTTGTGTGCTGTTACAAGAGTTCTGATTGTGTATATATACATTTTGGGGATTGTTTTAATTTTAGGAACACGGCTGTTTTATTTTAAAGGACTTTTTTAGTTTTGGAAGCAGCAGAATAACCCACTTGGCCGTGTGGAGGTGGGTCAGCAGTCTACCCGACTTCCTCAAGTTAGTTATTTTGTGTGTATGGATAGATCTATATATATGCTTTCTCCACTTAGATGAAGATAAAACAGAATGTACTGTGTTTGGGGATACTGTAACGGCTGGCTTTGGTACCCTCTCTTTAAGGCTCAGTTCAGCTGTCAGAAATTTGGGGGTGATTTTTGACAGCCATTTAAAATTTGATAAACAAGATTGACAATGTAGTCAAGTTGAGCTTTTATCAATTACGTTTGTTATCCAAAGCCAAACTTTTCCTGAGCCGTCATGATCTTGAGATAGTCATCCATGCTTTAATCACGTCTCGACTTGATTACTGCAATGCACTTTATGTTGGCATCTCTCAGTCTTCTCTCGGCCGCCTTCAACTTGTGCAAAATGCAGCGGCCCGTCTTTTGACCAACACACCTAGACGAGAGCACATTACTTCGACCCTTTTTTCACTTCATTGGCTTCCAGTCCATTTTAGAATTTTAAACTTTTGCTTTTTGTTTTTAAAGCTCTTAATGGCCTTGCTCCGGTTTATATGTCTGAGACTTTGTCCGTGACCAAGGCAGGGCTTTGAGGTCATCCAGTCAGCTTTTGCTGGATGTGCCCAGGTCTAGGTATAAACATTGGGGTGACCGAGCCTTTTCTGTTGTCGCCCCCAGGCTCTGGAATAATCTCCCCCCTGACCTACGTGCTATCGCTGACCTGGCCCTTTTTAAATCAGAACTTAAGACATACTCGTTTAGGATGGCTTTTAATACCCAGTAGTGGTGATATTTGTCTTGGCATTTGTTTTTATTTTATTCTCATTTTTAGGTATTTATTCTTATTTCTTTATGTTATTTGTTTTTAACACTGTGTGTGTTTTTAATGCAGTTTATTTTCTGTAAAGCACTTTGGTCACCTACGGGTTGTTTTAAAGGGCTATATAAATAAAGTACATTACATTACATATGCTGTTATTCTTAGCGTGTGAGTCAGGTTCTAAATTCGGGAGGGCTGAATCGGTGTGACTTGGATTTTCTACCGGGGGTGGGGGTACCAATATGGTGTCTTGTGTACCCTGGGCGTAGTGGGGGTGATGGCCCCGCCTTTCCGGTTCCGCCATCACCAGGGGGATAAAGGGCAGACACAGAAGAGTTCTTCCTCTTTCACTGTCAACCCTTGGCCTGTACGGAGCACCTTGTGGTTTGAGTATATTGTTAATAAAGTTACGTTCAACTGTCCTTCCAGCCTGCTCATTGCCTACTCAGTTATGAACATAACTGCGTCGTCCACCACTGGAACCGGACGGTTCCATTTTCCACAACCAAATCACTCTTCCCCAGCGTCATCTTTAATGGCAAACCCCAGTCCATAAAATAGGTCACAGTCCATGATGTTGTCGTCTCGGGCCATCACGTGAAACGTGAAGTCAGCCAATCCCCACCAACTTGTACCAAACCGTCAACTCCATTGTTCCAACCATGCACAGCCTTCCTCCTCCATAACCGTAGAGCAGCGCTGGGTTACCTCTGATTCTGTAGTGGGGAAAAAATTTCCTCACCGTGGCCCAATTCGATAATGATCCCGCCACCCCCGTGTTGATCAGCAGCAGTACCTCCTCACCATCCAGCGTGACTTTGCAGAACGTGTACCCGTTGGTACTCTGAGACACTGCATGGACAGTTGTCGGAGCAGGTGGAGTTGTTTTTCCTCCGTGGGCTATCTGGCTTGGACATTCGGCACGACCTGGGTGATGGTTCAAGTGTCCACACTTGCCACAGTGCTTCCCTCTCGCCGGGCAGTCCCTGGCCTTGAAACGGTGCTTCACGGACCCACAACCCAAACACACGGGTTTTCCCGGGGTAGACCTAAGGCTGGTAGCATTGGTCTCCATAGCGGCGTCGTCCATGCTATCCTCGCTGTCTGGGTTCGCTACTAGTGCCGCAGCAGGAGGCTCCAGCTGCCGCTGTGACTGGCACCCACTTAGCTCAGATGCCAGCTTGTCCACGGTCTCCAATTGGAGAGTTAATTTGATAGTTTTGGCTAGCGTTAAGTCACCCAGCGGTGTGAGCAGCTTCGCTCGTATCGCAACACTGTTGGTGTACTCCGCCAGCTGATCGCATACCATCTGCTTCCACCAGCGGCCCAAAGCGACACTCACTAGCTAGCAGCCTCAGGTTGGCAACAAACTGGTGGATAGGCTCACAAGTCCGTTGCCGTCGCTGCCAAAACCTAATCCTCCGGACAGTCATGCTGTCCAGGGTGTGAAAATGGTGCGCCAGCAACTCGACCACGTCCTTGTATGAGTCCGTAGCCCCGAGTGTGCTCAGGATCAGCTGGCCCTCAATCCCCAGATTGTGCATCAGAAGCACACGTGCCCTCAGCTTATCTTGTGTACCCAGGTTGAGAACCATGGTGTAGGTCTCAAAGGCCGCAAACCATCTTGGCCAGGGGACAGGCCGCCCAGGAGCTCCAGGAAGGGCCAAAGCGGTGAAATACAAGCCTCCCATTTTTTTTCTCGACACCAAAATGCTGTGTCTGAAATTACCTTCTTAAAGGACGAGGCCAGGTGCACAGTAGAACTCAGCTTTTTTGAAAGATGTTTGCACAATACAACCGTCAGGCAGGGGCATCGGCAAAGAGGCCGAATCAAGATGCCTGCTGGTTTTTATAGGGTGGTGCAGTGGTGGAAGAAGAAGTGACCGCCACTACACTGCACTTCATAATAAAATACCACCTCACACGGATTGCCAATCAACACTGGATCAATTCTACATGCCGATTCTTGTTTGCACAATACAACCGTCAGGCAGGGGCATCGGCAAAGAGGCCGAATCAAGATGCCTGCTGGTTTTTATAGGGTGGTGCAGTGGTGGAAGAAGAAGTGACCGCCACTACACTGCACTTCATAATAAAATACCACCTCACACGGATTGCCAATCAACACTGGATCAATTCTACATGCCGATTCTTGTTGATTACCAGTCACCTTTAAGTGCACCATTGCCTGGTCCCAAGTCCAGGATGTGTAAGCAGGAGGGAAGGTGTTATGTTTTGTATCATTCATTCATTCATCTTCTTCCGCTTAATCCTTTTCAGGTCGCGGGGGGGCTGGAGCCTATCCCAGCATCTTTTGGGCGAGAGGCAGGGTTCACCCTGGACAGATTGCCAGTCCATCGCAGGGCCAACACAGAGAGACAGACAACCATTCACTCTCACGGTCATACCTAAGGACAATTTAGAATCCCCAGTTTGATGCCAATTAACCTAACTTGCACGTTTTTGGCATGTGGGAGGAAACCGGAGAAATCCCAGAGTAAACCCACGCAGACACGGGGAGAACATGCAAACTCCACACAGATCACTGTTGGTCGGGGGCTGGGATCAAACCCAGGATCCCCCGGCCAAGGGTGAGTTGCTGTGCCACCGCGCCGCCCTGTATCAGATGAAGATAATTACAGTATGTAAGAATTAGTATTAGACCTTAACTCTAATTCCATTTGGGCCTATGCATCACAGTGTGACAAATTATTTCAACATATGGCTAGTCTATATTAGTTAAATAGGCTATGTATAGCAAGGCCTAGATCTACATCAGGGGTGTCCAATCATGTGCCATGGAGGGCCAAGACCCTGCAGGATCTCTCTTCTACCCAATCTCTTAAGCAGGTGTTTTCACTTGTCATCAATCAGTGGGAAGAAGTTCAGAGAAATCTGCTGTTGAAGACACTGGTTGGAGGTAAAGCCTGCAGGGTCTTGGCCCTCCATGGCACGATTGGACACCCCTGATCTACATCATCACAGAAAATACGTGAGGCCTTTTTTTCCTCAAATTTTTTACCTCAATTTAAATAGGACCTTTGTGAAAAGGTTGTGATTGTGGAAGATGAAAGCAGATGAGGCAGCGGGCTGAACGACAAACTTTATTCCTCTTCCAACAAAACACAGAAACTCTGACCTGAGTGCCTGAGCGAGCTCCTTTATATAGTTTTATTCCCGCCTCTGGCACATAGGGTAAACACATTAACATACAGACATGAAAGACATGCACACACATTAACATGACATTGACACACGTGTCACAGAGCAGGTCTACCATACATTCGCACCCCTGTGTCCTCAGGTGTAAACCTGGCGCAGCGGGGGGCGAAAGGCACATCTTTGTTTGTTTGGCTCCCCTCACTTTCTTCATTAGCATCCCTAACTATCTTCTCCCCCACCAACCCCTTTGTCCTGGGTGGAATGCCATATATACGGTGTCCACCTCATGATCCCATATTTTGCTAATTAGCTTACGCATAGGCACTTAATAGCAAGATTAATGCACAGCATGGTATTTTAGTTTACTCATACAGGACTTTCTGTTGGATAGTATTGTAACGTTGGGGCCATGTTAAGGGGGGCAGGGATTTCCCAGCATGCTTTGCCAGTTGAAAACGTTATGTGTGTGTAACCGTGATTTAAACGGAGGTCTGGGAGAATGACCTCCCCTCCTGCCTGTGCTCAGAGTGTGTGAAAAATAAATCCCGTTGATCACAACCATCTGCTCCATTTTCTTTGTGTGAACCCTGCTTACATCACACTGGTGTCAGGAGTGGGATGGAGCAAATGGAAGCTAGGATCAGAATGGAGATCCAGCAGCTGGAGCAGGCCATTGCTCAGCTGATGATGGACGATGGAACCGAGACACCACCACCGGGAGCCCGGAGCCGGGACGAACGAAGCGGCGGACCTGACGGGGCCAGCGCACCCCGCCTCCTGTCTTTTTCAAGACAGAGCAGAGCAAACATTCCACCCTTCTCAGGACAGCACGGGCTGGCGACCCCACGGCGATCAAGGGTGGCGATCGATCAGGAAACGACCACCCCACCTGTTCGACAGCGGGCCAAGATTCCCCGTTTCAACGGCGAAGCCACATTGGATGACTACCTGACACAGGTCGAGCTGACTGCGGCGCTGAACAGCTGGTCGCCAGAGGAAACCGCCGTACAGGTCGCGCTGGCCTTGGAAGGGAAAGCCCTCTGCACGCTCTCTGATCTCTGGCCCGAGGAGCACCACAGCTGGCCAGCACTACAAGGGGCGCTCCAGAGACGATTTGGGAGAATAGCAGATGCTGAGCACGCCCAAGAACAACTGACCCGCCGCCGCCGGAACCACCAGGAAAAACTAGGAGCCTATGCTGCAGACATATGGCTGTTAACCCGGCGCAGCTACCCAGATTTTGCGCCGGAGGCAGTAGAGAAGCTCGCCCTCTGGAGTTTCATCCAAGGTCTCCGCCCGGCCCAGCTCCAGAGCCACGTACGGCTCCACGCCGCGAGCGACTGGAGGACTGCAATGGCAGAAGTAGAGCGGGCAGAGCCGCTAATAAATCGCACCGCTGAAGCAGCAACGCACAGCCGAAGAACCTACCAGGCTACGATGGAGAGCGAGGGAGAGGAGGAGGAATTACGGCAGACCACGGCGGCGCGTCCACGGAGAAGATGGCCTCGGCGGCGTGAGGAAGGGTGCTTCCACTGCGGAGAGATGGGACACATCGCGCGATACTGCCCCGCACCCACCCCACGACAAACCGGCCCCTCACCGGCGTTAAACTAGAGCGAGGTGGCGTGAACGGGGACAGGCCACCTCCAGCAGATGTTTCCCCCGAGGAGCCGGCACCGCGCGTGGGCCGAGTTGGACACTCTCCAGGGATCTATCTACAGTGCAGCTTGGGGAAGACGTCGACCCGGGCCCTGATTGACACCGGCTCTACAATCTCCTTGGTTCGACCCGGTGTGCTGCCAGGCACGAGCAAGACGGCTCCGCGGGGGTGGGAATCCACCGAGCGCTGCGTCACCACAGCTACCGGTGAGCGCGCCCGACTGAAGGGGCGGAGAGTGCTGGTGGTGGGGGTGGCCGGTCAGAACATAAGACACCCGTTCTGGCTGGCTGACATCCAAGACCCCTGTATTATTGGACTAGACCTGCTCACAGCCTGGCGTGCCAAGATCGACACTGCCGGACCGTCCCTCCAGCTGGGAAACCGGACCATCACGCTCCACAGCAGAACCCAGGGAAGGGACACGGGGGCACGCACAATCGAGGGATCGCCAAGACAGACCGGACTAGGCAGGCCACCGCAAGGACTGGACACGATGACGTCACCAGCGCGGACAGAGGGAGCACGAGCACACACAGGGACAGCAAGGGGAGGGGTCAACGTGTCAGCAGAGACGCAGCAGGCGGTGGAGGAATTATTTCAGCGGAGCTGCAGTGGGCTGGACCCGGAACAGAGACGCCAGCTGCGGGAGCTATTGGACTATTATGTGGGTGTTTTCGCCGTGAAGGATGAGGAATGCGGCCGGACCGGGTTGGTGCAGCACGAGATCGACACCGGTGAGGCCAGGCCGATTCGACTCCGCCCACGCCGGCTGCCCTTTTCAAGGCGGGCAGCGGCGGAACAAGGTGCAAGAAATGCTGGAGGCAGATGTCATTGAGCCCTCCAGCAGCCCCTGGGCGGCGCCTGTGGTGCTGGTCAAGAAGAAGGACGGGTCGTGGCGGTTCTGTGTGGATTACCGACGCCTGAACGACGCCACCAGGAAAGATTCCTATCCCCTGCCCTGCATCGATGACGCACTGGACCACATCGCCGGCTCCAGCTGGTTCAGCTCGCTGGATCTACGCAGCGGCTATTGGCAGGTAGAGCTGTCACCCGAGGCCCGCCAGAAAACAGCCTTCTCCATCGGGCAGGGACTGTACCAGTTTAAAGTGATGCCGTTTGGACTCTGCAACGCTCCGGCCACCTTTGAGCGCTTGATGGAGCGAGTGCTGGCTCACGTGCCCCGGAGTCGCTGCATTGTTTACCTGGATGACCTGCTGGTGCATGCAGCTGATTTTGACAGCGCCCTGTCAAATCTCCGAGAGGTGCTGGGAGCCATCCAGCAGGCGGGGCTACGGTTACACCCTAAGAAATGCCACCTGTTTCGGCGGGAGACCACCTTTTTGGGCCACGTCGTCAGCGCAGCGGGGGTCGCCACCGACCCGGAAAAAGTGGCAACAGTGAGAGACTGGCCAGTGCCGCGGAACGTTGGAGAACTGAGGAGTTTTCTTGGATTGGTCTCCTATTACAGGAGGTTTGTGAAAGACTTCGCCACCATCGCCAGCCCGCTGCATCAGCTGACGCAGAAATGATGCACGTTCCAGTGGAGTGACAGCTGTGCTGCTGCTTTCTCCCAGCTTCGCGCAGCGCTCATCAGAGCCCCCGTCCTGCGGTATCCTGACCCGAACCGCCCTTTCATATTGGACACGGACGCCAGCAACCAGGGCATCGGGGCGGTGCTATCCCAGGAGGGAGAACATGGAGAGCAGGCAGTCGCTTTTTTCAGCCGCACTCTCAGCAGAGCCGAGAGGAATTACTGTGTGACTCACAGAGAGCTGCTGGCTGTCATTCAAGGACTGCGTCATTTCCGCCCGTATGTGTACGGGGGGAGGTTCCAGCTCAGGACGGACCACGCTTCCCTGACCTGGTTGTTAAACTTCAAAGAACCGGGTGGACAGTTGGCGAGATGGCTGGAGGCACTGCAGGATTATAATTTCCAGATTGTGCATCGGGCAGGCCGCCTCCATGCCAATGCTGACGCGCTGTCTCGGCGCCCCTGCGTGACAGAGGAGTGTCGTCACTGCCAACGGGCTGAAGATCGGGACCAAACAGCCCCACGGGCTGCCGCTCTCCGAGCCGCTGCGAGCAGGAATCACACAGCGACGCACAGCCCCTCAGATGATCAGGCAGTTCTCCCCAGCGATGACGTCACAGAGGTTCTTGGCACGCAGCAGCTGCAGAGCGAGCAGGACAGAGACCCGGTCATTTTGCGGGTTCGGCAGTGGCTGGACGCAGGACAGCGGCCCGCCTGGGAGGTTGTGTCACCGCTGGACCCAGAGACTAAGGCCCTGCACTCCCAGTGGGCCAACCTCCGCTGCTACGAGGGCGTGGTGTATAGACAGTGGCAGACTCCAGCTGGGCAGCGGCACGTCTGGCAGCTGCTGGTTCCTCGTCGACTCCGGCCCAAAGTACTCCAGCTGGTTCATGGGGCGGTAGGAGCGGGCCACTTCGGAGTGACAAAGACGCTGCAGCGCCTTCGGGCCCGGTTCTACTGGCCCGGTTGTCATCAGGACGTGGAGCTCCACGTTCATCTCTGCGACACATGCACAGCTCAGAAGGGACCAACTCAGCAATCCCACGCTCCCCTGCAGCAGTACCGGGTGGGAGCACCAATGGAGCGAGTGGGAGTGGACATCCTGGGCCCTTTCGTCCCATTTAGGACGATCACACAGATCGTCCTAAATGTCTCCTGAGCCGGTGGACGGAGCCACTGTTTATAGCAGGATACGATACAGCAGAGAACAGCTGCTAGCATTCAACCGCCACCCGGTCCCATTGGAAAAACTCGACATACCGAGAGAACTGAGGCGAAAACGCCGCGGCTGCCGGGCTGGAGTAAGGCGGAGGACAAAAAATATAAGGTACAGACCCTCCCTTCCATCTGTTGTCATGGGAAATGTACGGTCGATACTGGGAAAGTTAGATGAGCTAGCGGCTATCTCCCGTTATGATAGCACATACCGGGAGTGCTCTCTCCTTTTGTTTACTGAGACGTGGCTAACTGAACTAGCAGCAGATGCTAACATTGAGCTGGAGGGTTTTCACATGATACGAGCTGACCGAACACCAGACAGTGGCAAGGCTAGGGGCGGTGGAGTGATAATGTATGTTAACAACAACTGGTGCAGACCGGGACATATCACTGTTAAACAACGACACTGCAGCAAAGACATTGAGTTGCTAGCTGTTAGCATGAGGCCTACATATCTCCCGAGAGAACACTCACACGTGATCTGCATTGTTGTTTATGCAAATCCGACGGCGAACGCTGGGACAGCACGTGACGTCATCCATTCAGTAACCAGCAGGCTGCAGACAGAACACCCAGATGCTCTTCTCCTCATCTCAGGCGATTTCAACCACGTTTCACTGTCTCCCATTCTACCCACGTTCACCCAGTATGTCACATGCCACACTAGAGACAATAAAACACTGGATTTATTCTATGCAAACACTAAGGAGGCGTACACCTCATCACAACTCCCCCCACTCGGGAGATCGGATCACAACTTGGTTCATCTCCGGCCGGTGTACAAACCCCTAGTGCACAGACAACCTCTGGCCATGCACACTGTGGAGTTATGGTCTGAGGAGACAATGGACACCCTAAAGGGCTGTTTTGAAGCCACCGCCTGGAAGCAGCTCTGCGATCCACATGGTGAGGACATCGATGGCCTCATTCACACCTTCACGGGCTACCTCAGCTTCTGTGTGGACAAATCCGTTCCCACCAAGACCATACGGCGTCACTCAAACAACAAACCCTGGATCAACCCTGAGATAAAAACACTTCTGAGAGAGAAGAAGAGGATCTTCAGGTCAGGGAACAGGGAGATGCTGAAGTCCGTACAGAGGGAGCTGAGGAGAAAGATCAGAGAAGGCAAGGACAGCTTCAGGAAGAAGATGGAGGACAAGCTGCAACAGAGCGACATCAGCGGGGTCTGGAGAAACCTCAAAACCATCTCGGGGCTCCAGAATACCTCCCCCCAGGCCACAGGGGGCAGGGAGTGGGCGAACAACCTGAATCTGTTTTTCAATAGATTTGACCAACCGCCCTCCCCCCTGACTGCACAACAACCACTGCTGCCTCTAAAGAAATCAAGTCCTGCTGCCCACTCCCCACTCCACCAACACCCCCCCACTCCCAACACACAGCCCCCCATCCTGACCCTGACCAGGACCCAGGTGAGGACGGAGCTGAGGAAGATCAAGGCGAGGAAGGCGCCGGGACCGGACGGCATCAGCGCAAAGCTCCTCAAGTCCTGTGCAGACCAGCTGTGTGGGATTGTGACGTATATCTTCAACATGAGCCTGAAACTGGGGAGGGTACCACAGCTGTGGAAAACATCTTGTGTGGTACCTGTACCAAAAACTTCCCACCCCAAAGACCTGAACAGCTACAGACCGGTGGCCTTGACGTCCCACTTGATGAAGACCCTGGAGAGACTGCTCCTTGCTCACCTCCGCCCCCTGGTGGAACCAGCGATGGATCCACTCCAGTTCGCCTACCAGCATGGCATTGGGGTGGAGGATGCGGTGATCTTCCTCCTTCACCGTTCTCTGTCCCACCTGGAGAAGCCCGGGAATATGGTGAGGATCATGTTCTTTGACTTCTCCAGTGCTTTCAACACCATCCAACCGATGATCCTGAAGGACAAGCTGCTGCGCGCAGGGGTGGACCAGCACCTGTCATCATGGATCCTGGACTACCTCACGAACCGGCCTCAGTTTGTGAGAACCCGGGACTGTGTGTCCGACACGATCATCAGTAGCACGGGGGCCCCCCAGGGAACGGTGCTGGCTCCCTTCCTGTTCACTCTTTATACTGCGGACTTCTCACACAACACAACACACTGCCATCTACAGAAGTTCTCTGATGACTCTGCGATCGTTGGCCTCATCTCCAATGGAGATGAAGCTGAGTACAGAGGGCTTATCCAGGACTTCGTGGACTGGTGCCATCGGAACTGCCTCCAGATCAACGCGAGGAAAACTAAGGAGCTGGTGGTGGACTGCCACAGGCATGGGCAGCCCCTCACAGTACCAGTAAATATACAGGGAACAGACATCGAGATGGTGACATCCTATAAGTACCTGGGTATTCATCTGAACAATAAACTAGACTGGTCACACAATACTGATGCACTCTACAAGAAGGGACAGCGCAGGCTGTTCCTGCTGAGGAGACTCAGGTCTTTTGGTGTACAAGGGGCGCTGCTGAAGTCATTCTATGACACGGTGGTGGCATCAGCCATCACTTTTGGAGTGGTCTGCTGGGGCAGTGGCATTACTGCAGCCGATAGGAAGAGACTGAACAAACTGATTAAGAAAGCTAGCTCTGTCCTGGGGCAGCGCCTTGATCCGATGGAGGAGATAGGAGAGAGAAGGACGGTGGCTAAACTGTCATCTCTGCTGGAGTCCGAGTTCCACCCTATGCAGGACATACTGAATGCACTGAGGAGCTCATTTAGCAGCAGACTACATCATCCCAGGTGCACAACCGAGAGGTTTCGTAGGTCCTTCCTACCAACGGCTGTCAGACTGTACAACCTAAGCAGGGCTGCTCGCAGAGATAGCAAAAAGACGTAACAAACTAATAGTTTTTTGAATGCAAAAGATGCAATAGACTTACACAATGGTCCCCTCCGGCATACAACTAGGAACATACCGGTCGCTATGGAGGGTGAGAATATGTATGGGCACATAGTCATACCATGTAGGATAACTAAGTAGACGGTTATGCTGTTTCATTCCATCTAGCAACAATGCTCTGCACTGTGTGTGTTTATATATTTACATATTTATTCCATCTAGCTACAATGCTCAGCACTGGGTGTGTTTATATATTTATATATCTACATATTATTCCATCTAGCTACATTGCTCCGCACTGTGTGTGTTTATATACTTGTATATTTATTCCACCTAGCTGCAATGCTCCGTACTGTGGGTGTTTATATATTTACATATTTATTCCATCTAGCTACAATGCTCTGCACTGTGTGTTCATATATTCATATATTTATTCCATCCAGCTACAATGCTCTGCACTGTGTGTCTGTGTGTGTGTGTGTATATATATATATTTTATAGTAATACGTACATATGTATATTAGCTGCTCTTGCTTGCTTGTTTTTTTCTTGCCTTCTGATTGTTGCTCTGAGTGTTGCTATCCCTGTGCTGTTGCAATCCTGGAATTTCCCCGTTGTGGGACTAATAAAGGCTTATCTTATCTTATCTTATCTTTCCCGACCATGGACCGGGGGAACCGCTACGTGCTGGTCGCGATGGATTATTTCACTAAGTGGCCAGAGGCGTACGCGGTCCCGGATCAGAGCGCCGCTACGACGGCATCAAAGCTGGTGGATGAAATGTTCTGTCGGTTTGGCACACCGGAGGAGCTGCACAGCGATCAGGGTCGGAACTTCGAGGCGGAGGTCTTCGGAGAGGTCTGCAAACGGCTGGGCATCCGGAAGACCCGGACCACCCCGCTGCATCCACAGAGCGACGGCCTGGTCGAACGATTCAACCGGACCCTCACCACCCAGCTCGCTATCCTAGTGGACCAGCACCTGCCTTTTGTTTTGTGGGCGTACCGGACGGCAGCTCAGGAATCTACCCCTTGCACCCCTGCGGCGCTCATGTTTGGACGCGAGCTGCGCACACCGGTGGATTTGGTATTCGGTTGCCCCCCTGAGCCGGAGGTGGAGGGAAAACCCGGATTGGATTATTTTTTTTGTTTGAAAGAACGTCTCCACACGGTGCACGAGCTGGCTCGAGAGGCCCTGGCAGCGGCAGGGGGCCGGCAGAAGCGAGCGTATGACTCCCGCTGCCAGGGGAGGGACTTCGCACCGGGAGATCGAGTCTGGGTTTTCTGCCCTGAGAGGAAGAGAGGACGATCACCGAAGCTGGCGAGCCAGTGGTCGGGGCCATGCGTGGTCCTGGAGAGACTGTCAGATGTGGTGTACAGGGTGAGGCTTAGAAAAAGGGACCGGGTTGTGGTCCTTCATCGTGACCGTCTCGCCCCGTATCGGCCATCTGCACCGCTGGTGGATGAACCGGAGCTTCCATCCCGGCCTGATACCCCGACCGAGACCCAGATGGACACTAGGGGACCTGTACGTGTTGGCCGCCGGCGCCGAAGACCGCCCCGACACCTGGATGAGTTTGTATTGGACTTTTAAATTGGACTTTAATTTTTCTGGGGACAGAAACCAGTCCGGGGGGGGGGGGGCAGTGTAACGTTGGGGCCATGTTAAGGGGGGTAGGGATTTCCCAGCATGCTTTGCCAGTTGAAAACGTTATGTGTGTGTAACCGTGATTTAAACGGAGGTCTGGGAGAATGACCTCCCCTCCTGCCTGTGCTCAGAGTGTGTGAAAAATAAATCCCGTTGATCACAACCATCTGCTCCATTTTCTTTGTGTGAACCCTGCTTACGTCACAGTATATTGCATATATTACTTATTATTATTATGGCGGTGCCTTAGGGTAGAGAGGTGGTGATGCCCTGCCTCTGGGGGTGGCGTCACCTGGGGTATATAAGACAGCAGCGGGAGCCATCTTGTCTGTTCACTGTGACACTCAGGCTAGCGCAAGAGTCTCCCGTGTTCCTGGTATAGTGTTCTTAATAAAACTATAAAACGTCACCTCAGCTCCTTATTAGAGACAACATTTGGCAACGAGGATATACGGCATGGAGAGGGCAGCTACCACTTTTCAACCGTTTTTGGAGGCTCTGGGTGAGCCGCTAGTCCCATGGGCTGAATGGTATGCAGAATGGTACGCAGCCTTTGAGAACTATCTCACAGTGTTGGACCTCAGCGACATCGACAAATTACGCGCGAGTGCTATTCTGGTCCACAACCTTGGTATGGAGGGCCAGAGGATCCTGAGCACGCTAGGAGGAGGTGATACATTTAGAGACGTCGTGAGGCTCGTGATGGGCTACTTTCGTGCCCCTGAAAACATCATTATGAGGCACATACAGTTCAGACAGCGACGCCAGCGACCCGGAGAATCCGTCCAGCAGTTTGTGGCAGCTTTCGGCAGCTGGCGGGTGAGTGCAGGTTCGGGTCCTTGGAGGAGGAGATGATTCATGACCAGCTAGCTGAGCACGTGGCACACTCCTCTGCTGGGATCCGTCTGCTCACTCACGCTGGAGAGCTAACATTGCTAGCAGCCATGGGAGCTAGCACAACAACATGAGGCAGCGGAAAGGATTTCAAAGAATCTCGGTGACATGGAGGCCCTGCCCAGGAACGAAAAGCAGTGGAAGGCACTGGCCTTGGATCTGGATGACGTCAGTGATGAGTATGCAGCCATCGTGAAGATTAGGTCCACCCCGGGGATGCCGAGATGTTACGGCTGCAGATCCAGCAGGCACCGCTATAGAGCGAGGGAGTGCGCAGCAAAGGGGAAGCGTTGTGGACGATGCTGTTTGTTCCACCACTTCAAGGTTTGCCGAAACTTTGAGAAGGAGGAACGGGAACCAGGGAAGGGGGCTTAGGCTAAGAATATGCCTACAGTGGTCCACAGGGTCTCGCCCAACACAGACGGCTGTATTCTGTGCAACATCGTGTTGGATGGGGTGCCAATCCCGTTGATGGTGGACATGGGGTCGGTGACCTCCGTCTTGAATCTGGCAACGGTAAAGAAGTTCTTCCCCCATTACACCGTGAGTAAAACAGACATTGCCTGTTACGGGTATGGCAACAACCCCCTGGACATTGTGGGCTCGGTGTGGCTATCGGTGAGGTACAAGGCGGCTCTTATGTGTGCAGCCAAGTTCATGGTGGCCCATGAAGGTAACAACTTAATGGGCTGTGATTTGTTTTACGGGCTCGGGCTCTCCATCGCCTGCGGAGAAGTGGAGGAGTGGTCAGGTGGTGGACTGTAGGACCGGCCATTTTACGTGGAAAGTGGCGATGAAGCGTGGGACTTAGGCTGGCCCAGTCCAGGTAAAGAGGGCCGCCACCAGCACCAGAGTATGCCACCATAGTGGGCACTCCATGCCAGTGTTTGCGGTTCTTTGGACGAGGGACCCAAACGGCATGGATTAGCACCCGTGGGGGCGGATGGTTCCAGAGAGCAGGCGCAGCGAAGCTTTGGTGGCCGACCAAGTGCCACTGTTGAGCCAGGCGCCGTCAGTGCAGCTCCGATGCAAGAAATGAAAACAATCGGGGTGAGACCGGATGGCACAAACCCTAAATGTGCTCAGAATGAAAACAAGTGACAAGGCTCGAGTCTGATTGGTGGGATGCTGAAGAGCCATCTGGGTACTGGTTCACGATGCCATAGAAGAAGGAAGCCAGTGAGTACTCCCCTGGGTGTGGGTGATGACGTGCCCCCTAGGATTGAGTCTCAGCTAGGACAGGTTCACAGGTCGAGGGAGCAGCGAGATGGACAGGGTGGCCTGTGTGTGGTACGGACTAGCGACGACGGTTACCTCGAACTGACGTATGGGTCGAGATGGCACCCGAACGAGCTGCGGCGTTTGGAAGGGAAGAAGCACCAGTGCAGCCTGTCTCCAGTTAAGAAGAGGCGGAGACACTCAGGGAGCAGGCCGCGGGATGGATGCTCCAGAGGGGAGCCTACGGGAGACCCGGGTTAAGACCGGTTTTATTTGGGGGCTTACGGTGTGTCTAATTATAGTGTGTTTTGTTGTTTCATTGCTAAAGTTAACTGAAAAAAAAAAAAGAAGTGACCACTGTTGTATGTGTATTGAGTGCCATGTATGTGTGGAAGGTATTGAGTGTAATGTGTATGTGCGTAGTGAGGTGCAGTAGCACTGAAGTGTAAGGTAATGACTGCGAGTGAAATGTAAATGTGCCCCATGTTGTGTTGCTGAGTTTCCTCAAAATGTTGTGCCCATGTTGTGGGGTGGGAGTGCTAGTTTGGAGAGTCAGGTACCGCCAGTGTTTACAGTTGTATATAGTTTTACTGTCTAGGATGTACATATTTATTTCAGGACTAATTTATTTTGGTGTGTGGCCCTTTTATGTCCATTGACTGTCTATTTACATTGCGGAGTGACCTGCTGGGCCGGTGTGGTATGAATCGATAGGCCTGTATATTTCTGTGTTAGTGTGTGTTTCGGGTACATATTTAAAGTGTGTGGGGGGGCAATTGGTGTGCTTGTGATTTTTTAAGGGGGTGAGGGAGAATGTTAGATAATATATTGCGTATATTACTATTATTATTATGGCGGAGCCTTAGGGTAGAGAGGTGGTGACGCCCCGCCTCTGGGGGTGGCGTCACCTGTGGTATATAAGACTGCAGCGGGAGCCATCTTGTCTGAAAGCCAATAGAGTGATGATATAGAGTGAAGTGATGATATAAAGTACGAGGAGACGAAGAAGAGAGACGTCTGAAGTTGAGGTTCGATTGGACATAGCAATGATGATGAAGGACTACAGCTCCTGACCAGACAGAATGATGATATAGAATGAAGTACGTGGTGGTAATGCACCTGTAAGCTGGTTGCCAACCGCCAATCAAATCTAAAAGATGAAGAATCTTGTCTGAAAAAGAGCCACAGGACTTGGTGGCAGGACACGTCCAGTCCAAGGACGGATAATTTTTTTACACATAGGGAGTTGTTCAGAACTCCTGATACAAAGATATACAGTGATGACAGAGTGAAGTACCTGGTGGTAATGCACCTGTAAGCTGGTTGCCAACCGCCAATCAAATCTTAAAGAAGAAGAAAAGTGTGACGACAAAGTGTCGCCACTGTATGGTCTGGTAATTGAATATTATATGTGTAAAAGGATTTATATTTGCAAATGTTAACATGTATTGGATTGTAAAAATGCACATATAATTGTAGGATGTGTTTTGACTGAAGTGAATTCTTTTGTGAGATAATTGTTAATGTTAATTATGTCAATTGGGTGAGGCAACTTGAAACCACGTACCTTTGCCAGCATGCTTTCTGGTGGTATCCGGGCAAAAGACTCTTCAGGGGTTTGAGGGCCTTTAAAGGATACCAGCAGGAGGTAGTATAGGATGGTGGAGTAAAGGGGGTATTTAATATGTAAATAGGGGTTTAAATTATTTATTGTATTACTTAAGTTGTATTTATGGTGTTTATTTATTCTGTAAATATTGTGGGGAAATTATTTATGTATTTATGTCCTTTTTAGATATTATTGGATATATGTGGGAAGATGAAATGTTCATTGTCTTACCTGGGATTATGGTATGTGCCAGTTAGGTTGATTATCTCACTGAGTATATTGACAGGTGTTTTCACTTGGTTTGCGTGGGGTGGCGGATGTGTGTTGGGATTATTGCCTGTGAAGATTATTGGAATAAAGAAATTGGTGGTTGCAAACTTGGAAGCCTCCGCTTTTCCTCTGGTGCCTTGACCGCTCGGCCATCGTTCGTGACAAAAAGACGTCTTGTCTCTTCGCTGTGACTCCCAGGCTAGCGCAAGAGTCTCCTGTGTTCCTGGTATCGTGTTCTTAATAAAACTATAAAGGGTCACCTCGACACCTTATTAATTAGAGACAACACTATCATTAGGACTATTATTATGACGACATGCCTAAACACACATGTATGCATTAGTCACAGAGCTACTCGCCTTGGCTTAATTTTTCTGAATATCCAGCCTTCCCACGGCCGCTAAACATATCAGCTTGATTTCTATAGTTCACCGGTTGTCCAAGATTATAAGCTGTGTCTCCATACCAAGACGTTCAAAATCTGTTAATTTTTGGGGGGGAAGTTATTGAGGTAAAAGTGGCACAGTTTACTACTAAACCCATTCATTCTCCATTGACTCGATGATTGTTTTGGGTGTACTAAAATGGCGATCACAGAATTTCCGATGGCTTCACTTCTGTCGGCCAGTGCGCTGGCTATCCAGTTTTATATCCGGATCAGTGACTCTGACCCAGTATGTGGTTGGACAGATACACGTGTGTGTGTGTGTGTGATTATTTGAATGAATGACTGCATTACATTTCATCATTTTATTGCATGACTTATGCTTATTTCAGGTTGTAAAGTTGTTGTTTTTTTTGTATTCTTGGAAAGAAATTATGCAGCATTATTTCCATGATTACCTTTACTTTTGTTTGCATGTTAATGCCTGTGTTAATGTACGCTTGTCGTCAGAATATGTCATAGTTAAACTTCTTTTTTTAAAATTTATTAATACTGATGTGGACTGTGAGCGAACGCTTGCAGAGCGGAACGATAGGATGTTGGGTACTTGGCACCACACGGACTAAAAATCGAGTGGCACGCGAGGTGAGTTTTTGGCTTCGACGTGTTTTACAAAAAACTGACAAAAGCGAACATGAAGTATGGATTTAAAATAGCTAGTGTATTTTCTGCTGAACATCTTTGTTTAAGGGGTAATAACAAGTAGGACAAACCTGCGTCAGCTGGAGGGTCAGCATGAAAAAGCAAAGACTGTTTATCGGTATTTAAAATAAGTACTGCATTTAAATGCTGTGTTTTTGTGAGCTTTCAGACAAAATCACCCAGTTTAATGTAACTTAAATTTGATTACTGGTATATAAGATAACATTAAAGAAATTGTTCATTAAAAGAAGCTAAGTTCAGTATATTTTTCACTAAAAGAAAAACTGTTTGCATGTACTGTCTTTTTATTATTTCACCAGATAATGAAGCTAATGCAAACAGATCCACACCCGTTGAGACTCAGAAACCTCTCTGGACGCGCAGTGACAACAGCTTCAGATTTAACTTCTGTGCTGATGGGTCTTCAGCACCAGAGGATCAAAGTTCTTCATCAGACAGAACGGAGTCTACAGCAGTCAAGGTGACTTTCACAGAACAGGACTCTGCTTTTGCTTTCAACTTTAAAATCCCCCCAGAAATTCCTGCAGAGAACATGGAGACGTCAGAGCCTGCAGACGCTTCCTCTCTGGGTGAAAGCCATTGCACCGAAGAAGAGAATGCCTCTCTTTTAAAGGAAGCTAAGTCTTCACCTGGACAATCAGTGGAAACAAAAACAAAGAAGAAGAAAAAGAAATCGGAGAAGAAGAAACCCTCAGTCACGGAGGCACTGCAGACTCCAGCTGAGGGGAACGACGGTGGTGAAGAGAAGCTGGTCAGCATGTAATATTTTTGCTTTATTGACATGACGGCTGCTGGTGAGTTTGAGTTGATGTGATGTCTAATTGTGTTTGTAGAGTCCAGAAGAACAGCTGAATAGGGAACTCGATTGGTGCATTGAGCAGCTGGAACTGGGAATGAGGTCCCAGAGGGGCACCCCAAAACAGAGTTGGTGTGATGTAGCTGTTGAAACAGTTTGGTGTTACTAAATTGCTTGGAGAGTTGACCCCTCGTATGATTCTTCCTGCAGAGGAGGAGGCCTCTCGTGCCCTGAAGACTCTGCGTAGCTCTAAAGCTCCTCTGGCCAAAAAGAGGCAGGTGATGAGAGCAATGACTGGAGACTACCGGAAACAAATGAAAGAAGAGCGGGAGAAGCAGTTCAGACTCGTCCAGAGCGGTGAGTGTATCATAGCAGTGAAGCCATTTTAAATCGTTAAAGTTGCAGCTGATTGACAGCGGTCTCCACTCTGACAGAAACTTCATCAGCTCTGGTCAGAGTTGTCTCAGAGTCCCCAAAGAAGTCAGTTTTCTACCGGAGAGCAGAAGACAAAACCCAGATGATGGCCACAGAGACGAACCCACAGCAACCTGAAGCACAGGGGGGCGATAAGGAGGCTACATCAGCTTTTGTCTTTCTTCAGTCAAAGGAGGAATTTTGTTTCAATTTTTTTTGATAGTCTGTCCTCAAAATAGAATAGAATAGGCTTTACTGTCATTGTACAGTACAGCGAAATTGTGGGTGCTCTACTCGGCTACTGCACAATAAAGTAAGAGAAAAGAATTTGAATAAAACAGTTACAGATGTGCCTGAATTTTCTTTAGTTTTTTTTCTTTGTATTATACACATTTCAGAATAAAGCTTTTGGGTTTTTTGTTTGTAGTTGTTCTTAAACAGTTCCTATTATAAACATAAAGTGCATATGAAGAGAGAGGTGGGGGTGGAGGGGGTGCTTGACTTTAATAAATTCAAATTACTAATTTACCAGACAAAAAACCACTGCAAATTTAGGAGAAATTTCTTCAATTCACAAGAAAAAAGCAACATGATGTTAATGCCTCAAAATTTACCATAAATTTATTTATGGTATAGTAAATTTACCCAACTTTATTATGGGTGATTTCAGTCACTGCTCACTTGACAAATCCCTGAAAGGATTTGATCAGTATATTAAGTGTACGACATGATCTGGGAAGACACGGGACAAATGTTACGGCTCTATTCCAGGTGCATACAGAGCTGCTCCACTTCCTCCGTTTGGTTCTGCTGATCACCAGACCATTTTTCTTGCTCCTGCCTATTTACCTGTAGTTAAGACAACAGAAAAAATAATTAAAACATTAAACAATGGACTCTAGATAGCATTAACGAACTGCAGGAGTGTTTTGAAGCCACAGACTGGCACTGTCTACTGTCCTCCACTAACATCAATGAGCAAGTAGAGGCACATATATTTCCTTCTGTGTCGATAGCATAATTCCAACAAAAAGGTCACAATATTCCCAAACATTAAACCTTGGGTAACAAAAGAACTGAAACAAATTCTAAATAAAAAGGATTTTTTTTTTTCCCCACTGGCACGAAGGAAGAAAAAAAAAAGCGGTTAATCAAGAGGTCAAACATGCTATAAAGACTGCCAAGTTAAATTATAAATAAAGTGGAGCTCTCTTTTACCCAGGGGAACCTTCGCTCTGCTTGGCAGGGCCTCAAGACCATGGCAGCTGTGAACTCGGTTTCATCCAGTCGTAAACATCCAGGTTGATGCTGCAGTGCTACATCACTTCTCAATGATCTCAACTCTTTACGAGATTTGAGAAGGACAATAGCGCTAAGATGAAGACTGTTATTTCCTCACTTCATTCTGGTGAATCGACCCTCTTCAGCAGAGAGGAGGTGGTGAGTGCCCTTAAACGGACTAAACTCAACACTGCCTCAGGACCTGATAACATCTGTGGACAGATCCTGAGACACTGTGCTGAGCAGCTGGGGGAGTGGGTTCCACCGTTTGTGGAACCCACAATTATTCTATAGACTGCAGCGCAGTGTCCCAGAAGTGGAAACATTCAATCATCATCCCCATACCAAGGAAGGGCCCCACAAAGATTCTGAAAGATCCGAGGCCCGTAGCTCTCCCCTCACTGGTGATGAAGGCTTTGGTGAGGATTGTTAAAAGCCACATCACCAGGATTGTTGAGCCACTGATGGACCCACTACAGTTTGCATACAGGGCTGGCAGGGGAGTGGATGAAATATTTATTCTTAAAGACCTCAAGTCCCTAAATACCATCGCCAGGCTCCTGTTTGCAGACTTCTGCATTTAACGCCATGCAGCCGCACATCCTTGCTAAGAAATTAACAGCCACCTTCCACCTGGACCACCAGCTCATATTATGGATTACTGATTTTTTCACGGTCACAGAGGGTGCTTGTTAACAACTCTTACTCAGATGTCCTCCACACTTCCGCTGGCTCCCCACAAGGCTGTGTCTTATCACCCTTGCTTTACATCCTTTATACTGATGACTGTAGGTCCACCCAGCCTATATGGTGAAGTTTGCTGATGACACAGTCTTGCTCTCTCTGCTGTCTGCCCCTGCATTACATCACAGTTCTGCTTTGCAGAGTTTTATCTCCTGGTGTGAAAGTTCTTGTCTTGAGCTGAATGTAAACAAGACAAAAGAGCTTAATGTGACCTTTTCAAGTGGGCAGAGGCAGTTGGCAGAGGATGTTACCACCACCATCCAGGGAAAGCCGGTGGAGATGGTGGAAGAGTAGAAGTACCTGGCTTCCTGAGGTTTTCCTCTAATACTGAGGAGATCCCGAAGAAGTGTCACCAGCATTAGTATCTACTCAGAAAGCTGAGTTCATTTGGAGTTAGTGAAAACATTTTAACCATCTTTTATCACGCTTACCTTTTCATTCACCTGCTGGTTTAACTCTCATCAGCCTGCAGGATCGGACACACTTAAACACAATAAAGACCTGTTCTAAAATTACTGGACATCCTGTTAGAGCTCCGATTGCCCTTTGTGATCAACAGATACTTAATACTGCCTATAGGATCCTCCAAGACCCCTCACACATTTTACATCCTGTGTTTGAATGGCTTCCATCGGGAAGTAGACTGCGTTGTCCAGGATGTAGGACACGGAGGAGGAGAGCCACTTTTGTCCCTACAGCAGTCCGGCATTTGAACTCCAATCCCTCTCTGCTCCAGCATTGCAATCTCTTCCTGCCCCTTCCCCCACAGACAGTTTCTCTATGACTGAACTGCACATGGCACTTTATCTCACCCTAAGCATTTAGCTGTAATTGATGTCTGCAGACAGTATCTGTAGTGTTGTTTGTTCATGATGTTTTTATGTCTTGTTTATATTTGGTGCCCTCTGTGCCTTTTAATTGCCCCTCGGGGATGAATAGTGTTTTGAATGTAATTGAATAAAAGTTGGAAATTTAAATTAATTTTGCAAATATATAAGTAAAACTCAAACATGACAAAAAGGCAAACTTATGAGAAAAAAAATGCTAGATATATGGGAGAAACTACAAATTTAGGGAAAAATACAATTTTCAGGGAAAAATGTACCGTATATTTATAATAAAAAAATGGGTCCCAAATTTACAACAAAAGTTGCAGATGCATGATAAAGTTACATATTTATAGAAAGATTTTTAAAAACCGATGCTAATGCAGTTTTACAAGGTACAAAAAATAGCAAATTTACAAGAAAAATGCACATTTATCACAAAAAGTTAATAAAAAAAATCACAAATTTGTTTGAAAAAAAAAATCGCATATTTATGAGGAAAAAAAAAAAGCAAAATTGCTATGAAGAAAAAAAAAAAGAATGTCATAAATTTACAAGGTACAGAATACTAGGAGTCCCAAAACTGGTATTAAGGATAACTAATGATGAAGGTTTATGTTTTCAGTTGTGCTGTATTTGATCCCCCCCAGGCTGGGAACCACTGATCTACAGTCCCCCCCCCCCCCCCCCCCAATGCATTTCTTTTAAATACTAAGCGAAGTCTACTGAGATAGAACATCTAAAGGGGACGGCTGCTAAGGTGAAAGTACGAAACAACCTGCTCTGCAAGCTCACTGGTGCAAAATGGGGGGCGGCAGTCTCCACCCTGCGCACCTCAGCACTGGCCCTTTCATACTCTGTAGCAGAATATTGTGCCCCTGTCTGGTCCAGGTCATCTTACACACACCATGTAGACACCCAGCTCAACTCAACCATGAGAACTATAACTGGAACAATCCGCTCAACACCACTCCCCTGGCTCTCTGTACTGTCAAACATAGCCCCTCCACACATCCGGCGAGCAGCATTAACTCAAAGGATGCTCCAAAAAGTTAAAGATTTTCCTCACTTACCAATCCATGCAGATATCTACACCCCACCCACTGCCCGACTTTCATCCAGACGGCCGATTTGGAAAAACCCTCCCCCAGCTGACTTTACCATCCAGACAGCTTGGCAAGAGGAATGGGAAACCAAGGAGGTCCCAAACAAACAGCTGGTGATAAACCCCAACCAACAGGTCCCGGGCACCAACCTCCCAAGGAGACAGTGGTCTACACTCAATCGCTTCAGGACTGGACATGGCCCCTGCTTGGCCAGCCTTCACAGATGGGGCAGTAGCCCTAGCCCACTGTGCGCATGTGGAGAGGAGCAAACTATGGAACACATCATAGAGGCTTGCCCGCTCCAAAGACTGGAAGGAGGATTACACACCCTCCATACAGCAAACCAGGAGGCAACTGCTTGGCTTAAGGACTTTGCATTCGCTAAATAAATAAAAAACTGAGATAGAATTTTGTATGTCATGTTCTATAGTTGGAATAATAAAGTTTAACAGAGTCAAAGGGGGGAACAAAAACGTTCTCTCTTTAACCCTGAGATCTTCTCTGGAACTCTATAACAGGAAGGGGCGGGGCTCTGTTTAATACGAGCACAGATAAGTGTGACACACAAAACAAAAGTTTCGGCTGCTCAATGCTTGGAAATTAAAGCTGTTTGCTGCTGACTGTAAGTGTCCATCCCGTTATGTTTACATGTGTTGTGAAAGATTAATTTGTTCATATTGTTCTGATTATTCTGTGAGTTAATGTTGTTTGGTCATGTGGCTTAGTGATGGAGAAAAAGTTTTCCTGCTAAGCTAAACTAGCATAAACAGCAAAGTTTGTTAGCTGACAGACTTTATCAAATCAGTAGTTGCGTTGATATTGTTTTTTTTTTATAATTTATCGCGTTTCAAAAGTCCGTATTTATTTGCATCGATATCTTTATCTGTCACCTAAGAAACCTTTCAACATCCTGTGTGTCCTTCCTCCGTCAGCCTGTTCACACTTCAGGGTGAAGTCCTGGTTTTTGTAGTTTTTAGGATTTCATCTGTGACGCTGCCATAACCTTTTGTCTTCAGCGAA
The DNA here is from genome assembly GCA_020510985.1 of Pholidichthys leucotaenia. Classification (NCBI taxonomy): domain Eukaryota; kingdom Metazoa; phylum Chordata; class Actinopteri; order Cichliformes; family Pholidichthyidae; genus Pholidichthys; species Pholidichthys leucotaenia. The sequence goes on along the minus strand of CM035836.1, from coordinate 427,988,268 downwards.
GATGTCGGAGTTAAGTGATGAGGCCAGCGAATCAGAGCAGCTGGGTGCCAGCCTTTCCCTGTGGCTGGGTGACTCCCTGCTGCGTCCCGAGGAGCTTTTCGTCCCTCTGGACCTCCACACCGCCTGCTCCATCGGCCAGTACGACGTAGTGGCCGAGTGCATCAAAAAGTGAGTCCCCCACTCTAAATTTGCATCAATAATGATTCCCCCCTCCTGTTTTCACATGTGACCAGATGTGCACATATTCCTTACTCAAGCAAAAGTACAGATGCTCGTAGCAAAGCTCTGCTCTGGTAAAAGAAGTAATTATTCTATTATTCTGTTCCATATTGCTGTGAGTATGGGTTCAGACACACGAGGACAACTGCATTTGCTCTAAAGGAATTTATAGAAAAAATATCAACTGCCGTTGAAAATAAAGAGTATTCAGTTGGGGTATTCCTGGATCTTAAAAAAAGCATTTGATACAGTGGATCATAATTTATTATTAAAGAAACTACAAAATTGTGGTATGGGGGGGGGGTAGCACTGTCCTGGTTATGTAGTTACTTAAAGAATAGATATCAGTATGTATGTGTTAGTAACAAAAACTCAGTTACTGAAGGTTACTTGTGGAGTCCCACAGGGTTCAGTTTTGGGGCCATTGTTACTCAATATGTATATAAATGATATATGTAAAGTTTCGGAAAAAATGGATTTATATATTGTTTGCCGATGACACTAATTTATTATGCAGTGGAAGCAATCTGGAACAACTTTTGGATACACTTGGAAAGGAATTAGGAAAGCTTAAACTGTGGTTTGATTCAAACAAATTAACGCTCAATTTAAGTAAGACAAAATTTATAGTTTTTAACAACCATCACAACAACTTAGTATCTAAACTCAGTGTAAATGGTGTAGAGATTGAAAGGGTATCCGAAACTAAATTTCTTGGAGTAATAATTGATAATAAACTGTGTTGGAAGTCACATATTAATTATATTAAAGGTAAAATATCCAAATCAATTGCAATACTACACAGAGTGAAATATTTGCTCAATCAACCCACACTATATACCTTGTATCATTCATTAATACTCCCATACATGACATATTGTACTGAAGCATGGGGAAATGCATATAAAACAAACATATATCTAGTCTTTATTCTTCAGAAGAGAGCTATTAGAATAATAAACAAAGCTGCTTACAGGGAACCAACAAACCCACTTTTTCTTAAATTAAAAGCTCGCAAGTTGAAAGATCTGGTTGACTTTAAAACTGTAGTAATAATGTTTAAAGTGAAGAATCTATCACTGCCCGCAAATATCCAAAAGTTGTTCCAAATAAGGGAGAAACAATATCATTTCAGAGGAACATGTATATTTCAAAAACCTTCAGTGAGAACTACCACCAAGCAACACTGTGTTTCAGTGCAAGGAGTCAGATTATGGAACGATTTTGGACCTGAATTAAAATCATGTACAACGCTTGGACAATTTAAACAAAAACTAAAGGAAGAAATACTCCAAACATATACAAGATGACATGTAAACTCACATAAGGATTGTCATATCCAGTCTGCGTTGTGTTGTTGCTTAGTTTTTTTTGTCACATTTTGTCTTAGCTTTGTTCTGAATTGTAATCGCTCTTGTTTTGTTTTTCTTTTGAATTCTTGGATGGAATATGGATGGGCAATATAAGCTGCGGCTTCAGCCATCACCCATTTCGGAAAATTTATGTTGAACTGTATAATCAGAGGAGTCATTGTCTAATTTGACCTTGTTGGATTTTCTTTCCCCCTTTGTTATATTATTCTGTTTCTTTTTTAATCTCTACTTTTAATCTATCCGAAATAAAGATTCATTCATTCATTCATTCATTCAGTGGTCAATGAAGCTATTACAGTACAGACTCAAAAAATATATTGAAGAAAAAAAAAGTATCTCTTTAAAAAGAAATTTCTTTTGACTGTCTCACGAGTCTCATGTCAGTAATGTGTAGACTTTTAAACCTTGCAAATTAATTTTCAGTGTCTGCATAATATCATTGATTATGATCAAAACATGAATGCACGTCATGTCTTATTAAGCTATAAATTTTATCTAATTTCTAAAGCAGGATATTGCAAACATTTTGGGGCCAGTGACCCACTCATAACACCACTCAACTCACTGAAAAGAGCCATCATTCACTTGTTCTCCCACTCACAGGTGGTGTCTTTTTCTGTTTTGGTTCATGTTTTACGTTGTTACTTTTCCTGTGTGTGATATACACTGACTTGTACACCAAGGGGCTGCTCTATTGCCCCATCATTTAGGTTAAAATGTCTCATTAAAAAAACAACTTTCTTTAAATGCATTAAAATAAAATAATGAAGCTGTTTGTAGAAAGTACAGATATGTTAACATATTTAGTGAGTAAAAGCATAAAATCATTAGGAAAAATAAATGCACATAAAGTACAGATTCCTGAAAATTCTACTCAATTAATGAAGTAACTTCACACTGTGATCCTGTTTTCTTTCAGTCGTGAAGTGGACCTGGATCATAAGAACGTGGGAGGATGGACCCCGCTCATGTATGCTTCCTACATTGGCCATGATAACATTGCAAATCTGCTGCTGGAAGCTGGTGTGAATGTAAACGCAACCACAGCCAAAGGGCTCACTCCACTGATGCTGGCAGCAAGCTGTGGGAACGAAAGCATTGCATACTTTCTGCTGCAGGTACAAAACTACCCTGTAACGCTTCAAAGCAGGAGCAGGTGTTTCTAAACAGACAGTACACCAATCAGACTACATGAACATCTTTATTGTTCTGAGACTTGAGAGGAAGTCCCTCTTTTCTATTATTTATTTATACCACAGAAAGAAGAAATCTGCTTCAAAAAAACAAAACTTTTACCCTCCAATACAGTGTGAACTTATGTGTGATTTGTCTGGAAGGGACTTGTGCATTAGTGTCAGGGAGAAATAAATCATAAGTTTATAATTAAAAATCTGCATAAAATCAACTGCTTCAGCAAAAATTAGCTTGAAAAGTAAACAAAAGACAAATGGACCCACAGTCAGGTTAAGAATTTATTAAGTTAATCTAATTAATAAAATATATTTGAGTTTCACTTACCCGGTGTGATTACTCCTGCTAATTGCATTAACCCATATATTGAAAATCTTAAAAACATCAATGGTTTTCAGTCAGATTTTTTCTTAATATGCTGAAAGCAAGGGGCTAATTTAGAGCTGAAGGACCATCGAGGCTGGACAGCTCTGTTTCACTGTACGAGCACTGGCCACCAACAGATGATGAAGTTCCTGCTGGACAACAATGCTGATACCAATGTCAAGTAAGTGATTCTTTCATGTTAAAGAAACTAAAGTTATCATATTTTTATTTTTTTTTAAAGTAAGATCTTTCTTCATTCTCAGGGAGCCCGGGTCTGGTTTCACTCCCCTCATGGAGGCTGCTGCTTCTGGACATGAAATAATTGTTCAGTATTTGCTTGATCATGTGAGTAGGAGTCCATCTACAAACTTGGTATTTTTCTTTTTTTTTTTTTTTTAAATTCAAGGATAGAGGGTGTCCTGATGGCTTATGGCATGTGCTGCCAATGTGCACCTCTCCTCCTCTAGAGAGGTGCACATCAGACGACGCGGGGGGATATTGCATCGATGCGGGTGCATATATCCACCTTAAGTTGTTCAAACGTACGGTGCAGAAAGGCCCATTTACACCTGGCATTAAAAAGCTTTTTTTTTTTTTTTAATTCCCTGAAGGTCGATGGCCAAAGGGGAATAATGTTATGGCGATGCTCGTCTGTCTCACCTGTCTTATGAAAACAATTCCTCCTACAGTTTTGTTCCAAATGTTCTGAAACTTGGTATCAGGGTTTGATGTACAGTGATGATGGGCATATTGCAGTTTGGCTCCAATCAGATGATTTTTAAAGGAGTTATAGCCCCTGACTTCTGATGTCCCATTTTACCTCAGTTAATCAAGTTACTGTCTTGTGAAATCAACTCCTCCTACAGCTTGTTCCAAACTTGGTAACAGGGATTGATATATACTGGTGATGTGCATATTGCAGGTGGGTCTGCATCCAGTTTGTGGTTAAGGTCAAAGGTCAGGAGATCTCGGAGATCTGTGCACTTTATGATTATCACTATTCCTCCTAGGCAATTACCTCAATTCTCACCAAGCTCACAATGATCTTCAGATAGGCCTGCATCCAGGTTGAGGTCAAGGCCATTGTCAAAGGTCAGAAGACCTGGGCATTTATGATTTTACATAAAAAGTTACTCCTCATAGGCCATTGACCTTGACCTTAAGCACATCCTAGATGAGTCTGTATCTAGGGTGTGCTTAAGGTCACGGTTCAGGAGATCTGAGCACTCTTGGGGTGATTTCGTTAGGCTGGAACAAGCTACTTGTCATTGACGGTCTGGTTTCAAATGTTTTGAAACTTGGTACCAGGATTTGATATACACTTATGTGCATAGAAAAGTTGAAAACTGCTGTCCTTCAGGAAGATAGTGGGATCTTGAAAATGTTTAATGGCGTTCACTTAATGTAGCGCTTTTTCTCATCTCAGGATGATCAAAGCGCTTTACAGATCCTGCTATCCACCCAGTCACACACATTCACACACTGATGGCAGCGGAGCTGCCATGCACAGGCGCTGGCCTGAACCACCAGGAGAAACTGGGGGTTCATTGTCTTGCTCAAGGACACTTTGACATGCAGACTGCAGACAGAGCAGGAATCGAACCACTGATTCTCTAATCAGTAGTCGGCTACACCACACCTGCGCCACAGCCACCCCCTGAAAGAAAACACAGGCTGGGGATACTGCACCCGCCTCAGAGTGCGCTTGTTTTGTGGTTGCATAGGTATTGTATATAGCAAAGTACAGGTATAAATACAGTCAAAAAACACAGTTTAGTTGAATTTATATCCGATCTTCCAAACCACTTGTGAAGGAGGTGAGGAATGCATGTGGACCATATTTAACAGAACTGCAAATGGACTTTTGTCTGCTAGCAGCATACCACAACTTAAACTCAAAGATCCTCGCTGTGTTCAGAATGTCCACTCACTCCCTCCCTACTCGCTATATAGTGAATTCAAATAGTAAACACAATATAACAATAAAATTATTAGCTTTCGGACCCTACTTTGCTTGTTTTTGCGGTGTGGTTAATGATGTCATCATGGTGAGACGGTAAAACGTAACAGATTAATGGTGGTTTAAAAAAAAAATGAATACCTGCATATATTTTTTAGTAAATGTGTATGAAATCAAATCATTTTTGCTGAATTAATAAAGATAAATACTTTAAGGTAGTTTATGTTGTGATGTGAAGTTATCTTCTCACTGCTCTGTTGGCTGAACATTGCATTATGATGCATTGGCTAATGTAGTGACCAGCCATTGTACACTGTTTTCAAAATGCATCATGGGATATATTGAGTTTACTAAACAATGAATGAAATTTTCAGTTAAGATTTTGAACAGCACTACAAAATGACTGATTGACTATATAGTACACTACAGACGTGGACAAAATTGTTGGTACCCCTCTGTTAATGAAAGAAAAACCCACAATGGTCCCAGAAATAACTTGAATCTGACAAAAGTGGTAATAAATAAAAAGTCTGAAAATTAACCAGTGAAAATCAGACACTGCTTTTGAATTGTGGTTCAACAGAATTATTTTAAAAAACAAACTCATGAATCAGGCCTGGACAAAAATGATGGTACCTGTCACAACCTGAACGCTATCTTTCTCTGCGTTCAGGTTGTCCAGTGTCGCTCCTGCTCCGGGGTAGTCCGTGCCGGGTCTTCCATGGCCCGCTCTTTGACAGCGCCCAGCTGATTGCCAGCTGTCTAGTTCAGCTGCGCTGGGACAGCTGTCTCCTATCCCCAATCTCCTCCTCCATTTAAGCGAGCAGCCGAGAGTCACTCGTTGCTGCGACCTCGCTATGGAAAGACTTCCCTTGTGTTTCCACAACTGTTAGCTCTCACGTCTAGCTACAGTTCGCCGTAACCTCGGCGCTCCACCCAGTATAAGTGTTGCGACTCGGCGTGTGTTTTTCCCCTCGCCGCCTCTCTAGCCTTTCTCCCTGGGTGGTATGTATCCTTAGTTCTGTGTGTGTTTTAGCCCCACGTGGCTCTTTATTTTGCTGTTTGTCATTTAGTGTAGTGTGAGTGTTTGTTTCAATAAATTACGCCAACTCACTGGTCGCCCTCGAATCTCTTTCCTGGCTCGTGAGAGCCAGAGTTATGACAGTAGGTCGCAGCCATACTGAGACGGCCGCGACCGTGAGTTGGCTGTAAGGACTCGACGCCTTTTTTTCCCTTCCTCTGGGTGCGGGCGAGCCAGTATCATGTCTCCCTCCAAGAGACGCATGCGGCACCCAGGCCACGATCTCTCGGAGGCTCTGGACCTTGTGGACGGAACGTTGTTCACCACGGACCTCTACGATGCCCCCAGCGAGATAAGCTGGCGCCTGGAGCTTGCCGAGGGTATTCTTAACAGCTTTTCTTGCTACTTCCTTCTCCCCGAGGTTAAGGCGAGGAGGGCAGACATCTCTGTGGCCTGGGAGAGACTCCGTAGGCTGGAGGAGAACTCCGGCAGGAGACCGAGGACAGGACGCCATCGCTCCTCGCTTCGGAATCCCGCTCCTGCCGCCGATCCAGTCCAGGAGTTCGCCTCACCCAGGGGTGATCCCCAGGATAGAGTAACGTCAACCGGGTTTCCCCCGGAGAAGATGAGAGTGACAGCGATGCGCATTGCGGATTGAGTGGCAGCCGCTTCTTCCGCCGCCGTTCCCCCCGTAGCCATGAAGAACGTGATTGCGGCGGTCAGGCTGGTCGAGAAGAACCCGGAGCTGAACGATTATCCGGAATACGCTGACCTGTTGGCTTCGCTCATCGCACAGGAGCGGCGTTTTCCCGACCTCACGTTCAGAAGACGTCGCTCCCAAATTCCCCACTCATCTCAGCGAGAGTCCCGTCCGGATCCCGCTCCAGGAAACCACACAAATTCCGCCTCCCAGCCTGCTGTAGCTCCCGTGTCTCGCCGAAGAAGTGAATCAGCTGCTCCCGCTCCTGGGCCCGCTCTCCCCGCTGTCCCGTCAGCTTTGGGCCCCCAGCTCTCCTCAGCTGTTTCACCCCCCTCTTCGTCATTCACTCCGGCTGCTGGGAGAAGCGCAAATTCATCTCCAGGTGTTCCAGGTCCCGATCCGGTGCGGGTAGCACCACCTCATCTGTCCGGGGGGTCCCCCACTTCTATCCGGTTGGGAAAAGAGAGACTAAAGTCCCTTGTAGCGGGTTCCACCGGCCCTCCGGGAATCAGGCAAGTGTCCATTCTTTCTCCTCCCATTATGAGTGAATTGCCTTGTTTGATTCCTGGGGGAGGAGTTCAGGGTTCACAGTCCCCTGAGCTCTCTCCTCCCGCTGCAAAAACTGAATATGAACCTGCGTCCTCTGTGTCTCTTCCCCTTGAGTGTGCCCCGGTGCCAGGTGTACACCGCTGCGCGAGGAGGAGGCAGCCTGCGGCCCTGGAGGGTTTTGCCCCAGCCCCGCAGCCACGTTATGGGCAGAGGAGAAGGTCGAACTGCCTGTTGGAGCCAGCGCCGACGGTTAAGCGTCCCCGGGTCTCCACGGAGGAATGGTTCGGCCCAGCAGAGTCCAGATCCCCTGCCTCCACGCCAGGCGGGCTGTCGACGCGGTCTTCGGCGTTTGGAGGTCGTTTGACTGTGAAGGACATCATGCCGGCTGCGGAGCCATTCGCGGTCCAGCTGGAGTCCACCGGGAGTGTTTCGCCGGTCCAGTTGGGGTCCACCGGGGGTGCTGCGCCGGCCCGATCGGGGTCCACCGGGGGTGCTGCGCCGGCCCAGGTAACAGTTAGCGTGGGAGCTGGAGGATTGTGTTCGCCTGACATCAGGCTGACTTCGTCCCTTGCCTCCATCATTTCTCCTCCTGCCGCTGTTGGGGTTCCTCTCACCCGGGCCAGTTTCCCCCTACCCTTGTTGCCATTAGATGGCAGGCTAACTTTGCCCCTGGCCTCCATCTCTTCTCCCCCTACTACTGTGGGGGTTTTTCTCACCTGGGTCAGTTTCCTCCTGCCTTTTCCCTCAGGGAGGAAGCTGCACCAAGACTTCTCCCTCAGCTCTCCGTGGTCTGAGGTCACGGGACGACCGCCTGGGGAGCCATCTGGCTGGTTCGGTGGTCTGGGTCGGCCTCCGGAGAAACTGTGTCTCCTAGCCTGGGACTCGGGTAGGCCACCCGAACTGGTGTTGTGGTTCCTGGCCTGGTGGAGTTCGGGCCGCCCACCGGACAAGCTGTCATCGCCTGCCCCGCTCCACCTGCTGACGTCCTGGAAGAATTGACTGACTGTTTGTTGCCTTGCGTTTGATTGTCCTCCCTAATTTAATACTTTTCAGGACTTCAAAGAACTCTCTGCCCTAGAGTCCTTATTGTGGGGTTATCCCAGTTAAAATTTCCTTAGACTATTTTCTTTGTTTTATAATCCCAGTATGATCCTATTCTAATTTCTCCCTTAAGTAGCATTTGCTTCACATTGCCTGGCCTCATTCCGAGTAGTCTTGTTTTTCTGTATTTATATCCTCCTCCAGACTGTTTAGTGACACTTTTTGTGCTAATACGTGTTTGAGGAGTTGTTCCTTTTGTATTTTTATCTTCATGCCAATTTGCAGTTCCAGGCTCTATTTTTGGATCTTATGCCCGGTTTGCGTCCTTTGTATATTCTGTTTTGGCCGGGGTTATGTGTGTAAGAGCCTACTTCAACCATATGTTCAGAATTTTGTCCTCCTCCTGACTGTTTGTGACTTCCGTTGTGTTAATACGTGATTGAGGAGTTGATTTTTCGTATCTTTATGCCAGTTTGCGGCCTCAGGCTCTATTTTTAGGTCTTATGCCCGAATTACTTCCTTTGTATTTTCTGTTTTGGTCGGGGTTTACTTGTGTAAGAGTCTACTTCAACCAGATGTTCATCAGAGTTTTATAGTTTTCTGTCCTTCGGGACATGAGTTTTTGTCTTGTCCTCGCCCTAAGTTATTGTGAGCTTTTTTTTTCTTCCCATGACTGTGTCGCTGTGCCCTTGTATCTTGTTCTTGTCGTTTCTCCCCACCTCCTGTGGTCACCTGCACAGACCGTCTGGCCTCTGCAGAGGAGGGGGTGATGGTTTTTTCTTGGGGTTGATTATTATGGTATCTGTCCCTATACTGTCCCTAGGGTGTTTTTTTTTTTTTTTCCTTCCCTGCCTCCTTTTTTCTGGTCCCTCCCTTCTCCCAGATCTGGCCCCCACCGCTCTCCCTGGTCTTCCCTCGGGGGGGGGGTTAGCCCGCTCCAGGAGGCGCGGCTCGGGGGAGGAGTACTGTCACGACCTGAACGCTATCTTTCTCTGCGTTCAGGTTGTCCAGTGTCGCTCCTGCTCTGGGGTAGTCCGTGCTGGGTCTTCCATGGCCCGCTCTTTGACAGCGCCCAGCTGATTGCCAGCTGTCTAGTTCAGCTGCGCTGGGACAGCTGTCTCCTATCCCCAATCTCCTCCTCCATTTAAGCGAGCAGCCGAGAGTCACTCGTTGCTGCGACCTCGCTATGGAAAGACTTCCCTTGTGTTTCCACAACTGTTAGCTCTCACGTCTAGCTACAGTTCGCCGTAACCTCGGCGCTCCACCCAGTAGAAGTGTTGCGACTCGGCGTGTGTTTTTCCCTTGCCGCCTCTCTAGCCTTTCTCCCTGGGTGGTATGTATCCTTAGTTCTGTGTGTGTTTTAGCCCCATGTGGCTCTTTATTTTGCTGTTTGTCATTTAGTGTAGTGTGAGTGTTTGTTTCAATAAATTACGCCAACTCACTGGTCGCCCTCGAATCTCTTTCCTGGCTCGTGAGAGCCAGAGTTATGACAGTACCCTTAACTTAATATTTTGTTGCACAACCTTTTGAGGCAATCACTGCAATCAAACGATTTCTGTAACTGTCAATGAGACTTCTGCACCTCTCAGCAGGTATTTTGGCCCACTCCTCATGAGCAAATTGCTCCAGTTGTCTCAGGTTTGAAGGGTGCCTTCTCCAGACAGCATGTTTCAGCTCCTTCCACAGATGTTCAATAGGATTTAGATCAGGGCTCATAGAAGGCCACTTTAGAATAGTCCAATGTTTCGCTCTTAGCCATTCTTGGGTGTTTTTAGCTGTGTGTTTTGGGTCATTATCCTGTTGCAAGACCCATGACCTGTGACTGAGACCAAGCTGTCTGACACTGGGCAGCACATTTCTCTCTAGAATACCTTGATAGTCTTGAGATTTCATTGTACCCTGCACAGATTCAAGACACCCTGTGCCAGATGCAGCAAAGCAGCCCCAGAACATAACAGAACCTCCTCCATGTTTCACAGTAGGGACAGTGTTCTTTTCTTGGTATGCTTCATTTTTGTGTCTGTGAACATAGAGCTGATGTGCCTTGCCAAAAAGTTCCAGTTTTGTCTTGTCTGGCCATAGGACATTCTCCCAGAAGCTTTGTGGCTTGTCAACTTGCAGTTTGGCAAATTCCAGTCTGGTTTTTTTATGATTTGTTTTCAACAGTGGTGTCCTCCTTGGTCGTCTCCCATGAAGTCCATTTTGGCTCAAACAATGGTGCGATCTGACACTGATGTACCTTGACCTTGGAGTTCACCATGAATGTGTTTAGAAGTTGTTCTGGGCTCTTTTGTTGCCATTTGTATTATCCGTCTCCTCCTGCGGCCACGTCCAGGGAGGTTAGCTACAGTACCATGGATCTTAAATTTCTGAATAATATGTGCAACTGTAGTCACAGGAACATCAAGCTGCTTGGAGATGGTCTTATAGTCTTTACCTTTAACATGCTTGTCTATAATTTTCTTTCTAATCTCCTGAGACAACTCTCTCCTTTGCTTCCTCTGGTCCATGTTTAGTGTGGTACACACCATGTCACCAAACAGCACAGTGACTACTTGTCACCCTTTAAAATAGGCTGACTGACTGATTACAAGTTTGTAGACACCTGTGATGTTAATTAGAGGACACATCTTGGTTGAACATGTCCCTATGGTCACATTATTTTCAATCTTTTCTAGGGGTACCATCATTTTTGTCCAGGCCTGTTTCATGAGTTTTTTTTTTAAATAATTTTGTTGAACCATAATTCAAAAGCATTGTCTGATTTTCATTGGTTAATTTTCATAGAATTTTTATTTATTACCACTTTTGTCAGATTCAAGTTATTTCTGTGAGCATTGTGGGTTTTTCTTTCATTAACAGAGGGGTACCAACAATTTTGTCCACGTCTGTATATGGGGAACGAGTGAACATTTCGAATACAGCACACGTCTTTTAAAGCTCTTATGTTAATGTGTTTATAGCTAAAACAAAATAATAAAAAAACCCAACAACATTATTTTGCACAGTTCAACCTCCCCCAGACCCATTCACTTTTTTTCCCCCCAGTAACTCATTTTTACATGTGGTCAGTCACTACTAAAACTGTAATCCAGTATTTTAATGTCAGGTGTAAAGGGGGCCAATACAACTGCAGATCTTATTTGTGCTGCTGTCTTTCACTATGTTGTCTCAGTTATGCTGTCTAGAGGTGAAATTTTCATTTTCATCAAAGACTGAGCCAAAGGCAGGTGTACCGAAAGTATTTTTTTTTTTTTTTTTAATCCACCGAGTATAGATGTAACAAACATGGTTCATTGCCCAATTTACAGAGAGGGTGGTCATTGCGGTAGTGATGTTTTCTTTTACTGATATACAGAAAGTTAAAGTAGATGAGCGCAACGCCAATGGAGAGAATGCCCGTACCCTGGCCATGATGTACGGATACACCAAGATTGTCAGCCTCATTGACTCCCGTACTCCAAGAATTAAACCAGGTAATGGTGAACACAGTTTAAACATAGTAGTAGGTTTTTATCTGCGTATTTATTTTCTGATTTACAGCATGTCTTTCATCTTGACAGGACATTATGAAGACCTTAGCTCCTCAGAAGATTCAGATGGCGCTCCTCCACGGTTATGGCCAAGCCGTAACAGATCTAAAGACATAAGCATCCATGATGGTCCTCAGGCCATCGCCAAGTTCCGAGTAGGAGGCACCAGCAAACTAAGTGGTAGTGTCAAAAAGTCTTTAGGAAATGCAGTCATTTTGATTCTGTATAAAGTAGGCTGAATGACCCATCTGTTTATACAAGATAGCCCCCCCTTTTTTAATGACTGCAGAAATACAGATGAGAACTCATGGCAGAAATTGTTTTTGGGCAGACAGCTTTAATCATTCTTTCCATATATTGCAAAAGCTGAAAGCGGAACAGAGGTTAAATGACACGTGTCTGCTTGCAGAGCCTCATACTGTTCTTCCGAGCTACGTGACGTCTCACAGCCTTGGTGAGCAGAGTGAGAGTATCCGTTACCGTGACATGACCTCGCCTATCAACGAGCTGGATGGCCAAAGCAACAGCAGCAAAGGTAAAAGCTGCTGCTCTATTATAAGAGTGAGTGCTAAAAAAACAAAAAAGTACTGTGTCTCCATCTTTGCCAGGAGTTCATGTGATAACACTAACACTGATTGATTAAATAATTTTTGGTGTTGCTGTAGATGACATTCCCTTCTTTGACAATGACATGCCCACTATGAGGAGCAGCAGCAGCAGCAGTGAAGGGCTGCCTCATGCGATCGGCCTCAACTGGGAAGGCTCTGTGGAGAGTAACGAGGTGAGCAATGAATAACAAGTACCTGCGGTTTGAGACGAGCACCGGATTTTTTGTTTTTACATGCCATGACTGACAAATGTTTTCTCCACCAGGACTCTGACCAATACAAAAAGAGCAGTTCTCGCAGGGTGAATAAAGTTCATCACTCAAAAAGCAAGACTCGCCATGGAAACAATGCTGCTCACTCCAGTGGGATGGGAAACTGTGGTGCACCCACACATGGTGGTCCCCCACCTTCCTACACTGGTCCAAAGGCACATTTTTTTTTTTCTTTTTAATCTGTTGATGTACTAGAAAAATCTCATTTGTAGTTTGAGCCAGTTTATCTAGACTGAATGGAATTAATCTATTCTTCTGTTTAGGATTTGACTGAGTTTTTAGAGCAAATCGGCTTCTCCAAATATCTTCCATTACTTGAAGAGCAGGACATTGATCTGCGGATATTTCTCACCCTGACGGAGAATGATCTCAAAGAAATAGGAATTACGTATGAGACTTTAAAGTGCTCTTTCATTTTTATTTTAAATTGGCTGATAATTTATTTTTCTTCATTATTAAAATGCTTAAAGTGCGCTTTGCTCTCTAGGTTGTTTGGACCCAAGCGTAAAATGACTTCAGCCATCGCGAGGTGGCACAGCAGTGCTCGACCACCCAGCGACGCTCTGGAACAGGCTTATGCTGACCAGCTTGAGGCTGAGATGCAAGAGATGGCCATTCAGCTACACAAGGTAAATGTATAAGGAGTACAAATGCTACACTGTGTGACTGATTTTGAAAAAAGTTACGGCCATGGTTATTCAACTGCCTCTGTGTAGCGCTGTGACGAAGTAGAGAACCTGCAGAGCCAAGTTTCCCAGGAGAAGGAGCTGCGCACAGTAATGGAGGGCTGTTTGATGGAGGACAAAATGGCATGGAAGAGGGTCCATGCAGAGCTGGTGGAGGACCACCGGCTGGCTCAGGAGATGAGCAGCACCCTGGCAAAGGCAAGGGCGTGCCGCGTTGAGCTGCTCTCCTGTCTCACTACAGACAGGAGCAGCAGCTCTTCTGCCGCTGCTGAAGATGAGCTAAAAAGTGACACAAGTGTTAAAGGTGAGATGGGATGGACTTGTTGCATTCACATAGAATTTTTATGTTTAGTATAAATTACTTGACATTTTCTTGCAGCATGTCAGGGTGTCACAGAGCTGATGAAGACACTGGATTCATATGAGGAAGAACTGGGTGAGAGAGCACATTATTAAGTGACTGAATAGCTTAAGTGTGTAAATGTGCTGACGTTGGGGTGTTTCATCATTGCAGCTGGGGCTCTACAAACCTTACTCCAGAGCCTGAGGCGGCTTAGTGCCCCTGAAAAAGTCTCAGATAGCTGGGAACGGCCTTGAGCCTTTTAAGGTGACTATAAACTGACCTATCCAAAAGGTATCGCAGAACCTCCTCAGCTTTTAAAGTGGCAACTTTCTTTTAATTTTAAAGGGTTTTTTTGCCGGTATTTGACGGAGGGTGATCTTGCCACCCTGAACAATCTCAGTGAAATGGGAGAAGACCAAAGACAAGGCCAGCCTTGCAGGACCCGATCAGCTCAGGAGTCTGAAGCACAACTGTGATTGTCTGATGGACCAGAGCTGGCCGAACGTGGACAAGGCCGAGGGCAACCAGCTACTGCTGGGAAAATGACAAGCAGGCAAAAAGGGAACCTGAACCTCATTATGCTTGTGCTGGTATATGCTGGACTGCTGTAGATGGTTGTGACAGTGCAGCGTGATGAGGAGGACTAATTATATATCAGGTGGTTAAACTGATCTGTTGGGTTTTTTTTAATATCTGCTTTACTCTGTTCCATTTTAAAGTTGAGTTTGTACCCCTGCCAGACCAAAAGATGAATTTTTAAATTAAAGCTCTGCAGTTAATGTCTTTGAATGAAATGTACTTATTTGTAGGCTGTTACTTGTTTTAAGTGTCCTGCTGAATAAAGAGCCCATATTATTCATTATTTGCCAAATATTGCAACTTCATACTGCAAAGAAGTTTTTAAGGTTGTAATAACACAGACGTATCAACTGGGTCACTAGACCAGTATTCAAACCTGCTCCAGGGATGTTTTTCTTTGTCACGGAGTGTTACCTCCAAAACTCATCCAGTCTTAAAAATACAATTTCTGTGCTATTCAAATATAAAATAAAATCTGTCTGAAAGTCGATATTTTATTTCAATTTGCCACATGTTCAACACAGTCTTCAAGAGTGAGAGGATGCCCAAGGAGTGGAGAAGTGTAGTGGTAGCAACCTTCAAGAACAAGGGTGATGCTCAGAGCTGTAACTACAGAGGCATAAATTTGATCAGCCACGCCATGAAAATACGGGAAAGAGTTGTTAAAGAGAGGTGTAACGGTGAAGGTAGAAGAGTTTAAATACCTGGGGTCAATGGAAAATGCACAGCAGAGGTGAAGAGAGTGCAGGCAGAAGATGAGTCAGCTGTTTTGTGACAAGATAGCAGCAAGAGTCAAAGGAAAGATTTACAAGACCGTAGAGAGACCTGCTATCATGTATGGTTTGGAGACGGTGGCACTGACAAAAAGGAGCTGGAGGTGGCAGAGTTTAAGATGCTAAGATTCTCAATGGGCGTGACTAGGAGGGACAGGATTAGAAATGAGCATATCAGAGGGACAGCTCACAGGACCAGATTTCTGGCATGTGCCCTTTTTTTTTTTTTGGCTGCAGGGAAATATACTTCCTATTTCTATATGCAGAAACACTTTTTGTCCAAGCGGAGTTGCCATATCTAGCGATCCAAGATGGTGGAATGTATTGAACTTGTGCACTCCACCGATCTCTATAGAAAACCTGGTTAGCTCACGTCCCATTAGTGAGTACAGAGCCCAGTGAAGCCACCTGGCTGCCATATTGATACACCCAGAACACTCAGTACTAAGATGGCGGCCAATGATCCATCCAGTTTTTCTACAGAGATCAGTGGCACGCTCCTACTCTGATAGTGACAGCAAGAGTCAACATACACAAAACCTTTCATACATTTTGTAGGATAGAGAGTAAGATTTTGAAGCCTGGGGAAGTTGTCCTAATTGACAAAGGACTTAAAAACAAATGGCACTGGGTGTGGATTGAAGAAATGGGGAGAGATGGCAAGCCTTTTAGTAGCTGGTGTAAAAAAAATTAAACCAGGAACTTGTTTCTGCATGTTGTGCTCAAAAAAGCTCATGTATGCAACTAGCTGTAAAAAAAAGTTACTACGTCACAAACTAGATGCCAGCCACAGAGCAGCTGTCTGTTTTTAACTGAATTAAATTGTAGTTTTCTGTAGTAATCTGGCTTTGTGCATTTCCCTTTTTATGTTTTATAGTATTTATTATTTCTTTTGAACAAAACAATTATGGAAATAATGCAATTTAGAGTATTATATACAGTTCACTGTTGCTGTTTACAGTTTATTAAAAATACATGGTGCAAATGTTGCACATTCCATTAAAAAACAGTAAATCAATGGCCTTTTCCATATACCCTTTACTGAACGACTGCTAATCAAATCTTATTTCACCAGTGAATTAGTTCGCTTGACTGAGTTTCACATACCCTTATTCAGAAATTTCATGTTATAGATTGTAGATCATTCTGTACATAATGAATTTAACTTGACAGCAACAGCATCCTAAATGTTAGATGTTTGCACCATATGAGAGTAAGCTGGAGTACTATTGCCACCTCCTGACCTTCTTTGGTATTGCTGTTTCAAACAGTCCACCATAATCTAGTCTGAATTTATCAATGGGTATGGCAGATCATATGTTACTAGCTAGTTTCAAAGAAAATCATTATATTTATATGTGTGTGTTCACCCTTGTGATCCTGACCCCGGAAAAAAATTCAGGATCAGGATTGTTTTTGCTTTAACCCGAGCTCAGGTTTAGTGGTTTGGAAACAAAGTAAAGCCTGCTTCATGCTACACCTCTGCTGTCCGTGAACGCGCAACCGGAAACCTCGTGTGATGAAATTTACATCATCGTCCCCACTCCGCTAGTGTCCACAGTGCTCGACCATGGACAACGGCTTGCAGGCCAAATTTTGTGACTGCACTGCCTGCCCATGACCTGAACGCTAGTGATGTGCGGATCGATCCTGAAATATCGATACATCCGATACCTGATCTTTATGCTCTAAAATCGATACTCAAATCAAAAATATCGATACTTTTGATACTTAAGTCATTTGAGGTAAGGTATAAGATCAGATAAGATAAGATAAGCCTTTATTAGTCCCACAATGGGGAAATTCCAGGATTGCAACAGCACAGGGATAGCAACACTCAGAGCAACAATCAGAAGGCAAGAAAAAACAAGAGCAGCATATCCTTAACAGAAACACGGTGAACAGTAACTAAACTATTGAGATGATGTCGAAGTGACACGCGGTTGGTGGGACTACTTTTTCTTCTGCCTGGGTAAGTGCGTCATGCGTTTTTTTAGATTTAAAAGACATACGGTGGCGCAGTGGTTTAGCACTGTGGCAGCACAGTTTACCCTCGGCCAGGGGATCGCGGGGATCGTGAGATCGTGGGTTCGATCCCAGCCCCCGACCAACAGTGAGCTGTGTGGAGTTTGCATGTTCTCCCCGTGTTGCGTGGGTTTACTCCGGGATTTCTCCGGTTTCCTCCCGCATACCAAAACATGTAGGTTTAGGGCGCTCGCGCACGCAGCGACCGGCAGCCGGTGGCTTGTCACCAGACTGCAAACCAAATCTACCTACGGGTACAAATAAGTAACAAAAAAAAAAAAAAAAAAAAATATTAGGTGTAGTCGCAAAATATATCGGTATCGGTATCGCTGATACCAGCCTGCTCAGTATCGGATCGGAAAGGAAATCAGTGGTATCGAACATCACTACTGAACGCGTTGAAAAGCGCATGCGCAAGACTGAACATCCCATTTACGAGGTGGCAATATTGACACAGCATACACAAGTAGACGAAGAAGACAATGAGGAGGTGGAAAACGAGAATAAAAACATACACGAATCATACATACATACTTTCTTTCACTGCGGCAGCAGCATCTTCATGGAAAAGGAGTGAAAACCAGTAAGTTAAACAGCAGAAATGGACTCTATATTTGAAGAGAAACTTTGTCAAGAAGTCCACCGTTTCTTTGTTGGTGAAAATCCTGGCGCGTCGGCGCCTTGGCGCTACCTATTGGGTGGGAGTGAAACTACAAATGATGGTTGTGCGCATGTGTCAACCACTTGGCCTGGTTAGATGAAAAAAGTGAGCATGAGCAGCGACACGTGTGCTGGGCTCGTCCAAACTGTACGCGGACCACAGCGGACTAGAGGGAAATGTAGCATGAAGCAGGCTTAAGAGAGGCAAGGCTGAGATGGTTTGGACATGGTGCAGAGAAGGGATAGTGGATATATCGGACAAAGGGTGTTGAAGATGAAGCCTGCAGGCAGGAGGAAAAGGGATGGATGGATGGACCGATTGACCCATAACATAATCCCCCTCGGGCTTCATCCGGCAGGGGATAAAAATCAAAACATTACTGGTAGTTAGTGTCACATAAAAGAGGCTCTAAAAAGTCACTCAAGTTCTTGTCTTTGACATTTAAGCAGCATTTCATGTTTATCCCCCACCGGAAGCCCAAAGGGGTCAAAGAGCCCTTTGGGCGAAGGTCGTAGAGGGATTATGGGTCAGTCCGTCCATCCATCGTTCCGTCCATCTGTCCCACTTTTGTGAAATCAACTCCTCCTACAGTTTAGTTCCAACTGTTTTGAAACTCGGTACCATGGTTTGACATGCACTGATGCGCATATTGGGCGGCGGAGTGGTTAGCACTGCGGCAGCATAGCAAATCACCCTTGGCCGGGGGATCCTGGGTTTGATCCCAGCCCCCGACCAACAGTGATCTGTGTGGAGTTTGCATGTTCTCTCCATGTCTGCGTGGGTTTACTCCGGGATTTCTCCAGTTTCCTCCCACATGCCAAAAACATGCAAGTTAGGTTAATTGGCATCAAACTGGGGATTCTAAATTGTCCTTAGGTATGACTGTGAGAGTGAATGGTTGTCTGTCTCTCTCTGTTGGCCCTGCGATGGACTGGCAATCTGTCCAGGGTGTACCCTGCCTCTCGCCCAAAGATGCTGGGATAGGCTCCAGCCCCCCCGCGACCCGAAAAGGATTAAGCGGAAGAAGATGAATGAATGAATGATGCGCATATTGCAATTTGGTTCTGATTGGATGATTTTTGCAGGAGTTGTAGCCCCTGACTTATGGCCTCCTGTTTCACCTCACTTCATAGACAGTAACTGTCTTGTGAAATCAACTTCTCCTAGTTTTGCTCCAGTTGTTTTGAAACTTGGTACCATGGTTTGATATACTCTGATGATGTGCATATTGCAATTTCACTCTCATTGGATGACACTGAGGTCAAAGGTAAGAGGCCAGATTTTCCCTAAATCTTCCAAACACAATAACTACTGAAAGAAATGATGTAGGCTTTTCAAATCCGTACAGTAGTTGTATCCAATATACATCTTGGATGATTTACACCCTCACCTAACTATGGATTTGAGGTCAAGGGGTCAAAGGTCAAAGTTAACATTGTAGTTGCACTATGGTAAATGCTACATTTACTATTATTATAAAATGAGTAAAGCTAGGGCCACCAAACTTGCTCCACAGGTTCACCTTGGGATCCTGACCTCTTGACTATGGGTTTAGGGTCAAAGGTCAAGATTAGCATTCCATCTGCACTATTACTATAAAATGAGTAAAGTTAGGGCCGCTAATCTTGGTACACTGGTTCACGGTGGCGCAGTGGTTAGCACTGCACCAGCACAGCACCAGCACAGCAACTCACCCTTGGCCATGGGATCCCTGGTTCGATCCCAGCCCCCGAACCAACAGTGATCTGTGTGGAGTTTGCATGTTCTCCCCGTATCTGCATGGGTTTACTCCGGGATTTCTCCGGTTTCCTCCCACAGGCCAAAAACATGCAGGTTAGGTTAATTGGGGACTCTAAAGTGGCCCTAGGTGTGAATGTGTGTGTGAATGGTTAAGGGATAGCGCCGTACCATGGCTGCTTCATCCATCCAGGTGGATGCCCTCAATTTCCCCTCTGGGGATCAATAAAGTATACAAAATCAAAAATAAAAAAAATCACCTTGTAATCCTGATCTTTGACTATGGGTTTGGAGTCAAAAGGTCAAAGGTTAAGGTTAACATTCCCCATGTCTTATTACTGTACAACGAGTAAAGTTAGGGTCACCAAACTTGGTACATAGGTTCACCCTGTGACCCAGAAGTGTGACTATGGTTTTGGGGTTGCAAGGTCAAAGGTCAACATCAAAATGGCTTATAAACTATATCTCAACAACAAAGAAAACTAAAACCAAACTTGCTACACGGGTTCACTCTAAGACCATGACCTCTGACTACAGGTTTGGGGTCAAAAGGTCAAAGTTGACACTCCTTATGCCTTCTTACTATAGAACATGTGGTAGTGGGTCAGGAGGTAGAGCGGGTCATCTGATAACCAGAGGGTTGGTGGTTCGAATCCCGCTCTCTTCCCAGCAATCCTACCGTTATGTCCCTGGGAAAGACACTTTATCCACCTTGCCTCCAGTGACCATGACACTAGGTATGAATGTGCATAAATGCTCGGTAGTGGTCAGAGAGGCCGTTGGCGTGGATTGGCAGCCACGTTTCCGTCAGTCTGCTCCAGGGCACCTGTGGCTACAGAAGTAGCTTACCACTATCAATGTCTGTCTGGAGTGAATGAATAATGGACTCACTATAAGCACTTTGAGATGTCACTTGACATATAAAGCGCCATATAAATCTAATCCATTATTATTATCATTATTATTATTATATAACGCTCTCTAGGGTCACCAAACTTGCTACACAGGTTCACCTCAGAATCCTGCCCTACAACTATGGGTTGTATATTTTGTTGTATATTCGTGGATGATGGGTTTATCATAATTTGGTTCTGCCACAGTAATTACAGTATCTCACAAAAGTGAGTACACCCCTCACATTTCTGTAAATATTTTATTATATCTTTTCATCGAGGCGAGGAAGGCGTCGGGACCGGACGGCATCAGCGCAAAGCTCCTCAAGTCCTGTGCAGACCAGCTGTGTGGGATTGTGACGTATATCTTCAACATGAGCCTGAAGCTGGGGAGGGTACCACAGCTGTGGAAAACATCTTGTGTGGTACCTGTACCAAAAACTTCCCACCCCAAAGACCTGAACAGCTACAGACCGGTGGCCTTGACGTCCCACTTGATGAAGACCCTGGAGAGACTGCTCCTTGCTCATCTCCGCCCCCTGGTGGAACCAGCGATGGATCCACTCCAGTTCGCCTACCAGCATGGCATTGGGGTGGAGGATGCGGTGATCTTCCTCCTTCACCGTTCTCTGTCCCACCTGGAGAAGCCCGGGAATATGGTGAGGATCATGTTCTTTGACTTCTCCAGTGCTTTCAACACCATCCAACCGATGATCCTGAAGGACAAGCTGCTGCGCGCAGGGGTGGACCAGCACCTGTCATCATGGATCCTGGACTACCTCACGAACCGGCCTCAGTTTGTGAGAACCCGGGACTGTGTTTCCGACACAATCATCAGTAGCACGGGGGCCCCCCAGGGAACGGTGCTGGCTCCCTTCCTGTTCACTCTTTATACTGCGGACTTCTCACACAACACAACACATTGCCATCTACAGAAGTTCTCTGATGACTCTGCGATCGTTGGTCTCATCTCCAACGGAGATGAAGCTGAGTACAGAGGGCTTATCCAGGACTTTGTGGACTGGTGCCATCGGAACTGCCTCCAGATCAACGCGAGGAAAACTAGGGAGCTGGTGGTGGACTGCCGCAGGCATGGGCAGCCCCTCACAGCACCAGTAAATATACAGGGAACAGACATCGAGATGGTGACATCCTATAAGTACCTGGGTATTCATCTGAACAATAAA
Organism: Pholidichthys leucotaenia; assembly: GCA_020510985.1. Lineage (NCBI taxonomy): Eukaryota > Metazoa > Chordata > Actinopteri > Cichliformes > Pholidichthyidae > Pholidichthys > Pholidichthys leucotaenia. The sequence goes on along the minus strand of CM035836.1, from coordinate 427,966,551 downwards.
CTAGACTGGTCACACAATACTGACGCACTCTACAAGAAGGGACAGCGCAGGCTGTTCCTGCTGAGGAGACTCAGGTCTTTTGGTGTACAAGGGGCGCTGCTGAAGTCATTCTATGACACGGTGGTGGCATCAGCCATCACTTTTGGAGTGGTCTGCTGGGGCAGTGGCATTACTGCAGCCGATAGGAAGAGACTGAACAAACTGATTAAGAAAGCTAGCTCTGTCCTGGGGCAGCGCCTTGATCCGATGGAGGAGATAGGAGAGAGAAGGACGGTGGCTAAACTGTCATCTCTGCTGGAGTCCGAGTTCCACCCTATGCAGGACATACTGGATGCACTGAGGAGCTCATTTAGCAGCAGACTACATCATCCCAGGTGCACAACCGAGAGGTTTCGTAGGTCCTTCCTACCAACGGCTGTCAGACTGTACAACCTAAGCAGGGCTGCTCGCAGAGATAGCAAAAAGACGTAACAAACTAATAGTTTTTTTGAATGCAAAAGATGCAATAGACTTACACAATGGTCCTCTCCGGCATACAACTAGGAACATACCGGTCGCTATGGAGGGTGAGAATATGTATGGGCACATAATCATACCATGTAGGATAACTAAGTAGACGGTTATGCTGTTTCATCCCACCTAGCAACAATGCTCTGCACTGTGTGTGTTTATATATTTACATATTTATTCCATCTAGCTACAATGCTCAGCACTGGGTGTGTTTATATTTATATATCTATATATTTAAGATAAGATAAGATAAGATAAGCCTTTATTAGTCCCACAACGGGGAAATTCCAGGATTGCAACAGCACAGGGATAGCAACACTCAGAGCAACAATCAGAAGGCAAGAAAAAAAACAAGCAAGCAAGAGCAGCTAATAAACATATGTACGTATTACTATAAAATATATATATATACACACACACACACACAGACACACAGTGCAGAGCATTGTAGCTGGATGGAATAAATATATGAATATATGAACACACAGTGCAGAGCATTGTAGCTAGATGGAATAAATATGTAAATATATAAACACCCACAGTACGGAGCATTGCAGCTAGGTGGAATAAATATGCAAGTATATAAACACACACAGTGCGGAGCAATGTAGCTAGATGGAATAATATGTAGATATATAAATATATAAACACACCCAGTGCTGAGCATTGTAGCTAGATGGAATAAATATGCAAATATATAAACACACACAGTGCAGAGCATTGTTGCTAGATGGAATGAAACAGCATAACCGTCTACTTAGTTATCCTACATGGTATGATTATGTGCCCATACATATTCTCACCCTCCATAGCGACCGGTATGTTCCTAGTTGTATGCCGGAGGGGACCATTGTGTAAGTCTATTGCATCTTTTGCATTCAAAAAACTATTAGTTTGTTACGTCTTTTTGCTATCTCTGCGAGCAGCCCTGCTTAGGTTGTACAGTCTGACAGCCGTTGGTAGGAAGGACCTACGAAACCTCTCGGTTGTGCACCTGGGATGATGTAGTCTGCTGCTAAATGAGCTCCTCAGTGCATTCAGTATGTCCTGCATAGGGTGGAACTCGGACTCCAGCAGAGATGACAGTTTAGCCACCGTCCTTCTCTCTCCTATCTCCTCCATCGGATCAAGGCGCTGCCCCAGGACAGAGCTAGCTTTCTTAATCAGTTTGTTCAGTCTCTTCCTATCGGCTGCAGTAATGCCACTGCCCCAGCAGACCACTCCAAAAGTGATGGCTGATGCCACCACCGTGTCATAGAATGACTTCAGCAGCGCCCCTTGTACACCAAAAGACCTGAGTCTCCTCAGCAGGAACAGCCTGCGCTGTCCCTTCTTGTAGAGTGCGTCAGTATTGTGTGATCAGTCTAGTTTATTGTTCAGATGAATACCCAGGTACTTATAGGATGTCACCATCTCGATGTCTGTTCCCTGTATATTTACTGGTATTGTGAGGGGCTGCCCATGCCTGCGGCAGTCCACCACCAGCTCCTTAGTTTTCCTCGCGTTGATCTGGAGGCAGTTCCGATGGCACCAGTCCACGAAGTCCTGGATAAGCCCTCTGTACTCAGCTTCATCTCCATTGGAGATGAGGCCAACGATCGCAGAGTCATCAGAGAACTTCTGTAGATGGCAATGTGTTGTGTTGTGTGAGAAGTCCGCAGTATAAAGAGTGAACAGGAAGGGAGCCAGCACCGTTCCCTGGGGGGCCCCCGTGCTACTGATGATCGTGTCGGATACACAGTCCCGGGTTCTCACAAACTGAGGCCGGTTCGTGAGGTAGTCCAGGATCCATGATGACAGGTGCTGGTCCACCCCTGCGCGCAGCAGCTTGTCCTTCAGGATCATCGGTTGGATGGTGTTGAAAGCACTGGAGAAGTCAAAGAACATGATCCTCACCATATTCCCGGGCTTCTCCAGGTGGGACAGAGAACGGTGAAGGAGGAAGATCACCGCATCCTCCACCCCAATGCCATGCTGGTAGGCGAACTGGAGTGGATCCATCGCTGGTTCCACCAGGGGGCGGAGGTGAGCAAGGAGCAGTCTCTCCAGGGTCTTCATCAAGTGGGACGTCAAGGCCACCGGTCTGTAGCTGTTCAGGTCTTTGGGGTGGGAAGTTTTTGGTACAGGTACCACACAAGATGTTTTCCACAGCTGTGGTACCCTCCCCAGTTTCAGGCTCATGTTGAAGATATACGTCACAATCCCACACAGCTGGTCTGCACAGGACTTGAGGAGCTTTGCGCTGATGCCGTCCGGTCCCGGCGCCTTCCTCGCCTTGATCTTCCTCAGCTCCGTCCTCACCTGGGTCCTGGTCAGGGTCAGGATGGGGGGCTGTGTGTTGGGAGTGGGGGGGTGTTGGTGGAGTGGGGAGTGGGCAGCAGGACTTGATTTCTTTAGAGGCAGCAGTGGTTGTTGTGCAGTCAGGGGGGAGGGCGGTTGGTCAAATCTATTGAAAAACAGATTCAGGTTGTTCGCCCACTCCCTGCCCCCTGTGGCCTGGGGGGAGGTATTCTGGAGCCCCGAGATGGTTTTGAGGTTTCTCCAGACCCCGCTGATGTCGCTCTGTTGCAGCTTGTCCTCCATCTTCTTCCTGAAGCTGTCCTTGCCTTCTCTGATCTTTCTCCTCAGCTCCCTCTGTACGGACTTCAGCATCTCCCTGTTCCCTGACCTGAAGATCCTCTTCTTCTCTCTCAGAAGTGTTTTTATCTCAGGGTTGATCCAGGGTTTGTTGTTTGAGTGACGCCGTATGGTCTTGGTGGGAACGGATTTGTCCACACAGAAGCTGAGGTAGCCCGTGAAGGTGTGAATGAGGCCATCGATGTCCTCACCATGTGGATCGCAGAGCTGCTTCCAGGCGGTGGCTTCAAAACAGCCCTTTAGGGTGTCCATTGTCTCCTCAGACCATAACTCCACAGTGTGCATGGCCGGAGGTTGTCTGTGTTCTAGGGGTTTGTACACCGGTCGGAGATGAACCAAGTTGTGATCCGATCTCCCGAGTGGGGGGAGTTGTGATGAGGTGTACGCCTCCTTAGTGTTTGCGTAGAAAACACTAAGGAGGCGTACAGAAAGTGTGTTTAGTGTGTTTAGTGTGTTTAGTGTTTCTTAGAAAACACTAAGAAACACTAAAATAGAAAAATTTATTCCATCTAGCTACAATGCTCCGCACTGTGTTTTTATATATCTACATATTATTCCATCTAGCTACATTGCTCCGCACTGTGTGTGTTTATATACTTGCATATTTATTCCACCTAGCTGCAATGCTCCGTACTGTGGGTGTTTATATATTTACATATTTATTCCATCCAGCTACAATGCTCTGCACTGTGTGTCTGTGTGTGTGTGTGTATATATATATTTTATAGTAATATGTACATATGTATATTAGCTGCTCTTGCTTGCTTGTTTTTTTCTTGCCTTCTGATTGTTGCTCTGAGTGTTGCTATCCCTGTGCTGTTGCAATCCTGGAATTTCCCCGTTGTGGGACTAATAAAGGCTTATCTTATCTTATCATCGGACAACACTGAAGATATGACACTTTGATACAATGTAAAGTAGTCAGTGTACAGGTTGTAAAACAGTGTAAATTTGCTGTCCCCTCAAAATAGCTCAACATACAGCCATTAATGTCTAAACTGCTGGCAACAAAAGTGAGTACACCCCTAAGTGAAAATGTACAAATTGTGCCCAATTAGCCATTTTCCCTCCCTGGTGTCATGTGACTCGTTAGTGTTACAAGGTCTCAGGTGTGAATGGGGAGCAGGTGTGTTAAATTTGGTGTTATCACTCTCACACCCTCTCATACTGGTCACTGGAAGTTCAGCATGGCACCTCATAGCAAAGAACTCTGAAGATTTGAAAAAAAGAATTGTTGCTCTACATAAAGATGGCCTAGGTTATAAGAAGATTGCCAACACCCTGAAACTGAGATGCAGCATGGTGGCCAAGACCATACAGTGGTTTAACAGGACAGGTTCCACTCAGAACAGGCCTCGCCATGGTTGACTAAAGAAGTTGAGTGCAGGTGCTAAGCGTCCTATCCAGAGGTTGTCTTTTGACAACAGACGTATGAGTGCTGCCAGCATTGCTGCAGAGGTTGAAGGGGTGGGGGTCAGCCTGTCAGTGCTCAGACCATACGCCGCACATGGCATCAAATTGGTCTGCATGGCTGCTGTCCCAGAAGGAAGCCCCTTTTAAAGATGATGCACAAGAAAGCCCACAAACAGTTTGCTGAAGACAAGCAGACTAAGGACATGGATTACTGGAACCATGTCCTGGGGTCTGATGAGACCAAGATAAACTTACAGTGGTGTGAAAAAGTGTTTGCCCCCTTCCTGATTTCTCTTTTTTTTTGCATGTTTGTCACACTTAAATGTTTCAGATCAAACAAATTTAAATATTAGACAAAGATAACACAAGTAAACACAAAATGCAATTTTTAATTGAAGGTGTTTATTATTAAGAGTAAAAAAAATCCAAACCTAGATGGCCCTGTGTGAAAAAGTGATTGTCCCCCTGTTAAAACATAAATTAACTGTGGTTTATCACATCTTTGGAAAGCTGAGTTCAATTTTCTAGCCATTTCTAAAGCTTTGGGACTCCAGCGAACCACAGTAAGAGCCATCCATCCATCCATCCATCCATCTTCTACCGCTTTTCCGGAGGTCCGGGTCACGGAGGCAGCAGTTCAAGCAGAGAAGCCCAGACTTCCCTCTCCCCAGCCACCTGCTCCAACTCTTCAGAGGGGATACCAAGGCGTTCCCAGACCAGCTGGGAGACACAGTCTCTCCACTGAGTCCTGGGTCTGCCCCGGGGTCTCCTCCCAGTGGGACGTGCCTGAAACACCTCAAGTGGGAGGCGTCCAGGAGGCATCCTAATCAGATGCCCATACCACCTCAACTGACTCCTTTCAATGTGGAGGAGCAGCGGTTCTACTCTGAGCCTCTCCCGGATGACTGAGCTCCTCACCCTATCTCTGAGGGTGAGTCCAGCAATCCTACGGAGAAAGCTCATTTCAGCCGCTTGTATCCGTGATCTCGTTCTTTCGGTCATTACCCAAAGCTCGTGACCATAGGTGAGAGTAGGAACGTAGATTGACTGGTAAATCGACAGCTTTGCCTTAGAACTAAGCTCCCTCTTCACCACAACAGACCGGTACAACGTCTGCATCACTGTAGATGCTGCTCCAATCCGTCTGTCGATCTCTCGCTCCATTTTCCCCTCACTCGTGAACAAGACCCCAAGATACTTAAACTCCTCCACTTGGGTGGAGGAGTTTAGTTTCACAGTAAGAGCCATTATCCACAAATGGTGAAAACGTGGAACAGTGGTGAACCTTTCCAGGAGTGGCCGACTGACCAAAATTACTCCAAGAGCACAGCGATGACTCATCCAAGAGGGCACAAAAGACCCCACAACAACATCCAAAGAACTGCAGGCCTCACTTGCCTCAGTTAAGGTCAGTGTTCATGACTCCACCATTAGAAAGAGACTGGGCAGAAATGGCCTGCATGGCAGAGTTCCAAGACGAAAACCACTACTGAGCAAAAAGAACATAAAGGCTCATCTTAGTTTTGCCAGAAAACTTCTTGATGACCCCCAAGACTTTTGGGAAAATACTCTGTGGACTGACGAGACAAAAGTTGAACTTTTTGTAAGGTGTGTGTCCTATTACATCCCGCGTAAAAGTTACACAGCATTTCAGAAAAGGAACATCATACCAGCAGTAAAATATGGTGGTGGTAGTGTGATGGTCTGGGGCTGTTTTGGTGCTTCAGGACCTGGAAGAGTTGCTGTGGTAAATGGAACCATGAATTCCGCTGTCTACCAAAAAATCCTGAAGGAGAATGTCCGGCCATCTGTTCGTGACCTCAAGCTGAAGAACACTTGCGTTCTGAAGCAGGAGAGTTATCCAAAACACACCAGCAAGTCCACCTCTGAATGGCTTAAGAAAAAATAAATGAAGACTTTGGAGTGGCCTAGTCAAAGTCCTGACCTGAATCCAATTGAAATGCTGTGGCATGACCTTAAAAAGGTGGTTCATGCTCGAAAACCCTTCAATGTGGCTGAATTACAACAATTCTGTAAAGATGAGTGGGCCAAAATTCCTCCACAGCATTGTAAAAGACTCATTGCCAGTTATCACAAATGCTTGATTGCAGTTGTTGCTGCTAAGGGTGGCCCAACCAGTTATTAGGTTTAGGGGGCAACCACTTTTTCCACACAGGGCCAGTAGGTTTGGATTTTTTTATCCTTAATAATAAACACCTTCATTTCAAAACTGCATTTTGTGTTTACTTGTGTTATCTTTGTCTAATATTTAAATTTGTTTGATCATCTGAAACATTTAAGTGTGACAAACATACAAAAAAATGAGAAATCAGGAAGGGGGCAAACACTTTTTCACACCACTGTATTTGGTTCAGATGGTGTCAAGCATGTGTGGCGGCAGCCAGGTGAGGAGTACAAAGACAAGTGTGTTTTGCCTACAGTCAAGCATTGTGGTGGGAGTGTCATGGTTTGGGGCTGCATGAGTGCTGTCGGCACTGCGGAGCTACAGTTCACTGAGGGAACCATGAATGCCAACATGTACTGTGACATACTGAAGCAGAGCATGATCCCCTCCCTTCGGAAACTGGGCCACAGGGCAGCATTCCAACATGATAATGACCCCAAACACACCTCCAAGACAACCACTGCCTTGCTAAAGAAACTGACGGTAAAGGTGATGGACTGGCCAAGCATGTCTCCAGACCTAAATCCTGCTGAGCATCTGTGGGGCGTCCTCAAATGGAAGGTGGAGGAGCGCAAGGTCTCTAACATCCACCAGCTCTGTAATGTCGTCATGGAGGAGTGGAAGAGGATTCCAGTGGCAACCTGTGAAACTCTAGTGAACTCCATGCCCAAGAGAGTTAAGGCAGTGCTGAAAAATAATGGTGGCCACACAAAATATTGACACCTGGGCACAATTTGGACATTTTCACTTAGGGGTGTACTGACTTTTGTTGCCAGTGGTTTAGACATTAATGGCTGTGTGTTGAGTTATTTTGAGGGGACAGGAAATTTACACTGTTATACAAACTGTACACTGACTACTTTACATTGTATCAAAGTGTCATATCGTCAGTGTTGTCCCATGAAAAGATATGATAAAATATTTATAAAAATGTGAGGGGTGTACTCACTTTTGTAAGATACTGTATATTGAAAAGTTGAAAACTGCTCTCCGTCAGTAAGTATTGGGATCTTAAAAGAAAATAGAGGCGGGGCATAATGCACTCGCCTCAGAGTGCTCTTGTTCATAAATTTAGACAAAGTTGCATTAAAGATTCCTTAAATCAGCACTTTAATTTTTAATAATATTCACCATAAGAAATTGAATAAACTTTGCAATTGTCAGGACACAGAAACACTGCATCTTAGTTGCAACCAAAATTATAAGGAAGGACGTCAAACATTTCATGGGCAATGTATGCAACAAACTGTATGTACCCTCATCTCCATATTTATTGCTTTAATGTACTGCAAAAATATGTACAAACATTAACGGTCCATGAAGACAAATAAACAGCTGCTCCTGTACAGCCTACCGGGGATTAAAAATGAGGTAAAATGCAGCATATGTGAATTCACACTTTGAAAATATATCAAAACTTCTCATGTTAAGAATTCTCCAATGGATCAAAACACAATTCAAAGACAAACATTAATCCATGCGACTGTCTGTTGAATGGCAACCCAGGAGACGACTCTTCCCTTTCACAACACTGGTCTAAGCTGACTTCAGAGCCTCCTTCTTTCCACTGGAAGGAAAAAAAAAAGCTCAGCGTCACCCAGAAAGGTAATCAAATCTCATTTGTGTGTGTGTGGACTGTTTTCCCACTCTCATGGAGGACCAGCTCAGGTATACTCGCACAAGTGTCCACACCCGGCAGGACAGTACATGCTGCTCCTTAGCCAGTTCATCATGTGCTCCAGATGTCCACCATGGCTGCAGCCCTGACACCACACGAACAGTCCCTTCACCACATGGTGACACACGGCACATATGCTGGCACACTGGTGGCACCTGAGAGAAAGATATGTGGAGCCAGTCAGAGCATGAAGTCATCAGGATTAATAATGCTGCACAGAGACGGGTTTTTACAACAATATAAGAAACATTGAATATAATCATAATTGTTTACACAGACAGCTTTAACTGGCGTCTAAATCAGGGTATCTGCAGGCATATGGAAGTAAATTTAAAGTTTGACTTTTTTAAGGCTATTTGAGAAAATTTAACACTTTACATTTGCAAACGAGGGCACCAAAAGAGGGCACACCTCCGTCAAGGTCAGTCAGTCTGTTTATTCATCACTCTCTCTGTGAGCACGATCATGGAAAAAATACAGGACAGATTTTGCTGAAGGACAGGGCCTGGGGGGAGGTACAGTGCATCCGGAAAGTATTCACAGCGCTTCACTTTTTCCACATTTTGTTACGTTACAGCCTTATTCCAAAAGGGATTAATTTTTTCCTCAAAATTCTACACACAATACCCCATTATGACAATGTGAAAAAAGTTTTCTTGAGATTTTTGCAAATTTATTAAAAACTAGAAAAGCACTCGGAGAGCGCAGACCTCCGCCAAGCACCACAGTTCCCCCCATACAGTGTTTAACATCATAAATATTAATCCTACATTTATTTTGTCTAACTTTATAGATTCCTTGACCATGAAAAAAATGCCATTCACAAGTGGCATATATTAGCTATACTGTGATGCTTGTTTTTTTTTTGTTTTTTTTTCCCAGACGGTGATCCGGATCACCACCAAAATCTAATCATCTGTAGGATACCCCATTTCTGACAATCTGTGAAAATTTCATGAAAATCCGTCCATAACTTTTTGAATTATCTTGCTAACAAACAAACAGACAGACAGACAGACAAACCAACGCTGATGAAAACATAACCTCCTTGGCGGAGGTAATAAAAAAACTAAGAAATCACATGTACATAAGTATTCACAGCCTTTGCCATGAAGCTCAAAATTGAGCTCAGGTGCATCCTTTTTCCACTGATCATCCTTGAGATGTTTCTACAGCTTAACTGGAGTCCACTTGTGGTAAATTCAGTTGATTGGACATGATTTGGAAAGGCACACACCTGTCTAGCATGAAGTCAAAGGAATTGTCTGTAAACCTCTGAGACAGGGTTGTCTCGAGGCACAAATCTGGGGAAGGGCACAGAAAAATTTCTGCTGCTTTGAAGGTCCCAATGAGCACAGTGGCCTCCATCATCTGTAAATGGAAGAAGTTCGGAACCACCAGGACTCTTCCTAGAGCTGGCCGGCCGTCTAAACTGAGCAACTGAGGGAGAAGGGCCTTAGTCAGGGAGGTGACCAAGAACCCGATGGTCACTGTCAGAGCTCCAGCATTCCTCTGTGAAGAGAGGAGAACCTTCCAGAAGGACAACCATCTCTGCAGCAATCCACCCATCAGGCCTGTATGGTAGAGTGGCCAGACGGAAGCCACTCCTTAGTAAAAGGCACATGGCAGCCCGCCTGGAGTTTGCCAAAAGGCACCTGAAGGACTCTCAGACCATGAGAAACAAAATTCTCTGGTCTGATGAGACAAAGACTGAACTTTTTGGTGTGAATGCCAGGCGTCATATTTGGAGGAAACCAGGCACCGCTCATCACCATGCCAATGGTGGTGGCAGCGTCATGCTGTGGGGATGTTTTTCAGCAGCAGGAACTGGGAGAATAGTCAGGATAGAGGAAACGATGAATGCAGCAATGTACAGAGACATCCTGGATGAAAACCTGCTCCACAGCGTTCTTGACCTCAAGACTGGGGCGACAGTTCATCTTTCAGCAGGACAACGACCCTAAGCACACAGCAAAGATATCAAAGGAGTGGCTTCAGGACGACTCTGTGAATGTCCCTGAGTGGCCCAGCCAGAGCCCAGACTTGAATCCAATTGAACATCTCTGGAGAGATCTGAAAATGGCTGTGCACCCACGCTTCCCATCCAACCTGATGGAGCTTGAGAGGTGCTGCAAAGAGGAATGGGCGAAATTGCCCAAGATAGGTGTGCCAAGCTTGTGGTATCATGCTCAAAAAGACTTGAGGCTGTAATTGCTGCCAAAGGTGCACCAACAAAGTAATGAGCAAAGGCTGTGAATACTTATGTACATGTGATTTCTTATTTTTTTTATTTTTAATAAATTTGCAAAAATTTCAAAAAAATTTTTTTCACATCGTCATTCTGGGGTATTGTGTGTAGAATTTTGAGGAAAAAAAAAGAATTTAATCCCTTTTGGAATAAGGCTGTAACATAACAAAATGTGGAAAAAGTGAAGCGTTGTGAATACTTTCCGGATGCACCGTATGTGCTCTCAGATCACCTCCAAAATCTAATGGATTCATCTGTAGCCCAAGGGCCACCTCTGGTGAAAATTTCATCAAAATCCGTCCAGTAGTTTTTGTGTAATTCTGATAACCATCAGCTAGACAGACAAACCGCCTTAATCACATTACCTCCTTGGTGGAGGTACAGTAAATAGTAAAAAGTACTGTAGGTGACCACATTATTAATAATTTTTACCCAACTACTTACTAGAACTGAAATTTCTGCAAATTTCACGTAGTCACATTAAATTTACACTTCAACAATCAATGACATCACTAGATCAGGGGTCTCCAACCTGGGGCACCTGGAACGTTCAGGTTTCTATGGGAAATTTTCTAATTTCACTTCTTCACTGGTCCAAAAATTGCAAAAAAAAAATTGCCGTTGTTGTGCATGGGTGCCTACAGAACAGACGCACAACAGCAGCAAACTATTTGAACCTTTTTGGACCAATTAAGAAGTGAAATTAGAAAATTTCCCACAGAAACCTGAATGTTCCTGGGGCCATGCAAGTGTAGAGGGGGGAGCTCCTGCCCATTTCACGTTAACGCCCAAAGTGCCCTTTTGACTGGCCATTTAAATTTTCAACATTCAGTATAATTAGATGTAGAGATCTAATTATACTGAATTTGGTACCCCCACCCCACCCCCACCTCCAAAAGCCTCAGACTAAGCCTTTGGCATAAAACTTTGTTTCATTACTTAAGAATATATATTTATGAATACTCAGATTTCCGAGTGTACCTGAAAGCAACACTAAAGCACAGGCAGTTGTTTACCTTTCCCCTTTGCCACAACAGGTGGAGTGGGGGCCAGTCGAGTTTGCCTGCAGCAGCTTCTCCAGGTAACCGATGTGAGGATTTAAGATGCCAGCCTCGGCTTTTGTGATTACTGTACAAAATGTTGAATATTTTGGGGTCTGTCAGAATTTATTTAAGAGAGAAGATGCATAACAACCAACATTTAGTAGGCTTCTTTTGTGGGTGGGTGTGTAATATTAAAACAAGTAACTGCATCTTTGGTCTTTCTATGGCTTTTGGTCATATCATTTAGCCATAATTCCTTTTTATTTCCTCAAAAACAGAGGCAAACTCATCATTTTGGTCAGGTTCTGCAAATTAATGCTCAGATGAAAAGTCACAATTTTACTACAAACTTTTAAAGTAAAAACATAATAAATTAATTATTATGAAATAAATATGAATTTAGGAGTTAAAAAACACAAATTAATGAGAAAACTAATAAATCTACAAGAAAAACGTCTTAAAGTTTTAAGAAAACCTCACATTGATGTATGTGGTTATTGTGTATATTTTTTATCTTGATTCTTTTTTCTAAAGCCCATCCAGGGACAAGAGTTGCAAATTAGCTAATAGCTATACACTCTATGTGCAACACATCAGATTGATTGTCTTTGATTAATTGTCTATGTTTATTGCACTGTCCCTGTCAAATAAACTAATCTACTACTACTACACAAATTTATGAGAATAAAGTCTCAAATGAACAATATTCCTAAACTTACAAGAGCAAAAACACAAATAATGGGAAAAAGTTGCCAAATTAAGTAAAAAAAATCCTTTCAAATTTACAAGAAAACAAAAAAAAAAATGTAGGAAAAAACTTTCAAACTGTTAAGTCTAAAATCACATCTCAAGTAACTTTTTAAGTAGACACCTTTTAACTCTTACTTAACTAATTATTCAGGTCACTATTCGTATACTTTAATAATATCATAAGGTAACACTGTGCTGTATGAATATCAGGTATTCTGGGAGTGGTGCGGCATCCTGTTGGATGATGTCACCATGTTTTATATATTGGGCGGCCCGCCATCTCATGAGGCAGTTGGAGTTAGACACTCAGTGATATGAGAAGTGGCAGGTAGCCGGCACCATTGTACACGTGCCTATATTCTTATAATACTGTAACTGTAATAAAGTTCACTAAACGGCAGCATCTTTGTCGGTCGTCATTGCCAGGTTTGTGGACATAACGTTTGGCGATGAGAGATTAAACCATGGAGGTGTGCTTATGACCGCTATGGCCCTTACTTGAGTGCCCGGGAGAACCAGCAGTCCCATGGCCACGTTGGCTGGACACGTTCGAGACCTACATCTCAGCGCTGGACCTTGGCAAACTTGACCAAGTAAGGAAAAGATCACTCCTTATCCATAACCTTGGCATAGAAGGCCAGCAAATTTTCCACATGCTAAGACCGACTGAGTCATATGTGGATGCCGTCGAGCTACTAGCTAGCTACTTTGCCACGCCGATGAGGTGAATGCACAATCAATTCGCTTTTGCCAGAGACGCCAAAGGGTCAGTGAGTCAGTACAACAGTTCGTTGCTGACGTAAGGCATTTAGCTAGTATGTGCTGTTTTGGACTGCTAGAAGATGAAATGGTGCGGGACCAGTTATCCAAACACATGTGCAATGCTAGGCTACGAGCTAAGGTGCTAACAGCACCAAATGATATGACGCTAGCTAGCACAACTGAGCTAGCATTCCAGCTAGAGGCAGCACAGAAGTTAACCTCGGAGCTAAATCGGCGCCAAGCACAGAAGCTACCTGGATAGTTGACGCTAACCAACACGGTGAGCCCGGAGGGCGAAGAGGACTCGGTGGAAGAATACGAGACGAATGCTGCTAGCCGAAGGTCCGCTCCGAGAGACCCCGTCTGTGGAAGCAGTGGGTCCTCGACGCACCAGAACAGAGCACATTTTTGCCCGGCTAAAGGACAACGATGTAACAAGTGTGGGCGCCTAAACCATTTCACCAGAGTGTGCTGGTCGCAGGCACTCTGGAACTCGCCAAGTAAGCCAGCCCGCCCGCCAACAATGACCATTCATGCGGTAAGCCCCAACATCAATGGTTATTCATACAGCATGGTTGAGCTAGACAGGGTAGCCATACCGCTCCTGCTCAACACGGGGGCGGTGCGGTCGATGTTAAACTGGGCCATGGTGAAGAAGTTTTTCCCCAACCACAAAATTCACAAGAACCCAACGCCGCTGTACGGATATGGGGGTCACAGATTGTGCAACGTTGGAATGGTGGAACTGACTGTTTATTACAAGTCTAAAATCGTGTAAGACTTCTTAGTTCCAAGTGGCAGGGCACGGTGACAACATCATGGGATGCGACCTCTTCTACAGATTTGACTTCACTAGATTGAGATTGAGATTCAACTTTATTGTCATTACACATGTATGAATACAAGGTAACGAAACGTGACTTGGCATTTGGGCACGCTCTGCAGAGCGCATCCAAGGCCGGGGCAGCCGCTAGGCGCCAGTCACGCCAGTCAGAGACAGCACAGGGTTTGAATGGTCTGGATGCAGCAGCTGGAGCACAGCAGATCTTGAGGGTGACAACGTGGTATAGGATGAGGTAATTACTAGGGACACCGACACCAAAGCGTCCACCACATGCTCTTACGAGGAGAGCTGCCCGGAGGGGGGTAGCCGGACTCCCCTAAGTCCCTTGCTCAGCCAGAACCAGAACTGGAGGGAAAGGAGCCCGAGCATGCAGAGAGCCCCAAAGCACAGCAACAGCAACTGGGCACGAACAACGCTCCCGACACAGCACGGCAGAGCTCTTCAGACGGAAGACAGGAACCGGACAACTTCTGTACCCTCGTTTGACAAGCTACAATGGTTACTAGGGTTGTAATGGTACGTTAAAATCACGGTTTGGTACGTACCTTGGTTTTAAGGTGACGGTTCGGTTCATTTTTGGTACAGTAAGGAAACAAAATGCAAAACATAAAACTGCTTATCTTTTGTATAAGCAGGAACAACTTTGATAAAAAAAAAAACAAAAAACAAAAACTGCCAGCAGTCAATTCTCCAATAAATAAAATGTATACAATAAAATAAATAAATTCTTTTTTTAACAAATGAACAATGTAGACAAGTGCAACAATAGAAATTTTAATTATTCTTTTATTCCTTACTGCCTGAAGCAGTGATTTTAACCAGGGTGCTCTGGTATGTTCAGGTTTCTATGAGAAATTAATTACGGTACCTAATTTCCCTTGTTAATTGGTTAAAAAAATTGCAAATTTGCCATTGTTGTGTATAGGTTCTGAAGGCACCCATGCACAATAACAGCAAATTATATGCAATTTTTTGGACAATTAAAAAGGCACTTACCTGGGCACCCTTGAAAAACACTGGCCTAAAGTGCAGCATTAACAGATTTAGCTTGTTTTTAAAAGGATGATATTATTTTCTGGCTGAAGAGGGCACAACAAGAAACTTCATACTGGGGCTCAGTTAGCTTCAACATGTGTTTAAATCCGATGTTCTCAGCAACTGATTATGGCCTTAGATCCACTACTATAAAAACACCAAAGGCATTTGTTATTACTTTGGCTCAATCTGAAAAGCCCTGAGAGGCCGTCTAAATGCTGCTGGAAACTGTGCTTGTACCATGGTAGGTTTTTTTCTTTTTTTCATGCTGCAGTGAATATTCACGTTCACGTAGTGCTGTTTCAAACGAGTTAACAAGTTCAACATACTGCCAAAAGCATGTCCGATGCCGTTTTCATTTTATTCACTTACCTTTGTCAGTTCGCGTATTTCTGTCTTCTCCGTACAGCCAGCCACAACATTCACTAGCAGGGCAGCCACAAGATGCACTGTTTACATGTATGGCGCGAGGCAGTTACATGTCATGCCCATCACTCAACATAGTCCGTGTGGAACCTCGGTACGCCTCTGCACCGAACCGAAGGTTCCGTACTGAAAAATTCAAATACAAATATATGTACCGTTACACCTCTAATGGTTATGACCGAGCTGATGGGTGAAGAGTCTGCCTCAACAAGCGACACCGGAGAAGCTCTGGACACCTTCTGCACCCACGATGAGCCTCAACTAACGATGGAGACAACGGGTGAAGGGTCCACAATGAACAGGGTGACTACCGAACTGCCACAGCACAACGGAGGTCCCAAACCGAACCAGCACGCAGAGCCACTGGGAGCTCAACAATGCATTAAACGAAGTAAGGCGCCGCTCCAGATCAGGGACTGGGTCCGGGTTCGCGCTGGTAAGAGACCAGGACGACGACTGACTAGGCCACAATCAACAAAACACCGGGTGCCGCTGAAGATCGTAGCGAAGCTGGGAACAGTGTGCTTTCGGCTGACAGACGGTTTGGTTCAACATGCAAACCAAGTACGACGTGTCCAGGTGGCTGCTCCAGATGGCGAGGCTTCGCAGGAGTCAGCTACCGCAGTGTGGGATCCGAGGCCCAGCATCATGAAGATTGGCCCTGGCCCTGGGGGTCCGACAGCTCCAGGGATGAGGCCGACACGGGCCCGCCACAAAGTCCCTCAGGCAGAACTGTTCTCCTTGTGGAAAACTGTCCGCAAAAAGACTGTTCAGGTAGGAGCGTAGTTGACACGGTGGCAGAATACCCCACCCAGCCGCATTGGGTACCGCGGTGGTCTACCCGCGGACTCTAGTTGTTAGGTTTTGGTATGTTCTAAAAAAAAAAAAAAAAGAAAAAGAAAAAAAAAAGACCAAACCAATGAGTGTTCCTTAATAAAAACAAACAGCATGTGTGTTCTATAAAAATATTCTTTGAATAATAATAACCTAAAGTGTTCTTTACAGTTGATATGCATGAGTAATAACCAAAGTGTTGCTTATAATTAATACACAGAAATAAGTCCTTTGAATCATTTAATACCTGAACAGCTAAACCTAATTTTTTGAATTATTAATAATGCCTGAATAGAAATGTTTAATGTGTTTAATAGCCAATGCCCAAGAAATGTGTGTTTGAATAATGCAGTTTATAAGTATTTGCATGGTGGGATTTGATTACTAAATTGGGGGGGACATCTGCTAAAGGTAATCCTAATTTTTTTTTTCAATTTTTGCAAGGGGGAGGAAAATGTGGTGTCTGAATATCAGGTATTCTGGGAGTGGTGCGGCATCTTGTGGATGACGTCACCACGTCTTATATATTGGGCGGCCCGCCATCTCATGAGGCAGTTGGAGTTAGACACTCAGTGATATACACTCACCGGCCACTTTATTAGGTACACCATGCTAGTAACGGGTTGGACCCCCTTTTGCCTTCAGAACTGCCTCAATTCTTCGGGGCATAGATTCAACAAGGTGCTGGAAGCATTCCTCAGAGAGTTTGGTCCATATTGACATGATGGCATCACACAGTTGGCGCAGATTTGTCGGCTGCACATCCATGATGCGAATCTCCCGTTCCACCACATCCCAAAGATGCTCTATTGGATTGAGATCTGGTGACTGTGGAGGCCATTTGAGTACAGTGAACTCATTGTCATGTTCAAGAAACCAGTCTGAGATGATTCCAGCTTTATGACATGGCGCATTATCCTGCTGAAAGTAGCCATCAGAAGTTGGGTACATTGTGGTCATAAAGGGATGGACATGGTCAGCAACAATACTCAGGTAGGCTGTAGCGTTGCAACGATGCTCAATTGGTACCAAGGGGCCCAAAGAGTGCCAAGAAAATATTCCCCACACCATTACACCACCACCACCAGCCTGAACCATTGATACAAGGCAGGATGGATCCATGCTTTCATGTTGTTGACGCCAAATTCTGACCCTACCATCCGAATGTCGCAGCAGAAATCGAGACTCATCAGACCAGGCAACGTTTTTCCAATCTTCTATTGTCCAATTTCGATGAGCTTGTGCAAATTGTAGCCTCAGTTTCCTGTTCTTAGCTGAAAGGAGTGGCACCCGGCGTGGTCTTCTGCTGCTGTAGCCCATCTGCCTCAAAGTTCGACGTACTGTGCCTTCAGAGATGCTCTTCTGCCTACCTTGGTTGTAACGGGTGGTTATTTGAGTCACTGTTGCCTTTCTATCAGCTCGAACCAGTCTGGCCATTCTCCTCTGACCTCTGGCATCAACAAGGCATTTCCGCCCACAGAACTGCCGCTCACTGGATATTTTTTCTTTTTCGGACCATTCTCTGTAAACCCTAGAGATGGTTGTGCGTGAAAATCCCAGTAGATCAGCAGTTTCTGAAATACTCAGACCAGCCCTTCTGGCACCAACAACCATGCCACGTTCAAAGTCACTCAAATCACCTTTCTTCCCCATACTGATGCTCGGTTTGAACTGCAGGAGATTGTCTTGACCATGTCTACATGCCTAAATGCACTGAGTTGCCGCCATGTGATTGGCTGATTAGAAATTAAGTGTTAACGAGCAGTTGGACAGATGTACCTAATAAAGTGGCCGGTGAGTGTAAGTGGCAGATAGCTGGCCCCATTGTACACGTGCCTGTATTCTTATACTGTAACTGTAATAAAGTTCACTAAACGGCAGCATCCTTGTTGGTCGTCATTTCCAGGTTTGTGGACATAGCAAAGACTACTTTTACTTGGCTACAAATTCTGACTATTCTGCCCAAGTCTGTATAATAGAGCGCCTAAGTCGCACCCCCTCTACTTCCACATATGGGGCCTTAAATTGGAAAAAAATCTCTGTTGAAGTGAATGGCAAGAGAGAAATTATCTTTTGATCCTGATCAAATTTTACCACGTTACACATATGATATTTGTCAATTTGAAAGATAATTTTCCACATAATTCAAGTTGTCCTTTGTTGTATAATAAAAGAGTAATATTTAGTTTTTGTGAAACCGCTTAGTGGACTACATTTACTTGTCTTGGACTATACACATCACCAAACACGATCATGTTTCCTTCTGAAAGCTCACCTCCTGTTTTCTGACCAATGAAAGAAGCATCCAAAGAGGAGAAAAACAACACAAATGTTTTGTATTTTGACAGCTGCAGCTGATCCAGAGGACTGTTATTAGTTACTTCCCCCTGGGTGCTCTTTGAAAACAGTTATGTAAATTACGTGAGTCTGTGTTTGTAGTCTTTCAATTTACATATTTTCACAACCTTATATTATACCTTAACAGTTAGACAACAACCTACACTGTTATTTACATGAAAACTTATCTTTTAAATTGACAAACATCATATGTGCAACTTGTGGCAAAATTCTATCGGGATCAAAAGATATTTTCTCTCTTGACATTCACTTCAATGGAGATTTTTTCCGATTTAAGGTCCCATATGTGGAAGTATAGAAGGTGTGACTTAGGTCCTCTATTTAAGTGTGTGTGTGTGTGTGTGTGTGTGTGTGTGTGTGTGTGTGTGTGTGTGTGTGTAAATGAGTATGACTAAGGAGGTTGTAATTGGTCTATCTATTCATGTGTGCTTTTCTCAGCTGAGCACCATTCAGTCATGACATTTTCATAACAGCTAACTGGCCTCCACATACAGCAGTTGAGCTCCTCAGTTTGTGGGTTGCCAGGTCAGATGGGTACTTGTGTGTGGTCTGTTGGTGGTGTGTGTAGGTTGCATTTAATAAGCAATCTGACAACTTTGAATTATGGGAGTTTTCTGGAGAAACATAATGTTGGCATGTATGACAGGATACTTTCTGTTTATAATCATGTTCTAATGAAGCATGTTTTCAAACTGGAACTGAATTGTCTGTTTTGATGGTAGACACATTTTCAAGTTTTTAAGTATTAAGTTCCAAATGGTAGTTTGTATATTATTTTTTGCAAATCCATTTCTGAAAGCAATACATAGCCCACAGTTACCGAAATTGGATTAAAAGACAGCCGACTGAAAAGTATGTCCACGTACACACTCAATACCTGGTCAGAGCCCCTTTTGCATGAATTACTGCATCAATGCAGTGTGGCATGGAGGTGATCAGCCTGTGTGCTGAGGTGTTATGGAAGCCCAGGTTGCTTTGATAGCACCCTTCCGCTCATCTCCATTGTTGGGCCTGGTGTCTCTCATGTTCCTCTTGACAATACTCCATAGATTCTCTATGGGGTTTAGGTCAGGAGAGTTTTCTGACCCATAAAGCACAGTAATACCATGACCATTATACCAGGTTTTGGTACTTTGACAGTGTAGGCAGGTGCTAAATCCTGCTGGAAAATGAAATCAGCATCTCCATAAAGCTTGTCAGCAGAGGGAAGCATGAAGTGTTCTACAATTTCCTGGCAGATGGCTGTGCTGACTTTGGATTTGATAAAACACGGTGGACCAACACCAGCAGATAACATGGCTCCCCAAATAATCACTGACTGTGGAAGCCTCACACTGGACCTCAAGCAACTTGGATTCTGTGCCTCTTCACTCTTCCTCCAGACTCTGGAACCTTGATTTCCAAATGACAGGACTTGGAACCTGATTTGGGGAGCAATCTGTGCTTCCATAACACCTCAGCAGTATCAAAGGCTGATCTCCTCTACGTCCACACCACATTGATGCACTAATTCCTCTATGTCATGTGTCAACACAACGGAAATAAGCTATAGACAGCTTGCTCCTTCTGTAATTGATAGCATGGTAGATAGTGTTACGGCTTCTCTGCATCAGACTCTAGACATGATGGCCCCTTTAAAAAAGAAAAAGTCTAATCAGAGATTTCTAACTCCTTGGTTCAACACAGAAACTCGTAGCTTAAAACCGAAGACTTGTCAATTAGAAAGAAAATGGTGCTCCACTAATTTAGATGAAATCTATTTAGCTTGGAGAAATCCTCTTTTAATTTATAAAAAAATCTCTTAGAAAATCTAGAATGAGTTATTATTCTGCATTAATAGAAGAGAACAAGAATAATCCCAGGTTTCTTTTCAGCACTGTAGCCAGGCTGACAAAGAGTCAGGACTCTGTCAATGCTAGCATTCCCTTAGAGCTTATTAGTCAGGACTTTATGAACTTTTTCAATAATAAAATTTCATCTATCAGAGATAAAATCAGTCAGATTCTTCCCACCGTTAACTTAAATACAGTAACTACTACAACTCCTTCAACTGATATCTGTTTGGATGAGTTTACTCCAACTGACCTTTTAGAGTTAGATAAAATAATTTCCTCATCCAAGCCTTCAACTTGTTTTTTAGACCCTATTCCTACCAGGTTATTTAAAGAAGCCTTCCCATTTACTGGTAGCTTTATTCTTCAAATAATCAATTCTTCATTAACTTTAGGCCATGTACCACAGGCTTTTAAAACTGCAGTAATTAAACCCTTACTCAAAAAGCCAACGCTGGATCCAGGAGTTTTAGCTAACTATAGACCAATCTCTAATCTCCCTTTCATTTCAAAAATCTTAGAAGAAGTTGTTGCTACGCAATTATTTGACCACTTGCAGGGAAATGGTTTGTTTGAAGAGTTTCAATCTGGGTTTAGAATCCATCATAGTACTGAAACAGCCTTAGTGAAGGTCACTAATGACCTCCTTATCGCATCTGATAATGGACTTGTTTCTGTACTTGGTTACTATCGATCATAATATTCTACTGGATAGATTAGAACACTATGTTGGACTTAATGGAACTTCGTTGCAGTGGTTTAGATCTTATTTATCTGATAGGTTCCAGTTTGTTCATGTCAATAATGAGTTTTATTCTAACTCAAAACCAGGGATGGCAACAGGAAATTCTGATTTCAGCTGAAATCTAATTTGGTCGACTGACTTATGGGGGGGCCGGGAGGGCACAGCCCCTCTGAAGCTGAGAGGTTTTCAGTAAAACAGAAGTAATTTAGACTGAAAAAAATGACAAAAAAAAAAAAAATGAAATACTAGGCTTAGATAAATCATTAAATTTAATGAAAAGTTAACTTACTTTTTCTTCAATGTTGTCTCACTGTCTTTAGTCCAACATATTTAACAGTTCTATAAGAGTTTATTACCTCCGCCAAAGGGGGAGGTTATGTGATCATCGGCGTTGGTTTGTCTGTTTGTCTGTTAGCAAGATAACTCAAAAAGTTATGGACAGATTTTCATGAAATTTTCACAGATTGTCAGAAATGGGGTATCCTACAGATGATTAGATTTTGGTGGTGATCCGGATCACCGTCCACAAGAAAACCGCCATTACGCAAAATGCCATTTTTGTGAATAACTACTAAACCACTAATCCTATCATTGTCAATCCAATTGTTGTGAATCCAATTGCTAGTCATATGTTTTCACCGTCAAGGAATCTGAAAACGTACACACAAACACTGTATGGGGGGAACTGTGGCGCTAAACCGCCATTACGGAAAATACCATTTTCGTCAATAACTACTGAACCACTAATCCTATCATTGTGAATCCAATTGCTAGTCATATGTTTTCATGGTCAAGGAATCTGAAAACGTACACACAAACACTGTATGGGGGGAACTGTGGCCGCCATTACGGAAAATGCCATTTTCGTCAATAACTACTGAACCACTAATCGTATCATTGTCAATCCAATTGCTAGTCATATGTTTTCATGGTCAAGGAATCTGAAAACGTACACACAAACACTGTATGGGGGGGAACTGTGGCCGCCATTACGGAAAATGCCATTTTCGTGAATAACTACTGAACCACTAATCCTATCATTGTCAATCCAATTGCTAGTCATATGTTTTCATGGTCAAGGAATCTGAAAACGTACACACAAACACTGTATGGGGGGAACTGTGGCCGCCATTAGGGAAAATGCCATTTTCGGGAAGAACTACTCAACCACTAATCGTATCATTGTCAATCCAATTGCTAGTCATATGTTTTCATGGTCAAGGAATCTGAAAACGTACACACAAACACTGTATGGGGGGAACTGTGGCTGCCATTACGGAAAATGCCATTTTCGTGAATAACTACTGAACCACTAATCCTATCATTGTCAATCCAATTGCTAGTCATATGTTTTCATGGTCAAGGAATCTGAAAACGTACACACAAACACTGTATGGGGGGAACTGTGGCCGCCATTAGGGAAAATGCCATTTTCGGGAAGAACTACTCAACCACTAATGGTATCATTGTCAATCCAATTGCTAGTCATATGTTTTCATGGTCAAGGAATCTGAAAACGTACACACAAACACTGTATGGGGGGAACTGTGGCCGCCATTACGGAAAATGCCATTTTCAACAATAACTACTGAACCATTAATCGTATCATTGTCAATCCAATTGCTAGTCATATGTTTTCATGGTCAAGGAATCTGAAAACGTACACACAAACACTGTATGGGGGGGAACTGTGGCCGCCATTATGGAAAATGCCATTTTCGTGAATAACTACTGAACCACTAATCCTATCATTGTCAATCCAATTGCTAGTCATATGTTTTCATGGTCAAGGAATCTGAAAACGTACACACAAACACTGTATGGGGGGGAACTGTGGCCGCCATTACGGAAAATGCCATTTTCATCAATAACTACTGAACCATTAATCGTATCATTGTCAATCCAATTGCTAGTCATATGTTTTCATGGTCAAGGAATCTGAAAACGTACACACAAACACTGTATGGGGGGGAACTGTGGCCGCCATTATGGAAAATGCCATTTTCGTGAATAACTACTGAACCACTAATCCTATCATTGTCAATCCAATTGCTAGTCATATGGCGCACATTTAGGGCGCATATATGGCATGCTTGTATGGTACGCATTTTCTCTCACATGTATTTAGTAGGCATGACGGTGCATACTCTAGAGACTTCAAACGTCCAAAAGGACCTGACCCGGCAGAGACTTCGGCAGGTGTGAAGTGGTTTCTGGAGAGACGGGAAGTCAGAGAGAATGTCCCAGCAGGAGCCCCCGAGGCGGAAGAGACAATAGAGACGCCAACGAGCCTCGGAGGCTATATGTTTACTGAAGGACTGTGGGTTCATATGTTTACTGAAGGACTGTGGGTTGAGGGTGTGATATTTGATGTTGGGGGTTTTGTGTCTCTGGGGGTATAAGAGCTGTGAGGAAAGATTGTCCTGTCTCTTTTGTTGAGATACTTGCATGTTAGAGGATGAGACTGCAAATAAACCTTTTCTGAGAAATAAACTCAGTCTCGTTTGTGAAGGCATCCTCTACACTGGTGACCTACGACAAACTATGGCCGGTGACGGCGAGCTTTCCGCACTGGACTCTTCAGGAGCCAACCGGGTTAACGCAGCTACCACACTACAGCTGCCCAATTTCTGGCAACATAACCCGCGCTCCTGGTTTACCACTGTGGAGGCGCAGTTCCACCTTCGGGGAATCTCAGCGGACGCAACAAGGTTCTACCATGTCGTCGCGAAGCTGGACAGCCTCACAGTGCAGCGGGTGGAGAGCCTGACCAACCACCCGCCCCGAGACGACATGTATGGCGCACTGAAAGCCGCCCTCATTCGAGCCTTCACTCCCTCGCTGGGGGAGCGAGCAGAGAAGCTCCTGGCGCTGACAGAAGGGGAAGCAGACAGGCCGGCAGATCTGATGGCGAAGATGGTGAGCCTGAGAGGCGAGGATGACAACAGCTTTATCTTCGCCCACCTCTTCCTCAGAACGCTCCCGCCAGCAGTGAGAGTCACCCTGGCCAGCTCACAGCTGCTCAACAACCGTGACTACCACGAGCTGGGCCAGGAGGCGCAGCGGCTCGTCGACGCCCATAGACGGCACGCAGCCACGACGGCAGCGGCAGAGCTGAACGCCCCCCCCGCGAGACGAGGGGAGACCAGAGGCTGCGGCACCGGATCCACTGACGGCAGCAGCGGCAGAGGCCAGGAGAAGCGGGGCTGACAACACCCTCTGTTTCTACCATCGGCGCTTCGCCGAGAGAGCGCGCAGATGCGTCCCACCGTGCCGGTACCAGCGCCAGGGAAACGCCAAGACCGGGAGCCGGTAGCAGCTGCGACTCTCGGCACGAAGAACAAGCTGCTTTTCGTGACAGACGCGAATTCAGGGAAAGAGTTCCTGGTGGACACAGGCTCCCAGCTAAGTTTTGTCAAGCCTGCCTACGCGGACATGCTGACGCCTGCCAGCGGGCCCCTGGTGTTAGCGGCGAACGGCTCCACGATCAAAACCTATGGGGAGAAGACGCTCCTCCTGTCCCTCCACGGGCACACCTTCGAGTGGACCTTCGTTGTAGCTGCAGTTAACAACAACATGCTAGGTGCTGACTTTTTATGCTCAAACAGTTTGTTAGTTGATCTTGGTAATAGACGTATTGTAAATGCACTGTCTTTCTACTCTATCTCCTGCACAGCTCGGGTGGCCCTGCCTTCTGCACATCCCAATGTCACAGCTGCGGGTGGTAAGTTTCATGCATTACTCAACCAGTTCCCAACACTCACGGTCCCAACATTTTCAGCGTCAGTTGCCAAACACGGGGTCGAGCATTTCATAACTACCTCTGGCCCCCCTGTTTTTGCAAAAGCTCGGCGCTTGGACCCAGCTAAACTGGCCATCGCGCGCGAGGAATTCGCCAACTTGGAAAAACTGGGCATTGTTAGACGCTCGAACAGCTCTTGGTCGTCACCCCTGCACATGGTGCCCAAGGCTGACGGCTCGTGGCGCCCTTGCGGTGATTTCCGCAGATTAAATAATGCTTCAGCACACGACCGCTACCCGATTCCGCACATCCAGGATTTTTCGGCACATTTGGTGGGGGCGCGCATCTTTTCCAAAATAGATTTGGTGCGCGGTTATCACCAAGTTCCAGTCCGCGCGCAAGACATACCCAAAACGGCAGTTATAACCCCTTTCGGGCTTTTCGAGTTTTTGCGCATGCCTTTCGGCCTCAAAGGCGCCGCGCAGACGTTCCAACGCATGATGGATGCAGTGCTGTGCGGCCTCCCTTTCGTGTTCGCTTATTTGGATGATATTTTGGTAGCCAGTGCATCCGAAGCCGAGCACGAATGCCACCTCACAGCCGTTTTTCAGAGGCTGACAGAGCACGGGCTGATCATTAACCCAGCGAAATGCCAATTCGGGGTAGCGCAAATCGATTTTTTGGGACACCGCGTGTCTCCAGAGGGCGCGGTCCCGCTGCCGGATAAAGTGCGCGCGATAACGGATTTCCCCCAACCGCAGACAGTTAAGGCACTGCAAGAATTTTTGGGGATGGTCAATTTTTATAACCGTTTCCTCCCCAACGCGGCACGGCTCATGCACCCATTGTACGCGGCATTAAAGAAACAAAAACCTACAGCTAAGGTCGAATGGTCCCCGGACCGGGAGTGCGCTTTCTCACAGGTCAAATCGGCCCTCGCGAACGCTACGTTATTGGCACACCCGGTGCCAGCAGCTCGCATGGCGCTAACCACGGACGCTTCCGACGTGGCAGTGGGAGCGGTGGTCGAGCAACTGGTAGCAGGGAGCTGGCAACCACTTGCGTTTTTCAGCAAAACATTGCGTGATAACGAGCGTAAATACAGCGCGTTTGATAGGGAGCTTTTAGCCCTGCATTTGGCCATCCGCCACTTCCAGTTCTGGTTGGAAGGGCGCCGTTTCACCGCGTTTGTAGACCATAAACCATTAACTTTTGCAATGGCTAAAATTTCAGAGCCTTGGTCGGGTCGACAACAGAGACAGCTGGCCGCAATTTCGGAGTTTACCACCGACATTCAACACGTGGCGGGTAAACACAATGTAGTAGCAGATTGTCTCTCGCGCGCAGTTGCACTGTCAGGCCCCCAGGGGGCAGACTCGGCGGCTGTAGACTCGGGCCAGGTTTGCGGCGCGGAAGCGCTCACAGCGCCCCGGTCTGCGTTGGGTTAGATTATGCAGCCATGGCCGGCGAGCAGGTTGACGATGCGGACGTGCGCGCGCTCCAGTCTGGGCCAACAGGGCTAAGGCTGGAGCACAGGGTGCATCAAAGAGGTATGCCCCCCCCTAATCTGCGATATCTCCACGGGGCGCCCCTGCCCCGTGGTCCCGGCTGCATGGCATCGCCGTGTTTTTGACTTAATACATTCGCTGGCACACCCGGGCGTTCGTGCGTCGATCAAAATGGTGGGAGAGAAGTTTGTTTGGCCGGGGCTGCGTAAACAGGACAAAGAATGGGCTGCAGCCTGCGCAGCGTGTCAAAGAGCAAAGGCACACAAGCACACGCGGGCCCCTCTAGAACCTTTTCACATCCCAGCCAAACGCTTCGACCACGTGCATGTCGACTTGGTGGGACCCCTCCCGCTGTCACAGGGGTTCACACACCTTCTAACTATGGTGGACTGCACTACGCGCTGGCCAGAGGCGATTCCCCTGGCGTCAACCACAGCAGCAGACGTTGCGCGCGCTTTTTTAACGGCTTGGGTCACGCGCTTTGGAGTCCCGTCAGACATAACGTCTGACAGAGGACCCCAATTTGTTTCCGAGCTCTGGTCGTCCATGGCACTCAGTCTGGGAGTGAAAATTCATCGCACAACTGCGTATAACCCCCAGGCCAACGGTTTGTGCGAACGCTTTCACCGGTCATTGAAAGCAGCCCTCAGAGCGGCTCTCACGGACACAAATTGGGTTGATAAGCTTCCATGGGTTTTATTAGGGTTGCGTTCAGCACCTAAAGAAGATTTGCAGGCCTCTCCGGCCGAACTGGTCTTCGCCCAACCACTCCGGTTACCGGGAGAATTCCTTCCTGAGAACCCCGCACCAGATCGCCCCCCCCCGCTCAGCTGCTGCAGAGCGACGCGGGATCAAACACCCTCCCCGGTCCAGTTCATCACAGTTTCCCACGCGTTTTTGTGCCTAAAGCCTTAAAGGCGTCGGCCGGACGAAAATTCAATATCGCTAAATCATATCTTAAATTTTTGTGTGAGACGAGCTAATTTGAACCGCACATGTTTTGGTGTCAACAAATGTCGCATAAGGTGACAATGCGCTCTTGAAGTACGCTGTCCTTGAGAGCTGTCTGACTCAGCCGAGCGATCAGTGGCTAAAATGGCCACTGACTGTGTGACATCATCACAGGGAGAGACACGCACACGCTCGGCGGACATTGTTTGTTGTTTACGTTTTAAAATCGGCGAATACGGATATTTCTCGGAGTACTTGTGGATTACAAATAGATTATTTATTAAGATTAGGATTTCAGGAATTGAATTAATTATGGTTTGGCGTTGTGTTGTCTACGGGTGCGACGTTATACCAGCGGAGCATGCGGCGAGTGTTTTTGAATTTCCCGTCCTTGGGAAAATCAGAACGGCATGGGTGAAATTCGTTCAGAAAACGCAAAAAAATTGGAATGATGTCGGTAACTCACCCAACATGTGCAGTAGACATTTCGTTGACAGCGATTTTGAGAATAAGATGCAATTTGTGTCATGACTCGCCGCTCATCAGCGGCTTCAGCTGCGCGCACACCTGCGTAGTACAAATACAAAGATGCGAGCACTACATACGATCCCGCAGCTCCTGACAGACTGCAACCTAACACAAAAAACAGTTTCACACAATGAAACAACAGTGCATGTATTATATATATATAAAAATTATTATCCCATTGATTTTCATCATTTTTGGTCACATATCTCACACCTACAATTTATTTATTTCAGGGACAAAGGGCTGTGAAAAAGTTGTTGATATGATCAACAAAACACGGGTCCTCAGGGATGTGCGAAAGCTGAGTCCAGGGCAGCAAACTTCAAATGTGGAGGCTTTCCACAGTCTGATTATTCATTTTGCACCAAAGAGTGTACACTTCTCATTGCTTGGAATGTTGACAAGGTGAGGAGATGCAATATGTGACCAAAAATATGAAATGCAATTATAATAACAGTGCCAATTACATAGAGTTTCTGCTGATAGACAGATCACTTATATGTCCAAAAATAAATCATTGTGATAATATTCTAATTACAGACTTTGTTTAGCTGCAATGCACTTTAATGAAAATGCAGGCCGCAAGCAGGCACAGAATCGTGATGTGAGCCGGTCTTCATCATCAGGTACCCAAAATTCAAAAAAGGCGGATATACACTGCAAGCAAAGAAAGTTAATCCAACTTTCGGGGAGTATAAGAAATATTAGTATCATTTTCTAGGCTTGTATATGATATTTACAGTGGGTGGAGGGTTGGTCTTCATTCAACTTTCACATTTCATAGCTTTTATCAAATTATGTTAATTTGGGTCAAATTTGTATTTCATACTGTAGTCAAATGGATGTCTAATTTTTATTGAATATATTTTTTTTCAGAATATGTGGATGATCTGATGAATACTCTGTTCAACAAAACCTTGGTTGATCCAACCCACTTATGGGAGCAGTGGCACTATGTACAAGCCAGAGTTCCCACCACATTGAGTGCCAAATTGAACCCGAATTTTATACCATAAAATGGTAGAAAAATTATTCAAATGTATATGACATGCAACTTTGATGAATGCTGAAATATTAGAATTATAAAATTGACATGAACATTAATAAACTCAATATATGATTTTACAAAACTTTATTTAAATATCATTTTTCACAAATCTAATCTTGGTAGGCAAAATCCCTTGTAGTGATCCGATGGGAATGTTTCTCTGATGAGGCTCACAGCACAGGCAGGCAATATCACCCTCACTTCTTCCTGAGCTGACGTCACTGCTGCCTGCCCCTATCGACAGATGGCGGTACTGCAGCATCACTAAGTGAAAGATGGGCTATTACCAAATAAAGTCATTTATGGAGGCTGGTGACACATATTAAATCACGGGAATGGCCAGAATGGAATATTTTCATACAATCAGTTTATTGGTTCAATAAAAAAATGTCACCGTCCGAGGACTTTAAAGAATGCAGAATTCGTCTTTGTTAGACACGACGCACAGAGGTTAGGTTTAAGACCACCTTATGATGGACCGTTCAGAGTGTTAGAAACCGGGGAAAAGCATTTTCTGCTCGATTTGGGAGACAGGAGGGAATTAGTCTGCATTAACAGACTCAAACCTGCGTTTGTGTTAGCTGATGAACAGGTACAGTTGGCCAGGGCCCCCCGCCGCGGCAGGCCGCCGGGGAGACACTCTGCTAAGCTTTCACAACGATGTGCTAATGACTCTGATCCACAGATGCAAGAGACAGCCACAGGCAGAGCGAGACCTGCTCACAGCAGATATGGCAGGAAGTTGAAGCCCAAGCAGTTGGATGTATGATCTGTTGTACCAATTTTTTTCTCGTTCTGTGATATGTCATGATTCTATGCATCTGGGGTGTAACTTGTCCTTATTTAGACGTTTGGGGGGGGTTATATGGCGCACATTTAGGGCGCATATATGGCATGCTTGTATGGTACGCATTTTCTCTCACATGTATTTAGTAGGCATGACGGTGCATACTCTAGAGACTTCAAACGTCCAAAAGGACCTGACCCGGCAGAGACCTCGGCAGGTGTGAAGTGGTTTCTGGAGAGATGGGAAGTCAGAGAGAATGTCCCAGCAGGAGCCCCCGAGGCGGAAGAGACAATAGAAACGCCAACGAGCCTCGGAGGCTATATGTTTACTGAAGGACTGTGGGTTCATATGTTTACTGAAGGACTGTGGGTTGAGGGTGTGATATTTGATGTTGGGGGTTTTGTGTCTCTGGGGGTATAAGAGCTGTGAGGAAAGATTGTCCTGTCTCTTTTGTTGAGATACTTGCATGTTAGAGGATGAGACTGCAAATAAACCTTTCCTGAGAAATAAACTCAGTCTCGTTTGTGAAGGCATCCTCTACAGTCATATGTTTTCATGGTCAAGGAATCTGAAAACGTACACACAAACACTGTATGAGGGGAACTGTGGCCGCCATTAGGGAAAATGCCATTTTCGGAAAGAACTACTCAACCACTAATCCTATCATTGTCAATCCAATTGCTAGTCATATGTTTTCATGGTCAAGGAATCTGAAAACGTACACACAAACACTGTATGAGGGGAACTGTGGCCGCCATTAGGGAAAATGCCATTTTCGGAAAGAACTACTCAACCACTAATCCTATCATTGTCAATCCAATTGCTAGTCATATGTTTTCATGGTCAAGGAATCTGAAAACGTACACACACACACTGTATGGGAGGAACTGTGGCCGCCATTACGGAAAATGCCATTTTCGTGAATAACAACTGAACCACTGCTTGTCATATGTTTTCATGATCAAGGAATCTGAAGACTGTATGGGGGGAACTATGGCGCTTGGCGGAGGTCTGCGCTCTCCGAGTGCTTTTCTAGTTACACTATTTACACTGGTCACCAAGTCACTTCTAATGTGAAACTTTCTTCCTTTTGGCAGCAAGCTGTGTCAGTCTCTGAACTTTGAACTTCATCTCCTTTTCTGGTTTCTTCAGAAATTGTCCAAGTGTTTCTGTTACCTCGTCGAACTTTGAGCCAATTTTCACCTTTACTGTCACTTTTCTCTCAAGCCAATTCCATCGGAACTTATTTTTGACACTTTTGTCTATTTCTAGCACTGATGACTCCTGATCCTTCGATAAAAATCTCATAATTCCACTGAAAACGATACTGAAAGCTCAGAATTCCAACACAAACACGCCACCATGAATTTTTGACAAAGCATACAACGAGCCATTTGATTGGTCCAATCGTTTGCAACTATCCAATTGCAGGGCTGTTTACAATACAGCAGTAGCTTGAGTACAAAACATCCGGGTTATCGCAGGAGACTTGACCCGAGGAAGCGCCGAGCGCTTATGTAATCGTGTTGATTTTCGCTAAAATCAGTAACAATAAGGTACCGTACTCCCCCTAAAATTTTCTCAACGGATTTAGACGATTCACAGAAATGATCAATTTGAAAATAAATCGGCGGAAATCCACGGATCGGCAGAAAATTGCCATCCCTGCAAAACTCAGTCATGGAGTTTCACAGGGATCTGTGCTAGGCCCTACTCTTTTTAGTTTATTTATGCTTCCGTTAGGCAATATTATTAGAAAGCACTGTATACATTTTCATTGTTATGTAGATGACACACAATTATACCTGTCAACGAAGCTAGATGACAGTAATCAATTAGCCAAGTTAGAAGCCTGTCTTAAGGAAATCAAAGCTTGGATGACTTTTAATTTCCTGCTATTAAATTCAGATAAGACTGAAGTCATTTTTGTTGATCCAAAAAACCTTAGAAATACCTTTCCAAATCAAACTTTTAGTTTGGATGCGGTTACTCTTTCTCTTAATAGCTCTGAGGAACCTTGGAGTTATTTTTGATCAAGATCTGTTTTTCAGTTCATATATTAAATTCATTTCTAAGACGGCCTTCTATCATTTGCGTAATATTGCCAAGATTAGGAGCATCTTGTCTTAGAGTGATGCTGAGAAACTGATCCACGTTTTTGTTAGCTCTAGATTAGATTACTCTAACTCTTAATTATCAGGTTGTCCTAAAACATCTTTAAAAAGTCTTCAGTTGATCCAAAATGCTGCAGCAAGAGTTTTAACAGGTACTAGAAAGAGAGATCATATCTCTCTGGTTCTGGCCTCCCTTCATTGGCTTCCCATAGAGTTTAGAATTAAGTTTAAAATCCTTCTTCTCACTTACAAAGCTCTAAACAATCAGGCCCCTTTTTATTTAAAAGATCTGATACTACCCTATTATCCTAACAGAGCACTACGCTCCCAAAATGCAGGATTACTTGTAATACCTAGAATCTCCAAAAGTACAATGGGAGGCAGAGCCTTCAGTTATCAAGCTCTTCTCCAGTGGAACCAGCTGCCAATCTGGATTCGGGAGTCAGACTCGATCTCTGTTTTTAAGAATAGGGTTAAAACCTTCCTTTTTGATATAGCCTACAATTAGGGAGGGATCATGTGTTTCTGAACCCTCCCTTAGTTATGCTGCTAATAGAATCAGAATCAGAATCAGATTTATTGCCATTGTTCATGTAGTACACAAACTAGGAATGTGTCTCGGTGCAATGCTACAACATTAAAACATGATAAGATAAAGAGATAAACTAAAAAAAAAATTAAAGACTAAAACCATGCAATAAGTGTAGAATAATAATAATAATAATAATGAGTAATACTAGTCACAGCAGTTTTAAATAAATTAGCAAGTAGCAGATGATGTGCAGTCGATAATGCAACAGAAAAACAGTGATGAATGACATGAGTCTGGTTGAGCTGCTGTATATAGTGCACGAGAGTCAATAAGTCACTTAATGTTCAGCAGTCTGATGGCAGAGGGGAAAATGCTGTTCATGTGTCGGGAGGTTTTAGTCTGAATGGACCGAAGTCTTCTACCTGAGGGGAGGGGGGCAAACAGTACGTGACCAGGGTGTGAAGGATCGGCCATGATCCGGCCTGCACGCCTCCGGGTCCTGGAGATGTACAGATCCTGGAGAGATGGGAGCTTGCAGCCGATCACCTTCTCAGCAGTGCGCACGACGCGCTGCAGCCTTAGTCTGTCCCTCGCAGTAGCTCCTGCGTACCACACGATTATGGAGGAGGTGAGGATGGACTCGATGATGGCCGTGTAGAACTGCACTAACATCTTGGTGGGTAGCTTGAGCTTCCTCAGCTGCCGCAGAAAGAACATCTTCTGCTGGGCCTTTTTGATGAGGGAGCTGATGGTTGGCTCCCACTTGAGGTCCCTGGTGATGGTGGTGCCCAAGAAGCGGAAGGAATCTGCAATGGTGATGGGAGAGCCTGTGATGGTGAGGGGGGGCAGGGGGGTTGTGACTTTCCTGAAGTCCACAATCATCTCCGCTGTCTTCAGAGCGTTCAGCTGCAGGTTGTTGTGGCTGCACCAGGACACCAGCTGGGCCACCTCTCTCCTGTAGACGGACTCATCGCCGTTGGAGATGAGCCCGATGAGGGTGGTGTCGTCCGCAAACTTGATCAGCTTAACAGACTGGTGGGTGGAGGTTTAATATGTTTAATAGGTTTAGACAGCCGGGGGACCTCCAATTCCAAATCCAACTGGGCTTCACTCCTTTCTTCACTCTCAATGAAATATTTTTTTTTGCTGGTCATTAACATCTGTTTGTTCTCTCTCATAGATTGAGTCCCTATCATGCTGTTTGCCCTCTACATGTCTGTTCTTTTCATCTTCTCTATCCCCTCACCCCCCAGCCAGTCGCAGCAGATGACTGCCCCTCCCTGAGCCTGGTTCTGCTGGAGGTTTCTTCCTGTTAAAAAGGAGTTTTTCCTCTCCACCGTCGCCAAGTGCTTGCTCACAGGGGATCGCCTGATTGCTGGGGTCTTTCTGGAATTGTGGGGGCTTCCCTTACAGTTGAAAGTGCTATGACATGACTGTTGTTGTGAAATGGCACTATATAAATAAAGTTGAATTGAATTGAATTAATTCATGCAAAAGGAGCACAGACTACGTATTGAGTGTGTATATGGACATACTTTTAAGTTGGCCAGCATTTCTATTAAAAATCTTTTTTTTTTTTTAAATTGTTCTTACATAATATAATTTTTTGAGAAACTGATTTTGGGTTTTCATTGGCTATAAGTCATAATTGTCAAAATTAAAAGAAATAAACACTTGAAATATATCACTCTGCGTGTAATGAATCTATAAAATATATAAGTTTCACTTTTTGAATTGAATTACTGAAATAAATTTACTTTTTGATGATACTGTAATTTATTGAGATGCACCTGTTTATTGTTAACAAATCCTGTTCCATGAGCCAAGTTGAGCCCCTGCCCCTCAAATGGTCTCTGCATGGCCCTGCCAGGGGGCCCAGGTTGGAGACCCTCACTACCGAATGTCTGTGTTTTTTTTCTGCCAATTTATATTTCAGTTATGCTAAAATTTCTAACAGTAGACTAACTAAAAATTAAATTGAACAATGCAAGACAATTTAGTAATTTTATCTATTATGTAGTTCTATTATCTATTATTATGTAGTTCCAAGGATGTCATAGCCAGGAGTGGTGCTGGGGATAGGCTCCCAGCGCAAAAAATGCTCCTTATGGCGTGCGTCTAAAATAGCCTCTGACAACCAAGTCCAACTCCTGGCCTGCTTGTGTGGCTTAGCTTCTAAGCCCGGCGGAACTGCTTCTACTACCAGGAGAAAGGGCAAAGGCGAGTCTCTGGTGCCTTCAAACCAGATGCTTCGGCTAGATGGGGCTCGACAACCTGGGAGGGTAGTCCATCTAGGCGAAGGAAAACCCTGATTTCAAACCTCTGCTGCCTTGGAGCATACCCGGTCACGGGAAAGGCTTCAGAACTCAACCCTGAGGTAAAATCTGGACTCGGAGCCCCTAAGGCAGTCCGTTGTTGATTTAAACTTTGTTCTGGCAGCTCCTGTGACAGTGCTGGTGCCAAACTAACAGCCTTGCTGTTCCTTTGGATCCATCAGTGATGTGGAGAGGGGGGACATGCTACATGGGCAACAGCCTGTCCTCCATGTCACATTGCATGAAGTCCTCTGTCAGTGCTGGCAAGAAGGGGCTGCACCACAGGACATGAGGGATGCCAAGATCATCACCCTCTTTAAGAACAAGGGAGAAAGAAATGACTGCAACAACTACAGAGGCATCTCTCTACTCAGCATCGTCAGCAAAGTCTTTGCTCGGGTCATTTTGATCCGCCTGCAGAAG
The DNA here is from genome assembly GCA_020510985.1 of Pholidichthys leucotaenia. Classification (NCBI taxonomy): domain Eukaryota; kingdom Metazoa; phylum Chordata; class Actinopteri; order Cichliformes; family Pholidichthyidae; genus Pholidichthys; species Pholidichthys leucotaenia. The sequence goes on along the minus strand of CM035836.1, from coordinate 427,931,303 downwards.
CTGGCAGAATGCGTCTACCCAGAGTCGCAGTGTGGCTTTTGCGCCCAAAGATCAATGGTAGACATGGTCTTCTCCCTCTGCCAACTCCAGGAGAAGTGCAGAGAACAGCAAACGCCCCTGTATATCGCCTTTATAGATCTCACCAAGGCGTTCGACCTAGTCAGCAGAGACAGCCTGTTCAAGATTCTCCCAAAAATAGGCTGTCCACCAAACCTGCCAAGCATGAACGAGTCTTTTCACTCAGACATGAAGGGGACTGTGCAGTTCAACAGAGTTCCTCCGACCCCTTCAGCATCTGCAGTGGCGTCGAACAAGGCTGCATCCTTGCTCCCACACTCTTTGGGATATTCTTCACCGTTCACTCAAAGCATGCCTTTGGCACTGCAACTGAAGGAATTTACCTACGCACCAGGTCAGATGGCAGGCTGTTCAACCTTGCCCACCTCAGAGCCAAGATGAAGGTTCGCGAAATGCTCATCAGAGACATGCTGTTTGCTGACGACGCAGTAATTGCAACACACACCCAACAGGAGCTGCAGACACTGATGGCCTGCCTCTCACAGGCCTGCAAGGACTTTGGACTCACCATTAGCCTGAAAAAGACCAGTGTCCTGGGACAAGACACTGAATCACCACCTGCCATCACCATCGATGACTATGAACTCGACGTCGTCCACCACTTCACCTACCTTGGCTCTACCATAATCGACAACCTCTCCCTTGACACATAAATAGACAGGAGGATCGGGAAGGCAGCTACAACACTCGCTCGCCTCACAACCAGAATGTGGACAAACCCCAAGCTGTCGGTGAAGACTAAGATGGCAGTGTATAACGTCTGTGTCATCAGCACACTGCTGTATGGCAGTGAGTCATGGACAACATATGCCAGACAGGAGAAGCGACTCAACACCTTCCATCTGCGAAGCATCTGCCGCATCCTGGGCATATTCTGGCAGGACAGGGTAACCAACACAGATGTCTTGAATTGCGCAGGACTTCCCAGCATGTTTACTCTCCTCAGACAGCGCTGGCTGCGCTGGCTAGGCCATGTCCACTGCATGGACGATGGGTGCATCCCAAAGGACATCCTGTATGGAGAACTGGCATCTTTGAGGAGATCCACTGGTTGCCCCCAGCTCTGGTACAAAGATGTTGTTAAGAGAGACATGAAGGCCACCGACATCAACACAGAGACCTGGGAGAGCCTAGCAGGTGACTACAAAGTGGAAAGGGACCCTGAAGCAACATCTGAAATCAGGGGAGGAGAAAATGATGACCGGTGCTACAGAAAAACAAGCATGCAGGAAGGAAAGCAGCAGCTCCAACAGACCAGAGACTACACACAGGTGTGACCTTTGCAGTAGAAACTGCCACTCCTGCATCGGTCTATTTAGCCACAGATGATGCTGCTCCAGGCAAGCAGACAACCAGAACTAGGATGCTTCACCCATGGTCAACCCTGACCGATGGAGGCCTAAGAAGAGAAGATCTATTATGTACAGTATACGTAGTATTTTTCAAGACCACAATTGCAATTCCAAAGGACAATAAAGACTTGAATACTGGATAAATTAAGAATTTTAAAATAATCTAAAAACACCCAGTAAATGCCAGTATAGGTTGTATGAGGTAGATTTTAAGGCTTTTTAAGTGAAGTATCTGATGCTGTGAGGCTAACTGTACTAACATCTTGTCTATGCTCCAGTTTTAATGAGGGGGAAAATATTGATATTTCATCAGTATGACACAAAATTTTAAGTTATTTGTGTCTGTGCCGAAACAGTCTATGAATCACTTTGCTAGCATTAGTTGTTAAATTCAGACTATACTGCACCATATTGTCTGAATGTGTGATGAAATTCAAGCCTGGAAAATGTAACTTTACATGTCAGTGTGTACATAAACACAGATGTGTGTAATATAAACACAGATACAATCTGTGTTAGAGATTCAGAGGTGTTCTAGGTGCTTCTTGTTTGATTTATAGTAGGTTATTTGCTTCAATTTACATACTTAATGCTAAGTTAGCCCTCAGTTAATACTCTGCTACAGACGAGTAATAGCTATTTTCTTTCATTGTTGTAAGTTTAATTATTTCCCTTTTCACCAAAGTGGTAATAGAAAAAGTAGTTTTAAAACTGTACTTGCTTTATGAAAACAAAACATGCAAAAACACTGGTACACTGATGATGAAATTTTAGGCAGATACTAATGTTTAAAATAACAAGTTGGCTGATGGCCATCAGCCTCTATTGATTATTTTATTTCTTTATTTTGTTGTCGCCTGTTCCCCCATTAGTACCATCGAAGCAAAGATGGAGGGTATGGAGATGATGTCACAGAACAGAACTCATAGCACTGAGTGGCAAAAATGAGTGTCAGCTTTAGTCTGTATGCATCAAAACACAAAAACCATACAAAGTATTCAGTCACAGCAGTACACAGAGTGCCTGCTTACATTGCAGAGAGGTCTTCTTATCATTCCATCTTGTATTAATTGACAAAATAAATAAATAAATAAAGGCTCCGTGTTCTTTACCCATACATTACTATAGTCAAGCAAATGGTGTGGTAGCATCATCTAAAGTAAAAAAAAAATGCAGCCCATGTACTGCTGTGACTAAACATTGTGTGTGATTTTTAAGTTTTGCTGCACACAAACTAAGGCTGACGTGTTTACCACTCAGTGCTGTGCAACTACAGTAACTGAGAAGAATTCTATTCCAGTGCATACCCTCTATATGCATTATTAAAAAAACAACTGAACTAAAACACTTAAAAACAGTTCAGTCACAGATGTTTTCTGAATTTGCAGCTGTATTCTACTGTTGTCCATTTTTAGGGCAAAATCAGTTACACATAACAGACACATTTGATAAATATCGGCCACTGATCCTGGTAAATCTGATCCTATTTTGTGGTAGACTGATAGCAATCAACAAGATCAATATCGGCCAATACTTATGTTTAGTCGATATACTGATGCATTTCCAGTTAAAAACAGAAACTGGGCTTATATGAAACATTTACATGCTAGTAATAATACTGTTCACCCTTTTATTTCACTGTGTAAGTAACTTGCGCACATAAAAACCCCCAGAAATGTCTCTTGGATTATGTGGATTGTTTAGGTACAAGAAAGGAGGCATTAAAGAAACCAGTTTGGGAATCACTGGGTTATTAAATATTGGGATCTAAAATAAAACACCTATGTAGCGTTCATACCTGTCACAAATCCAGCCCTTTTTGCTCATTGGCCGTTTGCAGTTAGTACAGTTGATGTGCAGGGTTGTGGATGTCTGGTTCAGGCAGGTGATGGCGCTGCATGTGCTCAGTTTGATGACCTCATTTGAGACGTTCCACAACTCGAACCGCTGCAGCAGGTCTATGTAGGACATATACCAGTGCTCCTGAAACGGAATACACAAACTGTTCAGGTTTTATTTTCTTCAACTTTAATGTCATAGCTGAAAACAGCAAGTGATTTTACTATTAGTATCTTTTTAATTTAACCTGAGTCAGGTCATCAATCTCTTTGCGGATCCGATCCCCCAAAACAATAAGCACGGACACGGCCATCTGGACGTCCCCCTGTTCAGCATAGTAGCTCAGCATCTCTCGCACAATGGGGCAAAAGAAGCTGGCAGGCAGGTGTGGGCTGTACAGTGGCTGGGAGATGGAGATGAGCGAGAAAGACTCGATGGGCGTCAGACAGGTGACTTCGGCCTCACTGCCGCTGACATGTGGGGAGTCGGCCTTGTCCTGTTGAAGGTGCTCTGGAACGGAGGGGTTATCCACGATCTCGTGGCGCAGCGGGAAGGCCTCTTGGGGCAGCGTATACTCCTCTTCTGTCGCGAACAATAGAAGAGATAACAGACAAAAGAACGCTGAACACGGAGGGTGTTATAAATAGCTGGTACTAATGTAGGCAACTCTTGAGTTTTCACTGTAATGAAACTGCCACTGACCTGCTTGGTTGTCATGCTCCATAGTATAAAGGTCGTCGTCATCTAACTCAGCATCGCCGAACATGTACTCAGCCTGGCCCTCACTACCCTCCGTCTCCTCGTTTTCTGAGGGGAAATTGAGCAAAGGTTGACTGTATGAGTCTTTGACCACTCCAAAAAAACAAGAGAACATGAAGACTCTCTGAGTTTAATGATCATTCTCACCTTCATTGTTATTGGTGATGTGTGAGTTCCCAGGCTCTAAGTGAATGTTGTCCTGCCTGCTGTCAACTTTACTCCGCTCCAGGCGGCTCTCTGTGCCCATCCCTGAACCCATTTCCTTCATACTGAAACTGAAGACGTGACACACACATTTTAGTCTGAAAATGTACAGCTATTATTTTGTAATTGTAAATGCTTATTTTACCTGTTCATTAACGGTAGAGAGCCGAGTTTAGTGAGGCCAGGACCAGATGTAGTGAAGTTGGCAGGGTCAGAAAACATGATTCTCAACATGGTCCATGTAGTAGAAACCTGCAGATCAAAAAAAGATTACATTAACACAGTATGTGCTGTAAATAATATACCTGTGAAACACAGTTATAAAATCAGCATCACAGACTGAAGTGGATAACTTCATAAATTTTTTTTTTGATAAAACATCCCTGCTGCATCACCAATGCCACTGATAATTAACTTAAGTAGTTCTTTATAAGGCAAGAGTTGGTATAGAAGCACACCAAGGTTTGTCTGGGTCTACATAAACTTTATCCTACTACACAGACATCATCAGGATGAACACGCACGTTAATTTTGACCCAGACAAACTAAAAAAGTGAGAGTGGTGGGAATAATATTCTGTATCGAGGAATGCTAATTAACAAAAAAAGTTTGAGAAAGAAAGCCCACGAATTTACACAAAAATAAACACTCAAATCCCCCCCCCCCCTTCCTTCCCAATAGACACACACAAATTCAAGGGGACGGAACACTTACAGTTCTACAAATAGATACGGACACTTGAGTACAGTATTATGAGCCCCCAATGAAATTTTTCCCAAGTGCTGTTAAATAGGGCAAAGAATTTAATACAGCTTTTCTAAACGTATTTGTTTTATTTAGAGGCTTACATCACTTTTTTTTTTTGCACACAGAAACAAAATTACTTCACAAAAAACAAAAACTACCAGGGTCAAAATTATGATGCCAACAGTCAGCTGTGAATCCTTTTTGCTGGATAACAGCTTGCAGTCGTTTGCTGTAGTTTCAACACGTCTCACACACATCTCCTGAGCAATCCCAGCCCATTTTTCTTTGTTGAATCTTTCAAGCTCCTCCAGATTTGATGGTCTTCTGGTGTGGACCCTGGTCTTCAGCTCACCCCACAGATTTTCAATGGGATTCAAGTCAGGGTTTTGTGCAGGCCAGTTGATAATGTTCACTTTGGTCTTCTGGAGGCAGTTCTTCACCAGGAACAACATATATTTTGGGTCGTCGTGGTGTTGGAAGACAAAGTGATAACCAAGACCCAGTTTTGCTGCTCACTGCTTGAGGTTTTCTTTCAAAATCTTCACATATCCTTTCTTCATTCCTTGATCCACCTTGATGAGATTCCTAGTTCCAGATGCACAGAAGCATCCCCACATCGTAATACTCTCACCACCATGTTTCCCTGTGGGGATGATGTTCTTTGGGCTGTAAGCCTCCTCCTTTTTTCTCCAAACATCAGCTGTGTCTGTGGCCAAAGAGCTCTAGTTTCGTCTCATCTGACCAAAGAATGTGCTTTCAGTATGCATAATCTTTCTCCAGGCTGTCCTTAGCATAGCACCATGACTACTCAGAGTTGGGACCAGGAAGCAGAGTTGCAGTCTTACACGCCTCTCTGCAGCTCCTCTTCATCCGCCACCCCTCAGCTTAGCCCCTGTCTTCCCCATCAGAGAATCGTTGTCTGCTCCCTCCAAAGTAAATAAAAATATAATGTATAAGCATCCCAAAGTGATAAAGCAAAATATTGGTAAAACTCAAATTAAACATAAAGCCTCTAAACTGAATGATTTGGCCTCTGTTCCTCCTCATAATTTAAAAATTAAATGTGGTTTATTAAATATTAGGTCTCTAACTCCCAAGTCTCTGTTAGTCCATGATCTGTTAATTGATCATCAGATTGATTTAATTTCCCTTACAGAGACTTGGTTAGGACAAGAGGATTATGTTGGTTTAAATGAATCAACTCCCTCTGGTTATTTAAACTGTCAAAATCCCAGAAGTTCTGGTCGTGGAGGAGGAGTAGCAACAATTTACCATTCCAAATTACTAGTTAATGTAAAGCAAAAAACATGTTATAATTCCTTTGAGGGCCTGGTCCTCAGTATTGGGCACTTTAGCAATTCCAGGTTAAACCCAATTTTATTTGCCATAGTTTATCGTCCCCCATCAACCTATTCAGAATTTTTATCCGAATTTCCTGATTTCTTAGCTGATTTAGTGCTGAAATCTGATAGAATAATTATAGTAGGGGACTTTAATATACATGTGGATGTAGATAGTGACTGCCTTAATGTGGCTTTTAATTCAATATTAGACTCGATTGGGTTTTCTCAGAAAGTAGGAAATTCTACTCATTACCTCCACCATACATTGGACCTTGTTCTGACATATGGCATAGAAATAGAAAATCTTGTAGTGTCTCCTCATAACCCTGTACTGTCAGACCATTGTCTGTTAACCTTTGATTTTACTATTTCTGACTATTTGGCTCCTAAAGAAAAATATTATCACAGTAGATGCCTCTCAGATGATGCTGTTTCCAAATTTATGCAGATTGTTTCCTCTATGCCATGTGTCAACACAACGGAAATAAGCTATAGACAGCTTGCTCCTTCTGTAATTGATAACATGGTGGATAGTGTTTCAGCTTCTCTGCATCAGGCTCTAGACTTGGTGGCCCCCTTAAAAAAGAAAAAGTCTAATCAGAGATTTTTAACTCCTTGGTTCAACACAGAAACTCGTAGCTTAAAACAGAAGACTCGTCAATTAGAAAGAAAATGGCGCTCTACTAATTTAGATGAAATCTATTTAGCTTGGAGAAATCATCTTTTAATTTATAAAAAATCTCTTAGAAAAGCTAGAACGAGTTATTACTCTGCATTAATAGAAGAGAACAAGAATAATCCCAGGTTTCTTTTCAGTACTGTAGCCAGGTTGACAAAGAGTCAGGACTCTGTCAATCCTAGCATCCCCTTAGAGCTTACTAGTCAGGACTTTATGAACTTTTTCAATAATAAAATTTCATCCATCAGAGATAAAATCAATCAGATTCTTCCCACAGTTAACTTAAATACTGTAACTACTACAACTCCTTCTATTGATGTCTGTCTTGATGAGTTTACTCCAATCGACCTTTGTGAGTTAGACAAAATAGTTTCCTCATCCAAACCTTCAACTTGTCTTTTAGACCCTATTCCTACCAGGTTATTTAAAGAAGTCTTCCCACTTATTGGGAGCTTTATTCTTCATATAATCAATTCTTCATTGACTTTAGGACATGTACCGCAGGCTTTTAAAACGGCTGTAATTAAACCCTTACTCAAAAAGCCAACGCTAGATCCAGGAGCTTTAGCTAACTATAGACCAATCTCTAATCTCCCTTTCATTTCAAAAATCTTAGAAAGAGTTGTTGCTACGCAATTATTTGACCACCTGCAGGGAAATGGTTTATTTGAGGAGTTTCAATCTGGGTTTAGAATCCATCATAGCACTGAAACAGCCTTAGCGAAGGTCACTAACGACCTCCTCATTGCATCTGATAATGGACTAGTTTCTGTACTTGTCCTTTTAGATCTTAGTGCAGCTTTTGATTCTATTGATCATAATATTCTACTTGATAGATTAGAACACTATGTTGGACTTAATGGAACTTCGTTGCAGTGGTTTAGATCTTATTTATCTGATAGGTTCCAGTTTGTTCATGTAAATGATGAGTTTCCTCTCAGCTCAAAGCTTAGTCATGGAGTTCCACAGGGATCTGTGCTTGGCCCTACTCTTTTTAGTTTATATATGCTTCCGTTAGGCAACATTATTAGAAAGCACTGTATACATTTTCACTGTTATGCAGATGACACACAATTATACCTGTCAATGAAGCCAGATGATACTAATCAATTAGCCAAGTTAGAAGCCTGTCTTAAGGAAATCAAAGTTTGGATGACTTGTAATTTCCTGCTATTAAATTCAGATAAGACTGAAGTCATTCTTGTTGGTCCAAAAAACCTTAGAAATTCCTTTCCAAATCAAACTTTCAGTTTGGATGCAGTTACTCTTTCTCTTAATAGCTCTGTGAGGAACCTTGGAGTTATTTTTGATCAGGATTTGTCCTTCAATTCACATATTAAATTTGTTTCTAAGACTGCCTTCTATCATTTGCGTAATATTGCCAAGATTAGGAGCATCTTGTCTCAGAGTGATGCTGAGAAGCTAATCCACGCTTTTGTTAGCTCGAGATTAGATTATTGTAATTCTTTATTATCAGGCTGTCCTAAAACATCTTTAAAAAGTCTTCAGCTGATCCAAAATGCTGCAGCAAGAGTTTTAACAGGTACTAGAAAGAGAGATCATATCTCTCCGGTTCTGGCCTCCCTTCATTGGCTTCCCATAGAGTTTAGAATTAAGTTTAAAATCCTTCTTCTTACTTACAAAGCTCTAAACAATCAGGCTCCTTTTTATTTAAAAGATCTGATACTACCGTATCATCCTAACAGAGCACTACGCTCCCAAAATGCAGGTTTACTTGTAATACCTAGAATCTCCAAAAGTACAATGGGAGGCAGAGCCTTCAGTTATCAAGCTCCTCTCCTGTGGAATCAGCTGCCAATCTGGATTCGGGAGTCAGACTCGATCTCTGTTTTTAAGAATAGGGCTAAAACCTACCTTTTTGATATAGCCTACAATTAGGGAGGGATCATGTGTTTCTGAACCCTCCCTTAGTTATGCTGCTAATAGGTTTAGTCAGCCGGGGGACCTCCAGTAATGCACTGGGCCTCACTCCTTTCCTCACTGTCTATGAAATATTTTTTTTTTGCTGGTCATTAACATTTGTTTGTTCTCTCCCATAGATTGAGTCCCCATCGTGCTGTTTGCTCTCTACATGCCTGTTCTTTTCTTCTTCTCTGTCCCCTCACCCCCCAGCCAGTCGCAGCAGATGACTGCCCCTCCCTGAGCCTGGTTCTGCTGGAGGTTTCTTCCTGTTAAAAGGGAGTTTTTCCTCTCCACCGTCGCCAAGTGCTTGCTCACAGGGGATCGCCTGATTGCTGGGGTCTTTCTGCAACTGTGGGGGTCCTCCCTACAGTTGATAGTGCTATGAGATGACTGTTGTTGTGAAATGGCGCTATATAAATAAAGTTGAATTGAATTGAATTGAATTGAATAGAATAGTTCAGTCTGGCCTGAAGGTGTGTCTTCTGCAGAAGTGGAGTTTTTCTTGGTCTGCAACCTCACAGTCCATTCTTGTGCAGGGTTCTAGTGATTCCCTACTTTGAGACTACAATTTCCAACTTTGCTAAATCATTCACTAGTGTCTTGGCAGTTGTTCTGGGGTATTTAGACACATCTCACACTAGTTTTTGGGCAGCACGGTGGCGGAGTGGTTAGCACTGCGGCAGTACAGCAACTCACCCTTGGCCAGGGGATCCTGGGTTTGATCCCAGCCTCCGACCCACAGTGATCTGTGTGGAGTTTGCATGTTCTCCCCGTGTCTGCGTGGGTTTACTCCGGGATTTCTCCGGTTTCCTCCCACATGCCAAAAACATGCAAGTTAGGTTAATTGGCATCAAACTGGGGATTCTAAATTGTCCTTAGGTATGACTGTGAGAGTGAATAGTTGTCTGTCTCTCTGTGTTGGCCCTGTGATGGACTGGCGATCTGTCCAGGGTGTACCCTGACTCTCGCCCAAAGATGCTGGGATAGGCTCCAGTCCCCCCGCGACCCAAAAAGGATTAAGCGGAAGAAGATGGATGGATGGATGGATGAAATCTTTCACTTCCTACCTCTGCCAGGCTTGTTCTGTACTCTTTGAATATCTTGATGATTCTTCTCAATCCAGTTCTTGATACTTGAAAGTGCTGTGATAACTATGTATAGCCATCTCCTGCTTTTCAACAATTCCTTTTCTCAAGTCTAAACTGATTTCTTTTGTTTTTGGCATGGAAGCTTTCTAAAGTGACAGCTCAAACCCTTGTTGAAGTTTTTATACTGCATGTACAATGGAAGATAACCCTCAGTTTGAACTTGATTTTACAAGCTTTGAGCATTACAAAGTTACATCGCATCATTGCACAGCAGTGGTTTGTGCTATAGCGCAATAAAAAGGTCCGTTTTCTCATAATACTGACCAAGGTAGTTTTTGTTTTTTGTCAAGTAATTTTATTTCTGTGTGCAAAGTGAAATAATTTATTAAGGAAAGTAAAGTAAATAAAATAATTTTTCAAAAGAAAACTAGGATGTTTGGAAAAGCTGAGTTGAAAATTCTTTGTGATGCTTAATAACATAGGAAATACTTTTAAAAAATGAAATTTTCATAGGGGGACTCATAATTCTATCCTCAACAGTATGCAAAACCTTTTAAAAATCCTAACATTTATCAAAAATATATGGTGAAGTTTGCTGTTTATTAAACTTGTTTCTACCGTATATGTGAGACATTCCATGTACTTTTGAGCACCAATGATCCATAAAAACTTCAAACCGAACCTTCCCATTTTTATTTCCAAGTCTAAAACAGCAGAGTAAAGTTCAATGTCAAAATGCAAATTATACGTACAAGCAATTTTACTGCCCACTGAACTTACAGTATATTCACTATATAAACTTAATCCTTTCATTTCACAATGCATCTGACCCCTCTGTCGCCAGGACAAATACATAAGCTCATCAGGTGTACCCTCCCCCCCCAAAAAAAAACAGAGTTGTGCAAATTTGTTACTGAACATCACTGACCTGAGGTCTTTTGAGTTCCCGAGCAACTCTGGCGTTGTGATCACACAGCTCAGCAAATGGTTTCCCACAGAGGAGGTAAAGTTCTGCTGTCTTGACAAACCAGTCCATGCGGTTACTGTCCAGATTTGTCTCAAATACACTGAGAGCACTGGACACATGAGCAAACTGTTCTGTTTGGTCAGACTTCTTGAAGAAGAAGCTGGTATATCGGCGGTCGCCCCCGGAGTAAGGCTTTCTGCTGGTGTCGCTGTTGATCAGACTCTCCTTAGCTGCAAAGGCCAAGTCACCCATCAGTCCAAAGCACAGACCCTCTGGGTTGGCCTTGTCCACTGGACGAGTGGCGTCTTTGAACATATGCTGGTAGATGGTACTGTCTTTCGAGCCAGAGAGCAGGAAATCAGGATCATGTTGGTGACGCCACACAATCCCCGTGGTCACATCTTTGTGCTCCTCAAAGGTGGCAAAAGGAATAAAAGGTCTGCGAATGTCCCACACGTAGATGTTGTGATCCACCATCATGGAGCAGGTGGCCACATGATATTTTTTTTCAGGTCGCCATTTGACTCGTGCCACTGACGCAATCGTTTGGACACAGAAGATCTCCTTGGCCCTGTTGGTAGTCATGTCCCAGACCTTCACCATCTTGTCTCTGCCTCCTGTTGCCAACCAACCCCTGAAAAAATAGTAAAAAAAAATAAACGAGACAGAAACCAGGCTTAAAACGCATCAGTGTCCTCAATACAAGTTTACATAGCTTATTTTAAAGAGGAAAAGAGACTTGTAACTGTGTTGTCCTGTTTTTAACCTGTCTTCAGGGTGCCAGTCGCAGCAGAACACAGGGCCAGTGTGGGCGGTGAACATTCTCTCATATCGGTCTGGACGTCTGATGTCCCACAGCTGGACATTTCCATTTTCAAAAGAAGCAGCAAATGTAAAATAGTCTTTCATGCTGAACTGGACATCCCTTACACTCTCTGACTGACCTAGAAAGATACAAGAATCAAATGAAGATATTAGGAGATGATAAAGTATCATTACTGAGTAGTGCTGAGTGGTGGCACCGGAGTGGTGGCCTAGTGGTAGAGCATCCACCCCTCAGCCGGGACATCGGGGGTTCAAGCCCCGGCCAGGTCATACCAAAGACCATATAAAAATGGTACTTCCTGCCTTCTAGCTTGATGCTCAGCATAATAGAATGGGGGAAGGACAAGTTGTTTGTGGCGGTGCTTTGCATGGCAGCGGCCCCTCTGATTCTCGATGAGATTAACATTGTAGATAGGAGAAACGTAATTTCGTTCTACTGTACATGATTGGCTGTATGGATTGAATGGCAAAGTTGTCTTTTTCTTCTAGTGAGAAACACTTATTTAAATGAACTAAGCCATAAAATTATAAAAAGGTAAATTGGGCATCATTCAATAATAAAATAAAACACTGGATTTATTCTACGCAAACACTAAGGAGGCGTACACCTCATCACAACTCCCCCCACTCGGGAGATCGGATCACAACTTGGTTCATCTCCGGCCGGTGTACAAACCCCTAGTGCACAGACAACCTCCGGCCATGCACACTGTGGAGTTATGGTCTGAGGAGACAATGGACACCCTAAAGGGCTGTTTTGAAGCCACCGCCTGGAAGCAGCTCTGCGATCCACATGGTGAGGACATCGATGGCCTCATTCACACCTTCACGGGCTACCTCAGCTTCTGTGTGGACAAATCCGTTCCCACCAAGACCATACGGCGTCACTCAAACAACAAACCCTGGATCAACCCTGAGATAAAAACACTTCTGAGAGAGAAGAAGAGGATCTTCAGGTCAGGGAACAGGGAGATGCTGAAGTCCGTACAGAGGGAGCTGAGGAGAAAGATCAGAGAAGGCAAGGACAGCTTCAGGAAGAAGATGGAGGACAAGCTGCAACAGAGCGACATCAGCGGGGTCTGGAGAAACCTCAAAACCATCTCGGGGCTCCAGAATACCTCCCCCCAGGCCACAGGGGGCAGGGAGTGGGCGAACAACCTGAATCTGTTTTTCAATAGATTTGACCAACCGCCCTCCCCCCTGACTGCACAACAACCACTGCTGCCTCTAAAGAAATCAAGTCCTGCTGCCCACTCCCCACTCCACCAACACCCCCCCACTCCCAACACACAGCCCCCCATCCTGACCCTGACCAGGACCCAGGTGAGGACGGAGCTGAGGAAGATCAAGGCGAGGAAGGCGCCGGGACCGGACGGCATCAGCGCAAAGCTCCTCAAGTCCTGTGCAGACCAGCTGTGTGGGATTGTGACGTATATCTTCAACATGAGCCTGAAACTGGGGAGGGTACCACAGCTGTGGAAAACATCTTGTGTGGTACCTGTACCAAAAACTTCCCACCCCAAAGACCTGAACAGCTACAGACCGGTGGCCTTGACGTCCCACTTGATGAAGACCCTGGAGAGACTGCTCCTTGCTCACCTCCGCCCCCTGGTGGAACCAGCGATGGATCCACTCCAGTTCGCCTACCAGCATGGCATTGGGGTGGAGGATGCGGTGATCTTCCTCCTTCACCGTTCTCTGTCCCACCTGGAGAAGCCCGGGAATATGGTGAGGATCATGTTCTTTGACTTCTCCAGTGCTTTCAACACCATCCAACCGATGATCCTGAAGGACAAGCTGCTGCGCGCAGGGGTGGACCAGCACCTGTCATCATGGATCCTGGACTACCTCACGAACCGGCCTCAGTTTGTGAGAACCCGGGACTGTGTGTCCGACACGATCATCAGTAGCACGGGGGCCCCCCAGGGAACGGTGCTGGCTCCCTTCCTGTTCACTCTTTATACTGCGGACTTCTCACACAACACAACACACTGCCATCTACAGAAGTTCTCTGATGACTCTGCGATCGTTGGCCTCATCTCCAATGGAGATGAAGCTGAGTACAGAGGGCTTATCCAGGACTTCGTGGACTGGTGCCATCGGAACTGCCTCCAGATCAACGCGAGGAAAACTAAGGAGCTGGTGGTGGACTGCCGCAGGCATGGGCAGCCCCTCACAGTACCAGTAAATATACAGGGAACAGACATCGAGATGGTGACATCCTATAAGTACCTGGGTATTCATCTGAACAATAAACTAGACTGGTCACACAATACTGATGCACTCTACAAGAAGGGACAGCGCAGGCTGTTCCTGCTGAGGAGACTCAGGTCTTTTGGTGTACAAGGGGCGCTGCTGAAGTCATTCTATGACACGGTGGTGGCATCAGCCATCACTTTTGGAGTGGTCTGCTGGGGCAGTGGCATTACTGCAGCCGATAGGAAGAGACTGAACAAACTGATTAAGAAAGCTAGCTCTGTCCTGGGGCAGCGCCTTGATCCGATGGAGGAGATAGGAGAGAGAAGGACGGTGGCTAAACTGTCATCTCTGCTGGAGTCCGAGTTCCACCCTATGCAGGACATACTGAATGCACTGAGGAGCTCATTTAGCAGCAGACTACATCATCCCAGGTGCACAACCGAGAGGTTTCGTAGGTCCTTCCTACCAACGGCTGTCAGACTGTACAACCTAAGCAGGGCTGCTCGCAGAGATAGCAAAAAGACGTAACAAACTAATAGTTTTTTGAATGCAAAAGATGCAATAGACTTACACAATGGTCCCCTCCGGCATACAACTAGGAACATACCGGTCGCTATGGAGGGTGAGAATATGTATGGGCACATAATCATACCATGTAGGATAACTAAGTAGACGGTTATGCTGTTTCATTCCATCTAGCAACAATGCTCTGCACTGTGTGTGTTTATATATTTGCATATTTATTCCATCTAGCTACAATGCTCAGCACTGGGTGTGTTTATATATTTATATATCTACATATTATTCCATCTAGCTACATTGCTCCGCACTGTGTGTGTTTATATACTTGCATATTTATTCCACCTAGCTGCAATGCTCCGTACTGTGGGTGTTTATATATTTACATATTTATTCCATCTAGCTACAATGCTCTGCACTGTGTGTTCATATATTCATATATTTATTCCATCCAGCTACAATGCTCTGCACTGTGTGTCTGTGTGTGTGTGTATATATATATATTTTATAGTAATACGTACATATGTTTATTAGCTGCTCTTGCTTGCTTGTTTTTTTTCTTGCCTTCTGATTGTTGCTCTGAGTGTTGCTATCCCTGTGCTGTTGCAATCCTGGAATTTCCCCGTTGTGGGACTAATAAAGGCTTATCTTATCTTATCTTATTCATCTGAAACTGGAGATCTCCCTTTGATCACCCATTCATTATGTTTTGTTAAGAAAAAGTGGTCAATTAATGATAGAACAGCTGTGTAGCTGTTCAAACATGCTATTACACCACCAGGTTTCAAATGTTTTAAATAAATAGCCGCTTTCAGACTGGGAAGTTCTAAGAACTGTCCACCTCGAATTTTGTTCTAGGAACTACCCTTCCCCAGGTGAACTTTTTCATTTTGCATTCACACATGCAGTAAGGGACCATGGTAGGGACCGGGGTGACACAAGCATCTGCGACAGTGACATGGAACTTAAGTAACACATTCAATAACAACAACACTACAACGAAGCTAGCATGGAGAGCGAGGAGGCTACAGCATTTATGTTCTGCATCACGGGAATTTTAATCATGGACTATTGTCTGTGTTTCTGTCCATGTTCATATTAAAACTTCTCTGCCCAAAAGTGAGTATAGGACAGTTACTTTTTAAAAATGGCACAGCTGCAAAAAGAGGAATTCTGTCAGTGGGCATAGCTTATCAGTTCTACCAATCAACAAACACCTATATCATATGAGCACCTATGGAACTGTCAAAAGACCTTGCCTTGGAGTAGGAGCTAAAGTGTTTACAGGAACTTAGGCCCATGGTCCCCAGTTCCTATGCTGTCCGAATGCGCAAAGAAATGGCCTACTTCCTGAAAAGGTTACAGGAACTGCAAAAAGTCCCTACAGTGCGAAGGGGCTTGGGTGAAAGAAAGGATTAGAACTCCAAGAAATTAAATAAAAACTGAAAACAAATGAGGGCTGATTTGATATGAATTAAGGGACTGTCTTTTCTGTTTTTGGGAGAACTTCAAAGTGAAGTTTTCATGTTTTACTCAACCCTTTCCACAACATCAGGCTGGATGGGCCTACTGTTGTGATTGAAAACAAGGCAGACCTTTGAAAGCAGCTTACCAATGGAAGCAGTGGACCAAACACTTATATTTGTCATGTAAAGAAGCCAGAGGTTACACTCAACCCCTTAGACTTTTGAACAAATGAGTCATGGATCTTTTAACTTTTAAATTTAATCTTAACTTCTAGGCTAGAGTTTACTGTTATTCTATATAGAGGATATGTAGCTGTGCAAGGTTGTATTTCTAACATATGTAGTATGTGTTATGTGCATGAGTGTTGTTGGGTGGAACAGGTGTCTCTGTTTGATGCTCATGCACAAAGGAAGTTCCTACTGGATAAATGAAGTTATTTGAACTGAATGTTAGGTAATTGTTACATATCTAATGACCTTTTCCAGGAACATAACACTCTACCTGAGAAAGTACTGACAGACTCCTTCTTGCGCAGGTCAAAGCACTTCATAAATCCATCTTGTGACCCACTTAGCAGCATGTTAGCCTCCGTGGGGTGGAAACACACCTTGTTGACGGTGCGTTTGTGCTCAGTAAACAGCTGGTCCTGCTTGTTCCGTGAGGGTTTCCCAAGATTCCACGTGACCACTGCTCCATTGGTAGCTGCCGTGGCCAGCAGGTTCTCCTCCATTTGGTGCCACATGACATCGGCACAGCTGAAGTTCAGAGAGGGTTTGCGACCGACGCGTAGATTCAGCTTCTCCACAAACTGTTCCTCCTCCAATGCATAGATCTTAAAGATGTTGCGTCCAGCTACAACCACCTGTGTGGCGTCACGGCACACGCTGATGGCATTAGCAGGAGCGTCCAAGTGGCAGAACATAGTTCGGCCACTGATGGTGTTGCTGCTGAGGGCTGTGGTAACACGTGACATTTTCTCCATGTTCCTAGGGCAGAAACATTTGGGATTTTTTTGTCAGCTCAGAAGCAATAAAAGTAAAGAGATGAAGGAACTGGGCTTTAATTTGCAAAATCATCTCAAAGTACTTTTGACTTATTATATGGCAGTTTAAGCCAAAGACAGCAGGTGGCAGTCATACAAGATATAATGTTAAACTGGTGGATTAGAGGTGGCAGTGTAACAAAGAAACCAGCAAAGTGTAGGCATATTTCAACATTTCAGTCTTAAAAAAAAAAGCTGCAGTACTTAGCTGGTGAAGAACAGTTGGTCTCGTTAAATTCTGTAGGTGGACAGAGTCCTCTTCATGTGCTCCCATGAGCGCTATGCTGCAACAGAGAGACTTGTATGTCAGCAACAAGAAATTAAAGGTTAGGAGAGATTTTTAATTTCTATCATCACTGAAGGACTGCATTTAAATGATCTGACAAGAGACATGAATCAAAACACTAACTAAATGTGCACAGAGACAAAACATTGCAACACGTAACTATACAACTACACTATGGACCGGATTTATTGCAACAGAAAAGTTTTATTACAAAGAATTTTTTATGTGTTGATACAATATTTTATATGACATACAATCATACATATTTCAAATATACACCAAGTTATTTATCTATTCATTCAGTGTTTCCCCTACCGATATACTGTATATATATATATTTTTTTTTTTTTGGGGGGGGGGGGGGGCTAGAGTGTCAAGTTAATTTTATTTTTCAATGCAGTGCCAGATCACAATAGAATTCATTTTAAGATGCATTCACTATAGAACAAGTCTTTACTTTGTCCTTTTATTAAACAAACTAAATATCCTTAAGTTATTTATCTTATTTACACGACAGCAACTCATTTCTGTCTCTTCTCCTCTGTGCTCTGGTATCATGTGGCGGGGTGGAACTCCGCTGCGTGTAAACACAAACGACATCGATCATAAAAATTTGTCGATGCAGATTTTTATTGTCAAATCGTTTAATTTTAAAGTTTATATGCATGCCACAGAAATGTTCAGTTTAACTGTTCCAGCGAAGAAGAAGAGAAGCGCATCATGGCAACACAGAAGAGAGAAAATCACGAAGAAGAGGCCAAAACTTTCCAAAGTATGGGAGCATTTTACCGAAAATAAACAAAAGAAACAAGTTAAATGCAAACTCTATAAAGCAGAGTTGTAATTATCACAGCAGCACAGCGACGCATCCATCAACAGAACTGAATTTCTATTATTATTAATAAGTAAAAACACTTTAAAATGAGTGTTGAGATTTGTTCATTCACATCTTTGCTCACTAAGTTTCTATTGTTGTTATGGCAATATATACAATGATGATATCAATTTGAAAAGCCTACATCATTTCCTTCTGTAGTTACAAGATTTTAAAGATCAAGGTCACAAAAGATGATTCACAATTACTGCAATAACTAATTAAAGAAAATTTGACCAAAATGTCACAAATATTTCACTAAGACCTGTCAAACTGTGGAGAAAATGCAGGAAAAGTGCAGACATTGACCTAAAGGTTCAATCTATAAATGCAACAAATCTCTGTCTGTTCTGTCTGTGTTCCTCAGATATCTCTCAAACTGTCTGTCAGACTGACCTCAGGTTTTATAAGTGCTTTGCTGAGGTTACGAGGTTGTGCATCCCCTAGTATGGAGTTGCTCAGTGAAAATACCTGTATGTAATTTTTATCAATAAAAGTTTAGCCACCGCTCTGTCATTGCTCTGTCTCCTCATGCCCTGGCTTCAGGAAGTGTGGGCAGGGTTTCGGATCGACTCCGTGCTGATTGGATAATACGCAGCATCACAACCAGTCAGTCACCACAGCGCTCACTGAACAAAACAAGGAAGTGAAAAAGGACAAATTGGACTAGAAAAATACTTAAGATTTAATGCTTAAAAAAAATTATATCACAAAGTTGCCATGATTGCGTAGGTCTAAAGGATAATTCGGCATATGTGGAGAACACGAGGTGTGCCAGCGGGGACCCGGGGTCTGACAAAGAACACCAGTGTATCCAACATAGACATGCCGGGAGAAGTAGCAGCCTGACCGGTGGTCTGTCGATTTGTGCTGCCCTATCGAAAAATGGTACCGGTAGTGTCGATCGACAGCAGAGTCCATCGATTTATGCTACTTTGTCAAAAACTGCTACTGTTGCTTATTGGTACAATTTGTATATATTCTGCAGATCATATAAATGTTTAATGTGTTTAATTACTCCATAATATTCAGTTTAGGTATTTTACTTTCCTTAATTTCTTTGCTCCGTCTGATTGCCGAATTTATCATAAAATTTAAAAATTCCCATTTCTGTATGTGAAACATTATTTTCACTCACTACAAACAATATCATTTATTTATTTGATTTTTTTACTGCTGAAATGCCATCCCCATTATCTACCGAGGGAATTCACAGCTGTGTTTCTGGCCACTGTTTACATTTCCCTGCGAGTTAACTACATAGCAGCGCTCCGCAAACTCCATGACATCATCAGTGCATTAGAGGCATCCCATCCCGATGCCGTTTTTATTGTTGCTGGTGACTTTAACCAGTGCAATTTATGGACTGTACTTCCCAAATATTACCAGCATGTGGAAATTCCCACCTGTGATAAGAACACACTGTGACCATGTTTACACTAACATACGTGGTGCATGCAGAGTGGCACCCCACCCCCACTTCAGACAGTCAGACCACATCTCCCTGTTCATGTACCCAGCCTACAGACAAAGACTGAAACAAACAAACCCTGTTATTAAACAAATTAAACGCTGGACTCCAGAGGCTGAGAGCACCCGGCAAGACCATTTTGCCTGCACAGACTGGGATGTGTTTAAAGCTGCAGCCACCCAGGAGGACTCTTCTGCAAACAAATGGGCCATTTCCATTAGTATCACCTTGGCCTTACTTGTTTCTACTCGATTCACTTTCTCGCCATTTCCACTATACCCATCACGGTTTAACCGACACTATTTTCATGCCGCTTAAGAGGCAGGGTCTAACCGAGCGAAAGCGAGGTGTGATTTGACGTCAATCGACTGCTAACCGCTGATTCGTCAGGGTGTAACGTCACGAAAGTGCCCGTCTTCGTTGAAATCTTTACGACCGCCATTTGCAATCACGGACTAACTCGGTCACGGGGTAAATATGATATTAATACAGACAGCGTTGTAGGTTTTGCGGAACTCTACACCGTGGTCCAACGAAGAGGTGCAGAGTTTTCTCTGCTTGGTGGCAGTTACACAGTGAGGAGTGACCCGGACCCGATGGCTGGCCAGCATACAACCGGACTATAGACAAGCTGTAGACGAACGTGAGAGAACCATCGATGGTGAGTGATTTGTAATAATGTGCATCTGTTTGCTTATTTATCCTGTTGGTGGTAAGCTCACTTTTTTTGAGCCATACAGTGCTGTTCTGTGCTGGCTAACGTTTTTTAGCTAACGTTTTTATTGCTAGTAGCTAGCGCTAGCTAGTACCAACTGCTGAATCGCGCTTGTTTTCTCTTAAATATTCGCTTGTGAGAGCAAAACGATGAACTATGTTAATCCTGGTTAAAGTCCTGGTTTGTGTTTTGTATTGCACTTTGGTCCTGTGCATTAAATTGTGTGCAATTTAATGCTAGAATGTGTTTCCACATGCCAGGGGTTATAGCCTCCCTGTTTATATTGTGATACTGGTGAAATGGGCCACACGAGCCGAAATCTCGTTATATTAAAATTGCTTTTTCAAACCAGTGATTACCTCCGCCAGGCCGAAAAGGCCAGGAGGAGGTTATGTTTTTGCCAGGGTTTGTGTGTTTGTCTGTCTGTCTGTTTGTCTGTTGGTTAGCAAGATAACTCAAAAAGTCTTGGACGGATTTGCATGAAACTTTCAGGTGTTGTTGGAAATGGTACAAGGAAGAACTGATTAAATTTTGGGGGTGATCCGGTTCACCGTCTGGATACAGGAATTTTTTTAAAGCATTTTTCAACACTGTGACATAGGGCCATTTACAACATGTGCGCAGGCGCAATGGAGGCTGCTGGGCGTCGTGTCTGAACAACACAAACTCCGCCTTCGTCAACGTTTTAGCCACAAAAGCATGCGGAAAACACTGCTGGCCTCGGATCCCCAGCGTGCCTGTGCCAGCCATAGGCGCTGCGCACATTGCGCTGGTCGTCGTGTCTGACCAACACAAACTCCGCGTTCTTCAACGTTTTAGGCACAAAAGCACGCGGAAAACACTGCTGCCCTGGGCCCGCCAGCGTGCCTGCTTTTGCGCCACGCTGCAAAACCTGACACGGACACCTGTCCGCCGCCCCATTATTTGCCACAAATTCCCCGCCCAGCTATAGGTGCTGTGTAAAAACGACCTCTCTGCCGGGGAAGACTCTAAATTCTGTTTTGCCGCGGACCGCAACCCCAATATAATATAAAACCCACGGCAACCTGTCTAACCAATCTGCATCCGTCAGTGGAGGAGATGGACACACCAACACTTCAGTTTATTACCTCCGCCAAGGAGGCAATGCTTTTACAACCATAAAACGGGGCTAAAGGGACGGCGGGGTAATATGGGACACTTTTCTAAATGTAATTCTGCTTTTTTAATTTTGCTTCCGCCTAGATTTGATGAAGGATTCATGGATATTTGACAATAACAACACAACTCAGCGTCCTGCTCAAAATAAAAAAAAGCAGAATTACATTTAAAACATTTCCCACAAAAGTGTCCCTTATTAACCCGCCGTCCCTTATAGCCCCATTTTACACTACTGAACCACTAATCCTATCACTATCACATTGATTGTCATTCATTAATTGTCTGTTTATTGCACTGTCCATGTCAAATAAACAAATAATCATTGTGAATCCAATTGCTACTCATATCTTTTCATGCTCAGGGAATCTGAAAACGTACACACAAACACTGTATGGGGGGAACTGTGCCGCTTGGCGGAGGTCTGCGCTCTCCGAGTGCTTTTCTAGTTTATAAAGTCATTCATATAATTTTCTAAAGTGTCAGAATAGACCCACACACCTATTCTGTGGATCCTGCAGTGCTCGTCAGGGAAACAAAGCATTTTTGTCACATCCCACCACTGACTCATTTCAGAAAGAGAAATCCGTATATTATATAGATTCATTACACAGACAGTGATATATTGGAAGCGTTTAATTATTTTAATTTTGCTGATTACGGCTTACAGCCCCTGAAAACCCCAAATTCTATTTTGCAAAAAATTGGAATATTACATAAAATTAACTTTAAAAAATAGTTTTTAAATATAAATGTTGGCCGCTGAGGTGTTGGTTAATATGGGCTGTAGCCGTAATCATCAGTATTAAAATAAACACTTTCAATATATCACTGTTCCTGTAATGAATCTATATATGGGTTTCACTTTCTGAAATGAGTGACAAAAACATTGAATTTTTTCATGGTATTCTAATTTTTGAGATGTGCCTGTATATGTATTGAACTTGCTTGAAACTAACCAACATCCATTTCTGTCGTTTGTCTAGGCAAGACGAAATCAACCTCCCCACAACCTACCTCGCCACTGTGGAAAGTACTGAAATCCTTTGCTTTTATAGGTAAAGTGTCAAAAGCACAATTTCCACTTAATATAAAAGGGACTGAACTGAGATTTATTTGATTGTGTGAATATGGCACATCAACTGTAAAATAAACCGCTTGTTAATGTATTTATTTTTTTGTCATATCACTTGTGTGATCCTTTGTGAGTTATGTTCATAACTGTATGTTTTGGCAATGTGAGATGTTCAGTCGTCAATATAATTTACTTTATATGTGTAGTTTATAGTCTATCATCAATAAACTCATGCAGTAACAGGACACATTACAAATATTTGAGACCCATTGTAGTGCTTCCTTTTATATTTTAGCAATGCTAGTACAAAACACCACCCACACTTGAAGCCAGGGCAAGAAGAGACACTTTTACAGACAAGACAAACTTTTATTGATAAAAACTTCATATTTTGACTGAGTGACTCCATACTCGGTGATGCACACCATCAGTTAAAGTACTAGATTCCATTCAAGTGAATGTATTAATTCATTCTGATTGCTGAGGCCACAGTAAAAACAGATGATTTTAAATGTAACCCAGACCTTGTAAAATCTAGTGAAGCGCAGCTACACGAAAATTGTGGTTAAATACAACAACGAAGTACTTTATTGTCACATTCAAATTGTAATCCCTCCTGTTTTGTTTTTCTTTTGAATTCTTGGATGGAATATGGTGGGCAATATAAGCTGCAGCTTCAGCCATCACCCATTTCAGATAACCTATGTTGAACTGTATAATCAGAGGAGTTATTGTTTAATTTGACCTTGTTAGATTTTTCCCCCTTTGTTATATTATTCTATTTTCTTTTAATCTTTACCTTTAATCAATCCGAAATAAAGATTCATTCATTAATTCACATTCCAGCCCCTGAAAACCCCAAATTCAATTTGGCAAAAAATTAGAATATTACATAAACTTTAAAAAATATTTTTTAAATAGAAATGTTGGCCGCTGAGGTGTTGGTTAATATGGGCTGTAGCCATAATCATCAATATTAAAATAAACACTTTCAATATATCACTGTCCCTGTAATGAATCTATATATGGGTTTCACTTTCTGAAATGAGTGACAAAAATATTGAACTTTTTCACGATATTCTAATTTTTGAGATGTGCCTGTAAAAGTGTTGAACTTGCTTGAAACTAACTACCATCCATTTCTGTCGTTCGTCTAGGGAGGAGGGAATCAGCCGCTCAACAACGGACGTCACCACTGTGGAAAGTACTGAAATCCTTTGCTTTTATAGGTAAAAGTGTCAGAACCAAAGTAGCACAATTTCCACTTAATATAAAAGGGACTGAACTAAGATTTATTTGATTGTGTGAATATGGCACATCAACTGTAAAATAAACCACTTGTTAATGTATTTTTTTTTTTGTCAGATCACTTGTGTGATCCTTTGTGAGTTATGTTCATAACTGTATCTTTTGGGGAATGGCAGTTGTTCAGTCATCAATATAATTTAGTTTATATGTGTAGTTTATACTCTATCATCAATAAACTCATGCAGTAACAGGACACATTACAAATATTTGAGACCCATTGTAGTGCATCCTTTTATATTTTAGCAATAAAAGTACAAAACACCACCCACACTTGAAGCCAGGGCTTCAAGAGACACTTTTACATTCCAGACAAACTTTTATTGATAAAAACTCCATATTTTGACTGAGCAACTCCATACTCTGTGATGCACACCTTCAGTTAAAGTACTAGATTCCATTCAAGTGAATGTATTAATTCATTCTGATTGCTGAGGCCACAGTAAAAGCAGATGATTTTAAATGTAACCCAGCCCTTGTAAAATCGACTTTACATCAGTGCAGCTACATGAAAATTGTGGTTAAATACAACAACGAAGTACTTTATTGTCACATTGGAATTGGAATCGCTGCTTTGTTTTTCTTTTGAATTCTTGGATGGAATATGGGTGGGCAATATAAGCTGCAGCTTCAGCCATCACCCATTTCAGATAACCTATGTTGAACTGTATAATCAGAGGAGTTATTGTTTAATTCGACCTTATTAGATTTTTTTCCCCTTTGTAATATTATTCTGTTCTCTTTTAATCTATCCGAAATAAAGATTCATTCATTCACATTCCACCACTGGCTTTTAGCAACAAGTGTATTTCCCAAATATGTTTTAAACTTCCTTTATTTAACCGCCGCCCATTTCTGTCTTTTGTCTAGGCAAGAGGTAAACGATCGATCCACCCCAAACTGGGCCTTGCGTCACTATTTACAGAGATGCAGGCCTAAGATCTGCTGATCTGAGACCAGTGTGAGCTGCACATCCCAGCTGCTGAGTGACCCAGTCTTACAGTTTGAGTTTTGCACATTCTGAATAATCTGGAATTTGCTGCCGATTGTAATAAACAATTTAGTGACTTATGTGTTTGCATCATGAGTTCTACTTTTGTCTGTTAATACACTGGTTGGAAAAGAGTCAGTAGTACAAACCATTAATGGGTGACCTTGAAAATAATGGCTCATTTTCAAGAAATTTATGTCACATGGTGGTAACCTATAAAAAAGAGACATCTGCAAAAACTTCAGAGGTTTGTCAGTGCAATACTACATGAATGCATGTATAGTACATTGTTGATGCAGAGAATATATATTTCTACAGTATATGTATCTAGTAAATCAAGCATTTTCCATGCAACCTTGTGACTGCATTATTTTAATTGCTTTTAATCCTAGATCGTTTGTTTTGGCCTAAAATGCATCATAACTGTCAAATACATCTTATTATACCGAACTCAGTACTGTTTACTTTTGAATATATACATTTTGTGGCTAATATAGTTATTAACCTGGCGATCAAGTTGTGTCAGCTGATCATTTTTTGCTATGACAACATCTCAGACTCAGTGCAGATGAAGCAGGTACGTCCATGATGTCTCAACAGTCCATGATTTTCACGCAGATCAGAGCAATTTTTTTTCCCACAACATTTTTATTGAACCTTTTTTTTTTTTTTTTTTTTTTTTTTTACAAACAGCACACACAGTCAGACACTAACACAAAAGTAATTTAAAAACTAAAAAGAACAATAACAAAATGACAAAAAAAGGGTAATAAAAACAACAACCATTAAAAAAAAAAAGTCAACAACAATGTTCCTCTGTTTAGTCTAGGTAATCTATTACATTAGAATACATAATATACATTCACCAGCTTGGAATTTGCAAGGTCCACACATATCATTCACCTTCTTCTTCAGAAGTTATGCTTACTTTTTTTACATAATCAATGAAAGGTCTCCATATATTCTCAAACACATTTTCCTTTGATTTCAGTATGTATGTTATTCTTTCTAGTGGAAGGTTGGTAACATCTGTCTTAACCACTGAGTCACATCTGGTCTATGAGTTTTTCCACAGTAATGCAATACATTTTTTGGCATTAAGCAAACTGAGGTCTATGAATGTTCTTTCACTCTTATTAAAGTTATGTTTTTCTGGATACAGACCCAACAAAAACAGTTTAGGGTTCAATGTGAATTGTTTTGAAATTATTTTTTCAATTGTTACCCTCACCTCTTCCCAAAACATTCTGATTTTTCTACATTCCCATAAACAGTGAAATAGGGTTACATTACTTAGATCAGAGCAATTTTTTGCACAGGAAATAAACCAGACATTCTTAAGCTCTACAAC